>CM076575.1:1628911814-1629517817 GCA_034641835.2 Pinus albicaulis
GCTAACAAAATTTCTAACAACTTTTATTTTTATCGCAAAATGAAATTCTAAACAGAAAAATTGTTTTAGCTTGCAGAAAGTTGAAGAACTGAAAAAAATGAAAGTTTTTTCTCAAAAAAGGGAAAAAAGTGTAACCCAACTTCACATTTTCACCCAGACTTACACCTTTGTCATAAACTCACCTTAGTCTAATGTAAACTATGGAACACAACTTTTAACCTGGAAAGCTCCGATACCATGCAAAAATTTTCTCATTAGTCTAAAGAGTAAGAAATACATGGATAAAATTAGAAAGCAACCTCTAGAAGATACACAATGAAATAATTTCGTAAGACAAATATTTATCTACTTTATTCATCATTTTCTCTTTTATAAAGAATAAAGGATTTCGGAAAATTGCTACTTTTTATTTAACAAGGAAAGCTTGGCAATCCCATGTTCATGTCATTTTACAATTATAGAATTTACTAGTATTACACTGTGAAAAGTGATCGCCATGATTTCCAATCCTGGCTGATTTTTCTTTAACCAGTAAGTGTAGTTTTGCACCATACCACCGCACATACAATGAGGCAAGATCAAATTCCTCCACATATAGAAATCATGCAATAGATGCATTTTGAACTTCTGGCACAAGACGATATTGTTAGATGGAGTGAATTATTACATCATATTGTGTACATTAGTCAATTTGTATAATTATTGGTTATCACTCTGTACAAAGCACAAGGTTTGCATGCTGAACTTAGAATTTACCCAGTCCCATTCTAGTCTTCCATTGAAGTCATTGTGGTATTCTTCATTGTGATTGAGAATTTAATATATCTAAATATATAAATCCAAATTTGAATTTGTAAAATTTAAATGCCTTTTTTGTTGGAAGAAAAGTTGGCATTCAAATTTCCTTCTTAATTGGCTGCGACTTTGTGGAAAGAAATCAATTCATTGATTCGACGTGTTCTCTCACATAACTTAGTAGTCATTATGCCTCTCTTTACACATTATCTTACATAACTTAACAGAGCTAAAGCTTCTCCTTAAAACTGGTTCTCTGGCAGAACTTAGTAGATCTTATGCCTCTCTTTACGCATTCTTTCACACAACTTAGCAGAGCTACAAATTCTCCTTAAATCTAGCACTTCAACAACTTACATTAAGTTTCTGTTGGATCAGTATTAAAAGAAAAGAAATAAACAATACTTTTCATTTCACTTATTTTTTGAACCAACGTGAAAGTGCAGTAACATTAAAATCTCCAACATTTATCATATTTGTCGATCAAGGAAAATTTTAGGGCCAATTTGTTTCATTTGACTAGTTCTCCATTTTTTTTCCATCAATAATTCCCATTTTTTCCAACAATTAACCTAAATTGTATAGAATAAAGTTTATTTACTTTAAAAAGTGGCTAAATTTCTCTTGAAAATATGGATATTTTTACAAAGTTACATTGCTAGACATTTTAAAGTTGGAATTTCAAGAATTAGAAAGAATCACCAATATTTCAACCTTTTCAGATAAGCATGAATCCCTAAAATTTTCAAGTTGCCGACATCTAATTTTTCTTGCATAAATGGCAGAATTCAAGGAACAATCCTAACTAAGCTTCTTGAAAAGACATGCATCACATAGGGATTCTAATTTTGAAAAATTTGCTGCCTGCGTGGAGACTCTTGAAGGAACTCAATTTGAAAGCTTTAACATTGAGTGAGAAGGTACACTTGAGTATACAATGAAAAATTAGATTTGAAAATGATCAGCAAAGATACACACTTGAATATTCCATACTAGTAAGTTCAACAGACACTCGCATTAGAGCACCCATCTTCATCATTGTTTGTTTCCTGCCTAGAATCTCTTGTAGAACATAAATGTGAAGGTGGTATTTAAGATGAAAGCTTCTAACTAATCTACCCATGAGATATAAGCCTCAGAAAAGTACAAATAAAAAATAATTTTTTCCTATGATTCCTAGAAAAGAAAAACTTCATACTACAAAGTTTACAACAACTAAAACATTGACACTTATTTCTTGATCATAGCTTGTTGTCTGTCCTCTGATTCTATTGCAGAACCCAATTTGAAAATTTTTCTTCTAGTTAAAGAAGCTTTATAACATAACCTATAGTGAGAAGGTCCTAGATTATGGATACCTACGAAGAAAAGAAAAGAAATACTCATGTATAATCAATACATTCTTTCCCTGTTCCAAATTCGTAGTGACGTTGAATTTCAAGATAGATCACTTAAATAATGTAAATGGATGAACCTGAGTAATGAACTCAACTGTAATTTGGTACAAGAAAGAATCTTCCTTCGACCAGTTCACATTTCAACAAAAGAATGCACAATTCACTGCTGAAAATTTTAGCATTTTTTGCTAAAATAAAAACATTATTTCAACAAGGAAGATAACCTGTTTTCATTTATATAAGGTTGTATCTTAGTAAGGAAGTGCAAGTTTCACAACAAAAACTCATGGCACTATTAGTACAATAAAATTCAATCAAATACACAGAATGTTTCATTGGAAAATATTAAAGTGAATAGAAAAGAACAAGCTTGCATTGCAGAATGTAATCATTAATGTTACTGTACAACATGGATGTATTAAATACATGTTTCATATCTAGAGATGCAACAATAAGGGAGCACTATAATTTCTCTTACTCGAGTTTAAAAGTTGTGCATTACAATTTGAACATAACAAAACTACACATGAAAACAAATCAAGAACCAATAAGCCTCTTAATCTTTAATTGACAAGAGTTACTGACATAGAGGATGCTAAGGGTTTTTCATTTCATGTCAACATGACTCAATCTTCACCATGTGTTCTAATTTACAATGGCATGAATCAAAACTTACAATGAAATTCTGGACTTCACTTCAAATAGACACTCCCAAAGGTTACCTATCCTTCCAACCTTTCCAGTTGCACTAGACTAAACCAGGACCAAACCAACCAACCAATCAAATGAAATCACAAATTTATCAATAGGAATTGAACTTATGAATGGAATTTCATTAATAGAAGCCCCGTGCATGGGCTTGAGATTCTCATGACCTTGCTTCAATTTTTTTCCTTCCATAGGCCTTTCTTGTCCATTTGTCAAATCTTCAGTGTTTCTTCTAAAAAGGGATTCATTGGCATTATTTATTCCATCTCTATCAACCAATTTACTACCATTAAACCATTTTGATTCCTCATTTCCACAAGATGTTGGGGATCTTTATAAGAAAACATAGTCTCCAACACATTTCCGTTTCCTTGATGACTTCCATCAGAAGTAAAATTCACTACATGGCTCGTCATTAGTAGTGTTACATGCCTCTCTCTCATTACTCTCCAATTTAATTATGTTCAAAAATTGGTTTCTCTAGTCTGAAGGGCTACTCACATTCAACCCTGTCAAATTAGTCTAGTTCCCGAATGCATCCATATTAGACTTATAGTCATGCAAAGTCATGTTCTTAAATTTTGAAGCATTCATAAAAGTGTCATGTCCACCTACAAATTTAGCCAGTCCCTTCCCAACTACTGCTACAATGTAATTATTACCATTTTCAATATTTTTGCATCTTTCTGACTTTCTGGATTCTCTCTCAACAACCTGGGAAAAAATATGTAACTTTGTATTGGATGAGTGATCATGATCTCTCAATTCATGTGAGGCCATGTATCCAAATAAATCATTACTTAAGGTTGAACAATGTAACCCATTATCACGATGTTGGCTGGCATCATACAAAACCAATGTTGTAGCTAGATTGCCATTATTTTCCATATCAACCCACCGATTGTGGACCCACTCTTTGGAAAGGCACAAATCACAAATATGGAATGTTGAATAAACACTTTCACCTGAAAGATAAACAAGCTATGTTACAAATTATCAAATTGGTAGTCCACCAAAAATTAAAAATAACCTGGAATTATATGTATATATCATAGGAATTATACTATACAACAATGAAGAGCAAAAACCATACCGACAAAAAATATTTGTACTTCATCAGAGGATTCCTTGATCATAACTACACCTCCTTCCCACTAGCCATCATTCCACCATGCATCTACTACAGTTCCAAATTTAAATCCATTAAGCATACTCTGAGGTGGACAAGGATGAATAGTAGGATGCCCAATAATTCTCATACCTAATTTATCTGGAGTGGTTATTCCTGAAGAAAAAATCCACTCCCGTAATTACAATTAAAAAACAAAACAAAAAACAGAAGGCTCAGTTTGAAAATTTCTATCAATTTTTGGACAATTGTTCTCCAGATTGAACAAATAATAGAAGATTGGAAAAAATATCGAACCTCTAAATTTCCATGCCCATCTTCATTCAGAATATATCTATACCAAACCTTTAATTGATGAGGTAGCTTTATTGTTATTGTGCATCTAAACCAACAACCTCTGATGCCATTATCTTGACACAGGACTTCAATATTGTCACGAATATCAAAAGGCACAGATTCCTATTTATATATGCAAAAAAAAAAATTCCTGCTTTTATTTGAATCCTATAGATTTTGTCTCCTTTCAGATCTGTAGTTGCCTAAATATCTATCTACTCCAACATCCTCCATCTTTCTGAAGACATTTCCAGAAACAACTCGACTTTTTTCCACCACATTTCCCACAAAAATATGATCAAAGGTACCTACACATCTTCGAGAACATCTATATATCCTTGGACATATCTTGAGTGCAGTCCTAATGTCTGCATGTTCTTCATCCACATCCAATATTTCACTTAGATCATGTTTGGAAGAATCTTGCAGATCAACCAAATGTGCCTCTCAAAATGCATAGATCTGCAAGATTCTTCCAAACATGATCTAAGTGAAGAATAGTTGTATCTGAGTAAAGAATGTGCATAGATCTGGTGCAAGAATGTGTTGGTGTTTCAATAGTCTTGTTACAAGTTTTCTGAGAGAATATCTAATCCATTAACCAACGCACTTTCTTGCTAACAAAACTTGTCGTCATTGGTTGAATTAAAACATCATAGAAACATTGAGACTTGCGGGCATGTGCAACTCTAAGCTATAAGCGGGGCAAACAGACATTGGAATAGATGAAAATCCTTAGAATTATTTAACGTTTTAATACTGTCCAGCTGAGGACTCCTCTAAGAGTAGATATGACCAATACACGGTCATTTTAGTATCCATGAATAGGAAGCAATACATTTTTAAATGCATTGCATTATGCCTGAAATAAAGAAAAAAAATAACAACCAAATTTTTGCTAGAAGTTCCCATAAAGAATGCTTGATATAAACACTCCAAAGATCGAAGGCAAAATCGATCATAGCTATCCTTCTATTTTTTATCATTTGTAACTGAACATGATGCCGAAAACAAGGCTTGAATATGCTAGTGGAAATATTTAGAAAGAGGAAGAAATCTCCAAACATGGAAAAATGAAAAAACTATACAAATATTTTAGAAAGAGGAAGAAACCTCCAAACATGGAAAAATTAAAAAATCTATACAGATCCTTGTAGAATCAAAGTAAAAAATGTTCCTGGAATAAAATGTTGAGAAAAATCATGTCACGCAATCCAAAACGGTGCGTCATCACTGACATTAGCGGAATTTTGAGGTCTAAAATGGGCCTTCTAAGGAAATAATAAAATAATAGCTAAACCAATAAAATAATATTTATGAATTTTCAATTCACTTTTTGCACCACAATCCATCTAACCATAGTTAAATTCAATTCAAAAGTTGTACCAAAATAAAATTAATAAAAAAATTGTATTGATGTGACTATAAATAAGAATGAGCTTTTCAAGAAAAAGACATTATCATTGAACAACTAATGCATTTGTCCTTTGTACTTAAATAACTTAAAATAAAATATAAATATAAATTTATAAATTTTTAATTATATTATATGTTATTAATTAAAATTTACATTATTTAAATTGTATAATAACATGTAATGAATATACTATATAAAAATAATATAATATAATATAATAAATGTATAGAGATATCCATTGTTTCTTTCAAGAAATATGAAATGACAATAATATATTTTTATTCAAAAAGTGTGAAATGACATTTATTATAAGTACTTTACTTTTAATTTAAAAGTACTTAGAGCACTACCATGGTTAACCATGAGTTATTATCCACCATTGAGAATGTGACAAGTAAGTACCTTTAACTCAAGCAATGCCACCTCAACCATTAGGGATGATGTCATCCCCTAAAATTTGATTGGTTCTCATAAAGTGAATTTTGATTGTACATTTTCCTTAGGAGGCCCATTTTAGACCTCAAAATTCCCCTAATGAGTGGCGTCCCTTGGGACATTGATAGAGTGTCTAGAAACTCCACAATTACATAGAAAACAATATTTTGATCTTGGAATGAATTCTTATCCTTATAAAAGTTCTATTATAAAATAAAAAATAAAAAGAAAGAAAGTTGCAATACTCTCAGTCTACACTATTATGACAGTCTCACTATGAAGAGTTTTTCTTAAATTTAACCAGAAATTGAACTATTAGAGTTTTAGACAAAAGATAAAAAATATCATGGAGCAACTGCCACAAAGAATAAACAAGTTTTTTCAAGAATGATCTAAGGGAAATGATAAATACTCGTAGTATGGTCGCTTGAAGACATCGTTGAGGACCGTGCATTGACAACAGAGACATAATCTAGTCAACAACTTCTCTTCCTGATCTCCACTTAAACGAAGGATTCAACGGCTTGGCATGGCCCAGAAGATGCAAAAAATCGTCGGATACAACATATACCATTTTCCACAGGCTCCTTTCAATTCCGACAACAACCAAGGTCGCATTTCCATGCTGGTATTTGAGATAATAGTGCATTATAGTGCTGTCGCAATCACTAGGCACACATTTTTCTTCCCACTACAAGAATCATGCCACGATCATTGTTTTTCTTTTGAACTCTTATACCCACCATTTCCGCCAAGCTCCAACACACCACCCGATCCACCACTCCACCCATTTAAGATGCCACACAATATAATTAATTACCACCTTTGAGATCAATGGTTAAAATTAGTTTAATATATCTGACGATGCAAGGCAAAAAAGTAAACAAAATAGTCAAGCGAACGGAGTCAAAATTTAAAAAGGTCTATCAACCTAATTATATGTATAGATGTTATTTAACCATATAATAACTATTATATTTCTTAGTTACGTCAATATTGTAAATTTATATATGTTATTTAACCATTTAATTGAAGTGCATGTTGTAACTATGGAGTACTCTTCGTCTACACTGAAAAGAAGAACAATGACCAAAAGCTAATGAAAAGCGTACATGAACAATGATACTGAGATGTAAAATGCAAATAATTCTGCCAAGCGGTAGCACATCATGTATGTAAAATCCGATGCAATTCTCTTTCAACTGCAAAGCAGCAATATTTTCATACTTTTTTTGAGTACGCGGCATTATCGTCAACATTTGGGAGGTTTTGGTTTGATGCAAATCCACTTGAGTTCGATAAATTTCGACAAGCTCTGTTAATGCTGTAAAATTCTTCACCCTGGCTATTCACAGAAGACTCCTCATAGAAAATATCACTTGAATTGATGATATTTTCAAACCTAAAGGTTACTTGTGAACAAGTCCATGGGACAAATGTGGGCTGACATTTATATCAAGAATGTTCTGGAAATTCATCAGAGGTCGGTTGACAGCAAAAGACATCACAAAATTTGTGACTGGAGACCTTTTGCATCAAACACCAACTCCTTTGTGTTAGGATTACATATATGACAGGCATGACTAGAGATTTTGGCACAATGAAGTGCAGATATAAATGATCCAGATCAGATTCATGGTCTTCACAGATCGGATTAACACAAGAAATTTCATAAAATCGAAAGAAAAGAGAGAAAATTGTATACATTTTTGCACTAGCGGCCTAGTGCTAGAATAGTACCCTGCCACAGTACAGATGCCAGGTTCGATTCCTGGCTGGTGCATTCATCGTTTTTTTATGAGAGATATTTTGTGATTACTTTTAATTTTGGTACTGAAAGTGTTTAAGGTCGATATGATATTTGAAAATTGTATTATAACATGTGTATGAAATTGATTTAATTTTTTTTTTTTCAAAATGGACTGTATTAATCATCACTTTCTCCTAAATATGTTTTAGGTTGTTTTCAGTGAAATTTTGTAACATTATATCTTGATATAATGTGGATATTATAGTTGGTTTTAATTTTTGAAATTTGGTTTTTGTGATTTATAATCTGTAAAGAATGAATTTCTGTGATAATTATATATGAACATATTTTGTAGCACTGTTTTGAACCAACTAGTGTGGTTCATCTTTAGGGAAATATGAGAAATCAGATCAAGGAAACAAGTTTAAATAGATGAAGAGAGGATCCAACTGGCACTTAAAATATAACATATAGTTTGACTAAGAAAAGGAAAAATATGAAATTATCTAATAATGTATTTATTATTAGTTTCATAACATAGTATAAAATTATATTATTATTATATTATATGTTATAAATATAATATATTTACTATTATATTTTAATTTTTTAATTAAAAGATATTCTTTAAAGAAAAATAGAAACAATAGTAATGGAAAATTAGGGTTAATGTAGTTATTCTTAGTTTTATATAATATAAATATAATTTTATTATTATAATATATCTTAAATTATTAATTAAAAAGCTATCGATCAAAGGAGATTAAGAATAATAATAATAATATTCAATTTTAGGGTTAATAAAAAGGTTAATTTTTTAAGGAATAATAAATAGAAGGATTAAAAAAGAGAAAAGAGGGGAGGGGCGCTAAAACTAAACATCGACTAAGGATGAAGGATCTGGATCCAACATCTGTTAATACTCCATCCATCATCTCTATTAAGGGTAACCGGTCTTTTCTCAATTTATAATGCTTCCCTTAACTTACGGTGATGAAAATGGTCAATCCTAGCAATAACCTTAGCCTCTTCAATGCAAATGTGATGTTTTTTCTTTATATCATGCTCTGCTAAGGTAGACGAGTGTGACCTTCCATGCTTAAGGTCAACCACATGCTCGTGAATCCATTGATTAATGGAACGAACGGTTTCACCAATGTATGGAGCCCCACAGGAGAAAGGAATTAGGTTAAAACCTTTACCATCTCTGGGGTTTACCGCATATTTTACCAACTTTGGACAACTCTAAATATTGTGTAGGGGCTTGAAATTCGAGGAAACACTATGCTTCTTAAGGATCCTAGTGATCCTATCAGTAGTCCCTTGAATAAACAGGAGGTGTACTCCAAGTAACAAATCACTTGAATATTTTTTATTCCTTGGACCTTTTTCCGCTTTTTGAAAAGCTCTAAGGCACTCAAACTTGCTATAACCCTTTTTATTGAAAATTTTCAAGAGGTGGGATTTTTCTTCTTCAAGATGGTGTTCATCCAAGATTCTTAATGATTTGGTAGCTAATGTGCTGAGAACACATAACTTTTGAGCCGGGAAATGATGAGAATCAACATGAACATATTTCTCAGTGTGTGTTTTATTTCTAAAGACCCGATGAGAAAAAGAGTTGCCATCATTTCTTGAAATAAGAATGTCGAGAAAAGGCAGACTTCCAGTAGCTTCACATTCCATAGTGAAATTTATGGAGTCATATTGATTGTTAAGATGATGGAAGAAAAGGTTCAATTTCTCCTTGCCATGACGCCTGGCAACAGAAGTGTCATCTTGATCTGAAAGGACTGTATTAGTTTTGATGTGCCAAGTGTCTTTTTAGTTATAAAACATGTGCATACTTGTCTCTTGATTTTTCCTAAGGATTGAGAATTTTAACTATGAATCGTAGATGATTTTAGTGAATTAGAAGCATGAAATGAGCACAAAATACACTGAACAATAGTGCAAAATAAAGAAATAAGTCACCACATAACATTTACACAACAAGCACAATGAAGCAGTTCACCCCTCCTGGGCTACATCTGTTGGTCTAGCTCCCAATGGCATGTCCATCTTTCATTATGCTCAAAAATTTTCAAAATACATGTAGTTACAGGGCTCTAATGGTTGTTTTCTCTGCATTAATGGCTCCAAAATGATACAATTAGTTTATATTGACTCTTAATTCACTCTGAATCGGCGAAAATTGAGCCTCCAACTCATTTTCCCAGTAACACCCAGAAAATATCCACTAATTGTGGAGGAATCCACTTAACTAGAGTCAAAAATGGCAAATTCGCACAAATTTAGGGCACACTCTAAAAAATCCGCCAGCACTAACCGTTTAAGTATAATGTTAGTGGTTGGGTGGCCACATGCCAACCCAAACCACATGGTCTACCTGCAACCGCAAGAGAAACCCACAGTTAACTGTATTAAACTTGAGTTATGGAGATCGTTAACCAAACTGTCATAGAAATAGCATGTGATAAGGTTAAAATTGTTGTGATAAATTTCACGGGTTATCAACTGTTGGAGCTTGCTGGCGATTATGTTTTATGTTGTGGTTTGTTCCAATGCCATGTGATAACCCACGAGACCGCTGGCAGGTTGGGACTGTCGGCGGTCCCTAACCCCCAATGTAAAATGTAACAAACCTTAAATATAACATGTGACTTTTAGAGATTAAGATCTTCTCGTAGCTCATTCGGTGTGGCAGGTGCGTGCTTTGTAAGAGGTTGCGGGGTTGAGCCCTACGGACCTCCATAAAATTTTTACACTAACACCTTGGGGACACGTGGCGGCCTTAGGGCTGGCCATGTGTCACCCTATAACTGGTCCTCCAAAAAACAACGTACAATCCACCAACAAATCACAATGTTCCACTTGTCAGCCTAGGATTGGCTCTGAGGAAGCTGATTGTGCACCCTCAATGTTGACTGGGCATCCCAGTTAACCCTATCCCAAAATTTAATTTTTTGGGAATTCGATCAGAATGCGATATCTCCCTCATACGACATCGGTTTTTTGAACCATTCACGGTGTTGGAATCAAGAAGACGAGATCTACGCAACCATCCTAGTTTCAACCCAATCCTATAACTTTCAATTTTGAACAAAATTTAGGAACTCTTGATCACTCCTCCTCATTGGAAGCTTTTGGACCCCAAAAGACTTGATTACCTGTTTAGTAGATGAGGGTACAACTCCCTCACCTTTCCAACCTCCATATACGTTTCCTTGCTTGGTTTAGTGCCTTTGAGCCCAAATCGAAGGTAGTCAGCACTTCCCCTCTTAGATTCTCTTTTCCTCCTGTCAAGAATTGTATCTTCCTTGAGCTCATCCAGAAATTCTGGTGATAAATCTTCAATAGAAGGCAGATGAACATCACTTCCTTGATCATCAATCAAAGGTGGCTCATACAAATGTAAGTTTTCAACATTAATAATTGAATACATTTGCATATATGAAGGAAATTCAAGCTGAAATGCATTGTTACCAACTTGCTTTGTGATCTTGAATGGACCATAGCGAATGGGTTTGAGCTGTTTACCTTCCCCTTGCATCCTTTCTTTGCTAATGTGCAACCATACCTCATCTCCCTCTTGAAACTTGTGATCAAATATATGTTTTTCATGCCTCTCCTTGTATTTTCTTTGACTTTTCTCAAGTTGTTCTTGAACTTGTTGATGTATAATATGAATTTTCTCAATGAACTTTCAAGCCTTGTCAATATCAGTATGGCCATCTATTACAACATCCTTTCCAAAGATGAAGTCTAATGGCGATTTTGGAAAATACCCAAAGCATACTTAAAAAGGTGATGTTTGAGTTGAAGAGTGCTTTGCCCAGTTTTAAGCATGCTGAATATAATTCAGTTGGTCGTCCCAAAACTTAGGATGTTTGCTGCAATATCCTCTCAATAGATGCACACATTTTTATCATGCATCACGCCCGGTGTGCATGAGAATGGTTTGCGCACTGCAAAAGATAAAAAATTATGTGTTCGCGGTGTGTTGACGAATATCTCTGCCCTGGGGAAGATATTTAGGTCAATGCACTGGAAGACATTATAAATGGTCAAAATTGTGGTCCTGTAAATGACTGCACCATTGACCATGTACTATTGTTGGTCGGGTGGTGCACTGACCAAAATATCCACCCTGGGCCGGATCTTTTACTCAACGCACCACCAAACATAATTACATGGTCAATGGTGCGGTCCTTTAAGCAACCGCACTGTTGACTATGTAATGTTGTGAGCAGGCGGTGCGCTCACCTAACTATTCGCCCTAGGACAGATAGTTTAGTCAACGCACTGCCCTCCCGACACTGGTCATAGTCAACGGTGCGGTCGATTAAATTACCGCACTGCCTTGTTAGATTTAAAATTATACATGGTGCATGTTTTTTTGGTACTGCACAAAAACACGGTGCAGTTTCCATTAACATTGTTCGTAGTGCAGCCTGTAAATTTACAGGAAGCACTACGAATGGTGCAAGCTGAACGGGCTCGAGCACACCACGCATAATTTTTTTTTTTTTACCAGTTAATTTTTAGGTTTTTTGAAAATATCTTCCACTAAAACTTTAAATTATTGAGAAACAATTAAAATACCTGTACATTTTCACGTCGAGGAGGCATATTTGCTGAGGAATTGGAGAAACCAAATTTTCCCACCATTTTCGAAAACTCAAAATCCACAAGGTGGGCAATGGACAGCAGCAGTGTGTGCAATGGGAGCACCGATGGCAGGGCGCCTCACACAAGACAAATTCACACCGGTGCTTGAGAGGTCTAGAGCATTGAAGAAGTGAAAATGACATTTTTATAGCTAGTATTTTTTTTTTATTTAACCCTGTTTTGGTGCCCGGGTGTTTGAGAAACATCAGGTGGTATTTTCGATGGTGCATCGCACATCATTACGGTGCATTGATTACTTAGATGCACCAGGCTTGTTTCTGCATATATCATCGGTGGGCTATAGCACTTAGACGTACCGAGTGAGTTTGTACAGAGAGCACGGTGTCTCGGTGTGCCAATTTTTAGTACACACTGATTTCTTTTGATGAAGATGCACCGATGTGGTTTGTGATGAGAAACACACCAGACAAAAAACATCCGCAAAAACCTCCACCCGCCAACCTCCTCTAGAGACCTCTACTACAAATGGATATCTGTGATATTTTTATAAGGGGTTCCTCAAAACATCCTCTAGAAGGTATTTTCCTTGTAATGAAATGAGGGATCCTTCCCTAGATCCACAACTGCCAAATTATCTAGACAACCGTCTGTATTGATCCTATCCACTGAACTATATTTTTTCTAAAAGATTTTGAGAGGTTCGTTTTCTTCATTAAACTCATCATCATGAGAATTCAATGAATAATCATTTGTTTCTATTTTTTTATATTCTTTTACCTTCTCTTTTAACAAATTTCTAGTGCGACTTTTGCAATTCCACATTGTATGCCAAATTTTCCTATAGTATTAGAATTCAAGATCACTTTTATTTTCATTTATCTTTCCCACCCTTGTCCTTGAAAACAATGCATTTTCTATTTGCGAATTTCCTTCTTTATCCTCTAGTTTTAGCTTATTTTCCTCTGCCAAAAGTGTTGCAATTGTCTCACCTAATGTGGCTAAAATTGTCTCGTCTAATTTATGTGAAGACATTTGACTTAACCTAAAGACAACATTGTTAAAACTTGAAGGTAAACTATTTAATAATATGGATTTTTCATCTTCGCCTTCTACCTTATAACCAACTTAATTTAATTGTCTTATAAGTGACATTACATTATTTACATGATTGGATATTGATGTTTTTTCACTTAATTTAAGTCTAAACAACTTTAGTTTTATGGAGAATTTTTCATTTGTACCTTTAGCACCAAATAGTTTAATCAAGTGTTCCAATATTTCTTTAGATGGTTTAGTGAGATCAATATGGTTCAACTGTGAATCTGAAAGAGCAAGTGTGATTATGGACTTAGCTTTGTCATTGCAGAAATTATACAACTAGCATGTATATCATGGATTCACCAAAGCTAACAATGAACTAAAGTTAAATACTGAAATGCTTCTACAAATCTTTTGCAGAATTAAAAACACATTTTCCAATCACATGAAGTAAAGAAGAATAAAATCAAACCACAACCCAAATAATTTCCCAGGGAAAGCTTGTTTCTCGAAACCCCACTATATTCTATTTTATATTCAACATGGATCATGAAACAATTACATACAAAACGCTTCTCACAAGAGCCCTCCAGTACTCAGCTAATTGTCTCACACTTTCATACATAAAACTGACCAATACTTAGCCAATTTACTACCTCCAGACGACTTGCCTTGCTTGCGCAATCCCTGATGAATGCAATCCCCAAAGAATAGGAAATTTTGCCTTCCTTGACTACGCAAGTATCATGGGTACTCCAATGGGTGTTTGGTTGCATGGGTACAACCCAATAATCCTACATTTGATATTCAACTTCCCTTTCACCTAGATCTCAACTGGGTTTCCACTAGATCTGACATGCATGCAGCTAATAATAGTAAATCCTCACTTGCATGTGAGATCACTGATTGTGAATTAATTAATATTTAATTCACTTGATCTCTCAATAGTGTATCAAGAAGTTACAACTAGCACAACTGAGTTTAACTCACTTAACTAAGTTAAACTGATTACAACCTACATCAACTAATGCACCAATGCACTTCAAACTTTGTTACAACTAGAATTACTTTGCATGCCACACCAACTACCTCTAACTCCAAATCCACTAGTTAACTGAGTTGATCACTCTCGGTTAACTATTAAAAGTTATTTTGAGATTTATATTACATTTTATTGTCCATCTTAATTAAGGGATAACTAAAATAGACATGCACCAAAAATAGCATTGTGGTCCCCACCCTATTGTAGGTGCTTAATGCACTAGGCGTGGGTGCTGAAATTTTCTTGTTGAATCTCAACACTCCCTCTCAATAAGAAAGGGAATATCCTTCACCCCTATCCTGTCTCTATGGTATTCTAATTTTCTTCTAGTGAGCACCTTCGTCAGAATATATGCATCCTCATATTTCATGGGAATTCACTGAAGAAACATTATTATTCTCTACACACAATCTCTGAGATGATGGTACCAGATATCTATGTGCTTGGACCTATCATGAAACATAGGATTAATCGAGATTTTAATGCAACTATGATTATCACAATGAATCAATGTTGGATCCATCTGAGAACCAAAAAAACCAACCAATATCTTTCTCATCTAGATAGCCTCACATGTAGCTTGACTTGCTTCCATGTACTCTACTTCCGCTAAACTGAGTGCCACGGATAGTTGCTTCCTGATGTACCAAGAAACTACTATTGATCCAATGCTAAAGATCCCTCCTGATGTACTATTTCTATCTGATGGACTGCCAGCCCAATATGCATCTATGAAGCCTTGAAGCTTCACTCCCTCTGTACATCTATACCATAGACCATACTTAGATGTGCCCCTCAGGTATCTCAAGACATGCTTCCCTGCCTTCCAAAAGAGCTTGGTAGGCTTAACTATAGCTTGAATCAATTGGTTAAATGTGTAGAAAATGTATGGTCTCATCTTCACAAATTACATTAGTGAACCCACTAACATCCTGTAGACAGTAGCATCCACACCTCTCCAGAATTAACATCCTCTTTCCTCTAATTTCCTGGAAGAGGAGTATCAATGGGTTTGCAGCTCTCCATGTGAAACTTACCGAGTATCTCCTTTTCATATTTTCCTTGAGACACAAAAATTTCACCATCCTGCTATCATATTTCCAATCCAAGGAAATAATGAATGAGTCACATGTCCTTCATTTAGAACTCCCTTGCAAGATCATCCTTGCATGAGTGTATCAGCTTCTCATCACTATTCAAAATTAGATCATCAACATAAAGAACAATAATCAATAGCTTACCCTCAACCACAATCTAGTACAGGTTTTCATCTGCTTCACTTTTGGTGAAGCCCAGTCTGGTGAAATAGTTGTATATCTAAGTGTACCAAGCACGAGGTGCTTGCTTCAACCCATACAGTGCTCTTTTCAGTCGGCACACATGCGAATCACTGTTGAAGATCTCAAAACCTTCAAGTTTCACTATGTACACCTCTTCCTCAATGATCCCATTGAGAAATGCATTTTTCACATCCATCTGATGAATGCGCCAGCCCATCTATGGTAAGAGTGCAAGGACAGATCTTATGGAAGAGTACCTTGCAATGGGTGAAAAAGTCTCATCATAATTGATCCACTCCATTTCTGAAAATCCGTGGGCCACAAATATGGCCTTGAATTTCTCCACACTCCCATCAGCAGCTTTCTTTACCTTGTAGATACATCTCGATCCAACCACTGATTTCTCGACTGGTCTTGGGACAATCTCCCATGCACTATTCTTGACAATGGAGTCATACTCCTCCACCATTGCATCAACCCAAGTTTGTTGTTGCACTACTTCCTGAAAGGATATGGTTCATTCACAATACATTTTCTCATAAGAGCCATGTATCCAGTAAATCGTCCAAGAGATTGTCTCTATCTGTGATGTGAAGTAGGGGCTCCTACATTCTCCATAACATCAAGTCTCAATCTATCAGCTTCTGTGGTGTGCCTTCTGAAATTTTTGATGGATGGCTCTGCATGAGCGTTTTCCTCCGCTCCATGATACTCCGCATATGGTTGATCCACATATTGAGGCTCATTTTTTGGAACCAACAGTTCCTCCTCTACATGCAAGTCCAGCTCCCTCTCAAGGGACAACCGCATGGCTTCCTCCTCATCAAATTTTATATCTCATTGCACAACAGTCATTCTGTTGTTTTGAAAATACACTCTATAATTATGGGGTGTTTTAGTGTACCCCACAAAAATCCCAATCTCAGCTACCGGTTCCAGCTTCTTCCTACCGTATTTGGTCACATGCACATAAACAGATGAGCCAAAAATCTTAAAGTGTGAAATATCAGGTTTCTTACCAGTGAACACCTCTTAAGGTGTACTCATGTCAAGTATCCTATGAGGATAATAGTTTTGCACAAATACTGCAGTGTTGCATGCTTCTGCCCACAGATGCATCGCTTGGCCTTGATCATGCAACATCGCTCTTGCTGCAACCATGATCATTTTTTTCTTTCTTTCCATGACCCCATTCTACTATGGGTTATGAGGCACTATGATTTCTCTTTGAATTCATTCTTTGTTGTAGAATTTCTTGAATTTTTTAGAGATGTATTCTCCACCATTATTTCTCATAAGAGCCTTCACTTGCTTCCCTGAATCTTTCTCCACCAGTGCCTTAAACTCAAGAAACTTAGAGAATGTCTGATCATTTTTCTGCATGAAGAAGATCCAACACTTACGAGAAAATTCATCAATAAATATTACATAGTACT
Organism: Pinus albicaulis; assembly: GCA_034641835.2. Classification (NCBI taxonomy): domain Eukaryota; kingdom Viridiplantae; phylum Streptophyta; class Pinopsida; order Pinales; family Pinaceae; genus Pinus; species Pinus albicaulis. Next base: position 1,628,929,210 of record CM076575.1, read on the forward strand.
TATGTTTTTTTTGTTAAAGCAAGAGACAATGGTCCTCACACGTCCATGTGAACTCTCTCAAGGATCCTCAAAGCTCAATTATCCTTCTCATGAAAGGTGTCCTTTACATACTTCCCCATGGTGCACCCCTTGCATGTATCTAACTGAGCAAGTGTTCCCATTGGAAGTCCTATAGAAATATGTTGCATGAATTTCAAGGCTGCATGGTGTAGATGGCCCAATCTCCTGTGCCATAACTCACCCTCAACTGGGCTCACCACTTTGTCCGCCTTTCCCATCATTCCTACACAGCCATCTACCTCCAGCTTGTAGATATTCTTAACTTAAATCCCTATCCTCTTGGCTTTTACTATTGTTTTGTGTCGCGAGAAGGCTTTTCCTTCACTAAAAACAACATCATAGCATCTATCCTCCAACATTGCGACTAAGACTAAATTTTTCTTCAAACCTGGTACATGCATTACATATTTTAATTGAAAGGGTTTACTTGAATGCCTCTGGAAGGTAATGATACCAATCTTGGTAGCACTGTACCACCTGTAATTTCCCATTTCAATATGCATCTGGAGTTCCTTCTCCTCCAAGTCACTAAAAATTTCCTTGTCTCCCGTCATGTGAAAGGAAGCGCCACTATCAAAATACCACACAGATCCCAATTCAATTGACACCATGCATGAAATCAATGAGAAGTATGGCTCAAATTGTGAGGCCAAAGCCTCACCAGCTGTAGATCCTCCAGCCTTCTTGTTCTTATTCTTTTGTGGATAGTTAGTAGCAAAATTTCCATGCTCATGACAACGAAAACACTTCACCTTGGACATGTACTTCTTCTTGCCATTCTTGGACTCGCATTTGGAATGGAATTTATTTCCCTTCCCCTTCTTCGCATTGGCATCCAAAGCACAATCTTATTCATCCTCATGCTTGGATGAAGATCCATCTCTGGTATTTCATTTAAACTACTCCTGCACCAAATCTGACCATAGTCGTTCCTAATATGGAAATGTTTCCCATCCATTGACAGAGTCTTCATAACTATGCCAACTCTTAAGAAGTCCTAGGAGAGCTAGGCTCCCCAAATCATCATCCACGAATGTTATTCCAACGCTTTCCAAATCATCTCGACATTGGACAAACTTTGCTAGATATTTTGGAATGGTGTCTCCCTTTTCTATCTTGACCTTCCTGAGTTTATCTTTGAGTGTCAATTTCTTATGGTCATTGCTGCTATGGAATAGATCCGTCAAAGCCTTCCACATTTCATATGTTGTGGCTTTCCCATGGAGGATTGAGACAATGTGGTCTCGTACTCCCTCCAATGGGATCCTCCTCGCCTTTGTCACTTTCTTTTTCCATGCATCAAGATTTGCAGCATCTGTCACAGTGGGTTTAGGAATTTCATGGTCGATGAATTCCTTCAAGTCATTGCCTTGGAGTACTGCCTTCATCCTATCCTTCCAAGAAATATAGTTTGAGTTGCCATCGAGTGCATACTCCAACCTTAAGCCTTTAAAATCCATTTCGATCTTGAATTAGTTGTAGCACCAAGAAAGTCTTTCTGCAAATTTGAATTCTATCCAGTCACAAACTCAACTCCTCCTTCACAATTTTGATTTATTGTGCTTTGATACCATGTAGAAATTATACAGCAAGCATGTATATCATGGATTCACCCGATCTAGAAATGTACTAAAGTTAAATATTGAATCTCTTCTACAAATATTTTGTGGAATTAAAAACACAATCTCCAATCACATAAGTAAAGAAGAATCAAATCAAACCACAACACAGATAATTTCCCATGGAAATATTGCTGCTCAAAACCCCACTATCTTCTATTGTATATTCAACATGGATTATGAAACAATTACATACATAACTCTTCTCACAAGAGCCCTCCAGTACCCAGCTAATTGTCTCACATTGTCATACATAAAACTGACCAATACTTAACCAATTTACTGCCTCGAGACAACCTGCCTTGCTTTTGCAATCCTTGATAAATGAAATCCCCAAAGAATAGGAATTTTGGCCTTCCTTGACTGCGCAAGTATCATGGGAACTCTAATGGGTGTTTGGTTGCATGGGTGCAACCCAATAATCCTACAAGTGATAGTCAACTTCCCTTTCACCTAGATCTCAACTGGGTCTCCACTGAATCTAACATGCATGCAACTTATAATAGTAAATCCTCAGTTGCATGTGAGATCACTGATTATGACTTAATTAATATTGAATTCACTTGATATCTCACTATTGTATTAAATAGTTACAACTCGAAGAACTGAGTTTAACTCACTTAATTGAGTTAAACTGATTACAACCTACATCAACTAATGCACCACTGCACTTTGAACTCTGTTACTACTAGAATTACTCTGCATGCCTCACCAACTACCTCTAACTCGAAATCCACTAGCTAACTGAGTTTATCACTCTCAGTTAAATATTACAAGTTATTTTGAGATTTAGATTACATTTTATTTCCCATCTTAATTAAGAGATAACTAAAATAGACATGCACCAAAAACACTGTGGGCCCCACCCTAGTGTAGGTGCTTAATGCACTAGGCGTGGGTGCTAAAATTTTCTTGTTGAATCTCAACAATCATCTAAAATTTTCCATTCAAGTAACTGTTTGGCATCTGTAGGTGTCACTTTAGTATCGTTCACTATGCCCCATAATTTTTTTCATTAATTACATATGTACTTTTACATTCCATGAGTGGAAATTTAAGCCACTAAATATTTCTACAACCATGAATTCCATGATAAAAAAGTATTAAAACTAACAGAAAATTATCTTTAAATTTTAAAGCTGAAATACCTTTCTTTGTGATTATCGTACCCCCTTTGTAATTAAAAAAATGCATTAACTACTTTTTGAAGATGACACATCGTGTAATGGAGACCCGGACTCGGATACCAACAACCCCACCACGGGTTTCAAAGCCACTTTTACAGGTCCACACAAACTCTTACATGCCAACAATGGACTCCTTGCAATTCAAATTGTCAATTAAAAAATGCTCCCTTTCCAAAGCTCCTACAATATGCTACTGTCCTCGAAAATCAAGGTAGGGGAATATAAATTCATTCATCAGAACCAGGCTCTCAAGTTTGTCCAATAATTGTTACAAATTGTCTTGACATATCTCTCAACATGGTTCTCAAAGGCAGAGAGTATAACATCAATCCAGTTTCGTGGTCACTAGCCAAAGTTTTGATCAGATTCAACACGGAGTAAACGCGTATGTGATTGCATTAAATGTAGGCTCTTCTGCCTAAAGTTGGCACTCGACCAACAAAACTCAACTCCTTGTGATTTCTTAGACACACACAATTTGCAACACATGAAATGGCATAAGGAATATAGATCGAGTTCTTCAACTCTAAATAGATAATTCTTCTAATTGATAGATTGCCACACATAGATTTATAACTTTAAATATTTATCAAAACCTCCATCACACATCAACCAGAATACAATACGCAAACCTCACTTGTCTCTACTAGTCGATCTAACTCTGATACCAAGAAAGAATGATTGAAAGAACAAATTTTAAATGAAACAAAGGTATGGATGCGTCAACACACACACACACACACAAATTACATTCAATCATTACTCTATAATATATAATTTCTGAGATCTAACTTATTCCTAATTTAGGAGGAGAGGTTGAGAGAATTTCTCAACCATCACCAACTACTCACAAACCAAATTCTCATATATGGAATGTAAGTATTAACTCTAAGTATTCACTATTTTGTCTTTACATGATATATTGCCCGTAGTGATTTGATTGTGTGGTATGTATAACTGCAGTGGTTGTTGTAATTGATGGAGGTATTTTGTATTATCAAAATCAATTCTGAAAGAACTAGTAGGATTTGAAAATGATTATGTGAAGTATAAAGATAAATATTTTTGGAAGGAAAAGAAGAAAAATAATTTTTAATTGTTTGGGAGGTTAACTGAAATTTCAATGTGGACACATTGAATACAAAATTAAATTGTGTATTCAATGTGTATCGATTTTGTGATAAACCATAGTGAGATTAACTAGAAATACATAAAAATTTGTATATATTTTTAATGTGCATAAGTGCATACACTTTTGAGTAAACCTATAAAAGAAATAAGTTGAAAATGTTATTTAAAAAAATAGTTTTCCTTTTCCTTTAAAATTAATTTCTAATTTTATAATACTAATTATCATTTTTATTATTTCATATCTCAAGTTTCTCATAATAAAAAATTATATTTAATTTGTATGGTTGAGAGTATTCAAACTATTATATCACTAGCTTGGCATTAATTATCTTAATTGAGTAAATGACTAGCTTGGCATTAATTATCTTAATTGAGTAAATGACTTGATTTCAGGGAATTTATTATGTGTCTAAAATACAACATAACCTTCTAGACATATTATGATTGATTTACATACTTATTTCATTTGGTGGTTTCTTATTATTATTATTATTATTATTATTGGTTCTTTAAAAAAAAATAGCATATTAATATAGATGATAGCTCACCATTTGACAATTGTACCTTAACATCTTGATTTGGGTTGACATTAGATATATGATGTGGCATATATATGGTGCAAAGTAGGTTAAATGTGGTAAAAGTAGCAAGAGGCAACAACAAATACTTGTTGCATGTTTTCACTATCTCTTTGTTTTTTTTCTTGGAATGAGACATTGAGAGATTTATGACCTTTACAACCTTACCTTCAGACTTCCAATTCGTGTAGTAGATTTCCCACCTCACACTTGAATACAAGATTTGAACCTAAATATATTACAACTTAGAATTTAAGCATAAACACATTACTATCCCTTGCATAGAAAGGGATAAGAAACACATGGAGTGAGTTGAATGGATCTTCTATTGGTTCATCATGGATCATCCATGAAAAACATCCAATCTTTAATATGTGACTACTCTTATTCACTTTGACATTTCATTTCCTATGCTTATGAGATATTGGTGTTAAATAGATTTGAAATAACACACTTGCAACATACTTGTATAAAAAAACTATCTTAAATCCAAATCTATCAAAGTCAAAAGTTGTAAATTATTTAATCATTTAATATAAATTTATGTCACAATGCAAATAAAAATAACAAAATTTTATTATATTCATAATATTTCTATTTTTATGTTAATATACTTATACATATCAAATCTCTCTTTTATTTATAATAATACTATACTATTATTATTTATTGCAAACATTATTATTATTTTTACAATATTACTATCACATTAAACTAATATTAATACAAAAATAAAGTTAAACATCTATTAAAATTTCCAATTGTAAATAAACGAATAAGTACTAAGGCATTAATAAAAAATAAAGTTAAACATATATTAAATTTGCAACGTAAATAAACGAATAAGGACTAATTCATCAATGAATTATGTGAGACTAGTATGTGATGTTACAAAAAATGTAAATCGAGTTTTGTGAAAAAGTTGCAACGCAAATAAAAGCTATCAAAAGCCATTTGTCTCATAACAACTTATCTTTTGACGGCCCCAGCAAATTTAAACGATTTATATACCTCCCAATTATATACGATTTCATTTTTCGTACGAGGCATTTGGTCTGATTCTCGCTTTGGGTGCGAGAGCCCCTAGTTCAATTCTTGCAATATCCCCCTTCATCGCTTTCCAGGAAATGTCGAGTATTCTCGTAGTACTAGTGAAACATGCCAATACCAAAATATATTAGCAGGTAGCAGGAAATGTCGCGTGCGACGAACCCTAAAAGTAATACAAAATTTCACTACAAGTGAACGACAGAAGTCGCCAAAATATATTATTACCGGTGAACCCTAAAAGTAATCCAAAATTTCACTACAAGTGAGCCCTCTACCAAAATACATACCAGTAAACCCTAAACGTGTCACAGCCTTGCAGAAGTTTTTCGAGAGACTATAACAGTACGAGTAAACTCTAAAGGTATCACAGCCTGTAGAAGCTTTTCGAAAAATATATTTTACAAAGTGAAACTGAACAACGAGGTTCCACAGAGATTTGAACTCAATGTCCAATGTCCTCACTAGACCATGGAACCACATTTTTCCATGAGATGCTGCCTCTAGAAGCTTTCTAGGAAATATTGGAAATTATAACAGGCTACATAAGCTTTTTCGAAATACGGGGCATTTACAGGATTTTTCTTGGACCTCTCGTGCCTCAAGCCAATTTTTTATGTGCCTAGTTTATTTGATAAATACGAGGGGTTATTTTTATGTTATTTTTATGTTGCACGAGTTTTAAGTGGGTACGAGGAACAAGCATCCGGTATTGCTAGAAATTTTGTTCAAATTTACACAGAAATGTCAAGTTGGGAGCAACAATAATATAATATATATTAAAAATAAAATAAAATAATTTCTTTATTTCCATCCAAAACTTGCCAATTAAATTCCATTATGCATATTCTATCTTGCACGGAAATATGTAAAAAATTGAACTTTGAGACACTGCTAGAAAAAATCAAAGTATTAATCCATCAACAACTTGCCAATGAAATTCCTTGCTAGTAAAGAAACATGTGGAACTCCTAAACTGGAAAAAAAAGTTATTATTACTTGATTATTATGTGATTTCATGCAACACTATATTATATTCAATTTCGAAATTCAAGTTTGGAAATTAATAAAATGAAAGTGACTTTCTCTTTCAGACCATCATTGTAATTTGTTGAATTTTATCATTAAAGCTTCAAGATAGGCTTCAAGAATGTAGAGTTATTTACAATTGTTGAACTTCAAGATTTGCAACAAAAGCTGCCAAGGAATGACTGGCAACTATGTATATTTTGTTGAAATCTTTGGTAGATCTCCACATTTCTATTACTTTACAGATCTCATGTAGTCCAGCCCCCTAACCTATCATGTATCCTTATAAAATAAACAAATGGTACCTTCTATGCTCAAAATAGGTACGCAAAACGTGTAATGAAGCTCTCGAAAAGCTCCAAAGTACTCTTTGAAGCTCCCAACGATTTTGGAAAGTTTCCTACAAGCTCCCAAGCTTCCAGAAGCGCGGGAGCGTGCGGTACGTTCTCTCTAGTGGCTAGGAGTGGTACCTGTGCTACTATGGGTTATTCACAGGATTGAACTTGGGACTTCTCGCACTTTAAATCAACCTTTTATGTGCCTACCAAAATACATTAGCAGTACCAATGAATCGTAAAAGTCCTAACATCCTATAGAAATTTTTTGTGCTTCCATAATCAACATTGTCTCAATATCAACACTGTCTCAGTGCTTCCATAATACAATGAGCTCAATTCTGTGTATGCCATCACTAAAGAAATTTGAATTCTATCCTATGAAGTTGACAGTGCTAGGAATCTAAAAAGAAGAAAGTTCTCCCTAAAGATATGAAATATAAGGAACCGAGTAAGTATTGATACTACAAACTAAAGGTATGAAATCACAAGGTACGTATATAAGCATAATCCTTGTTTCTATATATTCTAAGGTCGGAAATATACTATTAGAATCCTAATCCTCTCTCTCTAGGATTTACAAAGTAATTTATATATAAAATAAATATCTTCTTGTCAAAATTAGTTAATCCTAGATATCTTAGAATTTTGTACCTCATGACTGTATAAAAGATCTAACTTGAGAAAATTAAGTTATTCTCTTATCACATGGTCTTTCTTGAGAATATGTATTGTAGGTATATCATGACTTATATTACTAATGATCAATAAGGGAATCACAAGAGGGTTTGTCGAGAACAAAGGTATATCTTAAATTTCATTAGAGGAATTTTGAGGTCTAAAATGGGCCTCCTAAGAAAAATGTACAACCAAAATGAACTTTATAAGAACCAATAGGATTTAATATGATGATGTTAACCATGGGAGATGATTCATCATTTCTTAAGTAAAAGGGTAAAAATATTAAAAACAAATAAAACTTCCTAGACCACCTTAGTAGCATTTCCAAAGATATACAATTTACAATGGAAGGTGAAGAAAACAACCACATCCCATTCCTTGACATTCTCCTCTCAAGAAATGAAAATAGATCCCTTGGACACAAATTGTTCAGGAAGAAATCACACACTAACAATAACCTACATGCGGATTCACATCACTACCCTGCCTAGAAGATGGGGGTTTTGTTGACTCTTTTTACACGAGCTTTCAGAATATCGGACGATGCTCATGTTGAAGAAGAAATAAAATATCTAAGAATATCGTTCATAAATCTCGGATATAGTAATAAAGACATTAACAGATCTATTCAAAGATCTAGATCTGGTAATAAAATAATTACAATTGATAATTCCTCAACAACAAAAGTATATCTCCCCTATATCTAAGGGGTCACAGAAAATATGGCCAAATTTCTAGCCAAGATGGACATTAAGGCATCCTTCAAACCTCTAATGACCATCAGACAGAGGATGAAATCTGTCAAAGATGACCCTGACCGCCTCCAACAAAAAGGGGTTTACAAAATTAATTGTTATTGTAGAGAATTTTGTATTGGGGAAATAGGTAGGACCTTCAAAATAAGGCTTAAAGAACATGGTGCTGACATCAGACTTGGAAGAACCAAAACCTCGGCTTTGGCAGAACACTCAAATAAGACATGTCACCACATATGCCTTGAAGAGGTAGTGGTCATTACCAATGAAAAGCATCATTTTACGCGTAAAGTGCGTGAAGCCCTGGAAATCATTAAGCACCCACACAACCTCAATAGAGATGGAGGCTTAGAAGTTAGCAGGAATTGGACCCATGCTACTTACCGCAAATAAATTGCCCCCCCTGAACTGTTTGTCGACACCTTGTCCATCCTCCCACTCGTCATTGTCCTTGCACATTTTTCTGTCACATCTCATTCACAATAATGCTCCTCCCCTCACGCCATCCACTTGCCCTCTATACTTCTAATTTATTTCTCTCTTAAAATCCTTTCCTTGCACCCTTCCTTCCCATTAACTTGCTACCTTTATAAACATCTTTTATATATTAAAATACACCTAAATCACTTCTTAGACCACCTTTCTTTCTTTTTAATAAAATCTAACAAAATAAAAAAAAAACCACTTTTCTTAATTAATAACCCCTTCTAATATTAATAACAATGAACTCCACATTATCACAAAATTTAGAATTATTTATAGGTTCCCATTATAGCATAGGTTATCCTTTTAATTACAAAAAAATAAAAATATATTAATTAATTAATTAATTAATATATCTATTAAAAATAACCTAAACATTTCTTAGATCCTTAGTTTTAGTAACATCAATTTCAAATATTTATAAATACCAAATATCTCTAAATAAATATTTAGTATTAATAAAAAAGGAAAATACAATTTTTTTAAAAATAAAATTTTAATAAAATAAATAACCTCTTCTAATATTAATAAATAACAAATACTAAAAAATCTAGAATTATTTATAATTTCCCATTATAATATAGGTTAGTTGCTTTCCATATTAAAAAATATCTATCAAATAACCTAAAATTTTCTTTCAAATATTTATAAATACCACTAATATTTAGTATTAGTAAAAAAAAATTAATTTTTTTTAATAAAATCAATTCTAAAATAATAGCAAATAAAAAATTCAATAAACAATAATATTAAATGTGTCATAGTTAAAATCAGAATTAAAATTTGAAAAACTAAAATAAATAACTAATTAATAAAAAATTAAAAATTAAGAATTGGTCGGCTCTCTCATCTCCTTCTTTCATCTATTTATTTACCCTAATCTCTTCTCTTCTTAGCAGGTTTTTCCTAAAGATGAGTCTTGATTTAGACTCAAAACGTCGACTAAAAATGAAGACTATGGATATTCTAAGTTTTGCATCTCAAAATCTACACCACAGAAACCTCCAATCTATCATAATAAAACTAATTTTTCAACTCGTATGTTGAACTTATCTCCCAAATTTTTTACTCAATTTCCGAGCGGAATTACTCGTTGGATGAAAAATTTAATTCATTATCTAAAAAGTACCCATGTTGCATACTTTTGATGGACCTTTCTACGCGAAAAATAAGAAATACATGAAAAAACGTTATTCCAATCACTTTTTTCATATATTTCTCATTTTTCGTGTAGCAGGGTCCACCGAAAGTATGCAACAGGTGTAATCCTTGGATGAGAAATTCAATTTTTCATCCAACGATACTCCCACTCGAAATTTGAGTAAAAAATTGGGAGATAAGTTGAAAATACGATTTGAAAAAATACTTTTTTCTTTTTTCTCTCTAAAATTTGATGATGTAATCAAATCTTATTTTATTTTTTCCACTATTATTTTATAATTTCCTTAGGAGGCTCATTTTAGACCTCAAAATTCTCCTAATGAAGGCTTTGTTAATTCTCTTTGATCTACACTACTAACATCTATTATATTTAGATCTCTTGAATCTTAAAAGATTCTTGCTTGGGGTGATTCATCATCTAATGAATCTACCCACCTTATACATTTCTAATTGTTTGCATAAAAGGAACCCTAAAGGGTTCTCTAAAAACCCTAACCTAGGGAATGTTGATAATGTATGAAACCCTAAAACCTATTTCGGGTTACTAATGAATAAATTTCTATATTGATTGATATATTGATAATGTCGAGTTTGGGGTTTTGATAAGATCATGGAAACTCTAAACTTGTTGGATTCAAGATTATTTTGGTCAAAATATCGAACCTTGAAGTTTGATATAATAAGGGTGTGACCGTGGACTGAAACCTTAGGTTTTGGTTAGCTCTATAGGTAAAACCCCTGTTATGGAAAGTCCTAGAAGTGAAACCCTAGGTATATTTTCTCTTCATCAAATCCCTAGCCTAGTCTAGGAATATATGTGTTTGATGTATAAATGTTGACTAACATGTGATGTGTTTATAATGGTGATCTCCTAGATATGTGTGTTGAACTATTTTTCCAATGGTCCTAAGAATCTAGGGTTTGGAAAAAAACCCTAGTCAAAGCTTGAAAGATCTAGGATGATGATTAAATTCTCTTGTATGTATGTTGATTTGAATCTAAATGATGTGTGTTGAGAATTTATAGATGGTGAATCTACAATTTACATCGAATCCTAGTGGAAGTTACTTATGATGTGTTCTAGGATCTATATTAAACCCTAGTAGAATATCTTTATGATACGTTTTGATAATTGATTTGAAATCTAGAGTCTACAACTAACTCTAGTGAAATATGATCATGTCTGAGTTGTGATTAATCTTGATTGACTATGTTGTAGGAAATCTAGAAATTGTATGAATTCCTAGTGGAAAGTCTAACATCTAAATTTTAAAGGTAGTTAAATATATTGATTGGTTCTAGGGTTTTCTATATGTTGTAGAAAGGTATGTTATACCTTTGAAGAAACATTGAAACCCTAGATAGAATAAAAGACATTGTGAAGTAATCTAGGGTTAATGGTAAAATTCCCTAGAAAAATGCTAAAGAGTATATGTCTCTAGTTTGAAAATGCTTTCGTGATTCTGAAATGGCTAAGTTTATGCTTCTATAGTTTTGGTTTTACTTGTTTTCTAAAGTTATGCAGGTACATGATGAGTATGAGAAGCTAATAAGTATGATGAAAATGATGGAATACATAAAATATTCTCGAACACCGGATAGAAGAAATCTCCCTACATTAAGAGGAAGCCTAGATAGAAGAACTATCTCTAGTTAAGAGGGAGGGCATAACAAGGTTTCTGGTTGGAGAATATGTTATAGAAATATTTTTTACCACATGTGAAGTAGGAAGAGGAAGATTTTCTTAAATGATTCCATTGATAGTACTACTAAATTTATTTGAAATTCAACATCAAAACCGTGAAGTTTGTTTATACATTTGAAATTATTGATGATTGGGGTTTTCATTTGCACAGGTGAATATCTCGAAGGACTTGATAGCATGTTGGTTGCCAATCAATTTAATTGGGAGAGATTGGTTATTTTTGATCTACTGGATTAAGGTGTGTTGAGGCTTTTTGAGTGAAGCATTGCTCGAGGGTTTCTGAGTGAAGTATTTCCTGAGGCTTTGTGAGTGAAGCATTTCCTAAGGCTTTCTGAGTGAAGCATTGCTTGAAAATGTTGTGTTCGAGCTTTGTGAGTAAAGAATTGCCTAGAAAGACATCAGGTCAACACTTTGTGTTGATGTATGGTTGGGAGGGTGGCATCGGGTGGATGTACACCTAGTTCCCTAGGTTGATGTTTAGTAAGTAAGCCTCATAGTACCTATAGAGGCTAAAAGCTTTAGTCCATATTAATCCCACTTAAATAGATTTCCTTGGTCAAGAATCTAGTCCATGGGATTGTGGTGCCTAAACAGTTGAGTGACTAATAGATAGAGTTCCCTAGTCAGGAATCTAGTCCATGGCATTGCGGCGCCTAAAAAATTGAGTGACTAATGGATAGAGTTTGATGATCAGGAATCTTGTCCATGGCATTGCGGTGCCTAAACTTCTTCATAGATAAAGTGAGATCTTCCATGTACTTATTTTAAATATGAATACCTCCCTAGTTAAGAGGGAGTGTTGAAGAATGTAACTAGGTTCGGGCTTCATTGTTAATGTACTTGTAAAAAGAATTTATTATTTAATGACTTATTAAAGCATGGGTTTCATGCTTGGGTCATATTTAGATTAAGGTTCCAATTTTCGACTTCTAGGTTAGTTGTTACAAATTTAAATTGATCCAATTCTTGGGCTTTTAAATCATGTAACATTAGGTTGTTGAAAAGGTTTCTCCATCAAGTCATATTTTTCAAGGTCATCATCCTTGACTTCAACAAAATCTTCTTCATCAAGAAGCCTTCAAATTAAGTAATAAAAGTCCTCAAGTGATATACAAGTCGACCTCCATCAATCTCCTACAAGTTGGCTTCACTAAAAGGCATGATGAGTAGGAAGAAGGAGGACAGACCAACGAAGCAGGAATGGGTAACCATGAGTGCATATACAGAGGTGGAACCATGTTGGCACACTTTTCGAGGCATAGAACATTTGCAGAGAATATTCCTTGATGTTTGAAAGATTCCATGGGGAGGTAAATTTTCATTTTGTCAGAATGATATGAATTTTACAATCATTTTAGCTAGAATTTCATAGGGAACGCAATGGTAAAGCCAGAATGGCCATCTGAACAACAGATTTGTATATTCCCTAAAGAACATAATCTTAGGGAATCTTGAGGGAATCAAAAGATTCCTCGAGGCCCAAAACTTGCCAGAGTCTATTTTCGACAAACTTTATGTCGATTTTACACCTCTCGGCGATAGGAGCTCAATGGTGACGCCTGTTTCAATAGTAAAGCTCCCCATTTCTCGGCTATTTTCCATATTAGAGTGAATATGTCTGATTCTTAAGTGTGGAAAATTGATTCTATGCACCTCGACACCATGAATTCAATAGTGCAGCCAGATTCAACAGCAGAGCACCTACTTCTTCAGCTAAATTTAGGGATTGAGGTATATGCAGTCTGATCACGTGCCTCTTTTTGTAGTTATACGTATTATAATCCTTTCTTGATGCATTTTGTGGGATCTTATTTTTGTTTCATGTGAGATTATGCCATGCTGATAGGAGGTCCATTGTGAGTGAGAGTTCATGTAGTGGAACGTCTCATGGAGAGATAAGCCACTCATGTTGAGGGAACATCCTTGTATGAGAATAATCCATGTAAATCACATCTCCCATCACTATATGAAGCGGCCTACCCCATTTTGACACTGGGATTGTAGATGTATCCCACACTAGGTGAACTCCGTTATCATCGTCTCATGTTTTTATGTTGATGATGGTTGTCTTGTTTCCCTTCTTTATAGCATGCACATGTGTTCTTCTATGCTCTTTTAAAATGAAATTTTAACAACATAATAGAAGTAAAAAAATCGTGGGTAAATCTGATAACTGACGGACCTGGATCAAGTGGTATCAGAGTGGTCTTCTTGCTAATGTGAATTGCAAGTGTGAACAACAATTGAACGTGCAACAATGGAGGATTGAAATTTCATGTATGAGACCATGCTTAGGATTTCCAAATGGCGCACATGATGTATGAAGCTCATGAAAGACAGGAGAAAGAAGAAGAAAAAATCAATGCTTCATCCACATCTTCCAGTGAATATTCATCTCCCTCACCGTATTCTCATCATTCGAATGAAGAGAACAACCATAGCCTTCAAGCAGATAATGTTGAATTGAAAGTGCTTCTACGAGAGGAGAAAGAGGATAATAAGAGAGTGCAACTTCAGTTGCAGGCCACAAAGTCATCCTTAGAATAATTGAAGCGCCAGGACCAAATCCTTCAAGCAAGGGATTTTAAATTAAGGAGGCTTCTACAAGAAGAGAAAGAGAATAAGCAGAGATTTTAGCTTTAGCTACGAGCCATAGAAGAGGCCTTGGAGGAGTTGAAGTGAAACAAAGGCTTGAAGAAGCCATCATCACCTGTTTCTGAATCAAAATATGAGGTAAAAAATGTTGGTGTTTCTTCAATTTCATCTTCACATGCTATCATTTATGTGGGAAATGTGTAGATACCCATTACAGGAACTGGCATGAGACTCCTTGCCAAGATGGGATACAAAGGAGGAGGACTTGGCGTTAATGGCCAAGGCATGATTCATCCATTGGAGGTTGTGCAGAGACCTCGATTAGGAGTTTTGGGTTACACTGAAGAACAATGCTCGAAGGTGTCAGAAGATTAAAATGCATGGTTGAAATCATTGGGGAAAGAGAATGATGGGAACACTTCAACATCATCCTATGACAACACACATTGCAGAGAAAGAGCTAAGGCAAGCTCTTGTCACCATGATTGCACTAGAGACCAACATGAAAGGTAAAACAAGTCTTAGTATTCTAATGTTCGTTTTGATTACAAGCATGTCGCTAATAATGAGCATATATCATGGCATTCGAAAACATGTAGTTTTGTGGATTACATAACCATGTATTTTCTAAGCATTGGAAAATAATGGAAGCACAAAAGAGGATGAGGAGTGAAAATCCTTCTCCATCGCAGGAAAGGAAGAAGGTAAAGCAAGTCTGGAGGAAGAATACTCATTGTATTCATTGCGACAGAAGTGTCCATCAAAGAGCCAAATGTTGGAGGCTCCATCTAGGGCAACACCTTAAGGATAAAGCATCAGTGCAGGAACCGATTGAAACAACGGTTCGACAAGAAAATGTGCCACAGAGAGATGAACCATTCACTTTGATAAGTGAGAGATGGTTTTTCTAGGTGTGGAAGAGTGTCATGGCCTTACTTTGTAAATCGCGTGTTGCAATTTAAAATGTAAAAGTGATGATGTGTTTTTCCATAACTTGTGAAGAAAAAATGATGTTTTGGCCTTGTATTGATAGCTAGGCTATTGATTTCATTTTACTGTAAACTTGACCACCGAGTATGTGTTATAAACTAGTGGCAAGTGTGTGGAATTCTTGGGTCATGTATTGGTCACTTAGTTAAGCATGTAATTTTCAAAATATTGTACTACAGGTTTGCATAGGATGCAGGTGTCGGCTCATCGCTTATGGCTTTGAAGGACAAAGGTGAAGGAGAATGAAGGATGACCTTTCATGACACGTGTGGTGCAAACAAGGTACAAAGTAGCTGCAGATAGTGTTCATGCTTTTGGTGGACCGAAAGCTCCTCAGTGGGGAGGATTGATATAGGTAGCTCCAGACACCCTCAGGAGATCAAGAGGGCTCAGAAATGGTCAAAATTCAAAGTGGTCGGATTGCTCTCGAACCAAGTTCAGATTGAGGTAGTCGTCACCCTGATTCCAACAGTGTGAATGGATCTCCAATCTGAGCCCGTATGGAGAATTTAGAGCGAGTCAATTTTTTTATCAAAGCTGGGCAGTGGGCCAAGTTTAAGAGTCCCACAAATTCACCATCAATCGGCAAGGAACCCAGCTCTTGAAAATGGGAAAAATTGTGGCCTCGTTAATTTTCCCAGTGACCCTTATTTTCGTTAAAATAAAAAATGACTATTTGTTTTAAAGAAACAATAAAAAATACTAAATTAAGGGTGGTAGGCCATGACCCCCACCACCCTCGTCGACCATATCATATCATATAAAAATTATGGGGTGGTGGGCCATGACCCCCATCGCAGCCTCCACCCACAAGTGGGACAGGTCAAGGTCGCATGGAGTGGACCCCTCCCACCATAAGAATATGCTAATCTAAAAGCCACAATAGTGACCGAGGCTGGCGAGGCTCGAACCCGCCCGACCCACATGGTTTGGCCCCCACTGGGTGACCCCATATTTAAATATTTCAAACCATATACAATAAACAATACAAATGTTAAACCTAAT
The DNA here is from genome assembly GCA_034641835.2 of Pinus albicaulis. Lineage (NCBI taxonomy): Eukaryota > Viridiplantae > Streptophyta > Pinopsida > Pinales > Pinaceae > Pinus > Pinus albicaulis. The sequence continues at coordinate 1,628,945,571 of CM076575.1, forward strand.
CAAGCCCAAGTTTAAAATGTGACGAATTCATATTACAAAAAGTGCCCTTTCAAAAGTAACTTCCATGTTAATTGGGGGTCGGTGGGGTTGGAACCCCTGACCACCCCGCTTCTATATTAATAGTTTCCCAACAAACCAAACGGTCCATGTTGAAATATCCACCCATCAAACAAGTTATAAACCCTATCCTTTGCCATTCGACGCCAACGGAGGAGGAGGTCGAGCAGGAAGAAGGAGGATGGAACAACAAAACAGGAGTAGGGAACCATGAGTGCATCCAAAAAGGTGGAGCCATGCTGGAACACTTTTCGAGGTGTAGAATTTTTGTAGAGAATATTCCTTGATGGCTAAAAGATTCCATGGGGAGGTGAATTTTCATTTTTTCAGAATGATATGAATTTTATAGTCATTTTAACCAGAATTTTGCAGGGAACGTGATGGTAACGCCAACATGACCATCTTAGCAATAGATTTTCAGATTCCCCATAGAACATAATCTTAGGTAATCTTGTGGGAATCAAAAGATTCCTCAAGCCTCAAAACTTGTCGAAGTCCATTTTCAACAAACTTTGTGTCAATTTTACACCTCTCGACGACAGGAGCTAAATGGTGATGTATGTTTTAGTAGCGAAGCTCCCCATTTCTCAACCATTTTCTATATTTTAGTGACAGTGTATGATTCTCAAGCATGAGCAGTCGATTATATGCCCGTCAATGCCACGAATTCGAAGTTACAGCCAAATTCAGCAGCTGAGCACCCACTTCTTCAGACAACTTCAAGGGTTGAGGTATATGTAGTTTGATCATGTGCATATTTTTTCCATGATATGTATTATTATCCTTGCTTGATGCATGTTGCGGGATCTTGTTTTTTTTTCATGTGAGATTATGTCATGTTGATAGGAGGTCCATTATGAGTGATAGTTCCTATAGTGGAATGTCTCGTGGAGAGACAAGCCACTCATGTTGAGGGCACATCCTTGTATGAACATCATCCATGTAAATCACATCTTCTAGCACTATATGAAGTGGCCTACTCCATTTTGACATCAGGCATTGAGACATAGCCCACACTAGGTGAACTCTGTTATCAACGTCTCATGTTTTTATGTTGCTGATGGTTGTCTTGTTTCCCTTCTTTACAACTTGCACATGTGTTCTTATATGCTCTTTTAAAATTCAATTCTAACAACATCACAAAAGTAAAAGATCATGGGTATATCTGGTAGCTGACGGACCCATATCACTAGAAAACCATCCATATCAAAGCTTGTTCACTAAACTGTAGTTTTTCTAAAAGAGTTTGATAGGTTCAATTTATTCATTGAAATCATCATCATCATAATTCAATGAATAATAATTTGTAGCTATGTTTATTGATTCTTTTACCTTCTCTTTTAACATATTTCTAGCGTGGATTTTGCAATTCCACGTTGTATGCCCAATTTTTCTGTAGCATTAGCATTCAAGCTCACTTTTATTTGCATTTATATTTCTGAAAATGATTATGTGAGTTATAAAGATAAATATTTTTGAAAGTAGAAGAATAAAAAAGAAAAAATTAATTGTTTGACAGGTTAACTGAAATTTCAATGTGGACACATTGAATGCAAAATTAATTTGTGTATTCAATGTGTATCGATTTTGTGATAAACCATAGTGAGATTAAGTAGAAATACATAAAATTTGTATCTTTTTTTATGTGCATGAGTGCATACACTTATGAGTAAACATATAAAAGAAATAAGTTGAAAATGTTATTTGAAGAAATAGTTTTCTTTTTCCTTTAAAATTCACTTCTAATTTTATTATATTAATTATCATTTTATTATTTTCCTTACTATGATTATTTCTTATCTCAAGTTTCTCATAATAAAAAATTATATTTAATGTGTATTGTTGAGAGTATTCAAACTATTATATCACTAACTTGGCATTAATTGTCTAAATTGAGTAAATTACTTGATTTCAGGGAATTGATTATGTGTCTAAAATACAACATAACCTTCTACACATATTATGATTGACTTACATACTTATTCCATTTGGTGGTTTCTTATTATTATTGGTTCTTAAAAAAAAATAACATATTAATATAAATAATAGCTCAGCATTTGATAATTGTACCTTAACATCTTGATTTGGTTTGACATTAGATATATGATGTGGCATATGCATGGTGCAAATTAGGCTAAATGTGGCAAAATTAGGAAGATGAAACAAAAATGTCACAAAGAGAGGTGGTGAAAAGAAGATGCACTTGTTGCAGTTTTTCACTATCTCTTCATTTCTTTTCTTACAATGAGATATTGAAAGATTTATGACCTTTACAACCTTACCTTGCCATTTCCAATTCTTGTAGTAAATTTCCCACCTCACACTTGAATACAATAATTGCACCTAAATATATTACAATGTAGAATGTAAGTATAAACACATGACTATCACCTTGTTGTAGCTGCTACAACTCCCTCCAATTTTTTTTCATATACAGAATTTCGAAGCTTTCCTTGCTCTTGTTAATTACTATCGCAAAGTTTGAAGTTCATTTTATTAGTTTTCTTAGAATGTTGTGATCCCTTTCACGGGATAAGAAAAGTGTCGTCTTTTGGAATGTTGGTTGTCGCATTGTATGTCACCTATATGAAAATGAGTTGTTCTAACCTTTTAAGTACTCGTCACACTCATTTCTAAATTTTTGATCATTGTCGTACAAGTGTCATCACAGTCATCGTAAAGTGTATCTTTCGTGTCGCACTTATTGTAACTATTCATAACATTGTCACATGGAGGAATTTTTTTTCATATGTCATGGATGATCTATGTTATTTGAGTCATCAAAATATGCTAAGTCTTTGATCACAGTCAAGTTTCATCACCGTTCACACCGATCTCACTGGTCCTATACTTGGTCATTTTTTGGAAAACTTATTGACCGAGCAACTTAGCTTCACCTAGCCTCCCCTGAGTTGTGCATTGCGCAGTGTCAGTCCTCTAGCTACGACCTTCCAGCTTGGAACTATGCAGTGCGAAGTGCTTTCCTCCCAAGACTGCTCCATTTCGTAGTTTTTGTGACCAAGCCTTGACCTTAACCTCTGGAATTGCATAGTCATGGCCTCCAATCTAGCTTGAACTGCACATTTCGCAACCTAAAGCCTCAAGCTCATCCCTTGAGCCCTGCAAATTTTCACTACGCAATCACCCAGGCTTTCCTTGACACCCAAAACTATGCAATAAGTTCTCCAAGTGCCCATCCCTACAGCCTATCCCACTACCTCCAGAAACTGCACAAGCATGTCCCTCAGGCTTGCTGGAACTGTGCACTACACATTCTCAAGGCTCAGGGATTCCCCTTGTCTTCCTGAAATGTGGAGCTGCGTAGTCACTGAGCCTCCATGTATATCCTGTCACTTATTCCGGGCTTAGTTCATGAATCAGAATGAATCATATTAGGCTAGGGGTTTATCGTCTGGTCATGAGTGAATTGCAAGAATATGTATTCTATCATGTCATCATGAGATGATGAAGGAAGAGAAGAAGGAGGGAAGCATTCTGAAAGACACTCTTGCAGTTGAACTCACAAGATTATTGATCAAGAGAAAACGAAAGGACACTGGTTTGCGACCACTATCCAAGACTTGAGATCATTCAATACCCTTTATCACCAAGGTATGCATAGGAGAAAAGGAATGCTCTTTCATGAAGACACTCAACTCTTGGCAGCAGCAGTGTCTTGATATTTCCATGTCATCAAGGAGTCCATGTTAGCAGTTTCATGTCATGTCATGAGTGGTCATATGCCACATCACTATTATATATAATGTCTATTGTAATCAAATGTATTATAAAGTGGAATACCAAAGGGCACACATGAATGTAAAGATTCAAGTAAGTTGAAAGGTCATGGGAATTCAAATATTCATGAGGGTATTCAAAGAGTCACCCTTGGTTATATATACTCCCACATTGTATGAGCAAATGAATTTTTCACCTTGGTTCCACCAACAAACCATTAGAGAGATAAGTTAGTTCTTTTGTGGAGCAAGGAGTGGCTCCAATGCTCCATTATTGGAGCTAGTGATGTTCATTTTACATATGTGTCTTGGAAATTTTACTTAATAACATAAGCCTTTCAAGGCCAACACGTTCTTCATGCATGAATTATGAATGTTTGTAAGACTATCATGTGAATGTTTGTATTTCATGTTTTCTTTCACATGTGCTAAGATCATTTGAACTATTTTAGCTATTTTGTTACTTATCATATTGAGAATGTTTTGTAATCGTTGTTGTTGTTGCTGCATCCTTGTGGACTATTCCATTGGATACTAGATAGATCTTCCTCATATGTTGGTTATAATTATCATCACATCCGTTGTGGACTATTATGTTGGATGTTAGACAGATCATGTTGTAGATGTGTGTCTCTTCTTAGGTGGTACAATTACCTCTCTCTTAGAGGCTCACATTTTTCTTTCCCCCGCAGTAGAAGGACTTTGACACAAATACGATCAAACACTCACCAGGCACACACCCCTTGATTTTCAAAGACACATGTGCACTCCTCTCTCTTGGAGACAATTAGAGTCAAGGAAAATCTGTAAGAATACATGGAAACTGGGTTGATATTCTGGATGGGGCTCCTACTCCAAATGGTGTGAGGTCTAATTTGGAATTCACATCACAGAGACCCCATGGTTGATGGATTTCTAGCATCATCAACAATGGTGCTAGAAGCAAGGCTGAATGACAAGTTGAGCCCGTTGAATCTAGTTTTAACCTCTTATCTAAAATGGCTCATCCTGAAATATTGCTCTTGAGGTGTTTCTCTAATTCTTCCCTTTTTCAATTTTCAAGCCCCGATGAGCCTCTCTATCATTTGTCTTAGTTAAAATTTGACGGTGAGGACAAAACATCCATAATCGAGCACATTTATGATTTTTTTAGATTTTTTTAATCTTACGAAATCGATGATGAGAAATTTTCTTGTGTGCTTTTCTTTCTTACTCTTGAAGGTCATGCTAATCGTTGGTGTCACACCTTTCCACCTACTTCCATTCATTCCCTTTGAAATTTCCCTAGGGAGATTCATGAAGCCTTTGGTAGGTATAATCATTGAAATGTTTGTATAAGAATCAATCTCTTAATAATGAAGCCTAATAAATCATTTGAGGATGTTTCTAATCGATTCCTTCACATTTTCTATGAAATTCGAGAAGAGGTTGTGAAATGGTATTTCTTTAAACAAGAGTTTGAGAATTTAGTTGTTATAGCTTTACGCAGTGAACCTAATCCCCCTGATTTTCACACTCCCCCAACTCTTGTGAATCATGAGACACCTCTAATTTTAGAGGAGGAACCTATTGTTCATTTTTTTTCTGTGTCCTCCTCCTCTTCCAGTTCTAACGAGGGTTCCTCCCTGCGATGATAACAATGTTGGGAGACCTGATAATTGTATTCCTAATATATCTTCTCATTCTTCTTCCTCTTGTCATAAATCAAATTCAATGGAGGAAATTCTAAAATGGCTTATGAAGCCTATGGTGAAGACTAACTCCTCCATTTCTCAAGGTGAGGTTATTGCTCGTAACTCTAGTCTCGAATACGATTTCTGTCATCCTCTATCATCTATAGGCCATGACTCTTTGTACTATGATCCCCTTCACCAATCTGTTCCACCAGCTAGTTTTTTTCACTCTTGATTTTTCGTTTTTTTGTTTCAAATTATGGTCATATACAAGGTAGTCATATTGCACAGGTAGAGGAGAAGGAAGGTGCAAAGACTTTCAATATTTCTTTTATTTTCCAAAATCTTCCATGTGAAGGTTATGTGCTTCCATTCTTGGATGATTTTTAATCTATAAATCTCGGTAATGAATCAAATGTAATCAATTCTTCTGATGAATTTGTAGCATTGGGAAATAATCATTCTGATGGAAAATATTTTTTTGATGTATGCACTGACAAATTCCCAAGTGCACCATCTAATATTTCAGTTTCTCATGAAGATTTTAACTTAGATCTAGAATCTGATTTGGTCAAAGAAGATGCTTTTTATTGAAACTCCCTCTTCATCTCAATATCCCCTGTGTTTTGCATTTTGAAATGCATCTACTTGCGATGAAGATACTCCATGCTATTTAGGTTCTTCATCCAATGAGCTATCTTCTTGATTGACATAAGGCAGTGATATTGTCCATGATGAAATTGGAAACAAACAAACCATAAAGTACTCTTCCCATCCCTCATCATCTCTCCTCTTGCATGAAGGAAACTCTTCAAATAAAATTACCCACGAAATTTCCCAGACTCATTTATCTTTGAATTTGTGATCATAATAGTATTTCAACTTGAGTAATCTGGTTATTCAAGCTGGAAAATTTGGTAAAATCATTGACAAAGATAGATGAAATTCGATGAGCAGTGGCCTTATTGAAGCCAATGGTAGCATTTATCCTCAAACCATGCATGATTTGGTTCAAGCTTCAAAATGTGATTTTACAATCCTGGAAAGTTCCAAGACATGCCAGGGATTTGAGGCACTTCAACTTCCATTGATGGTTATGACAGGATCTCGCGACTTTGGTAAGCCCCCCGAAGTAAGTCAGATCAGGTTTCTCTCACACAATCCTTCTCTTTGCTTGGTTTCACTTGATGTAAATATATTTCTCGAAGATTTTTGGTACTTCAAATGTAATCTTTCAAACTTTCAAGATTTTTATTTTGACTAGATTCAATAATTTTTTTTCGGTTCATTCATCTTCATGTAAATCTCTTGCATCAAACTCAGGTTTGGAATTTGTATCTTTCACAGAGTCATGGAATTATGAATTTGATTGTTCCAAAGACCATATTTTATTGAAGGAATCATATCTGTCACATTTGTTTAATGATCAGTAGCTCTTGTCTTTCCTTATGAAGATCAAATCACAAATTTGGTTCTTCATCGCACCTGAAATCCTCTTGAGTGCGAATGAATGCTTACGTTATTCTACAAATAAAGTTCTTCTCCGCTCACCATGTCCCGACTAGTCTCATGAATTTTTTGTGGTGACATCCCTTTTATTTATTTTTTATGATTACAATGATTGTAAAGTTTGTCACCAGTTATAGGAAAATATTTTTTCATATTTAGCTAATGTGTAACTTGGTTCGATTGTTCATGGAATTCGCATAGTTTCCCAAACTAATTTATATTGGTTAATTACAAATTGGGAAGAATATGCTTTAATCAACCCATATGATCATCATTTGCTCACTAATAACTGTCATTCAACCTATCTGATGGCAGTTGTTTTACATCCTTTGATCTGCATCATTCAATGTCTCACTATTCGGATTTTTGTCGAGTGGTTGAGGCACTACGACCTTTGCTGATGGTTACATCAGGTCCTCATTGTCTCGACATGACTGCTGAATATGACCAGATCTATTTCCCCTCACAAGATTCACATCGTAATCTCATGCCTCTACATGAAAATTCATCTTTCCAAATATTTTGGGGTTTTCAAGAGGGTCATCATGAATTTTATGATCAAATCATTGAATGGTTGGACCAATCTTACCTGGAAAGCACCATTGCAAATTAAATGTTTTGATTTTTCCTCACACTTGCTATGGAGTTTGGTGTAGATGGAGACACATTCACAAGAAACTTCATAGGTTTGTTGAATGATGGTTTCCATCAAATAGGTAAGATCATAAACTGGTTAGAAGCGGTGGCTATGGCCTATCTTTCTGCTAATGGACAAGACCTTGAAAATTTTGTGCAAGGTATTCAAGTTTTTATCTTTTTCTTTGCAAATTACATTTTATCTATTTTAATTGATCATATATTGTGGATGTAGGATGGGAACAACTACACTTGCTTCACTAGAAATTTCATTAGACATGACCTTGACCTACTAGCTGTTAGGTTAGGAGTCGGATTAACTGCATCTTAGTTTTCCTTCTCTTACACCCATCACATCTTGTTCTCTTTAGTCTCTCTTGTAATTTCTTAATTTTCTCTTGCATTATGCTTTGATTTAGCTTCTTTTCTTATCTTCTAGTTTTGTTTCCTTGTTGTGTGTTGTCTTTCCTTCCATTTTGTTTCTTCTCTTTTTGTTTCCTATTGTTTTTCCCTTTTTTTATTTCATCATGTAAATAATTTGTGTCCTTGTCCACATGTTGGTTTTTGAGATTGTGTGTGGCCGAATTCTAAGGAGCCTTGTGACACTTCAACATTTTGTTAGCCTTTGGTGTGTCTTCCTTGTATCGTTTATATCTTTTGGCCGATGAAGTTACAACACAAAATACTATATATTTGTAAGGAGAGTTTTGGGAAAACCATGAAATCGTGTCTATCCGGGAAACCTTGTGCTTATATTTGGTTCCTTTTTTTTGGTTTTTTCATGCTTATCAATCAGTAAAAAGGGAGAAGGGTAAAATCTAAAGCATCAAAACTAAATCATAGGAACCTATATACTTCTCTGAAGGAACAACCTCTCCTGCTCTTAATAATTCAAGATCCCTCTTTTGCCCAAAATAAATAAGTGCCAATGCACAAAAATCTTTTCAAAAAAATAAATAAAGGTGAAAGAAGAGAAAGGTTTCCTGCACAGTGAGGTAAAGAAAGAAACTCCGTGAGGGAACTATTCAGGATTGCTAGTAGCAGAGAAATGTTTATGTTCCTAAAGTGATTTCGTTGGGGTACTATCCAGGCCTAATGGTAGTGGAGCAACACCAGAGATGAAAACTCATACTCTGAAAATCTCAAACTTACGAGATTCACTACCCTTCCTTTCTTGAAATGTTGTGATAATGCTGAGTTTTTGTTGAGTTAAACTGAAATGAAATGATGGGTAATTCATCTATTTATGGGGTAAGTGGATAAACCAAAGTGATCTGAATGATGAGTCAATACTCCCTAAAGAACCAAGGCCCTACAAGGCCCTACACAAAGAAGTTAACCGAGACAAAGAAGCTAGAATTCTACCAGTGTGTCGCCAAGTGTTGTAGTTGCTACAAGCCCCTCCAAAATTTTGGTCTATACCAAATTTTGGAGCCTTCCTTGGCCTTGTTCATTACTTTCACAAATTTTGAAGTTCATTTTATTGGTTTTCTTAGAATGTTGTTATTCCTTTCACAGGATAAACAAAGTGTCATCTATTGGCATGTTGGTTGTCTCATTATATGTATGAGTTTGTTTTAGTGGTTCCAAGAGATCACCATTGTGAAAATTAATTGTTGTAACATTGTAAGTACTTGTCACACACATTTTCAAATTTTTGAGCATTTTCGCACAAGTGTCGTCACAGTCGTTGTAAAGTGTATCTTTCGTGTCACACTTGTTGTAACTAGTCATATATATTGTACATGAAGAGAAATGATTTGTTCATATGTCATGGATGATCTATGTTGTTTGAGTCGTCAAAATACGCTAAGTGTGTGATCATAGTCAAAGTTCATCACTATTCACACCAATCTCATTGGTCCCATACTTAGTCATTTTTTGGAAAACATCTTGACAAAGAAACTTAGCTTCACACGACCTCCCCTGAGCTGCGCACTCAGCAGTCTTAGTCCTTTAGTTGTGACCTTGTTTCTTGGAACTACGTAGTGCGAAGCACTTTCCTCCCAAGACTGATCCATTACGTTATTTTTGTGACCAAGCCTTGACCTTTACCTCCATAATTGTGTAGTCATGGCCTCCAACTTGACTTGAGCTATGCACTTCACAACCTCAAGTCTCAATATCATCCCCTAAGCCCTAGAACTACGTATTTTTCAGTCATCTCGGCCTTCCTTGACACTCAAAACTACGCAATGAATTATCCTAGTTCACATCCCTGCAGCCTGTCCCACTGGCTCCGTAAACTACATAGTCATGTCATTTTTTGGAAAAATTCTTGACAGAGAAACTTAGCTTCACCCGACCTCCCCTGAGCTGCGCACTGCATAGTCTCAGTCCTTTAGTTGTGACCTTTTTATTGGAACTACGTAGTGCGAAGTACTTTCCTTCCAAGATTGCTCCATTGCATTGTTTTTGTGACAAAGCCTTGACCTTGACCTCTAGAATTGTGTAGTCATGGCCTCCAACCTGACTTGAGCTACACACTTCATAACCTCAAGTCTCGAGCTCATCCCCTAAGCCCTAGAAATACATATTTTGAAGTTACCTAGGCCTTCCTTGACACTCAAAACTACATAATGAATTATCCTAGTTCTCATCCCTACATCCTGTCCCACTGGCTCTATAAATTGCATAGTCATGTCCCTCAACCCAGCTTGAACTATGCACTGCACAGTCTCAAGGCGCATGGCTTCCCGTTGCCTACCTGAACTTCGTAGTTGCGTAGTCATTGAGCCTCCTTGTCCAACCTGTCACTTGTTCCAAGCTCAGTTTATCGATCAGAATGCATAATCTTAGGCTAGGGGTTTTTAGATTGATGACATCCTATCATGAGTGAATTGAAGGGAAAATCATTCTATCATGTCATGGCGAGATGATGAAGGAAGATAAGGAGGGAAGCATTCTCAAAGACACTCTTTCAGCTGAACTCACAAGATGACTGATCATGAGAAAACAAAAGGACACTATTTTGTGACCATTATCCAAGACTTGAGACCATTGAATACCCCTTATCACCCAAGCATGTGAAAGAGAAAATGAAAGCTCTTTCATGAAGACACTCAACTCTTAGCAGTCCATGTCAGCAATGTCATGTCATGTCATGAGTGGTCATATGCCACATCACTATTATATATAATGTCTATTGTAATAAAATGTATTGTAAAGTGGAATTCCAAACGATACACATGAATGCAAAGAGTCATGTAAGTTGAAAGGTCATGGGAAGTCAAACAGTCATGAGGGTAGTCAAAGACTCACCCTTGGTTCTATATACTCCCTCATTGTATGATCAAATTATTTTTTCACCTTGGCTCCACAACAAAGCACTATAGAGATAAGCTAGTTTTTTTGTGGAGCAAGGAGTGGCTCCAATGCTCCACTATTGGAGCTAGTGATGCTCATTGTACATATGTGTCTTGTAACTTTTACTTAATAACAACAACCTTTCAAGGGCAACACATTCTCCATGCATGAATAATGAATGTTTGTAAGACTATTATGTGGATGTTTGTATTTCATGTTTGCTTTCACATGTGCTAAGATAGTTGAATTACTTTGGTTATTTTGGTACTTATCATATTGATAATTTGTTGTAATGGTTATTGTTGTTTTTGCATCCTTGTGGAATATTCCGCTGGATACTAGACAAATCTTCCTCATTTGTTAGTTATAATGATTGCCACATCCATTGTGGACTATTATGTTGGATGTTTAGCTAATATTTTTGTATGTGTGTCTCTTCTTGGGTGGTACTATTACCACTTCTTAGAGGCTCACCATTTCCTTTCCCTCGTAGTAGAAGGACTTTGACACACATATGATCAAACACTCACTAGTCACACCCCTCTTTCTTTTCGAAGGTGCATGTGCACTCCTCTCTTTTGTTGACAGTTAGAGTCAAGGAAAATCTATAAGAATACATGTTAACCCGATCGATATTCTAGATGAAGCTCCTACTCCAAACTGTGTGAGGTCTAACTGGGACTTCACATCGGGGAGACCCCTTGGTTGACGGATTTCCAACACCGTCAACGCACCTGTATAGAAATGAATAGGAAATAGATGGAGTGAGTTGAATGGATTGTCTATTGAATCATCATGTATCATCCATGAAAAATATCCAATTTTTAGTATATGACTACCCTTGATGATTCAATTAATTGACATTTCATTTTCCATACTTATGAAATATTGTTGTTAATAGATTTGAAAAAACACACTTGGAACATCATTATATAAAAAACATCTTAAATCCGAATCAATCAAACTCAAAAGCTATCATCTAATATAAATTTATGTCACAATGAAAATAAAAATAACAAGTTTTTATTATATTCAAAATATTTATATTTATCTCTTTATATAGTTATACATATCAAATCTATACTATTATTACTACAAATATTATTATTATTTTTACAATATTGCTATAACGTTAGCGAATCACTACCTAAACCAATCTTAATACAAAAATAAAGTTAAACATCTATTAAAATTTGCAAATTAAGTACTCAAGCACTAATAAAAAATAAAGATAAACATGGAAACCAAATAAAACCTTCTTCAACAGCAATGCAAATAACGCAATTAAGTTTCAAAGACGCGGATATAAACTGTCATACTTCCATCTTCTTTGGATTTACTATATCTCCCAAATTCTAGTAGGAAAGGGCTGCGTCAAAAACATTTCAATATCGGCTAAAAAGACGTTTAGTCTTCTTATCGTTTGACCGCGCCAGCAAATTTAAACTGCGCGTCGAGTGGACCGGGCTTGCTTAACTTCTTTTAGGTGACACGGATTCCAACTTTCGTACAGGGCATTTGGTCTAGTGGTATGATTCTCGCTTTGGGTGCGAGAGGTCCCGAGTTCGATTCTCGGAATGCCCCTTTGTCCGTCTTTTAGAAAATGTATCATCTTTGTCCGATTTTTGGAAAATGTATCATCGTTGCACAAGTGAAAACTACAAATACCATTTCTGAAATTGTTTTAGAAAATGTATCATCGTTGCACATGTGAAACCTACAAATACCATTTCTGAAAAAATAAAAAACCTAACAATACCAAAATATTATTAAGAACAATACAATTTTATTACTAATGAACACTCTCTACCAAGATACATTACCAATATAAATAAACCAATGATGATTCCGAATATGGATCTGTGGCGCAATGGTAGCGCGTCTGACTCCAGATCAGAAGGTTGCGTGTTCGATTCACGTCAGGTTCAATTCTTACGTTTGCTCTTTGCTCTTTGCTCTTTGGGTTGCGTGTTCGATTCACGTCAGGTTCAATTCTTACGTTTGCTCTTTGCTTGTATGGCTTCATGCACATCAAATAGCATGAACTATCTCCCATGGCATATTTTTATTGTATTCAAATTTGTTTCCTTGATAGTTTGCTCTTTGCTTGTATGGCTTCATGCACATCAAATAGCATGAACTATCTCCCATGGCATATTTTTATTGTATTCAAATTTGTTTCCTTGATATCTTTGAGTTATGTCAAATGTATTTTGTTAGAAGATGATGGTTTCCATAATATTAATTTTTTATTATTTTGATTTATATAAAAAATTTTAAATATCAAAATTAAATTGAAAATTGGAAAAAAATTATATAATATCTAAAAATTAAATAAAAATTGTAAAAAATATTAATTAAAAAAATTTAAATTTATTAAAAAATTCATATTTATTAAAGCAATTAAATATATTTTAAATTTAAATTTGGGATTAATTGAAAAAATATGCTCACTTTGATACCAAATTTTAAAGTAAAAGTCGTGCAATAATTATTCTTATACTCATAAAGTTATATGTAATAATTATTTATGTAGACAAAATTGCAATGTAATATTAGACATTGTCTAATATTATACTTTTCAGTGTTTTCTCTAAAATCTAGATATATAATTTTAATTTTAATTCTGGTTTTTTTTTTAAAGTTGTGCATCTTTTCATTAATCAAAAAAATTACATATAATCTTGCTTTCCAAAAGAGGATCCAAATACAAGAGAATCTTCGTATCAAGTTTGGTTGAGACTAGCAAGCTACCTACCAATAACACACAATTAGAAACTAACTATGACAATCATTACTACATTGAAAAGTCCTTCAAGATTCAAGAATTCAAGGGAGGAAATCCCTCTATCGTCAGCATGATTTTCCTTCAGCTGACTAATTATTCATTGTTTTCTTGGATCAATGCCTTATTGCTCGTGTGGTCTCATTTTTTGGCTTCTTTTCCTTTTCTAGACACCACCTTGAAATCCTTCGTGTGAACCCCAAGATATGACTTTGAAGAATTTGTGATTGGTTGATCTTTTTCTTTTCACTAGAGATAGGCCTTGTAAAGAATCCTAGCTTGATGAATTAGCATGTCCTTCATAATTTTTCTATACCATTCTTTTGCAAAAGTCGTTAGTCATGGATTATTCATTAGAGAACTTTTGAGGTCTAAAATTGACCTCCTGAGAAAAATGTACAACCAAAATAAACTTTATAAGAACCAATAGGATTCAAGTTGATGATGTCAACAATGGGGGATGATTCGCCATTTTTGGGGTAAAAAAATAAAAAGATTAAACGACAATAAAATAATAAAACTACTTTTTCAACTTGTATTTTCAACTTATCTCCATAAGGTTTTACTAAAATTTTGAGCGGGAGTACTCGTTGGATGCAAAATTTAATTCATCATCTAAGGAGTACACATGTTGCATACTTTTGATAGACCCTGCTACATGAAAAATGAGAAATACATGAAAAAATGTGATTGCGAACACATTTTTCATGTATTTCTCATTTTTCGTGTAGTAGGGTCCATCAAAAGTATGCAACATTGGTAATCATTGGATGAAGAATCAAATTGTGCATCCAATGAGTGTTCCCGCTCGAAATTTGAGTAAATCCATAGGGAGATAAGTTGAAAATACAGGTTGAAAAAGTATATTTTTCTTTTTTCCCTCTAAAATCCGATGATGTAATCTAATATTATTTTATTATTTCTATCATTATTTTATAATTTCCTTAGGAGACCCATTTTAGACCTCAAAATTCCCCTAATGGAGATCCATATCTTCTAGTAGGGCTTGCACTTTGACCTCTTCCTATAGGGGGTGAACCATTTCCTGTAGTGATGGATTTTATAGGTACTCTTCTGGAAACTTTTGCATGGGGTCTAGAAGTTTCACTAAGGACTTATGGGTTTTTCCCTCTTCTAGTTGCAAGATTGAATGAATATTATCTTGCTCTAAAGACTACTTCAAAAAGGAGAGAGAATCGAACCTATTTCTAGATCCAAGGATATGGTTAGGATTTGAGGGCCCTACCCCAAGGACTCAAATTTCTTCTTCTTTAGGGGGAATTTCCCAAAATAATCTTTCTCTTTTTTAGAAGGGTGTTCTTCAAGAAATTCCTTTGCATTCATGTGATATACCCTAATAATATCCTCATATTCATGCCAACGTCTACAATCTAAAAGGGACATGTTCATAATATAAAGGTTTCTTTCAAAGACTGTCTCGATAATAATCATCTATTGAGGTTGGAAGAGGTTGGGAGATATTCATATAAACATTGATCTGGGCATATGATATATACCTCCCACTCTTTGCAGCCTTTCAGACTTTGAAAAAGTTGTCAATGGCATTTCCTATTCCTTAAATGGTTTCCTCCTCCCAATATTCCTTTGAAAGTGAAAATAATTGAATCTTCACAGGAGCAGCAAGAAGATCTTCCTTCTCAGGTTTACACTGCTCCTTCCAAAATTGCATGAAAAGCCTTGCATTGTTAAAAAAATATATCCCTCCTTAAAAAACTCTCGATTTGTCTTCCACGATGGAGAAAATTTCTATGCATAATCCTTTTTCTCCCAGTTCGAGTTTTATTTGAACCTGGAAGTTCTATTTATTTTGTATCCACCCAATCAAATACTTTTCAAAGGTTCATAATCTGATGAACTTGTAAATCAGAGCATGATCGTATGTATTTATTAAATATATTATCCAATATTGTTGGATTTAACCTCATATTATGGATCTTTCATCTCTTTTGGTAAGCAACACCTTTGTTTTTTAGGTTTCTAAGATGTGCCTAGTAGAGGTTTCTTTGAGAAATAAAAATCCCCACTTCACCCAACTACTCTATTTAAAGGATGTTGAAGATTAGGAAAATTGACAGGAATT
The DNA here is from genome assembly GCA_034641835.2 of Pinus albicaulis. NCBI lineage: Eukaryota > Viridiplantae > Streptophyta > Pinopsida > Pinales > Pinaceae > Pinus > Pinus albicaulis. Next base: position 1,628,961,375 of record CM076575.1, read on the forward strand.
CTAGTAAATCCATAATCTTTACAAAATCCCAAAACAATCTGAGTCAAGGAGCGGGCATAGCCCCTCTTATAGAGATGATCATGGATGAATATGTGAAAGAAACCCTATTTTGTGGGAAATATTTTAGAATGTGGTATTTCTTTGTTTAAAATGAAATTTTGAATTTATAAATGATTTAATGCCTTGAAAGACACTTGGGGTATTTGGATTATGGAGACTACAAAATTTAAACTTGTGATTTTAGTAAATTCCTATGAGATTATGGTGAACATTGACTAAAATATATGCCTTAAAGTTAAATTAAGGTAAATAATAATCTAGTAAATAAATCTAATTTTTTCCCTATAAATAACAGAAGATTGTACTTTATGATATACTAATATTTTATAGATTACTTCCAACCATAAGATTTGCCACAATTGTCTTGTTTGCTTGTATTAAGGTGGTGTCCTAAACCTATTCATTATATCAATATGTGTGTCTATATTTGAGAGATGGTGCTAGATTTTAAAATTTTTTATTTTATTTTAAATATTATGTATATATTCAAGATTTAATAAATATGAATATTGTTCTATCAATGTGTAACAAAATTTTTTGATTAAATTTATTAAGTTATTTGTTATGCACATGCATATTTTGGAATATGTTTGTATAATTTTAATTTAATTATCAATAATTATTAGGTGGATGGTAAGTGTCATATGAAATATGTTATGATTTTTTTGGCATGTGGTATTGATAAGTCATGGTATTGTAACAAATCCTATTTATAGATTAAGAATTTTCATGATAAAGTGGGAGTGAATTTCCATAGTTAAGAAACTTATTAGATGGTTTTTTAAAATTTATATCATTAAGTATAACCAACCTAGATACATCTTAACTCGGTATCTCTTGAGGTGAAACCTCTTTTAGAAAAAAATGTGATTTGATCCCTCTTGGATATGGAATTAAATTGTTTAGGTTGGTCTTCCCCCCTTTAAATAGGTTATGTTCCACATGAATACTATTGTTATTTTAACGTATGATTATATTTATTATTTTATTATTTTTGTTTACATGACATGACAGGACATGGCATTACAACATCTCTTCCATACTAGGCTAGAGAGCACCTTAGTGTAATATTTCTTTTCTTTTTGAACCTTGAATTTCATGGTTTATATAATACTTCATGATCACTGATTCAATTATCCACCTAAACTAAATAATAATTATTTTAACAATTTAATTAATTTTTATGATTTTTTTTAATTTTAACAACTTAAAATGTAGAATAAAATAAATATTTTGATTTTTATTATGGATTGATGTCTATTTATATTTATTAACTATTTAATTTATACAACTGCACTAATATTTTATAAATAAAATTTTTATCTAAATATATTTAATTGCCAACCATATTCTTACGTTTATAATTCTTACTTACACCACTACCACCATATAAATGTATAGATGTTATTTAAACATATAATAACTAGCAATTTCCCCAAAAGGTTCAAAAGGTCAATAGGAGTGCAAAATAGAAATAATTATACTTTGTTTTGAAATAATAATTTTTATATTAAATTTAGATTTCTTAGTGCATTCGTGTTTTTTTTTTTAATTTTGAAATCATATGCATCATGAACCAACTTTGTTTTGAAATAATAATTTTTATATTAAATTTAGATTTGTAGAGCAAACATCATCTGCTTTTTTTTTTTTTCTTTTTTCTTTTTTCTTTTTCTGAGTCAATTTCGTAACAAATTTGGGGTTTTTCCAATTTCAAATTTAGGTTTTCCTTTGGTGAATTTTATTCCCTAGTCAATTTTGCAACAAATTTAAAAATTTTCCTATATTAAATTTAGGTTTTGTTGGTTTTGTTTAGAGGATTTTATTTGAGGTTTAGTAAGGATTTATTGGAATTGTATATTTTAATTTTATAAATGACAAAATTCAAATGCTTTAGATATTTCCAAATAATAAACCTATAAATACATTTACAAACACATTTTAAATAACTAAATTCAAAATATTACAACCAAATTCCAAAACAATTTACCTTAACCTCTATCATTTTCCTTTTACAGACATTTTCCTACTACGATATTAACAATATATTTAAAAGGTAACAATTTTTTTAAGCCGTTTTTTTATATTATATGTAAATGAAGATTACAATTACTTACCATGGTTGATCAGATTTGAGACCTGATCAATGACAGTGAAACTTGACAAATATTGCAATCTTTGTCATTTATAAAATTTCTGTTAAATTAAGCGATTCCAGAAATTCCCGAGCTAACCGTATGTAAAGTAATCCATTTACAAAAGGCTTCTCAAAATTTCATGCTCTCTATTTTCTGTTAATAAATGAAATGCGTAATGAAAAATATTGAATCAAACAAAAAGGTAAAGTACAAAGTATAAAAACATATTTGGACAACACAAATTGAAACACACTTCTGTAATCATACTTCAATTCATTAAATAAACAACTTCTAGAATACTACCTTGTTATAATACCAAATAAGAAAGAAATGTCATTTGAAGGGCATGATTTCTTTTTTTAATAGTATAGTACAAACGTTCTTTTATTCCTCACCTAAGTAAAAAAGTAAGTAGCCAAATAAAATAATACCATGGTTCTTTCATGAAAATGAATTATAAGATTAAATTAGATAGCTGAGTGGGCTAGCTCAAGTGGTTGAGCATTTTCAGCTTCCTCATGTGAACAAAAAAAGAATGTAGCCAAATAAAATAATACCATGGTTTTTTCATGAAAAGGAATTATAAGATAAAATCAGATAGCCAAGTGGCCTAGCTCAAGTGGTCGAGAGATTTCAACTTTCTCTTGGGCTAGTTTGTTGCCTTTGTTATGTGCTTCACTGTCTCTACAAGGTCAAGGTATTGTAATCAGCACTAACAGGTTTACACTGGGAAGTGTCGGGGTTCCCCACAAGGTTTTCAATGGAAAAAAAAAATTATTAGTGTCCAATGACAACAAAAATAGGTCAATGACATTAAAATTACATAGATATTAAATTTAGATATTTTATTAAGGTTTGAAGTTACCTTCCTTGAATAAAGCCCATCAAATAACTATTTAATACTAATCATTGTCAAAAGAACTTATTTATCAATGAAGCCCAAATTATTTAGTCGACCCTCATTTTTAGTAGACCTCAGGAAAATTAAAATACACTCCGATAATACTGGGTAAGTATAGAAAAATATCTTAACCCTCTTATTATCAAGCACATAAGTGAATATCTCAGGAGAAAGTGTGAGTTGCGATTTAAAAAATGTTATTTGTTGTATATGCATCATTGTATATGTGTAAGAGTGGGTAGTTGGCTTTTGAAAATTGATTTAAAATCAAACACAATAGATACGATTTTAAAAACTTTTATCACATTGAAACTTATTCAAAATGACAATCAATCTCAATGATCCAAGAAATGCTCACTGAGTTTTGTTTTTGGAAATGAAAATAATATTTTTTATTAAACATGTATTATTAGACATTATGATGAACCATGAAAAATGACATGTCCACTATTCATACGAAAGTATTGCAGGTATGTTGAGTGAAACCTAAACGATTATTCTCTCTGTCATACAATAAATAAAAATCCTGCTGCTGATCGTTCCTCAGTATCACAACTCTTCCACTCCTGGGGTGAGCTTTGTCATTATTGTGATCAACTTTCTCACCATGTTGAAAAAATGATCATCCAGAAAATGAATGGTATGTTTCAGACTAAAATCAGAATGGTATTCAAGGTAGCTTACGAGTGTGACAGAGTTTGACGTCCACAGATTAAAGCTTTTCCAATGCTTTATGTAAGTAGCACTTTATTTTTAGAATTCCTTGTTTCTAAGAAGAAGGCCCCTGCTAAAGTTCTAATTTTGACTTTCACCTCTTCATACAACCTATTCATACAACCTATGCAGAGATAAATACATTGATCCTCCAATTACATTGTTATCCAATGGCCACTAAATGTCTGATCAGAGTATTAACATCATTAAAATACTTGGAAAACTTTGTTCCTTCTTTAGTTTGGCAACCTTTTTGGCTGAATGACATCTAATTAATAGATGACTTGGGAAGCATACAAAGCATTTGACCTATCAGTCGTCTGCCCCTTCTTTAGTGCCGCAAGTTTTTTTCTCGATGACATCTTATTGACCGTAGACTTGGAAGCATACAAATCATTTGATGTATCAGTCTATCCTTTGTCAATGGGGCTTCAAAGGCATTAAGAATCGTAGAATCTGTAATGTAAATATAGATCACAGATCATGCTCTTCATCTTGATCCATTCTTCTTCGCTTATATTTATTAATCTCCCAACAATCACAATTCACAAATCTTTATCTATCAACAAAAGTTCCATCTTTATATTCCACAGAGTGAAGTCATATCCACTGAACTCTCAAAATCCACCCTCATTGTCATTATTCAATGCTCTTTAGTTATTTTTCAATAGAATCGATTCCTCTATTTAAGCCAGACACCTTTTTCATAAACTCACCTTAGTCTAATGTAAATTGTCGAACACAACTTTTAACATGGAAATCTATGATACCATGCAAAAATTTGCTGGTTAGTATAAAGAGTAAGAAATACGGGGATAAAATTAGAAAAAAACCTCTGGAAGATACACAACACAATAATTTCGTAAGAAAAATATTTGTTTGCTTTATTCATCATTTTTTATTCAAAAAAGAATAAAGGATTTTGGACAACTGCTACTTTTTGTTTAACAAGGAAAACTTGGCAATCCCATGTACATGCCATTTTTACAATTATATAATTTACTACTGTTACATTGTGAAAAGTGATCGCCATGATTTTCCAACCTGGCTGATTTTGCTTCAATCAGTAAGTCTAGTTTTGCACCATACCACTGCACATACAGTGAGGCAAGATCAAGTTCCTGCACATATAGTAATCATGCAATGGATGTGTTTTGAACTTCTACGACAAGATGATATTTTTAGATGGAGTGAACTATTACATAATATTGTGTACATTAGTCAATTTGTATAAGTAGTGGTTGTCACTTTGTATAGAGCATAAGGTTTACATGCTGAACTTAGAATTTACCCAGTCCCATTCTAATCTTCCATTGAAGTCATTGTGGTATTATTCATTATGATTGAGAATTTAATATATCTAAATATATACATCCAAATTTTAATTTGTAAAATTTAAATGTCTTTTTGTTGGAAGAAAAGTTGGCATTCAAATTTCCTCGCGTTTTTAAATGGCTGGAACTTTGTGGAAAGAAATCGATTCATTGATTGGATGTGTTCTCTCATAGAACTTAGTAGAGGTTATGCCCCTCTTTACGCATTCTCTTACATAACTTAACAGAACACATCCAATCAGCTAAATATTCTCCTTAAATCTGGTTCTATGGCAGAACTTAGTAGAGCTTATGCCTCTCTTTACACATTCTTTCACAAAACTTAACAAAGCTACAAATTATCGTTAAATCTGGCACTTCAACAACTTGCATTAAGTTTCTATTGGATTAGTATTAAAAGAAAGGACATAAAAATACTTTTCATTTCACTTATTTTTTGAACCAACCTGAAAGTGCAGTAACATTAAAATCTCTGAAATTTATCATAATTTTTCGATCAAGGAAAAATTTAGGGCTAAATTTTTCCATTTGACTAGTTCTCCATTTTTTTTCCATCAATAATTCCCATGTTTTCCAAAAATCCACCTAAATTCTATAGAATAAATTTTATTTACTTTAAAAAATGGCTAAATTTCTCTTGAAAATATGAGTACTTTTACAAAATTTTGCCAGGAATTTTAAAGTTGGCATTTTAAGAATTAGAGAGAATCATCAATATTTCAACCTTTTCAGATAAGAATGAATCCCTAAAATTTTCCAGTTGCCGACATCAAATTTTTCTTGCATAAATAGCAGAATTCAAAGAACAATTATAATTAAGCTTCCTAAAAAGACATGCCTCACATAGGTGAGACTCCTGAAGGAACTCAATTTGAAAGATTTAACATTCAGTGAGAAGGTACACTTGATTATACAATGAAAACTAAGATTTGAAAATGATCAACAAAGATACACACTTGAATATGCCATACTAGTAAGTTCAACAAACACTCGCATTAGAGTTCCCGTCTTCATCATTGTTTGATGCCTTCTTGGAGTCTCTTGTAGAAAATAAATGTGAAGGTGGTATTTAAGATGAAAGCTTCTAAATAAACTGTCCATGAGATGTAAGCCTCAAAAAAGTACAGATAAAAAATAAAATTTGCCTATGATTCCTAGAAAAGAAAAACTTCATACTATCGAATTTACAACAACCATAACATTGACACTTATGTCTTGATCATAGCTTGCCGCCTGTCCTCTGATTCTATTGCAGAACCCAATTTGAAAATATTTCTTCTAGTTAAAGAAGCGTTATAATAGAACCTATAGTGGGAAGGTCCTGGATTATGGATACCTAAGAAGAAAAGAAAAGAAAATACTCAGGCATAATTAGTACATTCATTCCCTGTTCCAAATTCACAGTGACATTGAATTTCAAGTTCGATCTCTTAAATAACTTAAATGGATGAACCTCAGTAATGAACTCAACTGTAAGTTGGTATAAGAAAGAATATTCATTCGACCAGTTCACATTTCAACAAAAGAATGCACAATGCAAGAAAGATAACCTTTTTTCATTTTGATAAGGTTGTATCTTAGTAAGGAAGTGCAAGTTTCACAATAGAAACTCATGGCACTATTAGTACAATAAAATTCACTCAAATACACATAATTTTTCATTGGAAAATATTAAAGTGAATAGAAAAGCACAAGCTTGCATTGTAGAATGTAATCAATAATGTTACTGTACAACATGGATGTATTAAATACATGTTGCATATCTAGAGATGCAACAAGAAGGGAGAGCTAGAATTGCTCTTACTCGAGTTTAAAAGTTGTGCATTACAATTTGAACATAACAAAACTACACATGAAGACAAATTAAGAACCAATAAACCTTTTAATCTCTAATTGACAAGAGTTACCAACATAGAGGATGCTAAGGGTTTTTTGTTTCATGTCAGCATTAATAAATCTTCACCGGGTGTTCTAATTGACAATGACATGAATCAAAACTTACAATGCAATTCTGGACATGAATTCAAATAGACATTCCCAAAGGTTACCTGGCCTTCCAACCTTTCCAGTTTTCACTGAACCAAACCAGGACCAATCCAACCAACCAATCAAATGAAATCACAAGTTTAGAAACATGCATTAAACTTATGAACAAAATTTCATTGATAGAAGCCCCATGCATGGTCTTGAGATTCCCATGACCTTGCTTCAATTTTTTTCATGCCATAGGCCCTTCTTGTCCATTTGTCAAATATTCATTGTTTCTACCCAAAAGGGATTCACTGGAATTCTTTATTCCATCTGTATTAACCAACTTACTGCCATTAAACCATTTTGATTCCTCATGTCCACAAGATGTTGGGTATCTTGATAAGAAAGCTGAGTCTCAAACACGTTGTCATTTTATTGATGACTTCCATCTTAAGTCAAATTCACTACATGGCTCATCATTAGTAGTGTTACATGCCTCTCTCTCATTACTCTCCAATTTAATTATGTTCAACAATTGGTTTCCCTGGTCTGAAGGTCTGCTCACATTCTGCCTTGTGAAACTAGTCCAGTTCTCGAATGCATCCATATTAGAGTTACAATCATGCAAATTTATGTTCTTAAATTTTGAAACATTCATAAAATCGTCATTTCCACTTGAAAATTTAGCCAGTCCCTTCCCAGCAACTGCTACAGTGTCATTATTACCATCTTCAATATTTTCGCATCTTGCCAACTTTCTGTATTCTATCTCGACAACCTACGAAAAATATGCAACTTTGTATTGGATGAGTGATCATGATCTCCCAATTCATGTGAGGCTTTGTATCCAAATAAATCATTACTTAAGGTTGAACAATGTAACCCAATATTACAATGTTGGCTGGCATCATACAAAACCAATGTTGCAACTAGATCACCATTATTTTCCATATCAACCCACCAATTGTGGACCCACTCTTTGGAAAGGCACAAATCACAAATATGGAATGTTGAATAAACACTTTTACCTGAAAGATAAGCAAGCTATGTTAAAAATGATCAAAGTGGTAGTCCACGAGAAATTCAAAATAACTTGGAATTATATTATACAATAATGAAGAGCAGAAACCATACCAGGGAAAAATATGTCTACTTCATCAGAGGATTCCTTGATCATAACTACAACTCCTTCCCACCAGCCATCATTCCACCATTCATCTACTAAAGTCCCAACTTCAAAGCCATTAGGCATACTCTGAGGTGGACAAGGACGAATGGTAGGATGCCCAATAATTCTCATACCTTAATTATCTAGAGTGGTTATTCTTGAAGACAAAAGCCACTCCTGAAATTACAATTACAAAAAAAAAAAAAAAAACAGAAGGCTCAATTTGCAAATCGCTATTAATTTTTGGACAATTGTTCTCTAGATTGAACAAATAATAGACGAGTGGATCAAATAACAAACCTCTAAATTTCCATTCTTGTCTTCATTCAAAATATATCTGTAACAAACCTTTAATTCGTGAGGTACCTTTCTTATTATTGTGCATGTAAACAAAAAAAACTCTCATGCCATTATCTTGACACACAAATTCAATATTGTCACTAATATCAAAAGGCATAGATTCCTATTCATATACACAAAAAAAAATTATGCTTTTATTTTAATCCAATAGAAATTGTCTCCTTTCCGATCTATAGTTGTTTAAATCTCTATCTTCTCCAACATCCTCCATCTTTCTGAAGACATTTGCAGAAACAAATCGAATTTCTTCCATCGCATTTCCCCCACAAATACGATTAGAGGTACCTACAGATCTTCGTGAACATCTATTTCTTCTTGGACATATCTTGAGTGCAGTCCCAATGTCTGCATGTTCTTCATCTACATCTAAGCTGTCACTTAGATCATGTTTGGAAGAATCTTGCAGATCAGCCAAATGTGCCTCTCAAAATGCATAGATCTGCAAGATTATTCGAAACATGATCTAAATGAAGAATAACTGTGTCTGAGTAGAGAATATGCATAGATATGGTACAAGAATATGTTGGTGTTTGAATATTCTTGTTACAAGTTTTCTGAGAGAATATCTAATCCATTAACCAACGACACTTTCTTTCTAACAAAACTCGTCATCACGGGTTGAATTAAAACATCATAGAGACATTAAGACTCGCAGGCATGTGTAACTCTAACCTATAAGCAGGGCAATCAAACATTGGAATAGATGAAAATCCTTAGAATTATTTAAGGTTTTCATACTGTCCAGCTGAGGACTCCTCTAAGAGTATATCTGACCAGTATAATGCCATTTCAGTATCCATGAATAGGAAGCAATACATTTTCAAACAAAATGCATTGAATTATGCCCGAAAGAAAAAAAACAACCAAAGTTTTACTAGAAATTCCCTTGAACCCATAAAGAATGCATGATAGAAACACTCCAAATATAGAAGACGAATTCAATCATAGCTATCCTTCGATTTTTTAGAATTTGTAACCGAACGTGCTGCCGAAAATAGGGCTGCAATATGCTAGTGGAAATATTTATAAAAAGGAAGAAATATCCAAACATGGAAAAATGAAAAAAACTAAACAGATATTTTAGAAAGAGGAAGAAACCTCCAAACATGGAAAAATGAAAAAATATATACATATCCTTGTAGAATCAAAGTCAGAAACGTTCCCAGAATAAAATTTTGAGAAAAATCATGTCACAGAATCCAAAAAGGCATGTCGTCATTGAAGCGGCGTCCCTTGGGACCTTGATAGAGTTTCTAGAAACTCCACAATTACATAGACAACAATCTTTTGATCTTGGAAGGAATTATTATCCTTATAAAAGTTTTATTATAAAATAAAAAATAGAAAGAAATAAAGTTGCAATACTCTGAGTCTACAGTATTATGACACTGTCACTATGAAGAGATTTCCTTAAATTTAACCAGAAATTGAACAATTAGCGTTTTAGACAAAAGATAAAAATTGTCATGGAGTAGCTGCCATAAAGAATAAACAAGTTTTTTCAAGAATGATCTAAGGGAAACGATAAATACTCGTAATATGGTTGTCTGAAGACGTTGTCGAGGACCATGCTTTTGACAACAAAGATGTAAGCCAGTCAACAACTTATCTTCTTGATCTCCACTTAAACGAAGTGTTCGACGTCTTGGCATGGCCTAGAAGATTAAAAAAATCGTCAGATACAACATATACCATGTGCTGCAGGGTCCTCTCGGTTCCAAAAACAACAAAGGTTTCATTTCCATGGTGATATTTGAGATAATATTACACTATAGTGGTGTCGCAGTCGATGGACACAAATTTTTCTTCCCATTGCATGAATTGTGCCAAGATCATTGTTTTTCTTTTCAACTCCTATACCCGCCATTTCCACCAAGCTCCAACACACCACTTGATACACCACTCCGCCCGTTTAAGATGCCACACAATGTAATTAATTACCACCTTTGAGATCAATGGTTAAAATTAGTTTAATATATCCGATGATGCAAGGAAAAAAAAGTAGACGAAATAGTCAAATGAATTGATTCAAAATAAAAGGCCTATCAACCTAATTATATGTATAGATGCTATTTAACCATATAATAAATATTATATTTCTTAGTTACGTCAATATCATAAATTTATAGATTTTATTTAACCATTTAATTGAATTTCATGTTGTAACTGTGGAGTACTCTTCATCTGAACTGAAAAGGAGAACAAGGACCAAAATCTAATGAAAAGCGGCCATGAAAAATGATACTCAGATGTAAAACACAAATAATTTTTCCAAGTAGTGGCGCATCGTGTATGTAAAATCCATTGTAATTCTATTTCAACTACAAAGCGGCGACATTTTCATACTTTTTCTGAGTACGCAGCATTACCGTTCACAATTGAGAGGTTTGGGTTTGATGTAAATCCACTTAAGTTTGAGAAATTTCGACAAGCTCTGTTAATGCCGTTAAATTTCACCCTAGCGATTCGCAGAAGACCACTCATAGAAAATCTCACTTGAATTGATGAGATTTTCAAACCTAAAGGTAACCTGTGAACAAGTACATCGGACAAATGTGGGCTGAAATTTATATCTAGTATGTTCTGGAAATTTATCGGAGGTTGGTTGACAGCAAAGGACATCACAAAATTTGTGACTGGAGACCTTCTACGTCAAACACCATCTGCTCTGTGCCGAGATTACATATATGACAGGCATGAATAGACATTCTAGCAGGGTGAAGTGCAGATATAAATGGTCCAGATCAAATTCATGGTCTTCGCAGATTGGATTAACACAAGAAATTTCATAAAATTGAAAGAAAAGAGAGAAAATTGTATTCATTTTCGCACCAGTGGACTAGTGATAGAATAGTACCCTGCCATGATACAAACACCAGGTTCGATTCCCGGCTGGTGCATATATCGTTTTGTTACGAGAGAGATTTTGTGAAAAATATGAAATTATCTAATAATGTATTTTTTTTTTTTTGTAAATTAGACTAATTATATTAGAAGAGCGAACAACGTATGGTACACTGAGATTACAAACAAGAGAGGCTAGAGATCTAGGTAACCGGAAATGATTCACAATCAACCTCGGTCCCACGAATAGCTAAGAAAGAAGCAAAGAGGGCCCAGAAGGTGAACATGGGGGCTAAAAGACAATAACCAGGAGTCTACCTAGAATGGTTAGAGTCCTCAGTACGACATTTATTTCTCTTCCTTTTTGATACTTTGACCCAACCATCCAGGGGCAGGTGTGCCAGAACCACTTGAAGGTTATTGGTAAATGAAGAAGATGGCTTTTTACCCGAGTCGAAGGAGTAGGTTTCATGAGATTTCTTCTGAGCGCTCGTTGGACTGGTGGTTTTACCAGGGTCTGCTGAGGTCATGTCCTTATATTGCTTTGCCTCTTCCTCATCTGCCTTGATTTCTTCCTCATCCAGGGTAGAGGAGACGATGTCATCCATCGGAGGCAGTGCATAAGGTTTCTAGCTTTTGGATTTTGATTTAAGGTTTCTATTCTCATTTTGAGAAGGGAAGGGGGGCAAGAGTTCTGGAGTTTCCCTGCTTGATGACAGTGTCGGCATCTGAAATATGTGTTCTCATAATTCAAGGTCTGAGTCCAATGGAAGTCTCCCACCTTGAGAATGATTTTATCAGGCAGGCCTTTGCTGATGTCTATTTCAACACATATTATGTCATATGTGTATAATCCTTCTTCACCTCTAGAGGTGCCTGTGTCCAGGAAGCGTCTCAGGGTGTTTTTGATTCCATGAAAGACTGAGAAGTGCCATAGATGAGTAGGCAAGTTAGGGAGCTAGACCCAGATAGGTAGATTGGTGATGACAGAAGTGGAGGGATTGAAGTCTGGGAACCATGCTATAAGGAAAAGCCCTGCTTTTCCCTAAAACCATAGTCCCTCTATTAGGAATTTTTGATAATCCTCACTGAATGCGAACATAACGATGAAAAAACCCTTAGAGTAGAATAAGACCCTGTTGTTATTGGTCCAAGTGGAGTGGATCCATTGATATAGATCTGCTGTGTGAGGCCATAATCCATTGAATTAGCAAATGATGACCTTTTCTGCCATTACTTGCTTCTGGTTATCAAGAGTTGGATGGGTGAATTCAATAGCTGGAGTGACCTCCAATTTATCCACAATGAATGGCTTGGGAGCTTCAGGGGTCTGGGAAACTTTCTTGGGCTGTTGCACATGGATTGCATCCTTGTAAGAGAATGGTTGTGAAGAGAATGGACGTCCAAGAGCCCCACCACGTAGACGAAGGATTAAAACTAGAGAAGAATTTTTATCTATATTATAAAAAGAGAAAGGAAGGGAGTTTTGGAGGTTCTTACCCATGTACAAAAATATATGTAGGGCGGAAGTGATCCCCTGCTTTTGTTTGAGGTCTTGCGCCAGGATCTGCACCAGATCTATGAATCGAACCCAGTAGAGCAGGGTTTTACCACAGAGCATGGAAACATGAATCTGGAAGGCATGAGAACTATTTTGGCTCCTAGACCCTTGGGGTAAGTTATGGAGAGAGGGCTCAAATTTTCCCGCATCCAAGGGAAGAGTTGCAAAACCTCTTCACGTTTACAAGACTTTCTTCTTCATCGATCCTTCCAGAGGTTCCCCATTGACTAGAGCGCTCTCATTTATTGCATGAAGGGTCTTGGATTCTTTCAAGAGTCCCTCAAATCTAGAGGCCTTCCCCTTCTTGTCTGCATGGCTTATGAAGGTCTGCAGGTGGGGAGAAGCCACCCCCATACCTGCTAACACATATGCGTAGCTGGCAGGGACCATAGTCATTGTTGTTTCCACCTTTTCCTTTACATTTCCTCGTGCATCCACATGTGCTAGAAACAACTTGAGATGGATCATAGCCAGGCTTGACCTCTGGATGTCATGATCCATAGGGCCAAGTAGTGGCTTGATGGTGGTGAAGGGAAGGTAGTTGTCGGCAGGAGGGCTCCTCCCCATACTTGCTTGAGCATGTGCACAGATTTGCCCAACATTTTATGTTTGCCTGCAGCTAGCGTCCTCAAGTGCTGGAGCCAACTTGAGATGAAACAAGGCCATGCCTGACCTCTGGACTCCATGATCTGCAGGGCCAAGCAGAGGCTTGACGGCGGTAGGGGGAAGGGAGATGACGACAAAATGTTTAGGGTTCATCTTGGGCCCAGAATCCTCTGTTCATTGTAGATGCTATCGCTTGCAACTCGAGAGAACAAAAAATTAAAAAAACACCAGTTTTAATTCTACAATAAATAATGTATTTATTATTAGTTTCATAATATAATATAAAATTGTTTTATTATTATATTATATTTAATAAATATAATATATTTATTATTATATTTTAATTTTTTAATTAAAATATATTCTTTAAAGCAAAATAGGAATAATAGTAATGGAAAATTAAGGTTAATGTGGTTATTCTTAGTTTTATATAATACAAATCTATTTTATTATTATAATATATCTTAATTTATTAATTAAAAATATATCAATCAAAGGAGATTAATAATAATAATAATATTCAATTTTAGGGTTAATAAAAAGGTTAAATTTTTAAGGAATAATAAATAGAAGTATTAAAAAATAGAAAAGAGGGGAGGGACGCTAAAACTAAAAATCAACTAAGGATGAAGGGTTGGGATCCAACATCTACTAACATTCCATCCATCATCTCTATTAAGGGTAACCGGTGTTTTCTCAATTTCTAATGCTTCCCTTAACTTACGGTGATGAAAATGGTCAATCCTAGAAATAAGCTTAGCCTCTTCAATGAAAATGTGATGCTTCGTCTTTATAGCATGTTATGATAAGGCAAAGGAGCATGAATTTCCATGCTGAAGGTCAACCACATGCTCGTGAATCCTTTGATTAATGGAACGACCAGTTTCACCAATGTATGGAGCCCCACAGGAGCAAGGAATTAGGTAAAAACCTTTACCATCTTTGGGGCTTACCGGATCTTTTACCAACTTTAGAGAACTCTAAATATTGTATAGGGGCTTGAAAGTCAAGGAAACACTATGCTTCTTAAGGATCCTAGTGATCCTATCAGTAGTCCCTTGAATAAATAGGAGGTGTACTCTAGATAACAAATCGCTAGAATCTTTTTTATTCCTTGGAATTTTTTCCACTTTTTCAAAAGCTCTAAGGCACTCAAACTTTCTATAACTGTTTTTATTGAAAATGCTTAGGAGGTGGGATTTTTCTTCTTCAAGATGGTGTTCATCCTAGATTCTTAATTCTCTAGTAGCTAAGGTGCTAGAACACCTAACTTTTGAGCCTGGAAATGATGAGAACCAACATGAATATATTTATCAGTGTGTGTTTTCTTTCTAAAGACCTGATGAGAAAAAGAACCACCATAATTTGTTGAAATAAGAACATCGAGAAAAGGCAGGCTTCCATAAACTTCACATTCCATACTAAAATTTATGGAGTCATACTGATCGTTAAGATGATGGAAGAAAAGGTTCAATTTCTCCTTTCCATGACGCCCGACAACACAAGTGTCATCTACAAACCTTTCCAAAGTCCAGGTTGGAAAAGGGTTTAGGAAAGGGCCTTGGATTCAAAGTCCTCCATGAAAATATTAGCCAGAATAGGGGATAGGGGGGAACCCACGACCACACCACAGGTTTTCTCAAAGAATTCCCCTTCGAAACTAAAGAAGGCTGAGGTGAGACAAATCTCAACCAGATGGGCAGTATCAGGATCGATGATTCGATCGATAACATCAATAGCCTAAAATTGAATATTATTATTATTCTTAATCTCCTTCGACCAGTAGTTTTTTAATTAATAAATTAAAATATATTATAATAATAAAAATATAATTATATTATATAAAACTAAGAATAGCTACATTAACCCTAATTCCCCATTATTATTGTTTCTATTCTACTTTAATGAATATATTTCAATTAAGAAATTAAAATATAATAATAAAACATATTATATTTATTAAATACAATATAATAATAAAATAATTTGATATTATATTATGAAACTAATAATAAATACATTATTAGATAATTTCATATTTTTTCTTTTCTTAGTCAAACTAGTTGTTATATTTTAACTGCTAGTTGGATCCTCTAATCATCTATATAAACTTGTTTCCTTGATCTGATTTCTCATCTTGTCCCAAAGATGAACCACACTGGTTGGTTCAAAATGTGTCAACAAAAGATGATCAGTTCGTTTTAATGTTTAATATGATGAAAATAGGAATTTAATTTATAGATTTTGTGAATAATTAAATTATTTGAATATTATAGTTGGTTTTAATGTTTAAGATGATGAAAATGAAATTTTTCTTTATAGTGTTTGTGAATAATTAAACTATTTGTAATGTTTATATAAATTCATTTCTACAAAGGTCTTAAAAAGTTAATATTTATTTTTGAAAACAATAGAATATCTCATATATATATATATATATATATATATATATATATATAGAGAGAGAGAGAGAGAGAGAGAGAGAAGAAATATCTCATACCAATGCCAAAGACCCAAACCACAGATCAAGCAATGAAGATTAGTGGCATCTGCTAAGTAGTCAAACTTGGGATCACTATATAGATGTGGTTACCATACTTCCCCTTCCTACACAATTAGTCACACAAAGTTAGTTACTCGTTAATGGAATGAAAGGATCACATGGCCAATAAATATATTAATTCACATTTTTTCACAAACAATTCTTTCCCCCATTAATCAAACTCACAATCCCTTGCGGTCTCATCTTATTTGCTTCTTGATTGTTGACAATTGCCTCTAATTATATATTATCATTGGAGTGTAGTGTTGGATAATCTTTCATATCACGCAAGTATTAAATGCTAAAAATATTTATGAAATTTTTTCTCTATAAATGTATGTATTTTGATATTTTTCGTCAGAGGTTTTAGATGCTTCAGTTGCTCACTGTATGAATTGAGTCTTTATATATGTAAATGTTTTTGTACATGTAAAATAACGTGTAAGAATAATTGAATACGTTAAAGTCATTTTCGCTACCTCCTATGTTTGTGAGTACTGTAGCATTCTATTTGTTCCTTTATATATCATTTGCACCATTCCTGAACATAATCAACAGTGCTAGAATTAATGATGAAAATTGTTGTTTTGGGAATATAAAGTTAGTTTGCAGAGTTCTATTGCATGGTTCAGGGCAACTTAAAGCCCCCCATATTTTTTATTGTGTATTATAGCATAAACAAATTGGGATTTGATACCATTGCATGTCACAGGAGTGGGTGATCTATAGATTTGGGGGATCTCCATAGAGTTGCATTTTCACCTTCTAATCGCAATTTTTGAACATTCAACCATCTTTGATTCCATAAACGGTTTGTCACTCAACTAAATGTGAAGATCCCTTTGAATAATTTGTCATTTCACCAACGAATCTAACCAATATTTTATACCCTATCTAAGAATCAACACCATTACTTATTCATCATTCCCGACTTCCTCAGTTCCCTAGTTCCCATAGTGATAATAAGGTATAAGTCGATATTATACAAAAACAATTTTATCACTTGGAATAGTATGTCTATCATGGCCATTAAATTGGGCTAGGCCTTATGTTTGCCACAAAGTGCTAAAATGACATCTTACCTTATGTTATACGTTAGGTGTTGAGGATGTCAGATGCTAGGTGTTTAGGATGTTAGAGGAAGCATTATGAAAGACTTCTATTTAATTATTGGGAAAGACTTATATTTATGTTAAATTTCTTTAAGAAATAAAGGCTTTAATAATTTAGCAAAATTGCTTTTTCCATGTCAATTTGGTTGAAATTTTTTTCTTTGAATATGCATTTTTCCACCCAAAAAACAACTTGTAAAATAATTTTGAGTTGTTTTGTTTAATGGATATTGAGATATTTTAATTATTTTATATATGATATAACCAATTTACTCTCACTGGCATGAAATAAAATGTTTCCTTCAATACAAAGAGGAAGGTGTATGGTTGAATGGTTGCTCAATACTGTCGATGACATACAACAAAATGTTTTCCTCAATACAAAGAGGAAGGTGTACTGTTGAATGGTTCCTCAATATGCATGATTGTTTAGATGATTTCTATTTCCAATATCAAGATGAAGATAATGGAAACCTAAGGGAACATCAATGGGCTTGTTGCATTAAGGAAGGGTATTTATATTACTAGTTTTATTTTTTTACCTTTGAGTTACAAAATTATAAAAGTTTATATTCAAGTAAATAAATATAAGAATTGTTATTAATTATTAAGGGGTTTTTATTTTATATTTATAAATATAATAATTTTATTCTTTAACTTTTGAGTTACAAAATTATAAAGTTTATATTCAAGTGGATAAATATAGAAATAGTTATTTCATATTAAGGGGTTGTAAATATAATACATTATTGACTTGTGACCATATAATGTGAAAGGTGGAAGTTAAGGATTGGGTGGTTTAATGTTAGGTAATTAAACTTTCTAACCAATTAGAATATTTTCTAATATATCACTTAGATTATGATTCAATGAATAAGAGATGTATATATATATATATATATATATATATATATTTCTTTTATTTCCTCTCTTCACCTTTTGTGCAACCTATATTTCTATAATTTATGTAATGAAGTACTAATAATCATTTTAATTTGTATTCAAGAAATAATGATTGAAAGAACAAATTATATTTCACACAAAGGTATGTATGCGTCAATACACACACAAATACACAATACATTCAACAATTACTCTATAATATAGAATTTCTGAGATCTAAATTATTCCTAATTTAGGAGGAGAGGTTGAGAGAATTTATCAACCATCACCAACAACTCACAAATCAACGTCTCAGATATAGAATGTAAGAATTAAATCTAAGTGGCCCCGTTAATTCTTACATTACATAAACTTGTTGAAACCACCCATAGACAAAAAAATACATAATCATTCTTTAAATGGTTTACAACTTCTAGATCAACATGGGCTCCATCATGTTGTCTCATAACCATCAGAAAGGTGTATTTGTCAAGCTGAATTCCTGAGTTCGACTCTTCAATTTCTAAATCATGGATCTCCTGAAGTTAATTATTGAACAACTTCCCAAGTCATCGCATAAGCTCATGAGAAGAGAACTCGACCCACATTTTCAACAAACACTATAAGGAAAAGACCCTCTAGTGGAGGTTATAGAGGATGTTTTTAGTGTTATAAATTGGCCAAAATTGTCAAAAAAACATTTGATACAACATCTGTTTTTGGTAACAGAGGTTTTGGCGGAGCTTCTAACGAAATTTCAACACAACTGAAAAAATTGTGTGGCCAAAGGTTGTTACAGATGTTTTTCTCATTGGTGCGTGCATCAGATGTCAACGCACTAATGTGCTTTACTGTGAATGCATCGATACTGTAAACCTACCAAGCATCGAGATGGTAAACAAATTTTGGACGGCCCAGGGCGTTTAGAACTGACCCAGTGCATGTCATCAAGACAGTCGCACCGGGCTGTAAAGGTGTACAACCACACCGGGCCCTGTAGGTGATGAAACACACCTGTCCATTAAGTTATACAAACACACCAGAGCGTTTAAGGAAAACCACATATGGGCATGCAATGCCTATTAGACCGCCCAAGTGGTAGTAGTCGAGAAAGCGCACCAGCCACTGTAATTGGTATTGGTATTTGTGCGGTGCCCATAGGTCGTAGAAACACACTGGGGCACATTATCATACAGATGCACTGGTGCGCATTATCATAAAAACACATTGGTGTGTAGTAACTAACACACACCGGTGTTCATTTTGTATTTTTTAGAAACATCGACATGTGACAATGAGATTATTGTGATTTTTTAAAATTCATTACTCATCAAAAGTCGACACATATCTTATAACATTATTCATATCAATTAAATTTTTATTAGTGCATTTGAATGTGATGTTTGGATTAATTTGTTATATCATATCATCATATTTTTCATCTCTTCATTATAATATTTAATCATCCATATATTTAATCAATGGTGTAATATTTTGTAGCGACAATGGAGAACACAATAGAATAAATTAAAACGTATTATATATATATATATATATATATATATATATATATATATATATATATATATATATATATGAATAAGACACTCTTGGTCATACAAAATGGGATAATTATTGGTATCCCTCTGTCTTTCAATTGGGACACTATGTCCATTAAATTAAACAAAATGTCTGATTTCACAGACAAATATTTCAAAAAATACAATGCCTTGCTTTGATATCCAAACATATCGATCATCACTCTTCACTGGAACTGCTATGACTGCTCGAGATACTTCCATGACTTGGGTTATTTTGAGGAATTTTGTTTTCACTGTGTTGATTGTTTTCTTCTTCTTCAAGTTCCATCTACAAACATAAAAATAAACTGCAATGAGTGTATATACATTGGTGAGAAAAATGAAAAGTGCAATATTAAATAATATACATCAATATAACTCAAAAATAAATGTACCATAGCAAGAATTGATTCATGAAATATACATATTATTTCAAAACCAAATTTCATGCCATATTTTAACAATTCATTTGTTGGCGCAGTTCCATACTTTGTTTCCTACAAGTTTTATACCCCATAACAAGTCATATATTTAATATAAAGTTTTTTTTGTTCTATTAATTATAGACGGAGCTAAGTAAAACAAGATAGATGCTTAAAAATTCCACAATTAATTTCTGATATGCCAACATATACTGACAACCCATATTTAACCCAATGTCAATCACTTTGTCTGATGGTTCTTCTTTGTATGTTAGCACCTGTTTGAAGAAAATAAATGATGATTGTTGTAAAACAACTTAAAATATACAAAAATGAAATCTATTTAAGTTGTTATAAGGAATTAACAATTACTCACAAACATAGATATCAACCCTTTTCTTCCTTGTCGTCCTATTTTATGTGCTGAATGGGTTCATTTTCTTTTCTTTTCTGTAAGAAAATACTTGAAAATTAATATTTAATGCTAAATTGTTTATTTGTTGTACCTAATAGAAAAAATCAATCATTACATATTACATTTGAAGCACTTTTTGTTGAGATGGATCCTCGTGCGATGCAATTATGTCCATTTCTTTGACCATCTCCTTGTACACCTTTTTGGACATTCCTACTGGCATATTTTTGATATCAACTCGTTCATCCTTTGATATTTTCATAATCTTCCTGAAAATGTAACATGACAATAAACTATTTAATTTTTATATCGATATATGAAAAGTAAATATAACAAAAGTTATTTTTATAAATGATTTCTTTCTAGTAATATATACATATAATTCTAGAAAAAAATTTAAAGGAATATTGTTTTTTCATTCCTTTTTTTGTTGTTGTTGTATGTTTTTTCTATTAAATGTTTGACATGTCTCATTGACCAATTCTCCGGAAACTCATCCTTTACTTTAAATAAAATTTGGTTGTTCAAATCATTGGATTGATATTTGTATTGGAAGTGGAAAGAACGTTTATACATTCATTCCACTAGATCCGTCAAATTTTTGTAAAAGTTTTCCCCCCTTTCGTTAACCTCCAATAAGCTAAGGAGAAATTTATTTTCATTTGCATGTTCTATTTTTTTCTTTTCTTAGAACAACATTCTTTTTCTTCATTTTTGGTCCCTATAGAACATTAAACATATGTGAATTAATAGACTACTTAAAACATGTTATCTAATATTTTTAAGTATATTATGAATGAAAATTCAAAAAAGAAACTCATATTGGATGGATAGTATTTTTTCATTCACCTGATTAATCCTTCTGCAATTTTTCCATCAAGCTTTTATGATCTTCTAGTCTTAGATTAGAAATAATCTTATCGAGCTTCGTCATTTTGTGGCTCTACATGATACACAGTAAACAATACATATCAGTTAAACTTACATATTGTTAAAAAATAATATTTTTTGTAAATAATTACAAATAACTTCCCTTTTTTTATTTTCTCGATGTGCTATCAGTATTTTCATTACTTGATCTCTTGTCAGCTATTTCTTTATCAATATGAAACCTGTACCATATCATTCATTAATATATTTAATTAATAAACCACAAACTTTTCAGGTAATTTTTTAAAAAAAAAATCAAGAAAATGGTGTGCCTTTCAAACAGTATGCACGAAGGCGGTGCGACATGTTCTTATCAACTCACCGCCAAAACAGTGGAAACATTGTACGGTGCTCTCTATAAATAAGGAGACTAGTGCGTTATATGTTAACCGGTGCACTGATTAACACATACATAAATTAATAAAAAAATGTTTTTATCAAACAATACACTCCCGGTGTGCTATAATAAAATACTGCACCGGTGTGCTATTTACACAAGGCACACCGATTAAAAAATATCTTCTTTTTAAAAAACCAAGCAAGGGCCGACATGGACTGGATCCTACTCTGCAAGTGGTCCCATGAGTTAGATTTCATACGCCTATATATATATCAATACAAACCCTATAAATCTAAAATGAAAATCCCTAATTGTGAAGTCACATAAACAAGAAGAAGCAAGGGCATAAATAAGAAGAAGCAAGGGTTTAATGTAAAAATGGATTTTTTTTGTTTTTTGTGTGTTTATATATATATATATATATATATATGATTTATTTATTAATTTTTTCTGAAAATGCACAGTAAAATTTAAAATTTTTACTATACATGTATTAAATCCAACAGAAATTGTAAAAAAAAAACAATTATTATAGTAAAATTTAACATTTTTACTATACTACAGGATTTTTGTGCGAATCACTAGATGTTTCAAATTCTGATTCTCTAAATAATGCTGTTGTTCAAAAGTATTTTGCTGCTCCACATTGCTCTTATGCTCTCCTGCTCTAGTTATGTCTCTCGTGCAAATCCCTTTGTGATTTTTTTTCCAAAAATAATGAACTAATGAATAGCTTTTACTATTTAAAGATTTTTTTATGAAATTAGATTTTCGATAATAATTTTCCACCCATTTTTCAATTTACCGTTTTTTTTCACTTAAGAAAAATAAAGTTCCGATTTATTTATTTGTTTATTTGTTTATTTTTTATTTTTATTTCAGGATATTCAGTATGTTTGTTAACTAACCACACCGGTACGTTAGTTAATAAGATGGCATCGGTGTGCAGTCACGAAAATGCACTGGTGCAGTTAATTGTACATTAGCACCGATAACAATAAGTCCATTTTTAAGGCACTGAAATTACTTTTACGTATGTACACCAAAATGTATTGTTGATTTTGTTCAAATGCAGGGAGAAAATATCATAATTATATCAAATGGAAAATTCCTCAAAATCCAGCTCGTTCCATAATATTTCTCAAACTCTATTGTAGAGTTCTCCCTATCCATCTCGAGACATAATATTTACTTAAGATTTTATTTATATTTTGAGTATCTAATTGAATTTATTTATTTTATTCATGTCAATCAGCGGAATAAAATTAATGCATACAAATTTGCAGGTTCATGTAGTTTCAGTATCGAGTTTAGATGCACAAAGTATTCAAACAAATCCAAAACTTGGAAAGCTCTTATCAAGAGCAGCATACCGCAATGCGCATTTGGTAGATGAAAATGGACAACCACTTCACCCTGCCAATTGTAATAGTGCATCTTCTAGCCACAATCCTGGGACAATGATGGTAATAAGAATTGTTTGGTATATCAAAAATGCAATTATTTCAATGTTAAACCAATTAATCATGCACTTTCGACATGCTTACTAATTGACGTTCTCGATTTTGTACTAATCATGATCAAATATATTTTTTGAAATTATTAGGATTCTAGTGATGATGAGAAACCTACCTATCATCTTCCATTGCACCCCACGACAATGTCAAATGGAGAGAAGGTTGAATTAAGAGAAAATCTTAGGGAGGAACGATACCAAGAATAGTTGAATCAACCACCTATTCAATTCCCACTATGTCCATATTCACCAATTAGGAATGACTACAAAAATAGTAGTTTTTCACAAGCTGTAAATGGAGCAATCAAATAGAGCTTGGTATGGATGATTACTTAAGGGATATGGCAGCCATGGAGACAATTTTGTTAGATGCATTCCAGAACGATGATCAGCTAGGGGATGATGCTCATATCGTCGATACCTTTTTGGAAATCCTTAAATTTTCTTCCAGCACGCCTCTCTTTGGACCTGGTGATCAGTCGAAGTCTACCTAGTTGGGGACAATGATGTTACTGTACAACTTGAAAGCAAAGTTTGGCTTGTCGAATGCATGTTTCTAGGAAATTTTGAGGTAATTGACCATCAAGTCCTCCCTTATATTTTGAGAAATATAATCACACAATGAACATTACAAATGGTAAAATTTATGAACGTTAATAATTATATCGGAATTAATGTACATTTAATATTGTCCATGAACAACTACATGTTATTAAAAGATAAGGTTCTTTTGAGTGATAATGTCTTTCTCGGTAGCTGCGAAGAGGCAATTTTTTTTTTTTAAATGTTGGGTATTGAGTACATATCATATCATGCATGCCGAAATGATTGTATTATATATAGAGGAGAATATGCATATAAAGAGATATGTCTGAAATGTGGGCATGACAGGTATGATAAATAAAAAAAGAAGGGTAAATCATGTGGTCCTCCTTTTAAGATATTGAGGAACATGACTATAATCCCAAGGATTCAAAGCCTATTTCGTTGCAAAGAATTAGCTATGTTGCAGGGATGGCATGCCTCACACAGAAGTGAGTTGGGGGTTATGTGAATCCCAAAATATTCAATAGCCATGAAGCATATAGAGGATACATGGCCCAAAAAAATCAAGGATGAAGTACGAAGTCTATGACTAATCATAGAAATGGATGGCGTTAACCCATATTCCCTCTAGAACACCAACTATTCTATTTGAGATGTAGTAGTGATCAATAACAATACCCCCCCATGGTTTTCCACGAGGAATGAACATCCTATGTTTGCTCTCATAGTCCCTAGTAGAAGACAAGTGAAGAATATGGATGTCTACTTAAAACCACTGGTAGATGAATTGAAGTAATTATGGGATGGGATAAATGTATATGATGTATCAAGGCCCATCGTAGAAGAGAGAAGTTTTACGTTGTACGTCATATGTGCTTACACGACACATGATTATCCAGGCTTAGGAGCTTGCTCTGCTAAATTACATGTTTATTGATTTGTTTATATA
This sequence comes from Pinus albicaulis, assembly GCA_034641835.2. Lineage (NCBI taxonomy): Eukaryota > Viridiplantae > Streptophyta > Pinopsida > Pinales > Pinaceae > Pinus > Pinus albicaulis. The sequence continues at coordinate 1,628,986,266 of CM076575.1, forward strand.
TGTAACAATATTCTTTCGCATTTTAGTTATTTAATTTGTTGTATTTTTTATGATTTTCATGATATTATTTAACGTGCCATGCATATTGTATATAATACTTTCGCAGATCTTGTAACAAAAGGATATTTTGGATGTCAATGTTGTGGACCTTCTCTGAAAGCTAGATGGTCCAATGACCTATGAAAGCTAGTGTATGACTACTCCAGGGTATTCCTCCCAGAATAACACCCTTACAAAAGAGCAGCATTTGCTTTCAATGGTAAACGAGAGAGAACCCAAAGGCCTCCAATAATGACACCAATTGAATGGCTTAGAGCATATGAGAGAGAGAAGGATAAGGAGTTCATAGAAATGTTCGATTCAAATGGGGAGCCTATGTTTGATGATCCAAAATTATTCGACACCAATGTTGAGAAATTGCCCATTGGGATGAAAAGGAAATATATCTTTTATAACCCCCCATATTGGGAGCATCTTAAGGTTACCTTCTTATTATATCCCATGCATATATTTAAAAATGTTTCATCTTCTTTATGGAGGCACATATCATCGAAACAAAGTGACACATTCGCTATTAGGAAAGATCTTATTACTTCAAAAACTAAAAAGAAACATTGGCCAAGATGATTAGAAAGTACAGGCTTAGAGGCAGGTGCTGGTCCCTCTAATTAGTATTTCAAAGAAGGTGATGTCCCATGGATTTAAAAAAAAAGATGCTATTTCTTTGGCAAAGGAAGTTATAATGGGTTTGAGGGTGCCATCTTCATATGGGTCTTCACTACGACGCTGCTTCACCGTGGATGACCATTTGTTGGGGTTGAAATCGCATGGCCATTTGAATCTTCTAAGAGTATGTATAATGTCAAAATCACGATTTTATTATTTATTATGTTAATAAATTTTATCCCTTGCAAGGATCATAAAAATAACTAATTTTGTATATTATTGCATGTGTTTATAACTTTGCAGTGTCATTATCCTTTATTCGTGTGTGGGTGTATGAAACATAATTTCCCCCAAGACCTAGGACGTGCCATATCTAAATTATCTTCAATTGTATGTTGGATCATGTCAAAGGAGATTCATGTGGCTAGAATTCCATGGTGGCGTTAAGAGATATTTGAGATTGTTTGTATCTTTGAGAAGGAACTGTCGACGAGTTTCATGGAATTGCAGGTTCACCTTCTAATCCACCTAGTAGATGAGGTCAAATTAGTTGGGGTGGTTTCTTGTCATTGGATGTTCTTCTTAGAGAGGTACATGAAGAAATTGAAAGGTTTTGTTTGACAAAGGGAAAAAAATGAGGGGCCTATGGCAGAGGGGTACATATCGTATAAGTCTTTCTATTATGCGAGTAAGTACATAAAGAAGATCGACAACAAACAAGGTGCGGTGATTTGGGACGATGAAAGGGATGAAGACAAAAGAGAAGTGAAGCTACTCCAAATGAATGGAAAAAGGCGCTTGATAAAGAGTAAGCGACTTATAATTTTTCAAATTTACACAAAATAAATATTCATGTTGAACTTCGATATAATGTATATTTTGATCTCATATGTAATATATGTTGGTTTGATTTCATCAACGAATGTAGAAATTGAAGCAATCAATAAACTCGTTCTTTACAAATCCGAAGTGACACAACCATGGGTCGCATTGTACGAAAAAAAGAGGATGAAATGGGATAGTGACAGGAAAGAATTCAGACTGTTGAATGGTAGAAGTGTGCCTTATCCTAATCATTTAAAAGAAAATATACCAATTATATGCCCTAATAGTTGGGTTTCTGACCAAGCCAGAGAGAAATAAAGTGCAACTGGTCATTACCTGCATGCTAAAGACGATGTGCTAAACGTAGGGATTGGGTGCACCCACTCGGTAATAATCTATTTATATACATTTTAAACTTAATAATGCACCTTTGAAATGTAATTACATCTTTATTTCATATTTTAACAATTGGGTTATTATAAGACACATGGCAGTATGTTTTTTTAACTTTTTTATAGTTTAATTTGTTCTCATTTATGTGGGTATATGGACATGATTTTCGCACAAAAAATTCTGATGATGGACACATGACACAAGACTATGGAGTGGAATTCAAGTTCGATCAATCTAGTCGAGCTAGCCACTGTCATCAAAACCTAGTACAAGGGATGTTAGGTTACATCAGAAAGATGCAACATATCATTGAAGTGGATTTCTCTTCTTTCCAATGTGTTGTTTTTAGGTGCAAGTGGTGGGACACCTTTGCTTAGAATAATGTAAAGGAAGATCGAGATAGTAGGCTGATATGTATCAACTCTTGAAATATGTGGGATGAAGCTAAGGAGCCCTGTGTTTTCCCCGAACACTACAACCAAGTGATTTTTTACCCATATGTGTTGGATAGGGATTGGTGGTTCATATTGAGACATGAACCTAGATCAAAACATATTTTGGAGAACAATAGTGTTATCATGTGAAGCGAGCTGGAAGATAATGAGGGTGATCATGAGAACCGATAGTGATATGGTACATGTGTTATTTCATCATTTATACCTTTTAAGGTGGATTTTTATAAAGAAGAGGACTTAATTACTATTGGCTCAAGGGGTCCTGACCCAGGTTCGGAGGTTCAAGGTTTGACAACAAACCCCTATACTACTGGCCATTTTGGCAGTAACCTGCTTGCACAGGCCAAAGTCTCACCCAAAGTAGTATGGATGGGCACTAGAACCAGGTTTCCGCACCCTTGGAGAGGGTAGGTAAGTCAAGCTGAGCTACGTTTAGTCCTACAACAAGCCGATCTGATATTATAGAGCCCAGATCTACAGACTCCCTTCACATCCATGTGCTTAATCACAATGATACACACAGTAATCAACAGATAACAGACTTATATAAGATAACAGAAATATTCCAGATCTTCTTGCAGAAAATGTAACAAAACAATCCTAGATTGCAGCATAAAAAAATAACACAAGTATATCCGCGGCCTAAATCAATAACAAATCAACATATATTAATCAACCAAGCATCACATAGTCATTCCAACAGATTCAGATATCAACAATACTTCCGCATTCATAAATTATTCAGATCCACTTACAATACCGAAATCCCAACCTGCGCACACAGCAGCAGGGTCCGCACACAGCAGGACAGGGAATCTCCACGCACATAGCAGCAGGAGTCCTTCCCCAACAACCCTAAATAGATCTATCAATCCGCACTTAGCATCAGTCTCATATCATTCTTAATCTATCGTACCTCTCAAAAAGGTTCAACTATTTATACTAATTTAGCCTACGCATCCAATGGTCTACAAACCGTGGTTTGCGGACTCTTGGTATACACTTGACCCGTTTACAATACTTTAGGGGCTTTGAACCAGCCCAAAACCCCTGCGTTAGACTAAATATAATCAAAATATACAAAATGGACCAGTTTCACAGCTTGCAGGAGACCCTGTTCCAACAGTTCCCCAACAAAATCTTGTGATTCATCCCGAGTCACTGTGGTGGTGGGGTTTCCACCTGTGCGCGCAAGTTATTGAAAGCTGCAACCAGTGGGGGTAGTATGTATAGACTCTGAAGAGTAGTGCTTTGCGTGATATCCATGAGATTCTATGATGTTGGTCCTTCTGTGGCTATGGTGATATTCTCCCGTATCTGGTTTAGGCTTTTGATTGCAGCATCAACATCCTGTGAGATTTGGAAGGCTGTGGTAGCCCAAGGCTTCAATTGTTCACCGATGGTGTACTTATTTTTTCATAGGTCCTCTATCTCATCCTAGAGAGCGGTGTTGATCCTCATGCTTGCCAATCATTGTGCCGATACCAAGGTGGGCGGTGTAGCTTCGATGCAATCAAACGCCTCTTCTTTCTGCCTTAAGTCCTGATTTATCTCTTGGAGGGTCGGAGCATGTTGGACCTCGTTCCAGAGCTGCATGGCTGACTCGAGTAATTGGTTGGCCTGCGCAAGTTGGCTTGTCACAATATTCGTTGCTTCAGTTATTAGCGCAACCTGCTGGTTTCGGACCTCCGGAGGTGTTTCAGGTTGTAATTTAGTTTTTAAGATGGTGATTTGTTGCGCCAACAATGTCCTAAGGTCTGAAATTTTGGTCTTAGATGTTTTTAGTGCTGTCACCAATATTTCAACTTTATCCCGGGGTGTGGCCGCAGCTGGGATTGCTTCTGTGACCTCTGCGCAGATTTTGTGGATCACTGTTTCGAGCTCGGCTTGTTGCGAGATGGCGAGAATGAGTGCGACGTTCTGCTGGGTCATGGTTCACTCAACTAGACCTAGCTGGTGGTATACTTGTTGATCGCGAAGGTAGATTTCCTGGGACACGATGATGTGGAAGTTGTGCAATGCTTAATGGGACAGCTCGGCCAAATCCAGTTGTATTCCTGTACCGGTGGGGAGCTGGATTCCAACAAAGGCATTGCTAGGAAAAGAGCAGAAACGACCTTCTTCCGTATCTATGGATGTACTGCTAGTTTCCAAGGGAGTCCCTTCTAGAGTTATGTTGTTCTGTAGTGCAGCTGCGTGTAGCTGGAGGTCACGAATCTCAGTCTGGATGGTGGTGAGCGCAACCTGCTGTTGTTGTTCTATGGTGGACCACTTATCCTCTGTAGCCAGTGTAATTGTGTTGGTAATTTGCGCAAGGTCACCGTCAGTGAGCATGATTTTTGTGTCATATTCTTCGTGTTGGGCACACTGCTTCTTTCAGGCCCCTATTCTAGGCTCACCCAGTTGCTTTATTCCTTGGGTGAAGGTATTATCAGTGTTATTGACTTCTTCTGTGATCAAAGCTAGCTGTAACTCGACCTGTATCCTGGTCTCGTCCTCTTTTTTGGTAGTCTGTAGCATTTGTGTATCCCGTTGCGCAACTGTGTCGGATTCCTTCTGGCTGGGCCCGACAATCTCTTGAGGATGGATAGGGGGTTTTGCTTCTGTTGTGCTGGTCCCTCAGGTACTTTTCCACCCAAGGATCCAACACTCAATTATCTTATCGATTGCTTCATCCTTGGGTGGAATTTCCATATTTTCCGTTATTTATATTGCTAGAGCTGTGGGTTTAATGGTCGTTAGCCAAGCACGACAAAGGATTCCTGATTTTGGGGAACTAGGAGTGGGTCGGTGAATTCTGAACAGGACGGTATAGGTCCAGAAAATCGCGCAGTCTTTAGAGACAGGAGACGAGTTATGTATGCGATATGGGCCATTTGTTCTAGCTATTCCTGCTTCCTGACAATGTCCGTGGGCAGCTAACGGTAGGGTAGATTCTACTTTGGACTTACCATCAAGAGAACAGTAAAAATTTTCACGTAATCGCCTCATTAATTTCCCTCCGTCTGTTCCATCCAACAATAATTTGTCCTTTTTACCAGATTCTACTGTTCCAACAACTAGTTTTAACACCTCCTGTGTATTGGGCATGCCTTCCATGTTCTGCACCTTCGCACCCAACACAGACTTGATCCCTAAGTACTGTGGGACAAAAGATATGTATGTATTACCTACCATAGTCCAACAGAATCGTGCTTTTCTCATAAGCGAGTCTTTTAGATGTGCTATGATCAATGCATTCCCTCGAACATACTTCCGGTAATGCTTTGTGTAACTGAGGATCAAACTTAGTTGGTCTTTCATTCTCGGATTTTCTTTCTTTATGATACTCCGTAATTTGGTGTCCACCATCCCAATATGAGTTACTGTGAGGTACGTTTCATAGTCACTTTAACGCGGCCTAAGCAGAGTAGTTCGATAGTTATGCGTAGATCCATGGTTTATCGATCCCCACACACATCTTGCGGATTGCCCTTTCCTTCTTTTAGGTCTAATCTCTGGTACTTGGTCATATATAGTTCCTACATTTCCCACGTGGGTATTTCAGGTGTGATGTCTAGGTGTGGTCTACTCCATAACCCAGCATCAATGTCTCATAGAATGGCATCAAGCGCCCCGGTCCTGCCTACTACCCCAAATGTCCCTAGGAATTCTTCCTTCAACGTCCCCCAGTGGCAGGTGCAGCGATGTAGTTCCACGTCTAAGTACCATGCTGATGGAAGCGGCCCTAGGTCATGAATCAGTAGGTGAACCCACTCCTTAGATGTCCTATGACGCTACTGTTCTTCCCATCCAAACAGATATTCATGTGGATCTTCCAATCCAAGGAATGTTTCGACCCGTACGTCAGTTAGGGCTTCAAATCGCAGGATCATCATACCCCGACATTCTTCCCAATCCTGGAGTGCCTCCTTATGCATTTCCCACCACTGCGCAGGTGTTCCACGCGGGGCTTGCTTAAGGGCCCATATCCTTCGTTCTCTTGGAAAATCAGCTTCGAATGCTCGCAAAAATTCCTTAATGCTACCAGAACCATCAAAGTAGGGTAGGTCTCTTACCTCTGAGGATATGCAGTGGAAGTCCCTTATGACTCGAAGGCATCGCAACACCGAGACTTCATGCAATCGATTTTTCCAATTCTCCATCTCCCCATCAGAGTCAGAGAAGCATTCATTGTCCTTTTTGCAACAGAGTATGCCTCCTTCCATGGTTTTGATCAAATCTTCATCCCGCGGAGTCAATTTATAAATGTGATCCGCTTCCTCTTCATCGCGCTATGGCTCTGTGTATCGTTCACCTTCCGCACGATCTAATGGTATTATCACCCTCTTACTCTTATTCTCAAACAACATGCTTCTCTTTTTGAGGTTGATGATACCGCCCATATTTATGGCCCAGTCCAACCTTAAGAGTGCCGGGTAGGGGTCTGCATCCTCTACGATTTCAATTACTTCAAAGTTGGCTCGGGCCTTTACTCCTGCGATATCCACCATAATTTTAGACAACCTTCCTAGTGGGTTGATTTTCTATTGATTTTCCATGCGCAGCTGGATAGTGGACCATTCTAACTTAGGCTCCCACATTCTTTGCCAAGTCTGTTTAGGTAACACATTCGCATCTGACCCTAGGTCCAAAATAACCTGACTCATCTCATAGTCACCAATCTGCGTAGACAACCGCATTTCTCTCCTGGTGCGTTTCTTATACCTGTATAGTTTGTGCACATCCTTTACCTCCAACGGTAGATTGGGTCGTGCTGAACAGTTATCTATTAATGCCTGAAGATTCTCCACAGCCTTTGGGTTACGTATTAGCTTCATACATGCTTGCAAAAAGGGTTTGACCTCCTCATCTGTCTTGAGGTTCGTCGAGGGCCAAGTGGTAGCTGCTTCTGCCTCAGCAAAGTCTTTGCGAGCTACGATAAATGTGTCTCTCCCCTTTTGTAAGTCCAACCCTTCCTGTTTACCAACAACTTGTCGGATCAGAGGTTCCATCGCAGCCTCCCCCTCAGGTCCTCTGGTGGCCATTCCACTGTGTGTCACCACATTCACACTCGGATCCTTGTCTCGTAGCTCAGCCTTAACTCTCTGCACATTCTGTGTAGGTGTCGATTGCTTTTCCTGCATTTTTGCTATCAAGATTGGACAGTCTTCAATCGCATGACCCATCTGTCTGCAATACCGGCAAGATTGCCTAGTGGGGTTTGGGCAATCCCTTGCAAAGTGTCATGCTTCCCCACAGTTATAACATATTAGCTGACCTCATCCCCATCCTGCACTTCCCGCTCGACCGCCTCCCATGCCCCTAGTCAGGGAGCCCCCTATGCCTGCTGGAGACCTTGGTGATGCAGGATCCGCTTGTACCCTATACAAGTTTCCTCGATCGATCAACAAATCATACGTTCGACAGTTTTTCTCATCATGTCTATCTGACCGACAAAATCTGCACCACTGTTGTTTTACTTCTGGGACGTACACACCTAGGCGGGGGAAATGGTTTGTATCATGTAGGCTAGCTACGCGACAATCCTCCCACCACAAAAAAGGTCCGCTGGGGCCTGGACACAATAGACTAAGTCCTCTGCTTGACCCTGGGCACAATGGACTAGGTCCTCCTACCTACATATAGTCTATTAGTAGAGGGCAGTTATCTTTGGCGTGGCCGTTCACTCTGCATCGTATGCACCACTTTTCAGGACTAGCCTCTACTCCTTGCTCTTGTTGCAAGTTCTGGATGTCTACGTGCATGGCTTCTAGCTTCCCTTAGATTTTTTGGATGCCCTGCTGGGTCTCATCTCGAGGCGCCGCTTCTAACTTCATCGCAACTTCCAAGGCTTTCTCCTGTGAGTCGAAAGTTTGGTGACCCATAGGTGTGTGTAGGTGAGGCAGTAGCACGGTGATGAACCATTTTGTATGCTGGCGGTCGCCATATTGGAATCCTCCTTCTCTAATCGCTTTCTTCAGTCATTGATTGGCCTCCTACACCGACTCAACGGGCCTTTGCTTAAACTCTTTGAGATCAACCACTAATTGCGAGTAGGATTTAGGCTTCTTGAATTTCTATTTTAAAGCGTTCTTAACTTCCTCAATTGTTGCGTTCGTATGTTGTCCGATGTATCCCATGTACCAGTCCAACACTCTCCCTTCAAAGGTAAGGGATAGTTGTGCCTACCTCACCGCATTATTAGTTACGTTCCGCGCAATCCATACCTATTCCGCGAAAAACCATAACTGATCCATGTCCTCATCTCCTACACCCTTAAAGGTGGGTAACTTCATATGAGCGGCCATGTCGCCTTTTGGTGGTAGCGGCGGAGGTAGAGGTGAATTCTTACCCTTATGCTGGTTTGAAAGTGGTGTGGCTGGAGGATTCTGCGAAGCTTCTTCCCTTACCGAACTGTAGACAGATCTATCTCCTTCTAGGTTGGTTCTATAGTATTTGCCACTTCGCATAGTGCTCCCGTCAGATCAGGGGTCATTCACTCGGTATGGCTACATAGAATACTCTTTTCGCACAATAATATCTTGATCAACAATGGTAAGGTCTTTAGAAACTTACCTCGGAACCCCGTAAAGAATCTTCTCTCTGCTTCAGAGTAGGATACAAATTGATCGGTGGAAAATTTTGTCACAAATTCTCCCAACATGCTGTATACCCAGTGGTCTACTATGCAAGTGATGGTGTTATCAATATTTTCTAACTGCTGAATTGGTTTGGGGGTCCACTCTGTGATCCGCTCATCCTTCCAACACTTTTGGAACTCTACATGCCCTACGAGCCACTCCTGGAGCTTGATCGCGATCGTTACGAAGAAGATCTCGTAGAGCTCTATAAAAATTTACTTATTCTTCCACTCTTCGGTGGTCAACCTTTCACTACGGTTTTCTTTTATGGAAAACTCCTAAACTTTTTGTTCAAACTAGTCATCAATTTCCTTTTTCTCAGGCTTCCAGTACAACCTTGGCATTACCCGATCCCTCTCTCAAAATTCTCTAGGTCCCAGCAACGGAACCATTTGTTGGCTCAAGGGGTCCTGACCCAGGTTCGGAGGTTCAAGTTTTGCCAACAAACCCCTATACTACTGGCCCTTTCGACAGTGACCTGCTTGCATAGGCCAAAGTCTCACCCGAAGTAGTATGGGTGGGTGCTGGAACCAGGTTTCCTCACCCTGGGAGAGGGTAGGTTAGTCAAGATGAGCTGCATTTAGTCCTACAACAACCCGATCTGATATTATAAAGCCAAAATCTACAGATTCCCTTCACATCCACGTTCTTAATCACAATGATACACACAGTAATCAATAGAGAACAGACTTATATAAGATAACACAACTATTCCAGATCTTCTTGCAGAAAATGTAACAGAACAGTCCTAGATCACAGCATAAACAAATAACACAAGTATATCCACGGCCTGAATCAATAACACATCAACATATATTAATCAACCAAGCATCACAGAGTCATTCCAATAGATTCAGATATCAACAATACTTCTTCATTCATAAATCCTTTAGATCCACTTACAATACCAAAATCCCAACCTGCACACACAGCAGCAGGGTCTGCACACAACAGGACAGGGAATCTCCACGCACATGGAAGCAGGAGTCCTTCCCCAACAACCCTGACCAGATCTATCAATCCGCACTTAGCATCAGTCTCTTATCATTCTTAATTTGTCCTACTGCTAAAAAAGGTTCAACTATTTATACTAATTTAGCCTACGCATCCAATGGTCCACAAACCTTAGTTTGCAGACTCTTGGTCTACCCTTGACCCATTTACAATACTTTAGGGGCTTTGACCCACCCCAAAACCCCTACATTAGACTAAATATAATCAAAATATACAAAATGGACCAGTTTCGCAGCTTGTAGGAGACCCCGTTCCAACAATTACCACATAACTAAGACTCTTTATTTCAAAACATTATAATATGTAATTTGAATTAATTGGTTTGTATTGTGTTAATGTGAAAATCATTTCACTTGATAATTTGCAATTATGTTGATCTCGAAAAAAATGACGTACTTTATAAAGTTCTTTTTTTTTTATAATGTCAATTCCTAAAATAATACAACTACTTTATTTCTTTAAATGTGTGAGAATGATATCTTCAAAATGTATATTGTTATTTTTGGTATGTAAGATCATAAAAAAATAATGATAATTCTAAACATGAATTTATTTGCATTATTTTCTAAACTTTATTATGTTACAAAAATTCATATTATTCTAGATTTATTATTTTACAATTATTTGTATTCATACAAATTTATAATTTTGCAATTATGGTAATTTGACGATATTTACGGTATACATTTTACTTACAGTAGTTATGGTTCAAAATTGACAGTTAATTTACAATTTTACAAATTTACAAATTTAAAAATTTTAATAAAATTGAATGATGACAATACATACAATTACAATTACAATTTTACAATTAAAATTACAATTACAATTTTACAATTTTACATACAATTACAATTAAAATTAAAATTACAATCATTTCACAATACAATTACAATTACAATTAAAACTTTACAAATGTTTTACATACAATTACAATTACAATTACAATTACAATTACAATTACAATTTTTTTTTCAGAAGAAAAAAACGTCTCACATAGTCATCTCATATTCATAATAATTCCATAAATTTACATATAGTTATGTTCAAAGATGAACCCCATATCTGAAATAAACTGAAAATACTTCCAAAAGTAAACATGTAACGATACCCCTTCGCAATAACATGATGTTTCAAAATGTATCAAGCAAAGACCATTCCACAATCACAATAGATCAGAAAAGAAATATCGCACAGAGTTCAGACAAAATGTATCAAATTGTGTCAGTTGAAGAGCCATTCCACAGTCCCAACAGCTGGGGTTTACACATTGATGAAACCTTTAATTACCATAGTATGAGAAAAAGTGATCCAGACCATTGCGAATGTGACCAGTTGGCAGCATCCAAAAACCATTGTTTTATAACAGAAAAAAACAATCATCCAAGCATGTGAATCGGTTGTAGTTTGTTCCTTCTCCAGTGGAAGCGAAAAGGAGTTGTTGCTATCACCCCTGAGTGTTTTCCATCTTTTTTCAAGAAGCATCCCCACCACTCCAATTTGCGGGATTTTTTTGAAAAAATTTACGGTACCCTTTTCCCCACTTCCAAAGGCATCCATCAATTCATAGTGCATCTCTCCAAAGGTTCCATGTAGTCCCTTTTTGGACAGTCTATCAGCGGTGTCATTTTCTCTCTATATATGTGTTTAAAAGTGATGTGAGAGAAAGTCCTATGTAGATATTGTATCCTATCCATCCATTAAGATAAGTGTCCTAAATCCAAGGAGTTCAAGTTTTTCATGTGGTCTATCTGAACTTTGGAGTCTTCGAAGATCCATATTTTATTGATGTAGAGATGCTTTGTGAACCAGAGTAATCCCCAAAGTGCCAACATTTCTGTCGTGGTGCTGGTTCCATGTCCCTTGTGCCAGTATATGTTGTAATGACAGAGTGTATTGATCATTAGCCACGCACAACAGCCGCATCTGTAATTCTGAGACGCCCTATCGAAAATTCTAGCTGGATAATGGATGTCAAATGGTCTCATTCTATGAGATAAGTCTCTTGGTGGTTTGTCTGAGTTCATTGGGCCATCCAATATTTGCATAACCATCTCTGTTACTCCATCTAGGCTACATCCCCAAGCTCTGAAAATCAAATTGTTCTTGCAACACCACAAGTATTAGTGAAAGTAAAAATTAATTTTTCTATATTTTTTACCTTTTGCATACCACCAACATATACAATCTTGTACTGAGGTGAAGATTTTCTGCTGTAGATTGAGATTTTTAAATAGTACAATCCAAGTGTGTCTAGAAAATGCATAGCTATAGAAAAGATGAACATTTTCTTCATCGTGCTTCATGCACATTCTACATATCCCCGGTCCAATCTTACCCCTCTTTTTTAAATTTGACCAGGTCAGATTTTTGTCTTTCCATACCAACCATATGAAATTGATAATTTTGGTTTGTACCTTTTCCTTCTATATGTTCTTAAACCAACATTTCACTGTCTGTCCAGATTGTTGCTTCATTAATTCCATGTATGTGTCAACTATGTTCACTTGTCCCTTATTGAGGTCCCCCCATTTTATACGGTCCCCCAGATTGATTGTGTATAAATCAAATTTGTCTAATATTTTCCAGGAAATTTTCCCATGCCTCCTTGTCATTTCCCCTTAACCCCGATTCGTGAGCCTCACACCACCTCGGATATCTCATCTGCTAGCTTTGTATTACCTAACCAACATAGAAAATGCCCATTCCATGAATTATGTTGCATAAATCCGGGTTTATGATGTTGTGTCCTGGGAATCCTCATATACCTCCTTCCTCGATCATAATTTTCATACCGTTTCCAAACTTCCACTTTAAAAAGGATATATACAATGACCATATTATTCTAAAACCATTCCAAATAGCAGATCCTCCTTTCATAGTTTCCCATCCTGTTAATGGTCTCCAGTGTTTGGTTTTTTAAATACTTATTCCTCATTATATCTCTCTAGATGACAGGGATACGGGTGCATCTCCATAATGATTTCAATATTAATTCCCTTCCGAAAGTACTGGTTTCCAAAAATCTCCGTCCACCCCATTGCTTTGGCATAACTATGTTGTTCCATCTAGCCAGATGATATTCCACTCCCCCTACCCCCGTCCCATATGAGGTTTGAGATGGTTGACCTGATTTTTGTTATGACAATTCGTGACATGGAGTAAAGGTGAGCCCAATAAATGGAGAGTTACTGAAGAAATTCCTGTGCTAGAATGAGTTTCCCCCCTCTCGACAACCATTTGAGTGACCAACCATTTATTCTCCTTCTATATTTATCAACAATCCAAAGCTAAACTGCCACCCTGTAGTTAGAAGGCTTTAAATGAAAACCTAGATATGTTATACCATCAGTGAGATTGGAACATTTGTAATTGAAAATATCACATACCAAATTTTTGGCCTCCAAGTCCCCTTCAGAGAATTATAGACATGATTTTTCTACATTGTCGATCATTCTGGATGCTCTGTAAAAATTTTCATATATGTATTTGATTCCCCCAAAAATCATTTTTATGAGCATGCCAAAGAGGAGCATGTCATCTATGAAAAAATTGTGAGTGATCTCTCCGTGTGGGGTAATCTTTATTCCCTTTATGGAACCCGCATTTTTTATCAAATTAATCTTGATACTTAAGGCATCCATTGTCAGAATGAAGAGGAGTGGAGATAAGGCACAACCTTGTTTGAGACCCCTACCTGCTTAAAAAAATCTGGAAGGTGTGTCATTTATGATGACCGCCATAGGGGTCCCCATGATTGATCCCATGATCCATTCCACTGTCTCGCAAGTCATATCAACCTTGTACAGGATCGTGCAGAGTAGAGCCCAATCCACTCTATCATAGGCCTTGCTAAGATCAATTTTCATCACCGCTGCCTTCATCTTCTTATTTTGAATAGAGTGTATGGTTTCTTGGGTGATAGCCATTGCATCATATATAACTCTGTTATGCAGAAACCCAAATTTCTCCTGCGAGATGTGCTAAGACAAGACCCCTTTGATACGCTCTGCAAAAGTTTTAGATATGATTTTGTATAAGGTATTACATAGGGATATAGGGCGCTAGTCCTCAAAGGTCATAATGTTTTTCTTCTTGGGGATGAGAGAGTTGAACGTGGATTTTATCGCCCCATGAACACATCCAATTCTTCTTGCCTCCTCCACCATTGCAGTGATGTCCTACATCATGTGTTCAACAAAATGAAGGTAAAACTCCAGATTCCAGCCATCTGGACCTGGAATCTTGTCCTTGGAAAAATACTTTATAACTCTTTCCACTTAAACCTGAGAAACCTCAGCTCTCAGCATATCATTGTCCTCTTGTTGGAACATGTTTGGGAAAACTTCCACCACCCATAATTGTTCCTCTATGAACACATCTTCTCTGGCCCTGAACAATCCTTCGAAATGTTTTACTGCAACATCCTGAATAGATTCCATGGAGATGAAACTTTGAGCATCAACTCTTGCCTCCCAAATGGCATTTTCATTTCTACGTCCATTTGAAAAAGAGTGAAAGTATTTTGTGTTTTTGTCTCCCTCCTTGAGCCAAATTTCCCTGTTTTTTAATCTCCAGTTCTGTTCCTGGATTAATGGAATATTATGCTTCTCCTTCTCGAGTTCTCTTAATCTATTCCATACGTTATTTTTCATGTTAACATTATCCATGTTCTCAAAAATTCCTTTGGATTCCTTCGGAATTGCTTGTAGCTCCTTTAGTAGTTTTTCCTTTTTAATTATTTCCCAAATTCTGACTTTGGATTTTAGCATGCGCAGAGTTTGTGATAAATGCACCATGGGTGATGCTCCAACCTCCCGAGTGTGCACCCTGAGAAAATCGTTAACCATCTTGTTGAAGTCACCATTCTCTAGCCAAGTTCTATTGAATTTGAAGGAGTATCCCTTCAATTTTTTTTCAAACGGGCATTTCATCATAATTGGTCTATGGTTCGAGATAAGGAGTCCTTCCACCTAGTTTTTGACCGAGCGCATCTGATGTAGCAAGTCCTCATTAACCAAGAAAAAATTGATCCGTTTTGCAATGAATTAATCCCCCTTCCTGCTATTGTACCATGTTGGGCATATTACCTCCATATCCATGTCCTTTAGATAAGCCTCATTGATCATGTCCCCAATAAAATTTTCCAATAGATCTCTTCTGCACAGTGGCCCTCAATTCTCCTTTGCATCCAAAGTGCAATTCATGTCCCCAACAAATATTGTGTTTCCAAGAGATAGCACCCTGCAGTCATCCAATTTTTCCAGAATTGACTCCTATCATGGTATGGGGCATATAAATTTACTAAGTGTACCCTGTCCTTGAAACCCTTGAAATAACCAGTCAGAATGATCCCCCCAAAGAAACTAAAAGAATTGAATGTGGCCCATCTAGGGCTCCATAACATGACCAAACCCCCATATCTTCCTGTCGCGTCCATTGCCACCACATGCCATGTTGGATACATAGCAAAAAAAAAAGTATCGTCCTGTCAGATTCATCCATTGTTTCTTGAATAAAAATCATAGATGGATCAATTTTTCTGCAAAAATCCCTTAGAGAAACAAATTCATCCCACCCCCCAATCCCCTCATGTTCAGTGAGAAAATAATCATCATGTACCAAAGGATTCAGGTTCTAATGCTCTAAGTACCCTGTTTATGGCTAAGGACACTGACACATCCCACAAGTTATCCATGTTTAATTTCGAGACCACACCCCCATCTAGTATCAATTTCTTCTTGATGCGGGGGTGCCCCTTTCTGTTTAGAATGGTGACATTACCCAGAATAGTCAGGTTAATGACAATGGGAGGTGATGACGAGGTTTATGCATGGAAAATGATGGGAACCAACTTAGCTTCATCGTTATGTAACATGAAGCTAAGGTTGCTGCCAATTGAGTTGTGGGGCGACATCATCAGAACATGATTAGTGGGGGAGGGCGGAGGAAAGGGAGAGGGTTCGGATGCCGCCATGTATTTTTTCCGTCTACCCACCCAACTGCACCCCATGCCATCAGATTTTGCTAAGGTTGGAATATTCAAAGGTATCTGATATCCCCCCGTAGCCGGAGTAGGAGTGAGACAACCACCCACCCGGCCCAACAAGTTCATCCCTTGGCAGATCATTCAGGTTAGGACCTAGGAAATTGTCCAAAGTCAATAACTTGGAAATGTTTCCCACATTCCCCAGGATAGAAATATGAAAACTATCATCCCCACCCATATGTTTGGAAAATTCAGGCGAAGAATTAGAGTGGGCAAGATGATACTTACCCAGATGAACCAAATTCCCCGAAGAAGGATCTTTAGTCAGTGTAGCGTCCGCACTCGAGACATATCCCCATTTACCATTTGTATCTCATCTCTGAGAGAAACAACACTAGCAGGTGCACATCAGGTGTCCCATTTTGTGGCACAGGTGGCATCTAAATGGAGTATGCCAATAATACAGATGTTGTATGTGCACCAACTGCTCCTAGATGAGGTCGATGTGGGGTGGTAAGCCACCATCATATGAAAATTCCACCAGCACCCATGCCATCATATTATCATAAACCCCCAAGCACTTTGGATCGATGAAAACACACCTCCCGATACAATTTCCAATGGTCGTGAGTGCACCCATGGTCTAGAACTCCAGGGGGAGTCACGAAATTTTAATCCAAGTTAACTGGTTTTTAGGGGTGTCCCTGGTCGGATTAAAACTGACATACCACCTATGAAGTGACATGAAGCATCGACCCAACACGCAGGGCCTCTGAAGTACCTCCACGACATCCTTCGGGCTCATAAAGTGGAAACTGTACCAGTCATTGAGAAGCTTGTAGAATTTTGGAGGGAATCCAAACAGTTTGGTCCAGGCCTCTGCGATCCAATGCTCCATGTTCTCCTTTCTGTCTCGCTAAAAAAACTAGTGTCCAACAAGTACCCGAGTACTCAGACTGGTGGCACGGTCCCACATAATGTCGTAGCCGAAACTTAAAACTCGACCCTCCTTTGCAGGTTTAAGGGGTTTTTGTGAATGATGTGGGAGACCAGAGTTTAGGATTCTCAGAGTATGGGACTTCTCTAGGAAAACCTCCTTCCCACACCCCGACACCACCACAGAAGGGCAGTTCTGGTTCATGAGTGTATATGATTTACATGTTACGACGTTCTGTGTCCCTCCTTCAGCCACCTCCATTGCATGAAGAAGGTTTTCATTCGTAACCTCAACATCTAGTGCCACCAGATAAGCATCTAGCCCGACCATATGTCACCTTTACTTTTCCAACGTAATGTGGTACACAACAAGTTTTGGAAAATAAATGTTGCTTTGAACTCTGAACCTTTATCAACCAAAATGTAATGTATTATTATTGTATTAAATGTTGAACTTCACCAAAATGTGTGTTAGATCAAAAGGCCTACGTCTCTATGCTAAAATTTTAATCTGCCTTGTCCTTGGGAAGGATAGAAGATCAACCCGAAATTAATGTTGCAGAGTGTTCGGTACCTACGCATTATTTAAAAATATATTGCGGGTATGTTGTTTCATCCAAGAAAGGTTAATTATTAATGCAAGAAAAATGTCGCGCCAGCAAAATTTAAAAATACCCGACTGTGATAAAAATACGGGCACTGGAAATCGTCGACAAGAGGCACCGACAGAGGATTGTGAGCACAGGTGTTCTGGTAGTATTAATCTGCCTCCATGATCCCATATAACAACCTCTTATAGCACTCATCTAAGCAACCCTCACAAAAAACTCTGCTCCATCCAAGTGTGAGTGTGTTCGCCTCTGAAATATTCCAAAATGTCAGTTTGTTCGCTGTATAAAGTATTTTGTGCCAGAATCTAAGCCTGAAGCATCTAAAAACAACAACAACATCAAGAACACCCAATAATATCCACCATCGGTTGCACAAATGAAAGCCTATACTTTTACATGGCTTGTAGAAATAAACTTGGGGAAACCACTTTTCCCAAAAAATCTCAGGGTTGGGTGTAGAGACCTTGATCCCCTATTCATTGTTGTTGTGATAATCCATGAAATAAGGGCCAATACAATTTCCCATATGCCAGCCCCTAATATAAAGTAAACTGGATATACAACAAAAACAAAAAAGTTTTACAAATACTACAAAAGGTGTACCTACCATGGGCCCTCATGTGAGCTGGTTCAAAGAAATTAGACAACTAGCAACACAATATTTTATGACATCTGAAACAACACACAAACTTCAACTTTGTTCCATGTATTTAGATAAAAAACTGGATCCTTTCAATGTTGCCGACAATAATTTCAATGTGGCCGACAAACTTCGACTTCATTCCACTTCATGACCTTGTCATCCTTAGCGATGTTCAACCAATACTTTGAGGCAAAGGTAGAAGAAAATTCGTTCTGCTCGAACTAATCAACGAATTAATGGCAAGCAATGATCATTGTCAACAACAAGAAGGAAACACACAAACCTATTCTTTATTTATTACAAATCATTCTTTAGAGTTACAATTACAATTACAATTTTACAATTTCACAGACAATTACAATTACAATTTCAATTAAAATTTTACAAATATTTTACATACAATTACAATTAAAATTACAATTACAATTACAATTACAATTTTACAATTTTACATACAATTAAAATTAAAATTTCAATTACAATCACGACATAATATTTAAAAAATATCATGATTTAATATTAAAAATAAACATCACGATCATGATAACCATCGTACAAACATCATTTCCGACTAAAATACACATTCAAATTTGATAACATCATCTAATCATCGTGATCATGATCATCTAATAAAACACAAGCATTGTATAACATCATCACAACACAAACATCAAATATACATCTCATGTCAAATAATTGTTATCACATACACATCTATTTGCAAGCACATTAAATGAACATATCTAACATGAACTATCAATAGACACATCATGATGAACACCAACATGTAAATTAAGTACATCAACATGAACATAAAATACATGGACCATATATATATATATATATATATATATATATATATATATATATAATGTCAAAAATATACAACTGTAATATAACTGCATATAAATTTCAAGTATTTGGTGGTACATTAATACTAGTACTAGTCGAGGCCTGCTAAGTCGATGGTGCAGTCTGCTCAGGAACTGCCTGATGATGACTCATTGGGTCCAACCTGCTTAGTGGATGGTGCAACATGCTTAGTCGATGGACCTGCCTCCTCAGATAGACCTTCCTGCTCATGATTAGGTGTCTGCTCAGGACTAGGTGTTTGCTGAGATGGTGCAGACTACTCAGATGATACTTGCTGATCAAGACTGGATGCGAGGTGGAGTACTTGAATGATGATCACTCCCCTCATGATGATAATCATTAGATGAGGTGCTGCTCTTTCGTGCATCTCCATGACGCCTACCCCTCCTATTCGGTGTCAATGCTATGGAAGCTCCAATGATATGAAACATGAGGGTCAACATATCGCGGGGCATGCCTCTCTAGATATGTGTTAGCCTATGATCATCCTGGATCTCTCTGATCATAGCCAGCTGGACTCCCTCATTAACTAGGATTCGACAGAGTTGGTTACCCAAATCCATCATGAATCGGGTGTCCGGCCTACGCCTCACCCCCGCGGGCATCTTTACCCGATGAGGATCAGGTCTGTCACCGTGATCCTCCGCCTCGGACATCTCCTCGTCAACATCTACACTTGGATCATTCGGTGATAGTGGAATCTCATCCCCAACAAATGTCCCAATATCTACAAAATATATATAAGTACACAACAATAATTATACATTTTCATTAAACTATTTACTCAAAAAGGTTAAAGAACATGTTAGAATAAATTCGATAATTCTAATTAATTAACTCAGACAATAAAATAAAACTATATTAATTTAAAGAAAACACTAATATTACCTCTTGCATCCGGCGGCTCATCCTGTGGGAAGAGGATGTTGGTACACCCTCGCCAATCCAAACCGGCACACATACATGGCACCAGAATGAAGGAGTGATCATCAATACTAGATAGAAACTCCAATGCATCAGGAGATATCTTGGTGGTAAAGTCGGACTGGCCCCTCTTGGACATCATCTGGCCTGACATCTCCCTTTGTACATCCAACATCAGTCTACGAGGTTTCCAAACAAAAGTAGGCCTCGTCTCTAGAAACCTCTCAAAAAATAAAAAATAAAAACTCTAAAGCAAAAGGGAAGGTCGACCTTCCACGTGCTTGAGAATTACATCTATCTAATGATGTACAAAACTTCCGCAAAAAAATCGCAGACCATCTCACAAGTCGTGGTGCCTGGAATGAAGAATCAACCTAAAATAAAAGCGCTCAACTAATTCGTTTCTCATCACTGGTATGGTGTGCAATGGTCATCAATATTACTGAGAGGAACCTCACCTCCTTTGCACCAAACGAAGAAATACGTAACTGACCACTGGACACTTGAAAATCTGCAGGAGAAACTATATCATCCCTAATGTATCTCTGGGAGTACACCAACTGAATCCCTATTTCATAGCCAACGGGGACATCTGGGAAATGGGGAAAACCTCACACTCTCCTACATAGGCCTATAATAAAATATATGTCCTCCTTAGTGGGCGCGAACCACTAGCCAGGACCGACCTAGAAAGCCTATCGGGGGGCATCCCACCTTAAGATGAGTTGTCCCAATAACCCACTATGGCCCTTCACGGATGTAGCCTCCTCATAGAACTTGAGGAGGCCTACCTCCCTTACGAGCAACTGGGTGGCTGCCATAATAGGGCGAGAGTACATAAGTCTCTCCCTCTATCATGCCTCCCATAGGTGAATCATCTTATACCTGTCCTCCATATGTTCTTGTTGTTCCCTTTCTTCTCTCTTTCGACCTCACTGGATGATTCACATATTAAATACATTTATTTTATTAAATGAGACATGTGTTTATATATATAATTAAAAAAAACAGTCAGTGCACCCAAAAATTCAGTCATGCACCGGTACTGGTGTGCACGTTTTTATCGCGCACTCCTCCTGGTGCGCATGAAAAATGTTTGTGCACCACGAATCATAAAAAGTTGTTTTCATACGGTGCATTGACGAAACTATCCGCCCCAGGGCAGATAGCTTGGTCAATGCACCACTCAACATTATACATTATCAACGGTGTGGTCTTGTAAATGATCCCACCATTGACCATGTACTGTTGTTGGGTGAGCGGTGCGCTGACCAAAAGATCCGCCCCAGGGTGGATCTTTTCATCAACACACTGCCCAACAACATTACATGGTAAATGGTGCGGTCTTGTAAACGACTACACCGTTGACTATGTAATGCTATGAGGTGGGCAGTGCGCTTTCCTATCTATCTGCCCCGGGGTGGATAGTTTGGTCAACACACCGCCCTCCTGACACTAGTACGTAGTCAACAGTGCGGTCGTTTAAACGACCGCACCGCTATGTTAGTTTTAAAATTAGTCACAGTGCATGTTTTTTCCAGTACCACATTGGAACCCAGTGCGGTTTCCGTTAGCTCCATTCGCGGTGCAGCCTGTAAATTTATAGGTAGCATCGTGAACGGTGCAAGTCGAACGACTCGATTGCATCGCGCAATTTTTTCTTTTTAAACGGTTAATGTTAAGGTTTTTTAGAAATGTAATTTGCTGAAACATTTAGTTATTGAGAAACAATTAAAATACCTGTAGATTTGCGCATTGAGGAGGCATATTTGCTAAGGAATTGGAGAAACTAAAATTTCCCACCGATTTCAAAAATTCGAACTCCACAAGGTGTGAAATGTATGGCAACAATGCTTGCAATGGGACCACCGATGACAGGACGCCTCACATAAGACAAATTCACCACCGGTGCTTGAGAGGTCTAGAGCACTAAAGAAGTAAAAATGATGTTTTTATGACTAGTAAATTTTTACTTAATCCTATTTTAGTGCGTGGGTTTTTTAGATGCACCGAGCAGTATTATCAATGGCGCACCGCATGTCGTTACAGTGCGCTGGATTAATGAAACACACTGGGCTTGTTTGTGCATAGAGCACCAATGTGCTATAGTACTTAGACACATCAGGCGGGTTTGTACGGAGAGCACGGTGTGCCAATTTTTAGTATGCACCGGTGCACTGTGAGTAAAATGCACTGGTGCGGTTTGTGATGAGAAACACATTGGACAAAAAAAATCTGCAAAAACCTCCACCTACGAACCTCATCTAGAGACCTCCTCTACAAACAGATATCTGGGATATTTTTATAAGGGATTCCTCAAAAACATCCACTAGGGGGTATTTTCCTCGTAGTGATATAATCTATTTTTTCAAAATATTTGACACACTACTGACTTTTTTTACCTTTAAAGTGAGCAAAACTATGGGTGTCTTGGAAATTTTCTCTTAATGTTTTTTTACTATAGAAATAAAATGCTAAAAGATACTTAGTGTTCTCTTACCTTCTTATAATTTAATAATACCATATCAATTTTAATATATATTAATCATCATCATGATCATAAATAAAATATGGATTTTATTAAAATATAAATTTTATTAATTAAATTTTTTATAATATATATATATATATATATATATATATATATATATATAATAACAAAATTTGGTGTATTTAAAATAGTTTAATCCTTAACATTTAATAAATAATAAGTACAATTCTTACTTTTATTAGTCTCCTAAGGCAAGACTATAGAAATAGATTTGTCTATTGACAAGTATTAGTTTAGCATCGACCAATTAAAATTATAATGCTTAACTTTGAAAAAAATATATTTATTTTTCAATATTATTGAAACAAATATTTTTCAAACATTTTATTGGACCATAACTTTGAAGGTAGCTTTGTGCCATATGAATAATTGACTCATTTTTTTTATCATAATTTTTTTTTGATGTAGTTGCAATATTTATGCCATGGTTTTTAAATATTTGTGCAATGATTTTTCATTATTAAGCTTCATAGGAAAACCACCTAATAATAAAATCCATGAAAATGGCTCATACTAACATAAATAACCTATTTACCCTTAGTTACTCCCACCATAATTTAAGTATGAATTTGCATAAAAAGTGAACATGAACAAGATGAAAATAAATATACTTATGGGGATGTTCTGTTCAATTCTTTAACATGTAGGGATAAAAATGTAAATGTTCAAACTTAGATTTAAATCCATTTAGGATAAAGAAAAAATTAAGCCTGTGAAAAAAATGAACGGGAACAAGATGGAAATAAATATACCTACCCCGATGTTTTGTTCAATTCTTTA
Source organism: Pinus albicaulis (assembly GCA_034641835.2). Taxonomy (NCBI): domain Eukaryota; kingdom Viridiplantae; phylum Streptophyta; class Pinopsida; order Pinales; family Pinaceae; genus Pinus; species Pinus albicaulis. Next base: position 1,629,009,549 of record CM076575.1, read on the forward strand.
ACATGTAGGAATAAAAGTATAAATGTGAAAACTTAGATTTAAATCCATTTAGGAAAAGGAAAAAATAAACAGTATGATACTTTTTGGGCATGTACATTTTTTAGAGTAGTAAGTGCAATTTTTTGGAAAGTTTTCTGGTTTATTTTCCAATCCAATTTGTCTAAAATCCATAAAGATTCATTGAAATAAAAAATTTGATACGTGTACTCTTCATAATTGAAGTTCCACATAAATTTTCGTTAGAAACTCCAAAATATTACACTTAAAAACTACTTCTTCTTTTTTTCCAATTTTTTGAATATGTTTTAATTTAAAATTTATTCACTTAAAAATTATTATTATTTTGCACTAGAAAAAGGAAAAAATTATACATTAGATAATGCATTGACCACTAATTACTATACTATTTCACTAAAAATAAATAAATTTAATGATTATTATCCTATTTTACAATGATTTCTTTCAATGTACCATTGCTCTCATTGCTCTCATACCAGTGAGCATTTATTACAAATTTGATAAATACAACTTCCATTATCACTATAGTCCAACACCAATGTTTATGTTGGCATTCTACATACAGGATCATCCAACGTAATTATCATAATGTACAGACATTCGAAATGATTTCATTCCCCACCCAAAGTTCAACCAATTGACACACACACAATTCACCACTACACGGGGACACAACCATATTCATTATTCCATATTGCCGCGGATCATCAAAAAAATACTTGAAACTCAGTTCAATCTTTAATCTTTCAGGGTTGCTCATACTCAAACTCCACCCACACTCTTTTATATACCAGTAGTTACAATATCAATTTTCCGGATCAGACCTGGATAATAATGATGCCAATCTACACATTATTCAAACCAATTAGATGTTTAAAAGTATGACAGTCACACAAAATGGACATAATCTAAAAAAAATAATTTAGCTCAAAGTTTCACACCTTTTACACCTGGCTTACCTTTCTTGATAGTGCTCTAACAAAATTTCAGAATTTTTGTCCACATGTACATTTCAAAAAGATGATGTCAGTCTCATATTTATTATAAAATAATGATTTTTAATAAAGAAATAAAATCAGTAAATAAAAGCATTTCAGGATATTTTAAAAAAAAATTTTAACAGAAAATTAAATAATTTTTTATGCGATAACTCACAAATTACATATACCAATAACTCATAACTTCCTAAAAACCTATAATAATAATTTATTGTAAAAAAATCGACATAATAATACATCCCAAAAATTTAGATATGTTTTACAATTGTAGAAATATGCCTTTGATTTTACTGGTGATTTTGTTTACTTCTGTATCCACTTTTCAGCATTGATTTTATTTAACTCGATGCCCCGTTGCTAATTCACATATTTTGTTGGTCTCACTGCTATGATTGATTTTTCTCTACTAATGATGATAAAATAAATATCAATCCACATAATCGGAATATTAAATTTTGAAATATGTTTATCAGCTAGAAAAGCTGACTTACAGCATATGATAACAATCTGTTAAACATCAGCTGTAATTCGCCCATGTGGTGTAGAACGGTCGGTGATGGGGTGCTGCTTTGTTAAGGCACTCCCTTATATATGAATCACCGGTTCGAAACCCATGGGTGGAATGGAAGGAGAAAAAAATGGGAAGATTAGGATTAGTCTAAACGAGCAAAAAAAAAAAAAAAATGTTAAACATCAGCTGTAATTATAATTATTTGTCCCCAAATAAGGAAAATAATCCGGAATATTGTTAATTTTGGATTCCTTACCCTCATAATTATAATTTGTGTATTTTTATTTTTGTTTGTTTTTTAACTATTGAAAACTTGTGCTTATTGTAATGTTATATATATATATATATATAATTATTGAAATTGATTATTATAATATTTTTATTATTAAATTTATATTACAAATTATTGTTAATTACTTGATATTTGATTAAAAATCAAAATATAGATTTTTTTTTGGATTGTTAAAAAATTTGAGGTGAAATCTTGTATTGTGTTGTTTAAACTAGTATCCTAAAAAAGTCCTAGGGCATTTAGATTGTGCAGAGGTTAGCCATCAAGCTTGTGGTTTACAAAGATTACTTTCTATTAATGTAATGTACCTTTTCTATCATTGTTGTCATACCACTAGTGTAGTTGAGATTGCAGGTTGGAAATTTATAACAAATTTGATAAGACGACAACCATCCAATCACTTTAACTAGATTTAAAAACCTCTTTTTATTTGAAGAAAACTGCTCAGTACAACCAAACTATGGACTTTGCATTAGCTAAAAAAATAATATATTTTAAATATAAATATAAATATTATTAGATTCAATGCAACCTAACACGTTTGAATTGGAGAATGAGTAACAACTCCTAAGTGCAAATGCACCAAGGACTAACATTCTATTAAGATGATGGGTGTACTCCCAACATTAATGTCTTGTCTAGTAAGTGAGAATGATGGTTATACTCACGAGTCAAATAACAAAGTAAATAAATTCTCTAATCTAAAGTAAATTTTAAATTTGATATTAATTTTATTAATAATCATTTATATATACATAATATATTTTATAATTTTTTTTTTTTCACCTATTAAAAAAATTTCCTTTGTTCTTATTGTTGTCTCTCCTTCCTTAGCGATGATATGTTGCAATATGGAAAACCATGAACGCGGAGAGCTTATCGAAAACCTAATATCGGAACTTTAGCGATGATCGGTTGCAATATGGAAAACCATGAACGCTAAAACATTGATCCCCAATTGAGCTAGTAATATTCGAACTTTAGCGATGATTGGTTGCAATATGGAAAATCATGAACGCTAAAACCTTGATCCCCAATTGAGCTTTGCTGGCCATGTCTCCATTTTATTTGGCTCCCCTGATCTCCAATTGAGCTTTGCTCACCATGTCTCCATTTTATTGGGCTCAATTGAGCTTTGCTGGTCATGTTTCCATTTTATTTGGTTCTAGTTTAAAAAAAAAACAATTTTGAGCTATCCAAATAAGTATGGAGAAATTGCCTACAGAGAACAAAATAAAATCTTTTTTGTTAAGGTGAATATATTATAATTTTTTTAAAACTATATTGGCATATCTATTGAAATTAAATTATTGTTCTTTAATTGCATAGATCACTAGTATCAATCACTAAAATCTAAAATCTAAATTTATTGAATTCTAAATTTTAACACTAACTTGAATTCAATATTTTCTTTAATTTAGTTATATATTTTAATTTAACTATATTTAAACTAAGCCACTAGACTAAGTACTTTATATTACTTGTTTTATAATATTATAGTAAATTTAAAACAAGTTATATTAATTTTTAAGTGAAATCAGATTTTCTACACTATAAAAACTATGGGTAAAAATAATATGTACTTTTTAGAATGGTTATATGAAAAATTTAGAAAACTCATTTTCAAATCATTTTTAACTCCACTTATCCTTATAATTTATTAATTTATAAAAATTAAAGAGATTTTTTAAAAATTTAATACTACTCCAAAATTGATAAAGAAAATAATAATAAATTTTCATGAAAATTTTAAAATAAAACTTATTTTCAAATCATTTTTAACTCCACATATCTTTATAACTTATTAATAAAATTAAAGTGAATTTTTAAAATTTAATAATATTTTTTCTCAATCATTTAATATAAATCCATTTGACAATAAATCTTCGTAAGATATTAACTCATTCAAACTTAAAAAAAATAAAAAATCTCTTAAGGCTATCAGTGTCTTTATATATAATTTCATCCACGTGAGATAATTTCAATTCTTTGGGTTACCACAAAGACCTCTATTTTCTTTTTCTAAGAGATTTGAATGGAGGTGAGAACCAACACTATTAGTACTAACCATTTGTGTATTCTTGACAAACCATGAAAATAAATATAGTAAATATATTAATTACTTTCTAGGTTTATTTCAAGATTGAAATAAAGAAAAATTAATATTTAATGAAATTTAATTATGATATTTATTATAAACAAATAAAAGAAGCATAGTTTAAGTAATAGAAAAAATGGTCATTTTGATGGGATTTTTTTGTGATTAATTTTTTAAAATCTAGTAGATATTTTTAAGAATTATAAGATTAAGCTATTTAATTTGCAAATTTCAAGTTTTTTTTAAATATTTTTTAGGGTGTTAAATTTATTTATGCACTTAAAAATATATTTTAATCAACAAGAAAGCACATTTATGCTTTAAATTGTATCATCGGATTCTAGGGAAAATGGCCATTGTGTCTATTAGTTAGAATTTTCCAATAAAATATGTTAAAAAAAAAATAGGAGGACTACACTATGTTCATTTTTCAACACTCAATTCATAATCCCATATACTACAATAACATAGAGAATTTTCTTGCTACATGTATGAGTGGGTTCTACTTACTGATCTTGATCATAGATGAATGCCTCGTTTTTAACCTTATCTTCATCCACCTAATATCTTTATCATTATATTTATAGTTATAGCCATGTTGCAACATATTTGTTTCTCAATTATCTTTAACATGTCTTCCTTAATTGAGAAATGCATACAACACCTAGCATATGTGCACAAATCACAAATTTGGCATTTCTGAAAGGGTTGGTGAAAATATCAATAGAACTATCATTTTTGATACAACACAATAAGTCAATTTATCAAATGGTTGTATCTTTTCTCCTATAAAATGATATTAGATTTCAATTTGTTTTGAGTTTGCATGGTAAACTAGAATGTTGGCCAAGTTTATTTAACTTTGATTATCTACTTTAATTGATGTAAGTATTTCTTTCTTTTTTCCCATATCTTCAAGAATGCACTTAAGCCACATAGCTTCATTGTAGCACTACATAATGTGTTTTAGTCATATTTAGGAGATGATAATAAAATAATTAGATTTTTTTTTTGCTTCATGATGCAATAAAAAATATTACTGTGAATGAAAATCTACTAGAGGAAATTTGATCATCTAGATTACTTTCCCAGTTAGATTATGAATAACTTGTCAACTCAACATTTAAATGATCAATATATTCAATACCATAATTAATAGTTCCTTTTAGGTATTAGAATACATTCTTGGTAGCTTTCTATTGACTATGATGTGAGCTATGAATTTGTTAAATATGTGCATTAAATATGATCAGTAAAATTTCATGGATATTCCATTGGATAATTCATCATAAATGATCTACTACAACATATTACAAAATATGAAATCTACATTGTGAGATTTTATTTCTCCTTAGAATATTGGATTTTTAATTATTGTTTATTGTGTATGCATGTAAATAATAATTGTGTAGAAAATAGAAAACATCAAAATAAACACTCACAAACCAAGATTAGCACAAGGTATATCCTGGGAAACCATTTTAGGAGAAAGCCTAAATGGAAGGTGAGGTTGCTCGTAACTCTGTTTCTATGAATAGAAAATGGATGCAAGTAAAAATAAGTGAGGTATGCAACCTATGAGTTTCTATAGTGAAAAAATCTTGTTTGTTTTCTCTCTCCCTATCCCTCTTCGCTACTCTACTAATCTCTAGAAAAAAATTAGCTCAAATAGAATGGCACCCATTTTTCTCCTAGTGCATTAGATATAGCGCAACTCGATAGCCTACTAGTGGTTATGTTTGGCTCTACCAACTATTAATTAGAGTTAAAATAATGAATCTTCTAGAGTATTTTTCATCATGATAATGTGGTTAGCACATTTTCCATGAGTAATTGGGTATGACATGGCATCCTCTTGAATTATGGTTGACAAAATATGAAGGTCAACTTCTGAGTGACATAATGTTTGCATACGAACTACGAACTTTGATTGAAGTGATTTTTGCATTGCTGGAAATATATCTGTGTAGAATAAAAAAAATTGTGTTTCACTTAAGTGGAAAGTTTACATCCTCAAAAAATGTCGTTTGATGCGTCAAAGTACACCCAAAAGGCCTCTAGTAAAAATGGTCATTAGAGGAAATTTCAGCTTAAAAGTGCCCATGAAATTTTCATGGACATAATATGTAAGCCAATAAAAATCCTTTAAATTTGAAAAGAGGTACATGTAAATATTTTGGAGGGAAAATTAAAGAAACTACTTTTTAAATTTTATTTTTGGCTTATCTCGTTATAGGTTTACTCAAATTTCAAGTGTAGACACTCGTTGGATGTGGAATTAAATTACACCTCCAACGAGTACCCATTATGAATACTCTTGAGAAGAAACATGTTGATAAAAAATGAAGATACATTAAAAAAAATGTGTTGAAAATGTTTTTTTTAATGTATCTTCATTTTTTATCAATGTGGGTCTTCTCAGGAATATGCATAATGGGTACTTGTTGGATGAAAAATTTAATTCCGCATCCAATGAGTTTTGACGCTTGAAATTTGAGTAAACCTATAAGGAGATAAGCAATTAACGAAAGTGATTTTCTTCTATTCTCTCCAAAATTCATAACTCTTATTTTATTATTTTCCTATTATTTTATAATTTTTTCTTAGGAGGTCACTTCTAGGATGAAATTTCCTCTTTTCCATGTGAGCTTATTCCTCCACTTTTTCCACTCTAAAGGCATTAATATGGATAAAAAGTAATATAATAATCCAATCTCGACCAAAATATCCAATGTTAGGCCTTCTTGTGGTTAGTTAGTTCAAACTTACAACCAATTTTCTATATAGAGTGCCAAAAACTTCTTTTTTGCCATCATCTACATAAATTTTGACATTTCATTCCAATGGAGTAAAATTAGTTTAAGTTCATGCATCTTGAATTACTTAATAATTTCATGTGCAAACTCTTTTTTAGTCATCGGATTCTTTCCATTTTCCCTCTATATTTCAATTCCTAAACAATAATGTATTTTACCAAGATCAAACATATTAAATTCTAGAAATAAATAAAGTTTGGCTTCTTCAATAAAACTTGTATCAATAATTGTTATGATTAAATCATCTATATATAAGAAAATAAATGCACACTTCCCTTCATTGTCTTTATTGCTTTACAAATTTGGATCACTGTGAATGGTAACAAATCCATGTCGAATGAGGAAGTTATCGAGTTTGGTATACCATGATCTTAGAGCTTGTTTAAGACCATATTATCAATTTTTACGTGCCATGATCTTAGAGCCTATTTAAGACGATATAATGATTTCATTATCTTGTATACAATATTTTCTTATGCTTTTCTTACGAAATTATCTAGTTGAACAAGATACAACTCTTATTTTAATTCACCATTTAAGAAATATTATTTAACATTCATTTTATATATGTCCGAGTTATACTTTGTTTTAAGGTATATAAACAACCTAGTCATAACCATTTTAGCTATAAGTGTAAATTTTTTATTCATAACCTACACCTTCCATTTGTGAGTAACCTTTGAAACTAACCTAGCTTTGAATTTGTTTATACTACCATCAAAATTGGAACTTGACTTGAGTAACCATTTAGTATCTACAAGAGATTTATCTTCTAGAAACTCAACAATTTCTCAATTATTAATTTTCACAATGAAATCATATCTTCCTACATTGCATTCATCCATTCTCTTTTTTCTTCCACAAAATTTAAAGGTTAAATAGTATGGGACATTAATGCATAGTCATCATACCTTATTACATTCTTGATGTTCCTTGTTGTACTTCTTGGCGTCAGGTTGTTTGATGGAGTTACTTCTTTACTTGGCGTATTTTTGATCCGGACTTATGCAGGAACGCAATAGAATACATAAATACACATAAACATAGAGATGCAGTAGAAATAAGACTTTATTTCATTAATATCACATAACTGAAATATGCTTACAAAAAAATTTGAAATAAACTAGCTAGGGCATTTGTAGCTTATCTCTGAGAAGAGATGTGGTGGCTACATGCGTCTGAAATGTGTTACAATGAGGCTCGAAGACCTATTTATTATTGAGAAACAACGAAAAAACTTAAACATCCAAAACCCTAACCCTAGGAGATGAAACACCAAACTATGGGCCTCGTTGGGGTAAATAGGTACATCAATTTCCCAGGGTTGTAACTTTAGCATACAAACTCCATTTGACACACATGATACATCATTACAAATATCTATCCGAGGAATAAAACTTGTAACAATGAATATCATGTTGTAGACCCATACTTTCCTAAATGTGATTTTTCCAAAAAAACGTTGTTTAGGGCCTCAAAACGGCTCAGGAAGTTGAGGACCCGAAAAAATGCCAAAAATAGTAAATTCTGCTACAATTAACGAAACTAAAAAATTGAAAGAGACAATGGTGGGTGTCCAAGTGGAATAGGTGAGTGGCCACCAATATCCACATGGATCATTCCTCCCCCATTAATAAGCAATGGTCCCTATTGTGTTGAGTTTCCTCCATGAGATGAGACTTCTACTGAACTTGGTCCCTGGTGAGCCACTTGCCCTGGTGAAGGAGCTGGAATGCTTTGAAAACTTGATATAGTTGGATCCTATGCTAACAGGTGTTATTTATTTGTGTGCACATGATTTGATTAGTTGTGGTTTCTTCCATGAAATATGGGTTTAGCTCTGTTGGTATGAGTTGTTATGCCATGTTGGATGTGTCTAGTAGAGGTGGAAAGTAGGGCCGAAGGAGATCTGTATATTTTATATAACATATGCATGTATATATCTAGATTCTTCGAATCTAAAAATATTTATCTTCTTGCTAAATACATAATCCTTCCACTATTAATCTTTTGTGGAAATTTAAAACTCAATTGCAAACACATGAATCAATAAAAACAATCGCACATAACAAAGTTGTTTAACAGGAAAGCCTGAAGCTAACAACCCCAACTATCATATATTATGTATCATGGAGATCATGTAAAAATCTCATACAAAGCTTAGTACATCAAGCTCTTAGTATAATCAATCATCACACACTAACATGAAGAAATATACAAATCCATGCACTGATTTCTTCCCACCTGATAGCCTGTCTCCACTGCGCAATCCTGTTGAAGAAGAACCCTGAATGAATTCGAATCTACCTTGCCTTGACTGCACAATCATCATTGGCAACTCCAATGTGTGTGTGATGCAATCAATGCATCACTATAGTCACAACAGATAGTCCATCTCACCCTTTCACCTATCTGTCCACTGGGTCTCCACTAGAACTGGTTAACTATTGTATTTGTTCAGTTTATTAGTGAGTTATTATTTGTGAATTAATTAACTAATTAATTCACTTAACTCTCACTAGTGTATCATTCAGTTAGACTAGATACAACTAGCTCAACTGAGTTTAACTCCATTAATTGAGTTAAACTGAATAACAACTCCTGTAACTACTCTTCCAACTCTGTCATCACTTTTCCACTTCAGTTCTAACTGAGTCCTCATGCATGAACCACTAGTAAACCCTAGGAATTGCGTAATTCCTTCAGCCCACGGATTTTCCAAATCTGTATACTGAAATAAAGTGCTCCAAGAGAATAAGTTGATGTTTAGAGTCTGATTATTATTAAGGGATAATAATAATCGACACGTCTATTTTTAGATCGAAGATCTATAAATAGACTTTGTCCAATATTCTAAAAATAGAATTTCATCTATTTTTCCAACTTGACCAACCATCCACAAATAGCATCCTGCAAATTTTGAAATATGATCACCATGTCTAAAAATAGACATAGTCTAAAAATATACTTACACCTAAAAATAGCCTATGGGCCCACTTAGTGAAGGTGATTGATTTTCACTAAGCTTCATCATCTTGTTGAATCTCAACATTCCCTCTCAACAAGATAGGGATTATCCTTCACCCCGATCCTACCTCTATGGTATTTGAATTTGCTCATGGTGAGCGCCTTCATTAGAATGTCTACATCCTGATCTTCCATAGGAATGTACTGAAGCAACATGATCTTCCGCTGCACACAATCTCTGATATGATGATACCAGATATCAATAAGTTTAGATCTATCATGAAACACAGGATTAATCGAGATTTTAATGCAACTCTGATTATCACAATGTATCACTGTAGGATCTAAATGTGAACTGAAAAAATCAACTAGGATCTTCCTCATCTAGATAGCCTCACATGTAGCTTGACTTACTTCCATGTATTCTTCTTCCGCTGAACTGAGTGCAACGGATCTTTATTTCCTGCTGTACCAAGAAATTGCTGTAGATCTAATACTGAAAACCCCTCCTAATGTGCTCTTTCTGTCTGTTGGGCTGCCTGCCCAATCTGCATTCGTGAAGCCATGCAACTTCACCTCATATTTCTATCTGTACCATAAGCCATACTCAGATGTTCCCTTGATATACCTCAGGACATGCTTGCCTACCTTCCAAAAGAGCTTGGTAGGCTTAACCATCACTTGTGAAAGCTAGTTCACCGCATAACATATGTTTGGTCTTGTATTAACTAAATACATGAGTGAACCCACCAACTGTAGATAAATAGCGGCATCCACTACCTCTATCGATGTAGCATCCTCTTTCCTCCAATTTCTTGGAAGAGGAGTATCAATAAGCTTGCAGCCTTACATGTGAAAATTCTCAAGTATCTCCCAAGCATACTTGCCTTGCGACACAAACAGTTCACCTTCCCACTACCATATTTCCAATCCAAGGAAATAATGAAGGAGGCTCAAATCCTTCATTTCAAACTCCTTTGCAAGATCTACCTTGCATGAGTATATCAACTGCTCATCACCCGCTAGTATTAAATCATCAACATAAAGAACAATGATTAAATGCTTACCCTCCATCACAATTTGGTAAAATTTTGCATCCGCCTCACTCTTGGTGAAGCCAAGTCCGGTGAAATAGTTGTCGATCCGAGTGTACAAAGCACGTGGTGCTTGCTTCAGCCCATACAACACTCTTTTGGGTCTGCACACATGCGACTCGCTGCTAAAGATCTCAAATCCTTCAGGTTGACCAATGTATACCTCTTCCTCAATTATCCCATTAAGGAACGCAGTCTTCACATCCATCTGATGAATGTGCCATCCCATCTGCGCTGAGAGAGAAAGAATGGTCCTTATGAAAGAATACCGTGTGACATGTGCAAAGGTTTCCTCATAATCAATACCCTTGATCTGTGAGAAGCCCCAGGCAACAAATATTGCCTTATACTTCTCGATGCTCCCATCAACAGCTTGCTTTACATTGTAGATCCATCTTGATCCTACAACTAATTTACCCAACGACCTTGGAACAATCTCCCAAGCACTGTTTCTGAAAATGGAGTCATACTCCTCCACCATGTTATCTACCCATGTGGGCTTCTGCAATGCTTCTTCAAAATAATATTCCTCTGTCACGATACACTTGCTCATAAGAGCCACATATAAAGTAAATCGGTCAGGTGACCTTCTCTGTCTGTGTTGTGATGTAGGGACTCCTACATTCTGTGCCGCATCAAGTTTCAGTCTCTTAGCTTCTGTGGTACGCTTTCTACGAGTTCTGATGTTTGGTTCTACATGAGTGGACTCCTCTACTCCATGAATCTCCTCCTGTGGCTGATCCACATCTAGAGGCTCATCTTTGGGAACAATAAGCTCCTCCTCTGCATGCAAGTGTAGCTCCCTCTGAAGCAACAACTTCATGGCTTTCACCTCATTGAATTTTATATCCCGTCGCACCACAGTCATTCAACTATTTGGGAAATACACACGATAATTATGGGGTGTTTCTATGTACCCCACAAATATCCCAACTTCTGCAGTCAGCTCCAGCTTCTTCCTGGCATCCTTTGTCACATGAATGTAAATAGATGAGCAAAAAATCTTCAAATGAGAAATATCAGGCTTCTTACCAGTAAAAGCTTTTTCAAGTGTACTCATGCCAAGTACTCTATGAGGACAACGGTTTTGCACATAAACTGCAGTGTTGCATGCTTCCACCCACAAGTGCATAGGTAGGCCCTGGTCATGCAACATAACTCGTGCAGCACCTAGGATCATTCTATTCTTCCTCTCTGCGATCCTATTCTACTGTGGGTTAGGAGGCGCTATGCGTTCTATTCAAATTCCTTCTTTGCTACAAGTCTTTGAATTCATTCGAGATATATTCACCACCATTATCACTCCATAGAGCCTTCACTTGCTTCCCTGAATGCTTCTCCACTAATGCTTTAAACTCACAGAACTTTGAGAATGTTTCGCTCTTCTTCTTCATGAATAAGATCCAGCATCTACGAGAATATTCATAAACAAAAATAACATAATACCTATTTTTTGTTGTTGAAGCAACCAAGAAAGGTCCACACACGTCTGTGTGAATTCTCTCCAGGATCACTGAAGCACTGTTCTCCTTCTCATGAAAGGTGGTCTTCACAAACTTACCCATAGTACATCCCTTACATTGATTGGATTGCGCAAGAGTACCCTTCGTAAGTCTAGTATAAATCTGCCGCAAAATCTTTAAAGTGCCATGGTGAAGATGGCCCAATCTCTTGTGCCATAATTCGCCCTCATCCTGGCTCACCACTTCTTCTGCTTTGCACATCATTGCAGTGCATCCATCTACCTCTAGCTTGTAGAGATTATTAACTTGAATCCCTATCCTCTTGGTTTGACCCATTTTTTTATGTCGCAGGAAAGCTTTTCCATTGCTGAAAACAACGTCATAACCTCTGTCTTCCAACATTGCGACCTAGACCAAGTTCTTCTTCAGACCTGGAACATGCATGAAATTTTTCAACAGAAATGGATTACCTGACTCCATCTCAAAGGTAATGGTCACAATTCCGGTTGCACTGTTTCGACCATCATCGCCCATCTCTATATGCATTTGGAGATCCTTCTCCTCCAAGTCACTAAACAACTCCTTGTCACCCGTCATATGGAAAGACGCACCACTATCAAGATACCACACTGATCCCATTGAGCTTGAGACCAAGCATGCGATCAAAGAGAAATCAAATTCAAATTGCGAGGCTAAGGCCTCACTCGATGTAGCTCCAATGGCCTTCTTGTTCTTCTTCTTCCATGGGCAGTTAGTGACAAAATTCCCATGTTCGTTACAGTGAAAACACTTCACCTTGGAAAAATCCTGGTTCTTGCCTTTAGCTTCATATTTTGGATGGGATTTCTTCCCCTTCCCCTTCCTTGCTTTGGCAGCCAAAGCGAAATTCTCTTCATCATCATTCTTCGATGAAGAGCCATCCCTGGTACTTCACCTTATCTCCTCCTACACAAGATTCGACCAAAGTTTCTGCCAACTCGACAGTTTCTCCCATCCATTGACAGAGTATTCGTAGCTATGCCAACTCTTAGAAATCCCAAGAAGAACCAAGCTCACCAAGTCATCATCATCAATAGTAATCCCCACACTTCCCAGTTCATCCCTACAGTGGAAAAACTTCATGAGATATTTTGGAATATTGTCGCCCTTCTCCATTTTTATTTTTCTGAGCTTATCTTTCAGCGCCAACTTCCTCTGGTCGTTGCTGCTTTGGAACAAATCTGTCAAAGCCTTCCACATTGCAAATGGAGTGAATTTCCCGTGAATTCTGGACACAATATGGTCCTTCACACCTTCCAACATAATTCTTCTTGTCTTTGCTACCTTATTTTGCCATGCGTCAAGTAATGCAACATCGCTAGAACTAGGCTTAGGAACTTCACTATCCATGAACTCCTTCAGTCCATTATCTTCCAGCACCGCCTCCATCCTATCCTTCCAGGCTATGTAATTTGAGCTTCCCTCAAGGGAATACTCCAATCGCAACCCATTTAATGACATTTCAATGTATACTCAACTATCGCACCAAGAAATTTCTGCAACAAATTTGAATTGTCCACCAGCACAAACTCAGCAATTCTTCACAATTGCAATCTTCAAGGATTAACACTTCTCCGATACCATGTAGAAATTATATAACAAATGCATGTATATATCCAGATTCTCCTGATCTAACAATACTTATCTTCTTGCTAAATACAGAATCCTTCCACTATTAATCTTTTGTGGAAATTTAAAACTCAATTGCAAACACATGAAGCAATAAAAAAAATCGCACATAACATAGTTATTTAACAGGAAAGCCTGAAGCTAAAATCCCCAACTATCATATATGATGTATCATGGAGATCATGTAACCATCTCATACAAAGCTTATTACATCAAGCTCTCAGTGCAATCAATCGTCACACACTAACATGAAGAAATTTGCAAATCCATGCATTGATTTCTTGCCACATGATAGCCTGCCTCCACTACGCAATCCCTACCGAAGAAGACCCTTGAATAAATTTGAATCTACTTTTCCTTGACTGGGAAATCCTCATTGGAAACTCTAATGTGTGTGTGGTGCAATCAATGCATCACTATAGTCACAACAGTTAGTCCATCTCACCCTTTCACCTATCTCTCCACTGGGTCTCCACTGGAACTGACATGCACTGTAGTTAACTTTTGTATTTGTTCAGTTGATTAGTGAGTTATTATTTGTGAATTAATTAAATAATTAATTCACTTAACTCTCACTAGTGTATTATTCAGTTAGACTAGATACAACTAGCTCAACTGAGTTTAACTCCATTAACTGAGTTAAATTGAATAACAACTCCTGTAACTACTCTTCCAACTTTGTCATAACTTTGCCACTTCATTTCTAACTGAGTCCTCATGCATGAACCACTAGTAAACCCTAGGAATTGTGTAATTCCTTCAACCCACTGATTTTCCAAATATGTATACTGAAATAAAGTGCTCCAAGAGAATAAGTTGATGTTTAGAGACTGATTATTATTAAGGGATAATAATAATCGACACATCTATTTTTAGATCGACGATATATAAATAGAATTTGTCCAATATTCTAAAAATAGAATTTCATCTATTTTTCCAACTTGACCAACCATCCACAAATAGCATCCTGCAACTTCTGAAATATGATCACCATGTCTAAAAATAGACATAGTCTAAAAATATACTTACACCTAAAAATTTCCTGTCGACCCACTTACTGAAGGTGACTGATTTTCACTAAGCTTCATCATCTTGTTGAATCTCAACACTCCCTCTCAACAAGGTAGGGATTATCCTTCACCCCGATCCTACCTCTATGGTATTTGAATTTGCTCATGGTGAGCGCCTTAATCAAAATGTCTACATCCTGATCTTCCATAGGAATGTACTGAAGCAACATGATATTTCGCTGCACACAATCTCTGATATGATGATACTAGATATCAATATGTTTAGATCTTACATGAAACATAGGATTAATTGAGATTTTAATGCAACTCTGATTATCACAATGTATCACTGTAGGATCTAAATGTGAACCGAACAAATCCACTAGGATCTTCCTCATCCAGATAGCCTCACATGCAGCTTGACTTACTGCCATGTATTCTGCTTCCGCTGAATTGAGTGCAATGGATCTTTGTTTCCTGTTGTACTAAGAAACTGCTGTAGATCTAATACTGAAAACCCCTCCTGATCTGCTCTTTCTTTCTGTTGGGTTGCCTGCCCAATCTGCATTCATGAAGCCATGCAAATTCACCTCATCTGTCTATCTGTACCATCAGCCATACTCATATGTGCCCTTGAGATACCTCAGGACATGCTTGCCTGCCTTCCAAAAGAGCTTGGTGCGCTTAACCATCGCTTGTGAAAGCTAGTTCACCGCATAACATATGCTCGGTCTTGTATTAAATAAATACATGAGCGAACCCACCAACTGTCGATAAATAGTGGCATCCACTACCTCTGCCGATGTAGCATCCTCTTTCCTCCAATTTCCTGGAAGAGGAGTATCAATAATCTTGCAGCCTTACATGTGAAAATTCTCAAGTATCTCCCAAGCATACTTGCCTTGAGACACAAATAGTTCACCTTCCCGCTACCATATTTCCAATCCAAGGAAATAATGAAGGAGGCCAAAATCCTTCATTTCAAACTCCTTTGCAAGATATACCTTGCATGAGTATAGCAACTGCTCATCACTCGCTAGTATTAAATCATCAACATAAAGAACAATGATTAAATGCTTACCCTCCATCACAATTTGGTACAGGTTTGCATCCGCCTCACTCTTGGTGAAGCCAAGTCCGGTGAAATAGCTGTCAATCCGAGTGTACCAAGCACGTGGTGCTTGATTAAGCCCATACAACACTCTTTCGGGTCTGCACACATGCGACTCGCTGCTAAAGATCTCAAATCCTTCAGGTTGATCAATGTATACCTCTTCCTCAATTATCCCATTAAGGAACGCAGTCTTCACATCCATCTGATGAATGTGCCATCCCATCTGCGCTGAGAGAGAAAGAATGGTCCTTATGAAAGAATACCGTGTGACATGTGCAAAGGTTTCCTCATAATCAATACCCTTGATCTGTGAGAAGCCCCAGGCAACAAATATTGCCTTATACTTCTCGATGCTCCCATCAACAGCTTGCTTTACATTGTAGATCCATCTTGATCCTACAACTAATTTACCCAACGACCTTGGAACAATCTCCCAAGCACTGTTTCTGAAAATGGAGTCATACTCCTCCACCATGTTATCTACCCATGTGGGCTTCTACAATGCTTCTTCAAAATAATATTCCTCTGTCACGATACACTTGCTCATAAGAGCCACATATAAAGTAAATCGGTCAGGTGACCTTCTCTGTCTGTGTTGTGATGTAGGGACTCCTACATTCTGTGCCGCATCAAGATTCAGTCTCTTAGCTTCTGTGGTACGCTTTCTACGAGTTCTGATGTTTGGTTCTACATGAGTGGACTCCTCTACTCCATGAATCTCCTCCTGTGGCTGATCCACATCTAGAGGCTCATCTTTGGGAAAAATAAGCTCCTCCTCTGCATGCAACTGTAGCTCCCTCTGAAGCGACAAATTCATGGCTTTCACCTCATTGAATTTTATATCCCGTCGCACCACAGTCATTCGACTATTTGGGAAATACACATGATAATTATGGGTTGTTTCTATGTACCCCACAAATATCCCAACTTCTACAGTCGGCTCCAGCTTCTTCCTGGCGTCCTTTGTCACATGAATGTAAACAGATGAGCCAAAAATATTCAAATGAGAAATATCAGGCTTCTTACTAGTAAAATATTTTTCAGCTGTACTCATGCCAAGTACTCTATGAGGACAACGATTTTTGACATAAACTGCAGTGTTTCATGCTTCCGCCCATAAGTGCATAGGTAGGCCCTGGTCATGCAACATAACTCGTGCAGCACCTAGGATCATTCTATTCTTCCTCTCTGCGACCCTATTCTGCTGTGGGTTAGGAGGCGCTATGTGTTCTCTTCGAATTCCTTCTTTGCTACAAGTATTTGAATTCATTCGAGATATATTCACCACCATTATCACTCCATAGAGCCTTCACTTGCTTCCCTTACTCCTTCTCCACTAATGCTTTAAAACCAAAGAACTTTGAGAATGTTTCTCTCTTCTTCTTCATGAATAAGATCCAGCATCTACGAGAATATTCATAAACAAAAATAACATAATACTTGTGTTTTGTTGCTGAAGCAACAAAGAAAGGTCCACACACGTCTGTGTGAATTCTCTCCAAGATCACCGAAGCACGGTTCTCCTTCTCATG
The DNA here is from genome assembly GCA_034641835.2 of Pinus albicaulis. Taxonomy (NCBI): domain Eukaryota; kingdom Viridiplantae; phylum Streptophyta; class Pinopsida; order Pinales; family Pinaceae; genus Pinus; species Pinus albicaulis. The sequence goes on from CM076575.1 coordinate 1,629,027,130, forward strand.
AAAGGTGGTCTTCACAAACTTACCCAAAATACATCCCTTACACTAATCTGATTGCGCAAGAGTACCCTTGGGAAGTCCAGTATAAATTTGCTACAAAATATTTAAAGCACCATGGTGAAGATGGCCCAATATCCTGTGCCATAATTCACCCTCATCCTGGCTCAACACTTCTTCTGCTTTGCACATCATTGTAGTGCATCCATCTACCTCTAGCTTGTAAAGATTATTAACTCGAATCCCTATCCTCTTGGTTTGACCCATTGTTTTATGTCGCAGGAAATATTTTCCATTGCTGGAAACAACGTCATAACCTCTGTCTTCCAACATTGCGACCCAGACCAAGTTCTTCTTCAGATCTGGAACAAGCATGAAAATTTTCAATAGAAATGGATTCCCTGACTTCCTCTTAAAGCTAATGGTCCCAATTCCAGTCGCACTCTATCGACCATCGTTGCCCATCTCTATATGCATTTGGAGATCCTTCTCCTCCAAGTCACTAAACAACTCCTTGTCACCCGTCATATGGAAAGACGCACCACTATCAAGATGCCACACCGATCCCATTGAGCTTGAGACCAAGCATGCGATCAAAGAGAAATCAAGTTCAAATTGCGAGGCTAAGGCCTCACTCGCTGTAGCTCCAGCGACCTTCTTGTTGTTCTTCTTCTTCCATGGGCAGTTAGTGGCGAAATGCCCATGTTCGTTACAGTGAAAACACTTCACCTTCGACAAATCCTGCTTCTTGCCTTTAGCTTCGAATTTTGGATGGGATTTATTCCCCTTACCCTTCCTTTCTTTGGTAGCCAAAGTGAAATTCTCTTCATCATCATTCTTCGATGAAGATCCATCCCTGATACTTCACCTTATCTCCTCGTACACAATATTCGAACAAATTTGCTCCCAACTCGATAGTTTCTCCCATCCATTGACAGAGTATTCGTAGCTATGCCAACTCTTCGAAAGCCCAAGGAGAGCCAAGCTCACCAAGTCATCATCATCAATAGTAATCCCCACACTTCCAAGTTCATCCCTACAGTGGAAAAACTTCATGAGATATTTTGGAATACTGTCGCCCTTCTCCATTTTTATTTTTCTGAGCTTATCTTTCAGCGCCAACTTCCTATGGTCGTTGCTGCTTTGGAACAAATTTGTCAAAGCCTTCCACATTGCAAATGGAGTGGATTTACCGTGAAGGCTGGACACAATATGGTCCTTCACACCTTCCAACATAATTCTTCTTGTCTTTGCTACCTTATTTTTCCATGCGTAAAGTAATGCAACATCGCTAGAACTAGGCTTAGGAACTTCACTATCGATGAACTCCTTCAGTCCATTATCTTCTAGCACCGCCTCCATCCTATCCTTCCAGGCTATGTAATTCCGGCTTCCGTCAAGGGAATACTCCAATCGCAACCCATTGAATGACATTTCAATGTATACTCAACTATCGCACCAAGAAATTTCTGCAACAAATTCGAATTGTCCACCAACACAAACTCAACAATTCTTCACAATTGCAATATTCAAGGATTAACACTTCTCCGATACCATGTAGAAATTATATAACATATGCATGTATATATCCAGATTCTCCTGATCTAACAATATTCATCTTCTTTCTAAATACATAATCCTTCCACTATTAATCTTTTGTGGAAATTTAAAACCCAATTGCAAACACATGAAGCAATAAAAACAATCGCATATAACACAGTTGTTTAACAGCAAATCCCGAAGCTAAAATCCCCAACTATCATATATTATGTATCATGGAGATCATGCAACAATCTCATACAAATCTTAGTACATCAAGCTCTCAGTACAATCAATCGTCACACACTAGCATGAAGAAATCTGCAAATCCATGCACTGATTTCTTGCCACATGATAGCCTGCCCCCACTGCGCAATCCCTGCCAAAGAAGACCCTTGAATAAATTCGAATCTACTTTTCCTTGACTGCGCAATCCTCATTGGAAACTCTAATGTGTCTGTGGTGCAATCAATGCATCACTATAGTCACAACAGATAGTCCATCTCACCCTTTCACCTATCTCTCCATTGGGTCTCCACTGGAACTGACATGCACTGTAGTTAACTGCTGTATTTGTTCAGTTGATTAGTGAGTTATTATTTGTGAATTAATTAACTAATAAATTCACTTAACTCTCACTAGTGTATTATTCACTTAGACTCGATACAACTAGCTCAACTGAGTTTAACTCCATTAACTGAGTTAAACTGAATGACAACTCCTGTAACTACTCTTCCAACTCTGTCATAACTTTGCCACTTAATTTCTAACTGGGTCCTCATGCATGAACCACTAGTAAACCCTAGGAATTTTGTAATTCCTTCAGCCCACTGATTTGCCAAATATGTATACTGAAATAAAGTGCTCCAAGAGAATAAGTTGATGTTTAGAGTCTGATTATTATTAAGGGATAATAATAATCAACACATATATTTTTGGATCGACGATCTATAAATAGACTTTGTCCAATATTATAAAAATAGAATTTCATCTATTTTTTCAACTTTACCAACCATCCACAAATAGTATCCTCCGACTTCTAAAATATGATCACCATGTCTGAAAATAGACATAGTCTAAAAATAGACTTACACCTAAAAATAGCCTGTGGGCCCACTTAGTGAAGGTGACTGATTTTCACTAAGATTCATCCTCTTGTTGAATCTCAACACTCCCTCTCAACAAGATAGGGATTATCCTTCACCCCGATCCTACCTCTATGGTATTTGAATTTGCTCATGGTGAGCACCTTCATCAAAATGTCTACATCCTGATCTTCCATAGGAATGTACTGAAGCAACATGATCTTGCGCTGCACACAATCTCTGATATGATGATACTAGATATCAATATGTTTAGATCTATCATGAAACACAGGATTAATCGAGATTTTAATGCAACTTTGATTATCACAATGTATCACTGTAGGATCTAAATGTGAACCGAACAAATCGACTAGGATCTTCCTCATCCAGATAGCCTCACATGCAGCTTGAATTACTACCATGTATTCTGCTTCTGCTGAACTGAGTGCAACAGATATTTGTTTCCTGCTGTACTAAGAAACTATTGTAGATCTAATACTGAAAACCCGTCCTGATGTGCTCTTTCTGTCTGTTGGGTTGCCTACCCAATCTGCATTTGTGAAGCCATGCAACTTCATCTCATATTTCTATCTGTACCATAAGCCATACTCATATGTGCCCTTGAGATACCTCAGGACATGCTTGCCTACCTTCCAAAAGAGCTTGGTAGGCTTAACCATCGCTTGTGAAAGCTATTTCACCGCATAACATATGTTCGGTCTTGTATTAACTAAATACATGTGCGAACCCACCAACTGTCAATAAATAGTGGCATCCACTACCTCTGCCGATGTAGTATCCTCTTTCCTCCAATTTCCTAGAAGAGGAGTATCAATAAGCTTGCAGCCTTACATGTGAAAATTATCAAGTATCTCCCAAGCATACTTGCCTTGAGACACAAATAGCTCACCTTCCCGCTGCCATATTTCCAATCCAAGGAAATAATGAAGGAGGCCCAAATCCTTCATTTCAAACTCCTTTTCAAGATCTACCTTGCATGCGTATATCAACTGCTCATCACCCGCTAGTATTAAATCATCAACATAAAGAACAATGATTAAATGCTTACCCTCCATCACAATTTGGTATAGGTTTGCATCCGCCTCACTCTTGGTGAAGCCAAGTCCGGTGAAATAGTTGTCGATCCGAGTGTACCAAGGATGTGGTGCTTGCTTCAGCCCATACAACACTCTTTTGGGTCTGCACACATGCGACTCGCTGCTAAAGATCTCAAATCCTTCAGGCTGATCAATTTACACCTATTCCTCAATGATCCCATTAAGGAATGCTGTCTTCACATCCATCTGATGAATGTGCCAACTCATCTGCACTGAGAGAGAGAGAATGGTCCTTATGAAAGAATACCGTGTGATAGGTGCAAAGGTTTCTTCAAAATCAATCCCCTTGACCTGTGAGAAGCCCCAGGCAACAAATATTTCCTTATACTTCTCGATGCTCCCATCAACAACTTGCTTTACCTTGTAGATTCATCTTGATCCTACAATTAATTTACCCAACGACCTTGGAACAATCTCCCAAGCACTGTTTCTGACAATGGAGTCATACTCCTCCACCATGTTATCTACCCATGTGGGCTTCTGCACTGATTCTTCAAAATAATATGCCTCTGTCATGATACACTTGCTCATAAGAGCCACGTATCTAGTAAATCGGTCAGGTGACTGCCTCTGTCTGCGCTGTGATGTAGGGAATCCTACATTATGTGGTACACTTTCTATGAGTTCTGATGTTTGGTTCTACATGAGTGGACTCCTCTACTCCATGAATCTCCTCCTGTGGCTGATCCACATCTAGAGGCTCATCTTTGGGAATAATAAGCTCCTTCTCTGCATACAAGTGTAGCTCCCTCTGAAGCAACAACTTCATGGCTTTCACCTCATTGAAATTTATATCCCGTTGCACCACAGTCATTCGACTATTTCGGAAATACACACGATAATTATGGGGTGTTTCTATGTACCCCACAAATATCCCAACTTCTGCAATCGGCTCCAGCTTCTTCCTGGCGTCCTTTGTCACATGAATGTAAGCAGATGAGCCAAAAATATTCAAATGAGAAATATCAGGCTTCTTACCAGTAAAATATTTTTCAGGTGTACTCATGCCATTTACTCTATGAGGACAACGGTTTTGCACATAAACTATAGTGTTGCATGCTTCCGCCCACAAGTGCATAGGTAGGCCCTGGTCATGCAGCATAACTCGTGCAGCACCTACGATCATTCTATTCTTCCTCTCCGCGACCCTATTCTGGTGTGGGTTAGGAGGCACTATGTGTTCTCTTCGAATTCCTTCTTTGCTACAAGTCTTTGAATTAATTCGAGATATATTCACCACCATTATCATTCCATAGAGCCTTCACTTGCTTCCCTAACTCCTTCTCCACTAATGCTTTAAACTCACAGAACTTTGAGAATGTTTCACTCTTCTTCTTCATGAATAAGATCCAGCATCTAAGAGAATATTCATAAAAAAAAATAGCATAATACCTGTGTTTTGTTGTTGAAGCAACCAAGAAAGGTCCACACACGTCTGTGTGAATTCTCTCTAGGATTACTAAAGCACGGTTCTCCTTCTCATGAAAGGTGGTCTTCACAAACTTGCACATAGTACATCCCTTACACTAATCTGATTGCGCAAGAATACCCTTGGGAAGTCCAATATAAATCTGCTGCAAAATATTTAAAGCGCCATGGTGAAGATGGCCCAATCTCCTGTGCCATAATTCGCCCTCATCCTGGCTCACCACTTCTTCTGATTTGCACATCATTGCAGTGCATGCATCTACCTCTAGCTTGAAAATATTATTAACTCGAATCCCTATCCTCTTGGTTTGACCCGTTGTTTTATGTCGCAGGAAAGCTTTTTCATTGCTGAAAACAACGTCATAACCTCTGTCTTCCAACATTGCGACGGAGACCAAGTTCTTCTTTAGACCTAGAACATCAATGATTTTCAACAGAAATGGATTACCTGACTCCCTCTCAAAGGTAATGGTCCCAATTCCGGTCGCACTGTATCGACCATCTTCGCCCATCTCTATATGCATTTGGAGATCCTTCTCCTCCAAGTCACTAAACAACTCCTTGTCACCCGTCATATGGAAAGACGCACAATATCAAGATACCACACCGATCCCATTGAGCTTTATACCAAGCATGCGATCAAAGAGAAATCAAGTTCAAATTGCGAGGCTAAGGCCTCACTCGCTGCAGCTCCATCGGCCTTCTTGTTCTTCTTCTTCCATGGGCAGTTAGTGGAGAAATGCCCATGTTCGTTACAATGAAAGCAATTCACCTTGGAAAAATCCTGCTTCTTTCCTTTAGCCTCATATTTTGGATGGGATTTATTCCCCTTCCCCTTCCTTGCTTTGGCAGCCAAAGTGAAATTCTCTTCATCATCATTCTTTGATGAAGAGCCATCCCTGATACTTCACCTTATCTCCTCCTACACAAGATTCGACCAAAGTTTCTCCCAACTCGACAGTTTCTCCCATCCATTGACAGAGTATTCGTAGCTATGCCAACTCTTCGAAAGCTCAAGGAGAGCCAAGCTCACCAATTCATCATCATCAACAGTAATTCCCACACTTCCCAGTTCATCTCTACAGTGGACAAACTTCATGAGATATTTTGGAATACTGTCGCCCTTCTCCATTTTTATTTTTCTGAGCTTATCTTTCAGCGCCAACTTCCTCTGGTCGTTGCTGCTTTGGAACAAATATGTCAAATCCTTCCACATTGCAAATGGAGTGGCTTTCCCATAAAGGATGGACATAATATGGTCCTTCACACCTTCCAACATAATTCTTCTTGTCTTTGCTACCTTATTTTGCCATGCGTCAAGTAATGCAACATCGCTAGAACTAGGCTTAGGAACTTCACTATCGATAAACTCCTTCAGTCCATTATCTTCCAGCACTGCCTCCATCCTATCCTTCCAGGCTATGTAATTCGAACTTCCCTCAAGGGAATACTCCAATCGCAACCCATTGAATGACATTTCAATGTATACTCAACTATCGCACCAAGAAATTTCTGCAACAAATTCGAATTGTCCACCAGCACAAAATCAGCAATTCTTCACAATTGCAATCTTCAAGGATTAACACTTCTCCGATACCATGTATAAATTATATAAAATATGCATGTATATATCCAGATTCTCCTGACCTAATAATATTTATCTTCTTGCTAAATACAGAATCCTTCCACTATTAATCTTTTGCGGAAATTTAAAACTCAATTGCAAACACACGAAGCAATAAAAACAATCGCACATAACACAGTTGTTTAACAGGATAGCCTGAAGCTAAAATCCCCAACTATCATATATTATGTATCATGAAGATCATGTAACAATCTCATACAAATCTTAGTACATCAAGCTCTCAGTACAATCAATCGTCACACACTAACATGAAGAAATGTGCAAATCCATGCACTGATTTCTTACCACATGATAGCCTGCCTCCACTGCGCAATCCCTACTGAAGAAGACCCTTGAAAAAATCCGAATCTACTTTTCCTTGACTCCGCAATCCTCATTGGAAACTCTAATGTGTGTGTGGTGCAATCAATGCATCGCTATAGTCACAACAGATAGTCCATCTCACCCTTTCACCTATCTCTGCACTGGGTCTCCACTGGAACTGACATCCACTGTAGTTAACTGTTGTATTTGTTCAGTTGATTAGTGATTTATTATTTGTGAATTAATCAACTAATTAATTCACTTAACTCTCACTAGTGTATTATTCAGTTAGACTAGATACAACTAGCTCAACTGAGTTTAACTCCATTAACTAATTTAAACTGAATAAAAACTCCTGTAACTACTCTTCCAACTCTGTCATAACTTTTCCACTTCATTTCTAACTAAGTCCTCATGCATGAACCACGAGTAAACCCTAGGAATTTTCATAATTCCTTCAGCCCACTGATTTTCCAAATATGTATACTGAAATAAAGTGCTCCAAGAGAATAAGTTGATGTTTAGAGTTTGATTATTATTAAGGGATAATAATAATAGACACATATATTTTTAGATTGACGATCTATAAATAGACTTTGTCCAATATTCTAAAAATATAATTTCATCTATTTATCCAACTTGACCAACCATCCACAAATAGCATCCTCCAACTTCTAAAATATGATCACCATGTCTAAAAATAGAGTTACACCTAAAAATAGCCTGTGGGCCCACTTAGTGAAGGTGACTGATTTTCACTAAGCTTCCTCATCTTGTTGAATCTCAACACTCCCTCTCAACAAGATAGGGATTATCCTTCACCCCGATCCTACCTCTATGGTATTTGAATTTGCTCATGGTGAGCGCCTTCATCAGAATGTCTACATCCTGATCTTCCATAGGAATGTACTGAAGCAACATGATCTTCCGCTGCACAAAATCTCTGATATGATGATACCAGATATCAATATGTTTAGATCTATCATGAAACACAGGATTAATCAAGATTTTAATGCAACTATGATTATCACTGTAGGATCTAAATGTGAACCGAACAAATCGACTAGGATCTTCCTCATCCAGATAGCCTCACATGCATCTTGACTTACTGCCATGTATTCTGCTTCCGCTGAACTGAGTGCAACGGATATTGTTTCTTGCTATACCAAGAAACTGTTGTAGATCTAATACTAGAATCCCCTCCTAATGTGCTCTTTCTGTCTGTTGGGCTGCCTTCCCAATATGCATTCGTGAAGCCATGCAACTTCACCTCATCTGTCTATCTGTACCATAATCCATACTTAGATGTGCCCTTGAGATACCTCAGGACATGCTTGACTGCCTTCCAAAAGAGCTTGGAAGGCTTAACCATCGCTTGTGAAAGCTAGTTCACCGCATAACATATGTTCGGTCTTGTATTAACTAAATACATGAGCGAACCCACCAACTGTCGATAAATAGTGGCATCCAGTACCTCTACCGATGTAGCATCCTCTTTGCTCCAATTTCCTGGGAGAGGAGTATCAATAAGCTTGCAGCCTTACATGTGAAAATTCTCAAGTATCTCCCAAGCATACTTGCCTTGAGACACAAACAGTTCACCTTCCCGCTCCCATATTTCCAATCCAAGGAAATAATGAAGGAGGCCCAAATCCTTCATTTCAAACTCTCTTGCAAGATCTACCTTGCATGATTATATCAAATGCTCATCACCTGCTAGTATTAAATCATCAACATAAAGAACAATGATTAAATTCTTACCCTCCATCACAATTTGGTACAGGTTTGCATCCGCCTCACTCTTGGTGAAGCCAAGTCCGGTGAAATAGCTGTCGATCCAAGTGTACCAAGCACGTGGTGCTTGCTTCAGCCCATACAACACTCTTTTGGGTCTGCACACATGTGAATGGCTACTAAAGATCTCGAATCCTTCAGGCTGATCAATGTACACCTCTTCCTCAATGATCCCATTAAGTAACGCAATCTTCACATCCATATGATGAATGTGCCTACCCATCTGCGCTGAGAGAGCAAGAATGGTCCTTATGAAATAATACCGTGTGACAGGTGCAAAGGTTTCTTCATAATCAATCCCCTTGATCTGTGAGAAGCCCCGGGCAACAAATCTTGGCTTATACTTCTCGACGCTCCCATCAACAGCTTGCTTTACCTTGTAGATACATCTTGATCCTACAACTAATTTACCCAACGACCTTGGAACAATCTCCCAAGCACTATTTCTGATAATGGAGTGATAATCCTCCACCATGTTATCTACCCATGTGGGCTCCTACACTACATCTTCAAAATAATACGCTTATGTCACGATACACTTGCTCATAAGAGCCACGTATCTAGTAAATCGGTCAGGTGACTGTCTCTGTCTGCGCTGTGATGTAGGGACTCCTACATTCTGTGCTGCATCAAGCTTCAGTCTCTTAGCTTCTGTGGTACACTTTCTATGAGTTCTGATGTTTGGTTCTACATGAGTGGACTCCTCTACTCCATGAATCTCCTCTTGTGGGTGATCCACATCTATAGGCTCATCTTTGGGAACAATAAGCTCCTCCTCTGCATGCAACTGTAGCTCCCTCTGAAGCGACAAATTCATGGATTTCACCTCATTGAATTTTATATCCCGTCGCACCACAGTCATTAGACTATTTGGGAAATACACACTATAATTATGGGGTGTTTCTATGTACCCCACAAATATCCCAACTTCTGTAGTCGGCTCCAGCTTCTTCCTGGCGTCCTTTGTCACATGAATTTAAACAGATGAGCCAAAAATCTTCAAATGAGAAATATCAGCCTTCTTACCAGTAAAATATTTGTCATGTATACTCATGCCAAGGACTCTATGAGGACAACGGTTTTGCACATAAACTGCAGTGTTGCATGCTTCCGCCCACAAGTGCATAGGTAGGCCCTGGTCATGCAACATAACTCGTGCAGCACCTAGGATCATTCTATTCTTCCTCTCCGCGACCCTATTCTGCTGTGGGTTAGGAGGCGCTATGCGTTCTCTTCGAATTCCTTGTTTGCTACAAGTCTTTGAATTCATTCGAGATATATTCACCACCATTATCACTCCATAGAGCCTTCACTTGCTTCCCTTACTCCTTCTCCACTAATGCTTTAAACTCACAGAACTTTGAGAATGTTTCGCTCTTCTTCTTCATGAATAAGATCCAACATTTACGAGAATATTCATAAAAAAAAATAACATAATACCTATGTTTTGTTGTTGAAGAAACCAAGAAAGGTTCACACACGTCTGTGTGAATTCTCTCCAGGATCACCAAAGCACGGTTCTCCTTCTCATGAAAGGTGGTCTTCACAAACTTACGCATAGTACATCCCTTACACTAATCTGATTATGCAAGAGTACCCTTGGGAAGTCCAGTATAAATATGCTGCAAAATATTTAAAGCGCCATGGTGAAGATGGCCCAATCTCCTCTGCCATAATTTGCCCTCATCCCGGCTCACCACTTCTTCTGCTTTGCACATCATTGCAGTGCATCCATCTACCTCTAGATTGTAGAGATTATTAACTCTAATCCCTATCCTCTTGGTTTGACCCGTTGTTTTATGTTGCAGGAAAGCTTTTCCATTGCTGAAAACAACGTCATAACCTCTGTCTTCCAACATTGCGACCCAGACCAAGTTCTTCTTCAGACCTGGAACATGCATGAAATTTTTCAATAGAAATGGATTACCTGACTCCCTCTCAAAGGTAATGGTCCCAATTCCGGTCGTACTGTATCGACCATCGTCGCCCATCTCTATATGCATTTGGAGATCCTTCTCCTCCAAGTCACTAAACAACTCCTTGTCACCCGTCATATGGAAAGACGCACCACTATCAAGATACCACACCGATCCCATTGAGCTTGAGACCAAGCATGCAATCAAAGAGAAATAAAGTTCAAATTTCGAGGCTAAGGCCTCACTCGCTACAGCTCCAGCGGCCTTCTTGTTCTTCTTCTTCCATGGGCAGTTAGTGGCGAAATGCCCATGTTCGTTACAGTGAAAACACTTCACCTTGGACAAATCCTGCTTCTTGCCTTTAGCTCGAAATTTTGGATGGGATTTCTTCCCCTTCCCCTTCCTTGCTTTGGCAGCCAAAGTGAAATTCTCTTCATCATGATTCTTCGATGAAGAGCCATCCCTGGTACTTCACCTTATCTCCTCCTACACAAGTTTCGACCAAAGTTGCTCCCAACTCGACAATTTCTCCCATCCATTGACAGAGTATTCGTAGCTATGCCAACTCTTTGAAAGCCCAAGGAGAGCCAAGATCACCAATTCATCATCATCAAAAGTAATCCCCACACTTCACAGTTCATCCCTACAGTGGACAAACTTCGTGAGATATTTTGGAATACTGTTGCCCTTCTCCATTTTTATTTTTCCGAGCTTATCTTTCAGCGCCAACTTCCTCTGGTCATTGCTGCTTTGGAACAAATCTGTCAAACCATTCCAAATTACAAATGGAGTGGCTTTCCCATGAAGGCTAGACACAATATGGTCCTTCACACCTTCCAACATAATTCTTCTTGTCTTTGCTACCTCATTTTGCCATTCATCAAGTAATGCAACATCGCTAGAACTAGGCTTAGGAACTTCGCTATCAATGAACTCCGTCAGTCCATTATCTTCCAGAACTGCCTCCATCCTATCCTTCCAGGCTATGTAATTCGAGCTTACCTCAAGGGAATACTCCAATCTCAACCCATTGAATGGCATTTCAATGTATACTCAACTATCGTACCAAGAAATTTCTGCAACAAATTCGAATTGTCCACCAACACAAACTCAACAATTCTTCACAATTGCAATCTTCAAGGGTTGAAACCTCTCCGATACCATGTAGAAATTATATAACATATGCACGTATATATCCAGATTCTCCTGATCTAACATTATTTATCTTCTTGCTAAATACAAAATCCTTCCACTATTAATCTTTTGCGGAAATTTAAAACTCAATTGCAAACACATGAAGCAATAAAAACAATCGCACATAACACAGTTGTTTAACAGGAAAGCCTGAAGCTAAAAACCCCAACTATCATATATTATGTATCATGGAGATCATGTAACAATCTCATACAAATCTTAGTACATCAAGCTCTTAGTACAATCAATCGTCACACACTAACATGAAGAAATCTGCAAATCCATACCTTTGTTGTCTTGCCACTGTGCTTTTGCCTCCTTCTTATGATCCTATGAAGAAGAGCCTTGAATAAATTTGAATCTACTTTTCCTTGACTGTGCAATCCTCATTGGAAACTCTAATGTGTGTGTGGTGCAATCAATGCATCACTATAGTCACAACAGATAGTCCATCTCACCCTTTCACCTATCTCTCCACTGGGTCTCCACTGGAACTGACATCCACTGTAGTTAACTGTTGTATTTGTTCATTTGATTAGTGAGTTATTATCTGTGAATTAATTAACTAATTAATTCACTTAACTCTCACTAGTGTATTATTCAATTAGACTAGATACAACTAGCTCAACTGAGTTTAACTCCATTAATTGAGTTAAACTGAATAACAACTCCTGTAACTACTCTTCCAACTCTGTCATAACTTTGCCACTTCATTTCTAACCTCGTCCTCATGCACGAACCACCAGTAAACCCTAGGAATTGCATAATTCCTTCAGCCCACTGATTTTCCAAATATGTATACTGAAATAAAGTGCTCCAAGAGAATAAGTTGATGTTTAGAGTCTGATTATTATTAAGGGATAATAATAATCGACACATATATATTTAGATCGACGATCTATAAATAGACTTTGTCCAATATTCTAAAAATATAATTTCATCTATTTTTCCAACTTGACCAACCATCTACAAATAGCATTCTGCAACTTCTGAAATATGATCACCATGTCTAAAAATAGACATAGTCTAAAAATAGACTTACACCTAAAAATAGCCTGTGGGCCCACTTAGTGAAGGTGACTGATTTTCAATAAGCTTCATCATCTTGTTGAATCTCAACACTCCCTCTCAACAAGATAGGGATTATCCTTCACCCCGATCCTACCTCTATGGTATTTGAATTTGCTCATGGTGAGCGCCTTCATCAGAATGTCTACATCCTGATCTTCCATAGGAATGTACTGAAGCAACATGATCTTCTGCTGCAAAAAATCTCTGATATGATGATACCAGATATCAATATGTTTAGATCTATCATGAAACACATGATTAATCGAGATTTTAATGCAACTCTGATTATCACAATGTATCACTGTAGGATCTAAATGTGAACCGAACAAATCGAATAGGATCTTCGTCATCCAGATAGCCTCACATGCAGCTTGACCTACTGCCATGTATTCTGCAGATTGGTGAGTGCAACGGATGGCATTTCTGCTCTGCAGCTACGCGTAGATCTAATGCGAAAACCCCTCCCGGAGTGTGCGGCCCCACGTAGGCCCGGGCTGCCCAATATGCATTCATGAAGCCATGCAACTTCACCTCATCTTTCTATCTGTACCATAAGCCATACTCAGATGTGCCCTTGAGATACCTCAGGACATGCTTGCCTGCCTTCTAAAAGAGCTAGGTAGGCTTAACCATCGCTTGTGGAAGCTAGTTCACTACATAACATATGTTCGGTCTTGTATTAACTAAATACATGAGCGAACCCACCAACTGTCGATAAATAGTGGCATCCACTACCTTTGCCGATGTAGCATCCTCTTTCCTCCAATTTCCTGGAAGAGGAGTATCTATAAGCTTGCAGCCTTACATGTGAAAATTCTCAAGTATCTCCCAAGCATACTTGCCTTGAGACACAAACAGTTCACCTTCCCACCGCCATATTTCCAATCCAAGGAAATAATGAAGGAGGCCCAAATCCTTCATTTCAAACTCCTTTGCAAGATCTACCTTGCATGAGTATATCAACTGCTCATCACCCGCTAGTATTAAATCATCAACATAAAGAACAATGATTAAATGCTTACCCTCCATCACAATTTGGTATAGGTTTGCATCTGCATCACTCTTGGTGAAGCCAAGTCCGATGAAATAGTTGTCGATCCGAGTGTACCAAGCACATGGTGCTTGCTTCAGCCCATACAACACTCTTTTGGATCTGAACACATGCAAATCACTGCTAAAGATCTCAAATCCTTCAGGCTGATCAATATACACCTCTTCTTCAATGATCCCATTAAGTAACACAGTCTTCACATCCATCTGATGAATGTGCCAACCCATCTGCGCTGAGAGAGCAAGAATGGTCATTATGAAAGAATACCGTGTGATAGGTGCAAAGGTTTCTCCATAATATATCCCCTTGATCTATGAGAAGCCCCGGGCAACAAATATTGCCTTATACTTCTCGACGCTCCCATCAACAGCTTCCTTTACCTTGTAGATCCATCTTGATCCTACAACTAATTTACCCAACGACCTTGGAACACTCTCCCAAGCACTGTTTCTGACAATGGAGTCATACTCCTCCACCATGTTATCTACCCATGTGGGCTCTTGCACTACTTCATCAAAATAATATGCCTCTGTCATGATACACTTGCTCATAAGAGCCACGTATCCAGTAAATCAGTCAGGTGACTGTCTCTGTCTGCGCTGTGATGTAGGGACTCCTACATTCTGTGCCGAATCAAGCTTCAGTCTCTTAGCTTCTGTGGTACGCTTTCTATGAGTTCTGATGTTTGGTTCTACATGAGTGGACTCCTCTACTCCATGAATCTCCTCCTATGGCTGATCCACATCTAGAGGCTCATCTTTGGGAACAATAAGATCCTCCTCTGCATGCAAGTGTAGCTCCCTCTGAAGCGACAACTTCATGGCTTTCACCTCATTGAATTTTATATCCCGTCGCACCAAAGTCATTCTACTATTTTTGAAATACACGCTATAATTATGGGGTGTTTCTATGTACCCCACAAATATCCCAACTTCTGCAGTCGGATCCAGCTTCTTCCTGGCGACCTTTGTCACATGAATGTAAATAGATGAACCAAAAATATTCAAATGAGAAATATCAGGCTTCTTACCAGCAAAATATTTTTTCAGGTGTACTCATGCCAAGTACACTATGAGGACAACGGTTTTGCACATAAACTGCAGTGTTGCATGCTTCCGCCCACAAGTGCATATGTAGGCCCTGGTCATGCAGCATAACTCGTGCAAAACCTAGGATCATTCTATTCTTCCTCTCCATGACCCTATTCTGCTGTGGGTTAGGAGGCGCTATGCGTTCTCTTCGAATTCCTTCTTTGCTACAAGTCTTTGAATTAATTCGAGATATATTCACCACCATTATCACTCCATAGAGCCTTCACTTACTTCCCTGACTCCTTCTCCAATAATTCTTTAAACTCACAGAACTTTGAGAATGTTTCGCTCTTCTTCTTCATGAATAAGATCCAAAATCTACGAGAATATTCATAAACAAAAATAACATAATACCTGTGTTTTTTTGTTGAAGCAACCAAGAAAGGTCCACACACGTCTGTGTGAATTCTCTCCAGGATCACCGAAGCACGGTTCTCCTTCTCATGAAAGGTGGTCTTCACAAACTTACCCATAGTACATCCCTTACACTAATATGATTTTGAAAGAGTACCCTTGGGAAGTCCAGTATAAATCTGCTGCAAAATATTTAAAGCGCCATGGTGAAGATGGCCCAATCTCCTGTGCCATAATTTTCCCTCATCTTGGCTCACCACTTCTTCTGCTTTGCACATCATTGCAGTGCATCCATCTACCTCTAGCTTGTAGAGATTATTAACTCGAATACCTATCCTCTTGATTTGACCCGTTGTTTTATGTCGCAGGAAAGCTTTTCCATTGCTGAAAACAACGTCATAACCTCTGTCTGCCAACATTGTGACCCAGACCAAGTTCTTCTTCAGACCTAGAACATGCATGAAATTTTTCAACAGAAATGGATTAACTGACTCCCTCTCAAAGGTAATGGTCCCAATTCCGATCGCACTTTATCGACCATCATCGCCCATATCTATATGCATTTGGAGATCCTTCTCCTCCAAGTCACTAAACAACTCCTTGTCACCCGTCATATGGAAATACGCACCACTATGAATATACCACACCGATCCCATTGAGCTTGAGACCAAGCATGCGATCAAAGAGAAATCAAGTTCAAATTGCAAGGCTAAGGCCTCACTCGCTAAAGCTCCAGCGGCCTTCTTGTTCTTCTTCTTCCATGGGCAGTTAGTGGCGAAATGCCCATGTTCGTTACAGTGAAAACACTTCACGTTTGACAAATCCTGCTTCTTTCCTTTAGCTTCGGATTTTGGATGGGATTTCTTCCCCTTCCCCTTCCTTGCATTGGCAGCCAAAGTGAAATTCTCTTCATCATCATTCTTCGATGAAGAGCCATCCTTGGTACTTCACCTTATCTCCTCCTACACAAGATTCGACCAAAGTTGCTCCCAACTCAACAGTTTCTCCCATCCATTGACAGAGTATTCGTAGCTATACCAACTCTTCGAAAGCCCAAGGAGAGAAAAGCTCTACAAGTCATCATCATCAACAGTAATCCCCACACTTCCCATTTCATTGCTACATTGGACAAACTTCGTGAGATATTTTGGAATACAGTTGCCCTTCTCCATTTTTATTTTTCTGAGCTTATCTTTCAGCGCCAACTTCCTCTGGTCGTTGCTGCTTTGGAAAAAATCTGTCAAAGCCTTCCACATTGCAAATGGAGTGGCTTTCCCATGAATGCTGGACACAATATGGTCCTTCACACCTTCCAACATAATTTTTCTTGTCTTTGCTACCTTATTTTTCCATGTGTCAAGTAATGCAACATCGCTAGAACTAGGCTTAGGAACTTCGCTATCGATGAACTCCTTCAATCTATTATCTTCCAGCACCGCCTCCATCCTATCCTTCCAGGCTATGTAATTCGAGCTTCCCTCAAGGGAATACTCCAATCGCAACCCATTGAATGACATTTCAATGTATACTCAACTATCGCACCAAGAAATTTCTGCAACAAATTCGAATTCTCCACCAGCACAAACTCAGCAATTCTTCACAATTGCAATCTTCAAGGATTAAGACTTCTCCGATACCATGTAGAAATTATCTAACATATGCATGTATATATCTAGATTCTCCTGATCTAACAATATTTATCTTCTTGCTAAATACAGAATCCTTCCACTATTAATCTTTTGCGGAAATCTAAAACTCAATTGCAAACACATGAAGAAATAAAAACAATCGCATATAACACAGTTGTTTAATAGGAAATCCTGAAGCTAAAAACCCTAACTATCATATATTATGTATCATGGATATCATGTAACAATCTCATACAAAGCTTAGTACATCAAGCTCTCAGTACAATCAATCGTCACACACTAACATGAAGAAATCTGCAAATCCATGCACTGATTTCTTGCCACATGATAGCCTGCCTCCACTGTGCAATCCCTGCCAAAGAATACCCTTGAATAAATTCGAATCTACTTTTCCTTGACTGTGAAATCCTCATTGGCAACTCTAATGTGTGTGTGGTGCAATAAATGCATCACTATAGTCACAACAGATAGTCCATCTCACCCTTTCACCTATCTCTCCACTGGGTCTCCACTGGAACTGACATGCACTGTAGTTAACTGTTGTATTTGTTCATTTGATTAGTGAGTTATTATTTGTGAATTAATTAACTAATTAATTCACTTAACTCTCACTAGTGTATTATTCAGTTAGACCAGATACAACTAGCTCAACTGAGTTTAACTCCATTAACTGAGTTAAACTGAATAACAACTCCTGTAACTACTCTTCGAACTCTGTCATAACTTTTCCACTTCATTTCTAACTGAGTCCTCATGCATGAACCACCAGTAAACCCTAGGAATCGCATAATTCCTTCAGCCCACTGATTTTCCAAATATGTATACTAAAATAAAATGCTCCAAGAGAATAAGTTGATGTTTAGAGTCTGATTATTATTAAGGGATAATAATAATCGACACATCTATTTTTAGATCGACGATCTATAAATATACTTTGTCCAATATTATAAAAATAGAATTTCATCTATTTTTCCAACTTGACCAACCATCCACAAATAGCATCCTGAAACTTCTGAAATATGATCGCCACGTCTAAAAATAGACATAGTCTAAAAATAGACTTACACCTAAAAATAGCCTGTGGGCCCACTTAGTGAAGGTGACTGATTTTCACTAAGCTTCATCATCTTTTTGAATATCAACACTCCCTCTAAACAAGATAGGGATTATCCTTCATGCCGATCCTACCTCTATGGTATTTGAATTTTCTCATGGTGAGCGCCTTCATCAGAATGTCTACATCTTGATCTTCCATAGGAATGTACTGAAGCAACATGATCTTCCGCTGCACACAATCTCTGATATGATGATACCAGATATCAATATTTTTATATCTATCATGAAACACAGGATGAATCGAGACTTTAATGCAACTCTGATTATCACAATGTATCACTGTAGGATCTAAATGTGAACCGAACAAATCGACTAGGATCTTCCTCATCCAGATATCCTCACATGTAGCTTGACTTACTGCCATGTATTCTGCTTCCGTTGAACTACGTGCAACGGATATTTGTTTCCTGCTTTACCAAGAAAATGTTGTAGATCTAATACTGAAAACCCCTCCTGATGTGCTCTTTCTGTCTGTTGGGCTGCCTGCCCAATCTACATTCATGAAGCCATGCAACTTCACCTCATTTGTCTATCTGTACCATAAGCCATACTTAGATGTGCCCTTGAGATACCTTAAGACATGCTTGCCTACCTTCCAAAAGAGCTTGGTAGGCTTAACCATCGCTTGTGAAATCTAGTTCACCGCATAACATATGTTCGGTCTTGTATTAACTAAATACATTAGTGAACCCACCAACTATCGATAAATAGTGGAATCCACTACCTCTGCCGATGTAGCATCCTCTTTCCTCCAATTTCCTGGAAGAGGAGTATCAATAAGCTTGTAGCCTTACATGTGAAAATTCTCAAGTATCTCCCAAGCATACTTTCCTTGAGACACAAACAATTCACCTTCCCGCTCCCATATTTTCAATCCAAGGAAATAATGAAGGAGGCCCAAATCCTTCATTTCAAACTCCTTTGCAAGATCTACCTTGCATGAGTATATCAACTGCTCATCACCTGCTAGTATTAAATCATCAACATAAAGAACAATGATTAAATTCTTACCCTCCATCACAATTTGGAACAGGTTTGCATCTGCCTCACTCTTGGTGAATCCAAGTCCGGTGAAATAGTTGTCGATCCGAGTGTACCAATCATGTGGTGCTTGCTTCAGCCCATACAACACTCTTTTGGGTCTGCACACATGCGACTCACTGTTAAATATCTCAAATCCTTCAGGCTGATCAATTTACACCTCTTCGTCAATGATCCCATTAAGGAACACAGTCTTCACATCCATCTAATCAATGTGCCAACCCACCTACGCTGAGAGAGCAAGAATTGTCCTTATGAAAGAATACCGTGTGACAGGTGCAAAGTTTTATTCATAATCAATCCCCTCGATCTGTGAGAAGCCCCGGGCAACAAATATTGCCTTATACTTCTCGACGCCTCCGTCAATAGCTTGCTTTACCTTGTAGATCCATCTTGATCCTACAACTAATTTACCCAACGACCTTGGAACAATCTCCCAAGCACTGTTTCTGACAATGGAGTCATACTCCTCCACCATGTTATCTACCCATGTGGGCTCCTACACTGCTTCTTCAAAATAATATTCCTCTGTCACGATACACTTTCTCATAAGAGCCACGTATCCAGTAAATCGGTCAGGTGACTGTCTCTGTCTGTGCTGTGATGTAGGGACTCCTACATTCTGTGCCGCATCAAGCTTCAGTCTCTTAGCTTCTGTGGTACGCTTTATACGAGTTTTGATGTTTGGTTCTACATGAGTG
Source organism: Pinus albicaulis (assembly GCA_034641835.2). Lineage (NCBI taxonomy): Eukaryota > Viridiplantae > Streptophyta > Pinopsida > Pinales > Pinaceae > Pinus > Pinus albicaulis. The sequence goes on from CM076575.1 coordinate 1,629,047,220, forward strand.
GACTCCTCTACTCCATGAATCTCCTCCTGTGGCTGATCCACATCTAGAGGCTCATCTTTGGGAACAATAAGATCCTCCTTTGCATGCAACTGTAGCTCCCTCTGAAGTGACAACTTCATGGCTTTCACCTCATTGAATTTTATATCCGGTCGCACCACAGTCATTCGACTATTTGGGAAATACACACGATAATTATGGGGTGTTTCTATGTACCCCACAAATATCCCAACTTCTGCAGTCGGCTCCAGCTTCTTCCTGGCGTCCTTTGTCACATGAATGTAAACAAATGAGCCAAAAATCTTCAAATGAGAAATATCAGGCTTCTTACTAGTAAAATATTTTTCAGGTGTACTCATGCCAAGTACTCTTTGAGGACAACGGTTTTGCATATAAACTGCAGTGTTGCATGCTTCTGCCCACAAGTGCATAGGTAGGCCCTGGTCATGCAACATAACTCGTGCAGCACCTAGGATCATTCTATTCTTCCTCTCCATGACCCTATTCTGCTGTGGGTTAAGAGGCGCTATGCGTTCTCTTCAAATTCCTTCTTTGCTACAAGTCGTTGAATTAATTCGAGATATATTCACCACCATTATCACTCCATAGAGCCTTCACTTGCTTCCTTGACTCCTTCTCCACTAATGCTTTAAACTCACAGAACTTTGAAAATTTTTCACTCTTCTTCTTCATGAATAAGATCCAGCATCTACGAGAATATTCATAAACAAAAATAACATAATACCTGTGTTTTGTTGTTGAAGCAACCAAGAAAGTTCCACACACGTTTGTGTGAATTCTCTCCAAGATCACCGAAGCATGGTTATCCTTCTCATGAAAGGTGGTCTTCACAAACTTACCCATAGTACATCCTTTACACTAATATTATTGTGCAATAGTACCCTTGGGAAGTCCAATATAAATCTGCTGCAAAATCTTTAAAGCGCCATGGTGAAGATGGCCCAATCTCTTGTGCCATAATTCGCCCTCATCCCAGCTCACCACTTCTTCTGCTTTGCACATCATTGCAGTGCATCCATCTACCTCTAGCATGTAGAGATTATTAACTTGAATCCCTATCCTCTTGGTTTGACTCATTGTTTTATGTCGCAGGAAAGTTTTTCCATTGCTGAAAACAATGTCATAACCTCTGTCTTCCAACATTGCGACCCAGACCAAGTTCTTCTTCAGACCTGGAACATGCATGAAATTTTTCAACAGAAATGGATTACCTGACTCCATCTCAAAGGTAATGTTCCCAATTCCGGTCGCACTGTATCGACCATCGTTGCCCATATCTATATGCATTTGGAGATCCTTCTCCTCCAAGTCACTAAACAACTCCTTGTCACCCGTCATATGGAAAGATGCACCACTATCAAGATACCACACCGATCCCATTGAGCTTGAGACCAAGCATGCAATCAAATAGAAATCAAGTTCAAATTGCGAGGCTAAGGCCTCACTCGCTGCAACTCCAACGGCCTTCTTGTTCTTCTTCTTTCATGGGCAGTTAGTGGCGAAATGCCCATGTTCGTTATAGTGAAAACACTTCACCTTCGACAAATCCTTCTTCTTGCCTTTAGCTTCGGATTTTGGATGGGATTTCTTCCCCTTCCCCTTCCTTGCTTTGGCAGCCAAAGTGAAATTCTCTTCATCATCATTCTTCAATGAAGAGCCATCCTTGGTACTTCACCTTATCTCCTCCTACACAATATTCGACCAAAGTTGCTCCCAACTCGACAATTTCTCCCATCCATTGATAGAGTATTCGTAGCTATGCCAACTCTTCAAAAGCTCAAGGAGAGCCAAGCTCACCAAGCCATCATCATCAATAGTAATCCCCACACTTCGCACTTCATCCCTACAGTGGACAAACTTCGTGAGATATTTTGGAATACTATCGCCCTTCTCCATTTTTATTTTTCTGAGCTTATCTTTCAGCGCCAACTTCCTCTGGTCATTGCTGCTTTGGAAAAAATCTATCAAAGCCTTCCACATTGCAAATGGAGTGGCTTTCCCGTGAAGGCTAGACACAATATGGTCCTTCAAACCTTCCAACATAATTCTTCTTGTCTTTGCTTCCTTATTTTGCCATGCGTCAAGTAATGCAACATCGCTAGAACTAGGCTTAGGAACTTCGCTATCGATGAACTCCTTCAGTCCATTTTCTTCTTGCACCACCTCCATCCTATCCTTCCAGGCTATGTAATTCGAGCTTCCCTCAAGGGAATACTCCAATCGCAACCCATTGAATGACATTTCAATGTATACTCAACTATCGCACCAAGAAATTTCTGCAACAAATTCGAATTGTCCACCAGCACAAACTCAACAATTCTTCACAATTGCAGTCTTCAAGGATTAACACTTCTCCGATACCATGTAGAAATTATATAACATATGCATCTATATATCCAGATTCTCCTGATCTAACAATATTTATCTTCTTGCTAAATACAGAATCCTTCCACTATTAATCTTTTGCGGAAATTTAAAACTCAATTGCAAACACATGAAGCAATAAAAACAATCGAACATAACACAGTTGATTAACAGGAAAGCCTGAAGCTAAAAACCCCAACTATCATATATTATGTATCATGGAGATCATGTAACAATCTCATACAAAGTTTAATACATCAAGCTCTCAGTAAAATCAATCGTCACATACTAACATGAAGAAATCTGCAAATCCATGCACTGATTTCTTGCCACGTGATAGCCTTCCTCCACTGCGCAATCCCTGCCGAAGAAGACCCTTGAATAAATTTGAATCTACTTTTCCTTGACTGCGCAATCCTCATTGTCAACTCTAATGTGTGTGTGGTGCAATCAATGCATCACTATAGTCACAACAGATAGTCCATCTCACCCTTTCACCTATCTCTCCACTGGGTCTCCACTGGAACCGACATGCACTGTAGTTAACTGTTGTACTTGTTCAGTTGATTAGTGAGTTATTATTTGTGAATTAATTAACTAATTAATTCACTTAACTCTCACTAGTGTATTATTCAGTTAGACTAGATACGACTAGATCAACTGAGTTTAACTCCATTAACTGAGTTAAACTGAATAACAACTCCTGTAACTACTCTTCCAACTCTGTCATAACTTTGCCACTTCATTTCTAACTGAGTTCTCATGCATGAACCACCAGTAAACCCTAGGAATTGCATAATTCCTTCAGCCCACTGATTTGCCAAATATGTATACTGAAATAAAGTGCTCCAAGAGAATAAGTTGATGTTTAGAGTCTAATTATTATTAAGGGCTAATAATAATTGACACATCTATTTTGAGATCAACGATCTATAAATAGACTTCGCCCAATATTCTAAAAAGATAATTTCACCTATTTTTCCAACTTGACCAACCATCCACAAATAGCATCCTGCAACTTCTGAAATATGATCGCCATGTCTAAAAATAGACATAGTCTAAAAATAGATTTACACCTAAAAATAGCCTGTGGGCCCACTTAGTGAAGGTGACTGATTTTCACTAAGCTTCATCATCTTGTTGAATCTCAACAAGATCCACATTGAACATTGGGTGTAAGCCAAGGAATGGTGGAATACCGAGCTTGAAGGCATTGTTGCCTAAAGCCTTGGTGATGGTGTATGGCACATATCAGAGTGGGTGAAGCTTGCGGTGGGGTCCAATGAGGTGCTCCTTCTGCAAATGTAGCCACACTTTATCGCCCACTTGGAAGTTGTATGGCACCTAATGTTGATCATGTCGTTGCTTGTACTTAGCATTGGCTCTATCTAGTATGTCATGAACTTGTTGGAAGATGCGCTGAATGCACTCAATGAAGTTGTTTTCCTTGTCAGCTTCAGACTGGACATGATCTGAATCGGTCCAAGTAACTACAAATGGCGTGGCTACTTCAATGGGCCATAATAATTTTATTATTCAAACAAAAATGTTTAAAATTATGACAGTCACACAAAATAATCCAAAAAAAAAATTAGCTCAAAGTTTCATACTTTTACACCTTCCTTACATTTCTGGATAGTGCTCTAATAATTTTATTGAATTTTTGTCCACATGTGCATTTCAAAAACGTGATGTGAGTTTCCTTGATATTTATTACAAAATAATGATTTTTGATAAGGAAATAGGTGCAATAAATAAAGGGCATCCAAGAAAGTTAATAATGATTTATGGTAAGGGAATAAACTTAGTAAATCTAACACATACCATAAAATTTAGATATGTTTTACATTTGTAGAAACATGCCTTTGATTTTACTGGTGATTTTGTTTACCTATATATCCAGTTTCCAACGTTAATTTTATTTAGCTAGATGTCAGGTTCCTACTTCATATATTTTGTTTCCATCACATGTGTTGCTGATAATGACTTTGATTTACTAATGATGATAAAATAAATATCAATACACATAAGCTGGATATTAGATTTTGAAGTATGTTTATCAGCGAGGAAATTCGACATACCATCTATGGTAAATGTCTTTGAAGCATGAGTTGTAATTATAATTATTTGTCCCCAAATAAGGAAAATAATCGGGATATGTTATTAATTTTTGATTTCCTACCAATTATATATATATATATATATATATATATATATATATATAATTTAAATCTTATATTTATTGTAATGTTTTATACTAATTAAATATATTGTTTTTTTTTTTAATTATTGAAATTGATTATTACAATGTATTTATTATTAACTTTACATTTCTTATTATCCTACACACTTATTACAAATGATTTCGAACTACTTGATATTTGAATAAAATAGTAGTTTATAAAGTTTATATATATACATATATATAAAAATTTTTTTTTTTTTTTTTATTGAGTATGGTTTTGGTTTACAGCTATTTCTTTCTATTAATGCAATGTACCATTGCTATCATTGTTTTCATACCACTACTGTGATTGAGATTTCAGGTTGAGAATTTATGACAAATTTGAGAAGACAAAAAGCTTTAAATCACTTTAACTCTCTTTAAAAAAACCTCTTTTTGTTTGAAGAAAACTGCTCAGTACAACCAAACCATGCACTTTTCATTCCCTAGAGGACTAATGTACTTCGAATGTAAATGTAAATATAATTACATTACATGCAACATTAACTACACATTTGATTTGGAGAATGAGTAGCAACTCCAAGTGCAAATGCACCTTTTATTAGGATGATGGGTGTACTCACGGTGTTGATGTCCAGTGAGTTAAATGAAAAAGTAAATAAATTCAAGTGAAAATGCAGTAGGGACTAACCTTCTATTGGGATGATGGTTGTACTCACCACGTTGATGTCTAGTGATTTAAATGACATAGTCAATAAATCTCTAATCTATGTCAAATTCTAAATTTGATATTAATTTTATTAATAATCGTTAAAATTATATATATATTTTAATAAATTTTATAAAATTTACATTGAAATTATTTGTTGAGATATTAAATAAATAATAATAACAATAACACAAATAAAAACATACAACTTTTATATAATGCAATTTTTTTCAAGTTATAAATAATATTTTTTTGTCCTTATTGGTATGTCTGCTTCTTTAGCGATGATCGGTTGAGTATTGGAAACCATGAAGGCTGCAACCTTGATCCCCAATTGAGCTTTGCTCGCCATGTCTCCATTTTAATCTTAGGTGTGGACATAAGTATGGATAAAATGCCCATACAGACTAAAAAAAAATGTTAAGGTGAACATATTATATTTTTTTAAAGCTATATTTTCACATGTATTGAAATGAGGGCCTTGGTCTTTAATTGCACAAATCAGGGCTCTACCAATCAATAAAAACTAGATTACTTGAATTTTAAATCTTAACACTAACTTGAATTCAATATTTTTACTTTAATTTAGCTATATTTAAACTAAGCATCAAGACTTGCTACTATGTAGCACTTGTTTTATAAAAGTATTGTAAATTTAAAACAAGTTGTATTAATTCTCAAATAAAATCAGATTTTCTACACTATAAAAACTATGGGTGAAAATAATATGTACTTTTTAGAATGTTAGATGAAAATTTTAGAATAAAACTTATTTTCAAGTCATTTTTAACTCTGCATATCCTTATAAATTTTTAATTTATGGAAATTAAAGAGTGTTTTTAAAAGTTTAATACTACTTTATTTATTTATTTATTTCTTTTTTTTGGTAAGGCTTAAGTTATTTAATAATAAATTTTATAATGTAAGTTAGATAAGGAGGATAATACTAATTTTCCCAATCACTCGAGATAAATCCATTTAACAATAGATCTTCATAACATATTAAGTCATAAAAATTAAAAAAAATTAGGAATCTCTCTAGGCTATCACTCTCTCTACATATAATATTAAATGAGATTCGGGAAATCTGCAAAATCTAGTAGAATTTTGTAAAATTTCATCCACGTGAGATAATTTCAATTCGTTGGGTTACCATAATGAACATTAACCTTATTATTCCTAACCACTTTTGTATTCTTGACCAACCATAAAAACAATATGTTAAATATATTAATTATTTTCCAGATTTATTTGAAGATTAAAATAAAGAAAAAATAATATCTAATGAAATTTAATTATTATTTTTATTATAGATTAATAAAATAAGCATAGTCTAAGTAATAGAAAAAAGGGTCATTTTGCTGAGATTTTTTTGGGATCAATTTTTCCGAAATCTAGTAGATATTTTTAAGAATCATAAGATTGAGTTATTTAATTTTCAAATTTCAAGTTTCCTCTCATTTTTTAGGGTGTTGAATCCATTTATGCACTCAAAAACACATTTTAAACAACAGGAAAGCACATTTTCGCCTTAAATTGTATCATTGGATTCTAAGGAAAATGGCCATTTTGTATATTAATTAGACTTTTCCAATAAAATATATTAGAAAAAAAAATAAGAGTGCTACAATAGGTTCATTTTTCAACACTCAATTCATAATCCCATAAACTACATTAACATGGAGAATTTTCTTGCTACATGTATGAGTGGCTTTTAATTACTGATATTGATTATAGATGAATGCTTCATTTTTAACCTTGTGTTCATCCACCTAATATATTTATCATTATCTTTATAGTTATATTCATGTTGTAGACACATATGTTTCTCAATTATCTTTAATGCTCCCCCTTAATTGAGAAATGCATACAATACCTAGCATATTTGCACAAATCAAAAATTTTGCGTTTCTGAAAGGGTTGGTGAAAATATCAATAGAATTGTATTTTTTGCTACAATAAAATAAGTCAATTTATCAAATTTTTGTATCTTTTCTCTTATAAAATGATATTAGATTTCAATGTGTTTGGAATTTGCATGGTAAACTAGAATGTTGGGCAAATTTAGTTAACTTTGATAATCTACTCTAATTGATGTAAGTATTTATTTCTTTTTTCCCATATCTTTAAGAATTCACTTAAGCCACATAGCTTCATTGTAGCACTACATAATGAATTTTATTCATCTTTAGGAGATGATAATGAAATAGTTGGCTATTTTTGTTTCTTCTTGATAATAGAAAATATTATGGCAAATGAAAATCTACTAGTGGAATTTTGATCATCTAGATTACTTTCCCAATTAGATTATGAATAACTTGTCAATTTATTATTCAAATGATTATATATTCAATACCATAATTAATATTTCCTTTTAGGTATTAGACTACTTTCTTGGTAGCTTTCCATTTACTATGATGTGACCCATGAATTTGTTAAATATGCTCATTAAATAGGATCAATAAACTTTCATGGATATTCTATTGGACAATTCGTCATAATAGATCTACTAAAATGTATTACAAAATATGAAGTCTACATTGTGAGGGTTTAATTCTCCTTAGAATATTGGATCTGTTAATTACTGTTTATTGTGTATGCATGTAAATAATAATTATGTTGAGAATAGAAAACAACAAAATAAACACTCAAAAACCAATATTAACACAAGATATATCTTGGGAAACCCTTTAAGGAGAAAACCTAAATGGAAGGTGAGGTTTCTTGTAACTCTCTTTCTTTGAATTGAAAATGGGTGCAAGTAAAAATAAGTGAGGCATGTGGTTTATTTGTTCTATAGTGAATTTTTTTTTTTTGTTTGCTCTTTCCATATCCCTCTTTGTTACTATACTAATATCTGGAACAAAATTAACTCAAATGGAATGGCACCCCTTTTTCTCCTAGTGGCCTAGATATCACACAACTCGATAGCCTACTAGTGGTTAGGTTTGACTCTCCCAACTATTAATTAGATTTAAAATAATGACTCTTCTAGATTATTATTCATCATGATAATGTGGCTAGCCTACTTTCCATGCGTAATGGGGCATGACATGGTTGAAAAAATAGGAAGGTCAGCTTCCGAGTGACAGAACTTTTTCATACGAACTTTGATTTAAGTGATTTTTGCATCGTTATAAAGATATCTATGTGTAGAATAAAAAAATTTGTGTTTCATTGAAGTGGATAGTTTTCATCCCCAAAAAATGTCGTTGGATGCCTCAAACTACTCCCAAAAGGTTGCTAATAAAAATGGTCATTAGAGGAAATTTCATCCTAAGAGTGCCCATGAAATTTTCATGTACATAATATGTAAGCCAATCCAAATCCTTTAAATTTGAAAAGAGGTACATGTAAATATTTTGGAGGGAAATATAAAAAAGCTACTTTTTTAATCGTATTTTTGGCTTATCTCCTTATAGGTTTACTCAAATTTCAAGTGTAGACACTCATTGGATGTGGAATTAAATTACTCCTCCAATGAGTACCCATTATGAATCCTTTTGAGAAGAAACATATTAATAAAAAAAATGAAGATACATTAAAAAAACTTCTTGAAAACATTTTTTAACGCATCTTCAATTTTTATCAATGTGGGTCTTCTCAAGAGTATGCATAATGGGTACTTGTTGGATGAAAAATTTAATTCTGCATCCAATGAGTGTCTACACCAGAAATTTGAGTAAAACTATAAGTTGATAATTCAAAAATACAATTAACAAAAATATTTTTCTACTTTTTCCTCCAAAATTCATAATTCTTATATTATTATTTTCCTATTATTTTATTATTTTTCCTGAGGAGGCCACTTTTAGGCTGAAATTTCTTGTAATGCATGTGAGCTTATTCCCTCTCTTTTTACACTCTAAAGGCATTAATATGGATAAAAAGTATATAATGATCCAATCTGGACCAAAACATGCAATATTTGGCATTCTTGTGGTTAATTAGTTCACACTTAGAACCAATTTTCTTTATACAGTGCCATCAACTTCTTTTTTACCATCATCTACATAAATTTTGACATTTCATTCCAATGGAGTAAAATTAGTTTAAGTTCATGCATGTCGAATTACTTAATAATTTCATGTGAAAACTCTCTTTTAGACATCAAAATATTTTCATTTTCCCTCAATATTTCAATGCCTAAACAATAGCGTATTTGACTAAGATTGACCATACTAAATTATTGAAATAAATAAAGTTTCGCTTCTTCAATAAAATTTGTAGCAGAACTTGTTATGATTAAATTATCTAGATATAAGGAAATAAATGCACAATTCTCTTAATTATCTTTATTCCTTTTCAAATTTCGATCACTATGAATTGTAAAAAATCCATGTTGAATGAAAAATTTATTGAGTTTGGCATGCAATTCTCTTAGAGCATGTTTAAGACCATATTATCAATTTTTACGTACCATGATCTTAGAGCCTATTTAAGACCATATAATGATTTCATTATCTTGTATATGATATGTTATTATCCTTTTCTTACGAAATCATCTAGTTGAACAAGATACATCTCTTCTTTTAATTCACCATTTAAGAAATTTTATTTAACAATTATTCTATATATGTCCCAATTATACTTTTTTGCAAGGGATATTAAAAAGCTAATCATACTCATTTTATTTATATGTGTGAAGGTTTTCATCATAATCTACGCCTTCCATTTGTGAGTTACCTTTGCAACTAATCTTGCTTTGAATTTGTTTATACTTCCGTCAAAATTGAAACTTTACTTGAGTAACCATTTAGTATCTACAAGAGATTTATCTTCTAGAAACTAAGAAATTTCTCAATTATAAATTTTCACAATGAATTGATATCTCCCTACATTGCATTCATCCATTCTCTTTTCTCTTCTTCAAAATTTAAAGGTTTAATAGTGTGGGACATTAATGCATAGTTCTCATACCTTATTATATTATTGATTTTCCTTGTTTTACTTCTTGGTGTTAGGTTGTTTGATGGAGTAACTTCTTTACTTGACATATTTTTATTGGTGTTGGAAGGAAGTTTTGTTGTTTTGGTTTCACATGCAGAACGAGGAGGTAGAAAAGAATGTATTGGAGCTTCACATATATAGGGCATAGTGTGCAACAATAGTGCATAAGCATAGAATCATGTAATCAACAATATCACGAAGATGGAGGAGTATTCATGGAGGAAAATGCCTTATTTTAACAAAATATATTCTTCCCCTGATCGTGGGTCAAGGTAATTTTTGGTAACACTAGATTCACATATCATTAATTGGGGCTTTTACTGAGTTATGAACCATTGTAAACGCATGAATATAATTTTTTACAAATTGGCAAAAGATAACTTGGGTAAATATTTCTTCTTAGATTTTTTCTTGCAGTTTTAGCTTAGTTTTTTTTTTTGGTTAGCTAGTTAAAAGCTAGGCGAAATTCATACTATGTACCTCTAGAAGTTTGTAAGTTTGTAACTCTTCAAGTCTATGATGAAAAGATACATTGGTGAGCTGAAGGAATATTTAATAGAAAATTATGTATTGTGTTTGGAGCCTTTTCTTGATAATGGAAAATAGAGGGTGAACTTTTCCATATATTCATCATTTTTGCATGTGATTGATGCTTTATTTTAATAGTAATATTTACTTAGGAGATTTACGGATGAATGAGTTGAGGATTTTGTATGACCATCTAGTGCACCCCTTTTAATTTTTCGTTGATGATGATATGTTGTAATTACCTCAAATGTATAGGAATTATTTTAATTTATAATTGGGAGGTTAAGTGTGGAAGAACATGGCACAAAATGAACCCCCACCCCCTTCTAAACTGTATAAAATGAGCTCTCATATCCCCCCTTAGGTGCCTCAGGTCATTCATAGCCTTTCCCTCAAGAATTACTGCAAGGGAAAATACCAATAGGGATTTTATTAGGTACTCTACGTGCAGTAAACCGTGTCAAAAACTGATAAAAAGTGCCAATAAATGGTTCTATTATTGAGACCAAGATTTAAGGTCAAAGGGAATGTGGAATCCTACCTAAGAAAAATTGGTAGGTGGTTCAAAACCAAGCTAGATGAATTTGTGGCTATCAAAATTGGGAATCGTCAGATTTTGATCGAAAAATAGTTGGAGACATACATGTTTATAGAAGATCATGTTGGATGTTGTAGTTAGTCAAGGAAGTGGAGGGCGTCAACTTAGTAGTTAGAGTCAAACTAGCAATATATGAAGGAATATAACATAGAAGATAGTAATTATACTTAGAGGAATCTCATCAGGAACTGGTAGACAAAGAAGAATGGAAGATACTCTGAAGCTTCTATTTTTTCATGTTGTTGGGAATGAATATCTCAAGCAACATCTACTTGTCTGTGAGTCAATTTGTAGGAGGAAAATGCTAAGATTGTATAGCTAAGGACTAACTTTAGGGGCTATGCATTATCTTGGTATATGAAATATAAGAGTAATTCTCTTCATACAAAACCAAGTTCATTGTAGGATATTAAGCAAGTGATGTTGAAGGAATTTCATAGACCTAAGTATGTCTCCTAGTACATTACAGATCTAAAGGAGATTAAGCAAAAACAAGATGATTCTATCTAATATTATAATCAACAATTTAAAGTGTTTTTGGGTAAGCTGGTATTTGAGATCCCTTATGATCAAGAAAAATAATGGTTTATTTCATAAATGTTACCTCATATTCAAGTATTGTTAACCCAAAACGATATTCAAACTCGGTCAGAAGCCCTGGAGAGAGTGATAAATTTGAAAGCCTCTCAAACCGTTGTAGTAGTGGGAGAGAATTATGGTATAACTGAACTTTACTCGTAGATGGCTGCAATGACTGTATAGTTGTAACACTACAAGGAAAAGACCCTCTAGCGGGTATTATAAAGGAGGGTTTTAGTGTTATAAAATTGGCCAAAATTGTCAAAAATCATTCGCTGCAACATCCATTTTTGGTAACAGAGGTTTTGACGGAGCTTCTAATGGAAATTCAACGCAACTAAAAAAATTTGGGTGGCCGGAGGGTTTTATAGATGTTTTTCTCATCGGTGCATGCATCATGTGTGAACGCGCTGATGCACTTTTCCCTATACACACCGGTACTGTAAATATACCAAGCACCAGGATAGAAAACAAATTTTGGAAGTCGTGGGACGTTTAGAAACGTCCTGATGCATGTCACCCACAAAGACACACCATGTCGATAGAAGTTGCATGCATCGGTGCCATTAAGGTGTAAAAACACACTGGGCCGTTTAGGTGTTCAAACGCACCAGGCCGTTAAGTTATAAAAACGCACTAGCACATTAAAGGAAAACCATATTGGTGCATGAAATGCCTATCCGCTTGCTTGGGTGGTAATCATTGATAAAGCGCGCCGGGCATTCTAATTGGTATTGGTATTTGGTGCGGTGCCCATAAGTCGTAGAAATGCACTGGTGCATAGTATCATACAAATGCACCGGTGCACAGTAACTAAAACACATCGGTATTCATTTTATATTTTTTAGAAATATCGACTTGTGATAGTGCAATTGTTGTGATTTTTTAAAATTCATTATTCATCAAAATTCGACACATATCCTATAACAATATTCATATCAATTAATTTTTTATTAGTGCATTTGAATGTGATGTTTGGATGAATTTTTTATATCATATCATCAGATTTTGCATCTCTTCATTATAATATTTAATCATCAATATATTTAATCAGTGGTGTAAGATTTCATAGAGACAATGGATAACACAATAGAATCAATTAAAACGTAGTTTATATATATATATATATATATATATATATATATATATATATAATACACTCTTTGTCATACAAAATGGGACAGTTATTAGTATCCATTTTTCTTTAAATTGGGACACTATGTCCATTACATTAAACAAAATATGTGATTTCACACACAAATATTTCAAAAAATAAAATTCCTTTCTTTGATATCCAAAAATATTGATCATCATTCTTCGCTGGAAATATTGTCACTTCTTGATATACTTCCATGACTTAGGTTATTTGGAGGAATTTTTTGTTCATTGTGTTTATTGTTTTCTTCTTCTTCTTAAAGTTCCATCTAAAAACATAAAAATAAAGTGTAATGAGTGTATATACATTGGTGAGAATAATGAAAATTTCAATATTAAATAATATACATAAATGTAAATCGAAAAGAAATGTACCATAGCAAGAATTGACTCGTGAACTATACACATTCTTTCAAACCAAATTTCATGTCATCTTTCAACAATTCATTTGTTGGCATAGTTCCATACTTTGTTTCCTGCAAGTTAAATACCCCATAACAAATCATAGATTTATTATAATTTTTTTTTTCTATTAATTATAGACGAAGCTAAGTAAAACAAGATATATGCTTACAAATTCCACAATTAATTTTTGATATGCCAACAGATACTGACAACCCATATTTAAACCAATGTAAATCAATTCTTCTGATGGTTCTTCTTTGTATGTTAGCACCTCTTTGAAGATATTCAATGATGATTGTTGTAAAACAACTTAAAATATAAAAAAATAAAATCTAGCTAAGTTTTTATAAGGAAGTAAAAATTACTCACAAACATAGATATCAACCCTTTTCTTTCTTGTCATTCTATTTTATGTGCTGAATAGGTTCCATTTTCTTTTCTTTTCTGCAAGAAAATAATTGAAAATTAATATTTAATGCTAAATTATTTATTTATTGTACCTAATCGAAAAGTTCAATGATTACATATTACATTTGAAGCATGTTCTTGATAATATGGCTCCTCGTGCGATGCAATTACGTCCATTTCTTTCACCATCTCCTTGTACACCTTTTTGGACATTCCTACTGGCATATTTTTGATATCAACTTGTCCATTCTTTGAGATTTTCATAATCTTCCTGAAAATGTAACAAGACAATAAACAATTTAATTTTAATATTGATATATGAAAACTAAATATAACAAAAGTGATATTTATAAATGATTGCTTTGTAGTAATATATACATGTAATTCTTGAAAACATATTTAAAGGAATATTACTTTTTCAATCCTTCTTTTTTTGTTGTACGTTTTTGCTATTAAAAGTATGACTTGTCTCATTGACCAATCCTATGGAAACTCTTCCTGTAGTTTAAATAAACTTTGGTTCTTGGAATAATTAGATTGTTTTTGTATTTTAAGTGGAAATAACGTCTATACATTTGTTTCACTAGATCCCTCAAACTTTTGTAAATGCTTTCCACCCTTTCATTAACCTCTAGCACCACTCTAGATGAGCTAAGGTACAATTCATTTTCATTTGCATGTTCTATTTTTTTTCTTTTCTTAGAACAACATTCCTTTTCTGCGTTGTTGGTCCTGGTCCCTGTAGAACATTAAACATATATGAATTAATAGATTTTTTGAAACATGTTATCTAATATTTTTAAGTATATTAACAATGAAAATTCAAAAAAGAAACTCATATTGGCTCGATAGTATTTTTTCATTCACCTGATTCATCCTTCTGCAATTTTTCCGTCAAGATTTTACACTCTTCTAGTCTTAGATCATAAATAATCTTATCAAGAATTGTCATTTTATGGCTCTGCATGATACACACTAAAAAATACATATTAGTTAAACTTACATATAGTTCAAAAATAATAATTTTTGTAAATAATTTACAAAGAACTTTCCTTTTTTGCGTTTCTGGATGTGATATCAATATTTTTGTTACTTGAACCCTTTTCAGCCATTTCTTTATCAATATGAAACCTCTACCATTCATTAATATATTTTATAAATAAATCACACACGTTTTAGGTAAAAAAAAAAAAAATTCAAGAAAACAGTGAGGCTTTCGCAACTTATGCACCGAACAAGGTGCAGTAGGTTCTTATAAACGCACCGCCAATACAGTAGAAACACCATATGGTGCTCTTTTTCAACAAGGAGACCAAGTGCATTATATTAATACCAGAGCAATGATTAACATAAACATAAATTAATAAAAAATTGTTTTTATTAAACAATTTTTTTTGTCAAGACGCGTCTGATGCGCTATATTAAAATCACGCACTGGTGCGCTAATTTAAACAGTGCACACTGATTAACAAAAGTTATTTTTTTTAAATCATGCAAGGGCCGACAGGTATTGGGATGCGACTCTGCAAGTGGTCTCGTGGGTTAGATTTCATACACATAAATATATTAATACAAACCCTATAAATCTAAAATGAAAATCCCTAATTGTGAAGTCGCATAAACAAGAAGAAATAAGGGTTTAACATAATAAGGGATTTTTTATTTTATTTTTCTGAATTTTAATTAAATGTAAATAGAAATAGAGATTGTAAATGATTTTATTAGTAAAATGCACAGTAAAATATATTCTTTTTACTATGCATGTATTAAATCTAACAAAAACTGTAAAAAAATAAATTATTACAGTAAAATTTAAAAATTTTACTATACTACAGGGGTTTTGTGAAAATCATTAGATGTTTCAAATTTTGATTCTCTGAATATTTATTTTGTTCGAAAGTATTTTTCTGCTGCATAGTGCTCTCATGCTCTCTTGCTCCATGTATGTCTCTTGTGAAAATCCCTCCCTAAAACATTTTGCAAAAATAATGAAATAATGAATAACTTTACTATTTAAAGAACTTTTTTATGAAATTGAATTTCTGAAAATCATTTTCCACTCATTTTTAAATTTACCGCTTTTTTTTCACTTCAAAAAAATAAACTTACACTTTTTTCCCCGATATTCGATGTGTTTGTCAACTAATAGCACCGATGCGCCTGGTAATAGAACCGCACCGGTGCGGTTAACAATACAATAGAACCAATAACAATAACTCCTTTTTTAAGGCACCGAAATTAGTTTTAGGTATGTTCATCAAATTTATTGCTGATTTTTCCCAAATGCAGGGAGACAATCTCATAATTATATCAAATGGATAATTCTTCAAAATCCATCTCGTTTCATTATATTTCTCAAATTCCATCGTGGAGTTCTCCCTATCCATCTCCAGATGTTATTACTTTAGATTTTGTTTATGTTTTCATTATCTAATAGATTTTTTTTATCAATCAACTGAATAGAATTAATGTATAGAATTTTTCAAGTTCATTCAGATTCATAATTGAGTTCAGATGCACAAAATATTCTAATAGTTCCAAAACATTGTAAGATCTTATAAGGAGCAGCATACTGCAAGGCACGGTTGGTATATGAAAAGGGACAACTGCTTCACCCTACCAATTGTAACATGCCATCTTCTATCCACAACCCTGGGACAATGATGGTAACAATAATTGTTTGGTATAATGTAATTATTTCAATGTCAAACCAATTAATCATGCATTGATGTGCTTACTAATTGATATCATCGATTTTGTACTAATCATGTTCAAATATATTTTTTTCAATTATTAGTATTCTGGTGATGATGACTGGCCTACCTATCATCTTCTGTTGCACCCCACGACAATGTCAAATCGAGAGAAGGCTAAATTAAGAGAAAAAATCAGAGAGGAAGGATACCAAGAATGGTTGAATCAACCACCTATTCAATTCCCACTACGTCCAGATTCACCAATTAGGAATGACTACAACAATAGTAGTTCTCTAGAAGCTCACAATGGAGGCAATCAAATAGAGATTGGTGTGGATGATTATTTAAGGGATACGACTACCATGGAGACAATGTTGTTAGATGTATTCCAGAAATATGATCAGCTAGGGGATGATGCTCATATTGTTGATACCTTTTTCGAAAGCCTTAAATTTTCTTCCACCACCCCTCTCCTTGGACCTGGCGGTCAGTCAAATTCTACCCAGTTGGGGACAAGGATGTTACTGTACAACTTGAAAGCAAAGTTTGTCTTAGCAAAGTTTGTCTTGTCGAATGAATGTGAGGTAATTGACCATCAATTGCCTTATATTTTGAGAAATCTTGTCACATAATCAATGTTACAAATGGTCAATTTTATGAACGTTAATAATTATTTGCATTAATGTACATTTAATATGTGTGAATGATATCTTCAAAACTAAAAAAAAATGTATTAAATGTGTGAATGATATCTTCAAAATTAAAAAAAATGTATTAATTTATACTATTATTTTTAGTATGTAAGATCATAATAAAATAATGATAACTATAAACGTGGATTTATTTTCACTATTTTCTAAACTTTATTATGTTACAAAAATTCATATTATTCTAGATTTATTATTTTTCAATTATTTATATTCATACAAATTTACAATTTTACAATTTTACAATTATGGTAATTTAACAATATGTATGGTATACATTTTACTTACGGTAGTTATGGATCAAAATTGACAATTAATTTACAAATTTATAAATTTACAAATTTTACAATTTTAATCAAATTGAATCATGACAATACATACAATTACAATTACAATTTTACAATTTCAAAATACAATTATAATTACAATTTTACAAATATTTTACATACAATTAAAATTACAATTACAATTACAATTATAATTATAATTACAATTAAACTTCCAATTACAATCATTTCACAATACAATTACAATTTTACAAATATTTTACATACAATTACAACTAAAATTACTATTAGAATTACAATTACAATTACAATTACAATTACAATTTTACAATTTTACAATTATACATACAATTACAATTAAAATTAAAATTACAATCATGATCCATACAATTACAATTACGATTTTACAATTTTACAAATTTACAAATTTTACAATTTTAATAAAATTGAATCGTGACAATACATACAATTACAATTACAATTTTACAAATATTTTACATGCAATTACAATTACGATTACAACTACAATTTTACAATTTTACATACAATTACAATTACAATTTCATTTACAATTACAATTTTACATACAATTACAATTACAATCACAATACATACAAGTATAATTACAATTACACAATTTTACAATTACCAATACATAATATTTAATAAATATCATAATTTAATAAAAATAAACATCACGATTATGATAACCATCATACAAACATCATATTCTAAAATACACATTCAAATTCGCTAACATCATCTAATCATCGTGATCATGATCATCTAAAAAAACACAAGCATTGTATAACATCGTCACAACACAAACATCAAATATACATCTCATGTCAAATAACTACTATCGCATACACATCTATCTTTAAGCACATTTGAACATATCTAACATGACCTAACAATATACACATCATGATGAACACCAACATGTAAACTAAGTATATAACCATGAGCATAAAATACATGCACTACATATATATATATATATATATATGATGTCAAAAATATACAACTATTATAGAATTTCATATAAATGTCAAATATCTTGTGGTACTACATCAATACTATAACTAGTACTCGAGGCATGCTCAGTCGATGGTGTAACCTCATGCTCAGATGAATGACGTGCCTACTTCAGAGGTGCTTGATGAATAGATGGTGCAGTCTGCTTAGGAGGTGCTTGCTAATGAGTCGATGGTGCAGCCTGCTCATTGGATGGTGCCTGCTCAGATGGTGCGTGCTTAGAAGATGACTACTATTCAGGGCTCGATGTTGGCTACTAATCTCTAGTGTGAGGTGAATGAGGAGGAGGTGGAGTACTGAAATGATGATCACTCCCCTCGTGAATATGATCATTCAATGAGATCCTCTGTCATGCATCTCCATGATGCCTATACCTCCTAGCCGCCAGTAGCCTGGAAGCTCCAACGATATGATACGAAAGGGTCATCATATCATGGGGCATATCTCTCCAGAGCTCTGGGAGCCTATGATCAGCCTGGATCTCTCTGATCATAGTAGGGTGGACTCCCTCATCAACCAGGAGTCGACAGAGTCGGTCGCCCAACTCCATCCTGAATCAGATGTCCGCCCTACACCACATCCCCATGAATATCTGCACCCAAGGATCAGGTCTATCACCCTGATCTACGGCCTCCGCCATCTCCTCGTCATGATCTACAAGATCATCTAGTGGGGGTTGAATCATGTCCCCAATGAATGTTCCAATATCTACAAAATATATAGTACATAACAATAATTAGACAATTTAATTAAGCAATTTAATAAAGCAAGTTAAAAAACGTGTTAGATAAAATTTATTCTAATTAATTAATTAAGACAATAAAATGAAACTATATTAATTTAAAGAAAACACTAATTTTACCTCTAACATTTGGTGGCCCTTCCTTTGTGAAGAGGATGTTGGTCCACCCTCGCCAATCCAAACCCACGTACGAACACGACACCATCATGAACATGTGATCATCAACACTGGCTAGCATCTCTAGTGCATCACTAGATATCCTAGCCAGATATTCAGACAGGCCCCTCTTTGGCATCATATGGCCCCACATCTGCATCTGTACATGTAACATCGGCCTCCGAGGATACCAGATAAAAGTAGGCCTCGTCTGCAGAAACTTCTCAAAAAATAAACAAAATAACTCTAAATCAAAAGGGAATGTCAACTTCCCACTTTCCTGAGAACAAAATCTATCTAATTCTATACAAAACTGCCACAAAAAAATGGCAGACCATCTCACAAGTCATGGCGTCTGGAATAAAGAATCAACATAAAATAAAAGTGGCCAACTAATGTGCTTCCCAGCACTAGTATAGTGTGCAACGGTCGTTAGTAGTAGTGAGAGGCACCTCACCTCCTCTGGACCAAAAAAAGCAATGCATAACTGACCGTCATAAACCTGAAAATTTGCAGGAGAAAGTATATCATCCCTAATTTATTTCTGGGAGTGTGCCAACTCACTCCCTGCTGCATAACCAATGGGGAAATATGGGAACTGGGGTAAATCCTGCCCTCTTCTAGATAGGCCAGTAATAAAATAAATGTCCTCCTTAGTGGGCTCGTACCACTGGCCAGGACTAACTTGGAAAGCCTGTCAGTGGGCATCCCACCTGTAGATCATCTGTCCCAATAACCCACTGTCCCACTTTAGGTATGTAGCCTCCTCGTAGAATTTAAGGAGGCATACCTCCCTTAAGAGAAACTGGGTGGGTGTCATAATAGGGCGAGGGTATAAAAATATCTCCCTCTCCTGTGCATCTCACTGCTGAATCATGTTATAATGGTCATCCATATGCTCTTATTGTTCCCTTTTCTCTCTCCGTTGACGTCACTGTATGATTCACATATTAAATACATTCTTTTTATTAAATGAGAAATATATATATATATATATATATATATATATATATATATATATATATATATTGAAGAAAAACACAAGATGCGCCCAAAAAAATAGTCACGCACTGCTACCAGTGTGTACTTTTTTATCACGCATCACCCACGGTGCGCATGAAAAAATTTCACACACTG
Source organism: Pinus albicaulis (assembly GCA_034641835.2). Classification (NCBI taxonomy): domain Eukaryota; kingdom Viridiplantae; phylum Streptophyta; class Pinopsida; order Pinales; family Pinaceae; genus Pinus; species Pinus albicaulis. Next base: position 1,629,067,882 of record CM076575.1, read on the forward strand.
TGCAAATAGAAAATATTTTTTGTGTGGTGCATTGACCAAACTATCCATCTCGGGGCAGATAGTTTGTTCAACGCACTGCTTAACAATAATACATAATTCCCAGTGCAGTTTGGTAAACAACCGCACTGTCGTACAACCATAAATAGTGTGTTATTTAAAAAAAAAATTATATGGTCGATGCGGCTGGCAACCGACACGCACCACACTATTTTAGTGTTACAATGGTGTGTGTTTTCTCAGTACCACACTAGAACCCGATGCAGTTTCTGTTAGTCATTAGTATTTTTCACTGTCTTTAGATGACTATAGATTGGTTCTAGATTTCTGAAAGTAACCTTCCTTGAAAATTGTGAGTTTCAGAAATCTGACTGCCTTCATTATCCTTGTAGAAAATTTTTCACTATTCTATCAGTTTCCCATTTCATGGCCACCTTGTTGCTCCTACAAACTCCTCATAAGCTTATACCTCTCATTTTTCCCTCCTTCCTTGCCCATAACCTCATTGGCCTATTTTTCCCATGTCCATAAACTCCACTTTCCCTCTAGGGTTTTCCTATAGCCTACTCATTCCCATGTTCCCCAGGTTCCTCAAGCATTTATGGTCTCAAAAATATCTTTGTAGGCTCTTTAGATAAATCAAGTACATTGGATTTTGGATCTTCAATACAACACTTTTGACAATACTCTGTTTTTCACTTGAAACCTCCAAGCCAATTTTCAGTCAAGATCAGGTCAAACGACCCTCCCACTAGGTCATTAGGGTTTCACATGTTTTAAGGTTGTCTTTGGATGGTTCATGCACTACTTTTCTTTTGTTAGAATCTGGCTCATATGTAATAGAATGTCAAGACATGGTTATTCAATACGGACATAAAATATTTCGAAAGAATACTATCCCTTCAGTTCAGAGTCTGCACATGAGAAAAATGGACAAACTTTGGCACTTATGCAGGAGTGTTGAAAGGTCTATCAACAAAAAGTATTAATAAGGTAGGTGGTATGCTCCTGAATGAAAACAACTTACAACAAAGGAGAGAAGAAACACTTGGTCTTGTAGGTAACTAGGGTTATGAACTTGATGGTCAGTTGAGTCCCAAAACAGTGATCCCTTGTAGAACTGACATGGAGGAGGAACACAAAGCCAAACATGAAGAAAGTCTATCAGAATAGATTAAAGAAAAATGGAAGAGGTGAGGTGAACTGGACAGAAGTGAATGAACTTGAAAGGGCTATATAGAACTTAGAAGACAACACTGATGATTGTTGTAAAGCACTCCACACACCTAGGGTTTTGGGAAAGTGGTCAGAGAAGGTGAAAGATGATTTTTTCTCCAAGGTGGGAACAAAAGAGGATTTTGAAGATGCCACTATGTGATCAGATCCCAAACTTGTCAAAAATGAGCTTGTCATGCTTAAATGATTAAATCATAAGCTGAATTCCATGGTGGAAGAAAAAGAGGATTTTGAAGTTTCTTCTATGTGTAATCATCCCAAAAGTGTCAAATGAGCATATCAAGTCTCTAGGATAAAAAGAAAAGAAAATTTCATATCTCCAACAAACTACCAACAAAAAGGTGAAAAGGTTAAGTTGAACTTAAAGGTTGAGACTACACAAGAATTTGTAATATGTTTTTGTATGTTTGAACCCAAGGTTGTAAAAATGAGCTTGTCATGCCTCAACAAGAAAAAGGAAAGCCAATTCCATGTTTTCAGTAACCTACAAGCAAGAGTATAAAGGAATATCAGTGAAAAAGGAAAAAGGAGCTTTTAAACTTTAGAAAGTGGGTTTTCAAAAGATTAAATCAAAACTTCACTTGGCTATAAAGGCACATCAAACACTTCAAGGGAGTCATTTTTGTCTTCAAGAGATCAATAGAATTCAAGGAGAGGAAAATTTGTGAGTTTTCAAGCCAAACTTGGGAAAATTTTCCTGGCACTGCGCGCCTGGGATCGGGCGCTACGCCCTTGGAAATTACCCCCCATACATTTTACACTGGTGTTGCGCACCTGGAGGTGAGTGTTGCACGTTGGGGAAGGCGTTGCGCTCTTACCCGACACACTAAAAATATATTTCTTAAGGCGTTGTGCGCTCAGGTTTGGCACTGCACACCTGGGATTGGCGCTGCGTCCTCAGCCTCGGCACTACGCCCTTGGCCAGGAGGGCTTTCTAAGAAATTAAACCACTCAAAGCACTCCAAAGGGCTTCAAAACTCTTTTTGAAGGTCCTATAATCATATTTAGGGGTAAGTACAGGTCATCAACCCCTCTCCAAGCATTTTTGTCATCCTTTAATTGAAAAAAGTGAAACCCTAAGTTTCAACCTTGAAATCACTTTTTTTCATTGCTCCATCTTCCTAGGCAGAGTGTTAGTGATAAAAAGGGAAATTGTACAGTTGGAGGGTTATCATTGAGTTTTTTAGCCTTTCACTCATTCTCATACACTTATACCCTCACTCACTCATTCCCTCATTTGCCAAAATTTCCATTTCATCACTATTCCTTCATCTTCTTTCCATTCACACTCCAGGGTTTTATAGAGGTAGAGTTTACAATGTCAGAGGACAGTGGAAATGGTGGAGAGGCCCAAATTCCAAGGAGGCATGATCACAAAGGAGGAAATATCAATAGATTTGAACCCCTCAATACAAGAGAGCTCATGTCATCTCCCCTTACTGTTTCATGTTTCAAGCATGGAGGATGCTTTGATTTTTGTGAAAAGTTGCAGTAGGTGCAAAACCACCATGAGCTATCTAGACACTTTATCATTAAATTGCATGAAAAACAACTTAAACTTGCAGGGGTCACCTTTGAGTTATCTGCAGATGCTATTTCCAATGCCACATGCATACCTAGTGTAGGGGAGAAATGGTTCAAGTAGGCCAATATTGACATGAGTTACTTTGAGCCATATCTTAAGCCCAGGTATAAAGGCCACATAAAATACATCTTTCCTTTCTCACATTTTCTTGATAGATATGCACCCATGATGAGGATAATCATGAAGTATTTCACATGTGAGGGAAGGTTCTCCCGTCTTTACTCATACCACATCAGGCTACTTATGCACTTTACTAGAGTGAGGATGTTGCACATACCCTATTACCCCTACAGAAGCATTTATAAAATTTCCTACATAGTGCAAAAGAGAGACTATCCTCAGTAGATGCAAAGTCTCTTCCATCACTCACTTATCAAGATGGTTGTTATGCACCAACTACAATAGAAAGGAATTCCATGGGAGACCTTCATTGCCAATTAGGTGTTCACTTCTCCATAAGCCCATCATCAGCAAGATGTCCTCTCATCATTCCATCCTCCAAAATCCACTCCTCCATCACCACCTGTTGATCATACATCTCCATCCACTCACATTCCTTCACCCCATGATGATCCTCCTTCATCACCTTCCCACAACCCTTCACCCTCATCTCATGACACCACAACATCAAGTAGTGAAGAGAGTAATGAGGTATATGGCAGTGAGACAAATGGAAGTGAGGCAGATGGCAATGAGGTAGGTGGCAGTGATGAGGGAAGTGAGACAGATGACACTGAGATGGTTGGCATAGAGCCTTTTCCTTTGACCTATCAAAGGGGTCATAGGTAGGTGTTTGCTCCAAAAATTGTGGAAGGGGCCCTGCCTTCATTGTCAACAAAACAACTTGACAAAGGTAAGGAAAAGGTTGTAGACCAAGACATTGATGAAAAAGAGGATGAACATGAGACTAAACAAGAGTTTTAGCTAATTCACCTTGATAGTGATGATGAGAATGAGGAGAGGATCACAAACATGCTGCTCAAGAGCAAGGATGCCCATATTAGGGATCTACAAGCCAATCTTGGTAGGGCTAAAATTGTAATCAACTTCCTTGAGGTAGAAAACCAACAGTTAGAGACAGAGAAAGCCATCTGTGAGGTGAGAAAGCTATCAGAGCTCAAAAAGAGGCTGGAAAGGCCAAGGAAAATCTATATGAAACCTTGGGCACTCTAGATGACATTGAGGATGAGGAAGAACAACTTCCTAGGAGGAGGCCAAGGACAATTGGTTTGATGAATGCTTTAGCCAAGGAAAGAGAGCAAGAGACAAAATTGGCAGAGCAGCTCACTCCAAGTGAACTGCTTGCCATGGAGATCAGCTGTGATAGGGAACCTTGGCTAGAGAGAGCCAATTTACACCTAGAGGATCAACTTGAGAAGGCACAAAGGAACATTAACATGCATAAGAATATGGCAAATCATTATGCCATGAGGAACAAAATTGCAAGGGACAAGCTCAAAAGAGCCCTTGCAAATATTCAAGCCCTAAATGAGGCAAAGGAGAAAGAGAATCTTGAAATTCTTGCTGATGCATCCCTCCAAGCATTCCAAACATGATCAGCAAGATAAATCCCAATTTTGGCACATTTTTACAGCGAGCCTCAGCCACCCAACACACTCAAGGCCTGGGGCACTCAATTTGGGAAAATTTTACATTTTCATGATCCTTAGGCCAAGGAAATCACCCTCGGAAAGTTTCAAGTCATTTGGAGCAGAACTGGTCCCTCAAAAGGGCCAAAAACAAGCAAAAAACACCTTTCTGCCCTTTTTCAGCACTGGCATTACGCCCTGCGCAGTATTGGGAGAATAGATTTTTGAGCAGAAAAATGGACACCATTTTGGAAACCAAAGGAGTATTTGGAAACTATACAAGACAGGGTTTCCAATGAGCTATCATGGAGCTCATTTGGACACCGGGAAGGCCTCCAAAAATCAGTTACAACTCAAGATATTTTTCCAGTTTTTGCATTGTGCCCATGGTCTGGCGTTATGCCCTTGAACCTTGGTGTTGTGCCCTTTATAGAAAGTCAAAAAAATAAACTTGGAGATATTTTGAAAGTTATTGAGAGGCCTTAAAGGTCAAATGATTCCAAAATTAGCTCAGAAGTTAGCTTGGAAGTTATTTTTGCATTTATGAGTTTGGGATATTTGTGCCTTGGGCCTTGCATGGTCTCATAGAAAAAAAATGACTTAAATGTGTAATTAATGACATTTTGGAACCCTAGCTAGGATTTTTCTCCTCCTTTTCAAGTTAAATATTGCATCTAGGTTTCATGTTTATTGTTGGTTGATTGTTGAGCTCATTATCATAGACTTGGAGTTGTGAAGAAATTAGCTTTGGAATTGTGTGAATCTTTTGATTTGAATGGCAATGGAGCAAGCACATTTGCGGGATTCATGGACATGGTTAATGGTGTTTTTTTTCTAATCTAGTACTTTTCTTCTTATTTTTCTCATATTGTGCATCTTTCTCTTGCAATAGAATAGAAAATTTAGCTTAAGATATGTTGTTAGAGGCACCTTAAATCTATCGGCTTCTATTGCTCTAATGTTTTCCTCTGCTAGGTCAGATTAGAGAATTCCTAATTTCTCTCTAGTTTAACTTAGCTTCTTATCTCAAGAATGGTTCAATTGAGTCATGCCAAAGAGGTTTATGGTATACCCTGTCCTTTGGTGTAGCTTAAAACATTGTTTTTGAGGTTTTTCTTTTTAAGTGTTGCTTATTAGGGTTTAGGCTAAAGAAGTTTATGGTTTGCTCTATCTTTTGGTCTATCTTGAAAAGTCATTTCAAGGGTATTTGAAGTCTGATTAAAGAATTTAGGAGTTCCCTTCTCTTTTATTATCACTTTCTTGTTATCTTACATGTTTTCTCTCTCTGAAGATAAATAACTAGATAATTTAGGGTTTCCCTTCTCTCTAGGGTTTATTGGATTGTTGTTTTAGAGTTTACTTGGTGAAGTTTGACTAGAGAAGTTTATGGTGTGCCCTATCCTTTGGTTATTTCTTTATGCATAGTAAATGTGAAATACCTTCCTGTTATAGTATTTGTTAAAGGATTCTCAATTTCCCTTTAAACCTACTATTTTCACAAATTTAATGTTCATTTCACTCACATAAGCTACTAAGATCCATTTGGCTTTGTTAACTTGCACTATGAAACACCCTTGATTCATTGTTGTCCTTTTCAAGTATTTCACTGACGCCATAGCCCAATGGTTTTAACCTCTCTCACTCTATCTGTTCCTCTTGAAAACCTACCCAACCAAACAAAACAAAACAAACAAACCCTATCCTTATAACTAGCCTAAAATCAGCATCCTAAGAACAAACAAGTCACATCTTTTATACAAATATAAAGAGAGCCCTCTTTGAGTCTAGGAAGGCTAGGTACTAGGACTCCAAAGATTGGTTTGATGTTACCCTTGTCTATTTGGTCATTGCCAATCTACCAAATTACAGGGACCTAACAGTTTCTATTAACACCATTCGCAGTGCGGCCTATAAATTTACAGGTAGCACCGTGAACGGTGCAAGCTGAATGGCTTGAATCACCGTGCATAATATTTTTTTTTTTAACAGTAAATTTTAAGTGAATTTGAGAAATTAATCTTATAAAAGTTAATTTATTGAGAAACAAGTAGATTACCTACACATTTTTCCTTCGAGGAGGCATCTTTACTGAGGAATACTTTAAAAAAAAAATTGCACCGTTTTCGAAAATTTGAACTTCACACAGTGAGCAATGGACAAAAATAATGTGGGCAGTGGGAGCATCGATGGCAGGGAACCTCAGAGAAGAAAAAAACACACTTTTTCTTGAGAGATAAAGAGCACTGAACAAGTAAAAATGATTTTTTTTATGGATGGTAATTTTTTTAAATTAACCCTTTTTCGGTGAACTCGATTATGAGACACACCAGGTGGTTTTATCAATGGCACACCGCACTTATTTACAGTGCGTTGGATTACTGAGGTGCATCGGTCTAGTTTGTATGGAGATTAAAGTGTCTCGGTGTGCCATTTGATAGTACGCAAAGGTGCATTGGAGTACTGAGACGTACTGGGCTAGTTTGTACGGAGAGCACAGTGTCTCGGTGTGCCATTTGATAGTACACACCGATGAACTTTTCATAAAATTCACCGATGTGTGTTATGATTAGAAATTCACCACAAAAAAACATCTTCAAAAAACTCCACCCGCTAACCTCCTATAACGACCTCCACTACAAACGGATATCTGGGCTATTTTTATAAGGGCTTCCACAAAATCATCCGCTAGAGGGTCTTTTCCTTGTAGTGTAATATTTGGAAAATAGGAAAGGAAAACACATATAGGTTTGGTGCACAATCTAACACGTGGAAGAACGCCATAGAAATGAATGCCCCATGCTAAAAAAAATAAGGTGATTGGTGAAGCTAACCTGATGGCATAGGTAATATGGTTATGGTATGACATTTATAGAGTGTAGAGTCATACACCCACAACTCGCTTTATGATGCAAAAGTAAGAAACTTCTAATAGAAATTTGTTTTTATGATTTATGTAAGTTTTTCAATCCTGATATCAACCATTGCAGGTATTTGGAACTGATGCATGATCACACCTTGGATACTTATAGGGCGTAAGAGGGGTCAAGATGGCATGGAGCAGAAGTAAAATCAGCCTAGCATAGGTCAAGGTGTGATAAGCATACAACGTCGAGAATTTATCAGACATGGATGAGGACGAAGAGGTTTAGGATGGGAATAAGATCAATTGTTTGTTAAAACTTTGATTAACTTTTACATCTATCTATATATTGTCCTAATCGATACTCTTCATGCAACATATCGTCAAGATTTAGATCATGCGATGGAGTACTACCCGAAGATGAACATGAAAAAACTAGGAGAAGAAGGGGAAAAACCTGCAAAAAGTGACAACAGAACCGTGCAGGGACCTATTGCGGGTAAAATTTGTGACATATGGATCCCTACATAAGTTTCACAAGATTATTGACCAATGCATGAAGCATTCATAGAAGGAAGCAATGTAGATACCCAGACATGCAGTCAACCAATTCATGTGAAAGAAGAGAACTATTAGAGAATTTATGCTTGGTGTGAAAATAGGAGCTTTGAAATGAATAAAATTATTATTCATCTAGGTTAGAATGTCAACATCCTGCCTAAGAAAACATGGGAGATGATGGGGAGACCTAAGTTAACTTGGTCTCCTATTGAAATTAGATTGGCCAATTAATATAGGATCTTTATTATGGAATATTGTTAAATGTAGAGATAAGCGTTGATGGGGTCAAAAGCATGGTTGATTTTGATGTGATTGGAAGTTTTTATGATACTAACCGCTACCAAGATATTTTTGGGATTGATTGAGCCTTTGAAAATTAAGTGATCATCAATATGAATAAAAGGAGCATGAATTTCAAATTAGGGGATGTCTGAATAATTGCGCGACTGGATACAAGTGAAGGAGACTGGTATGTGGAAACCATTCAAGAAGAGAAGGATGGAGAGGCCTTGGAGGAGATCGAAAAAGTCACTACGGGAAGGGAAGACTATGTCAACCCAACCATAGATGGGGTGTTAAGTTGGCACAACATTGGTTCATGTGTGCTTTAGATTATGAAGAGGGGTTGGAAAATTGGAAAAAATGAATGTAGAAGGTCACCAAGATATTTTCACATATCACTTTTGTGTTACAATGAATCAAAGATGAAGTACAAAACTCCCCTAAAGAGAAAATACATACTCAAGGAGGGAACAATCTATTGAAGAATGTTCTGAAGGACGAAGATAACTAGTCTTTGGATCTGAGGTGTAGATCGGGCCTTGACTAGTATTCTTGCCTATGGGACACATGCTAGTGCACATTTTCCTAAGTAACAATGGAGGTGGTGTGACAATGAAAATGGTAGGTGACTAGTATTTTAGATCAATTTCTCTAATATGGGAAAAGATGAAAAGACAAGTGCATGAGGGAAGGTATTTAATATCGGCATCCTCTATGAAGTTTTTTTTTAAAGAAGGTGTAACAAGTCCGCACTAGATGGACTGGCGCAAAAAAATAGCAATGTGACAAAGGGAAAGTTCTGGGATTGAAGGAAAACTACGTGAGATCTGTTGTAGAGATAATTAGCATGCAATTTTATGGGCTATTGTGATACAACTAATCTGGAAAAATTAAAATTAAAATTAAAAAAATTATATTACACTAACCATGACAGAGGTGTGGACATCTCGTGTTGATATGCCACTCAAAGAATATTCTTAGATTATTGTTGAGTATGCTTAGACCCATTCAAAAATGGAAAGTGTATAGACTCACTTTTACGTCAGTAAAAGAAAATGTTAGGCAGAAATTATTTTTAATATAGATCAGCTAAGTGGCTTAGGAAGAGCCACAGGTGTATGTTAGGGGTCCGTTGGAGGAATTTTTTGTAGTTTTGGTTGCATGCGCAGACAGAGGTAGATAACACTACACTTTGTTTTCCCGCACATAAGGAAGAGCACATATGATCAATGCATAAGTGGATAATCATGCAACTGGTAATAACATGAATGTGGAGGAACAATTAGGCGGAAAAATGCACGATTTGAACAAAATATCTTCTACCCATGATTGTGGGTTAGAGTAACTTTTGGTAACACCATATTCACTTTCCAGTAATTGGATTTTTACTAGGTTATGGCCCATTTTAAATGCATGAAAATAATCTTGTGTAAATTTGTAGAAGTCCATTGGGGTAGAGAGTTCTTCTTAGAGTTTTTTTTTTTTGGTTTTTTCTTAGTTTTTTTTTTTTAGCTAGCTAAGAGCTAGGAAAGGTGGTACATTGTACATCTAGAAGTCTGTAAGTTTGTAAATCTACAATTCGGTGATGAAAATATAGGTTGGTGAGCCGAAGGAACCTCTAATAAAAATTTATGTATTGCACTTGGCGCCTTTTCTCGATAATGGAAAATATAGGATGAAAATTTTCATATATCCATTATTTTTTCATGTGGCTCACATTTTCTTTTAATAGAAATATTTATTTAGTATATGTATGGATGAATGAGTTAAGGATTTTGTATGAATATATAATGAATCCCTTATTTTAATTTTTTGTTGAGGAAAAATGTCCCAAATTTAACCCTCATCCCCTTCTCAGCTGTAGAAACCCGGTTCTTGCAGCCCCAATGATTTGTATATGAAAACTTGATAATTTATGGTACAAATTGCAAGTGAAATGATTAGGTTTTTTAGTAGATTATGTCAAATTCATTAACACATTGACATGATTTAAAACTCAGTTTTTCATAAAATAAAGAAGACATCATTCCCATAATAGTATACACAAGAAAAAAAATGATGAAGGAGTTCATCCCTCCTGGGCTACATCTCCCAGTCCAGCTTCCAGTGTTGGGCCTCTTTAATTATGCTAAAAAACATGTGTTTACATCAAGTTACAGTGGTTAGAATGCTAAAAAAAATGTCTCCAATGGCTCTAGAACAATCCAAAACCACTAGTTGGGTTCTTTCTACACTCAAAAGGGTCAAAAACTGACTAAGCTATGCTCCATAAGCTTTTTTTCTACTTACTATCCTATAATTCACACTCCTATGTAATCTGTTCAACAATCTTCGCATTTTGTGGCCATGTGGAGCAACAAATTCGCCCTACCCCAATGAGATTCCTGTCGTACGAGGTGAAAATTGTCACCTCCTTAAATTGTTTCAGTTGGCCTTAAACCCATTAAAATGGTGCCAAATGGCTTATCCATCTTCGTCAGATTTAAGGTTTAAACTATTCCACCAAACCTTAACTGAATTCAAACTGTGGTTCGGTTCTTGAATTTGGTTAAATGACCATCGATTAGCATTCATTTATACACGCCAATTGTACCATACCATATCTATAAAAAAACATTAGATTACTATGTTAATCGATGGTTCGGGGTAATATGATATAACCTCCACCCAAAATTTTGGTTTAATTTATATCATATAGTTTCCATTATGATATGGGTAGTGATAATATATGCATTGGGGTTTGTTTTTTATAAGGTTAGGTGATACATATTATAACTTTGGGGTTGGGGTTAACCCCAGACCCCGTTTTCCCACCACGTAATGTGGTTGGGTGTACTGGGGTCTAGGGTTAACCCCAGTCCCGACCCTCGACTCTGCTTCAAATAAAACTTAAATAAACATCATGCCCACTATATAGAAAGTTACAATGGTAGGTGAGGTGGTAAAAATATTTATTGTTGGAATGTTGGTCATGCATTTGAATCCAATGGAGTCCTGCTTTGGCCATACTAAAATTTAACCGGCCAAGAGGAGGCCACGTGGCCGCCACTGGTTGGCCCACATGGCTCTCCCTCATTGGGTCACCACACAACCCATTAACCAATAAAAACTCACCATTCCACAACCAATCAAATCGAGAAAAGTGATTGTCAATGAATGGTCCATGAAAACACATCATCGGCCAAGTCAAATGCCCAGGCAGCATATAGACTGTTGATTGGGTGTACCTGCAACCCTTTTCCCAAAAAAATTAGTTGTTTCCCAAATCGATCAAAATGCGATATTAGGAGAATCTGATGTTAGATTTGAGTGAAATGATTTGTGTTAGATTCAGGGCAAGAATATATACACTTTTCAATTAGTTTTGATCTAATACAAGCACTTTGAATTTTGAGCATTTTCTTGATCCAGTGGATCATTCCTCCCCATTGTAAGCTTTTTCACCTCCAAAATCTGTTTATCAATTAAAAAATAGATGAGGGTACAACTCCCTCACCCTTCTAGTCTCAATCCACTAAACTTTTATTGAATTTTTCACTTTGATATTTTCATGAAAGTACCTCACTTTCCCTGATTTGGAGTCCTTGTGTTGTTGTCAACAATGACATATTGCTGCAATTTACGAGAATATGCAGAACAACAAACTTTATTTGAAGGAATATGAACATTCCCTCCTTATTCTTCAATTGAAGGAAACTTATGCAATTTCAAATTTACTTCACCTTGAACATTGTCGTCATGATGATGATTACCATGTCTAGCCTTGCACTTCATTCGACTCTTGACCAAATGTGACTACCATCGCCATGCACCGTCCCTTTTCAAATCCAAAACACTATGAAACCCACAACAAGAATTTTTTGGACATATGCCCTCCTTGCCATATTTCTTTTTCATTTTCTCTTTAACCCCTACACTCTCTAACATTGGAATCTTGTTCACACCAATGTTCAACAATGATGCATCCTCTTGAAAATTCACTTCATTTTTTTTACCTCTTTTAGGAGGAAACATGTTAGACTCCTGAAACCTCTTATCAGATTCATTATAAACCTCAATGAAATTATATTTCAAATTTGAATCATATCCTTGAAAGGCTTTAGGTTTATCAACATCATTGTTCTTGAACATTAACAATTCAAAATTATGACTAGCATTAACAATTATCTTTATTTGTCCAACATTCATAAGAGAAAAGCTCAATTTCTTGCTATGTGCTCTAAAAATATACTCAATCCCATTATTGAACAAGTGATATTTTTTCTCATGCCGATGAAAAATGACTCTCCTATCATAGATATATTGGCTTCCCCAAATAATACCACAAATATCAAGTGGAACTACATCAAGTTCAACCTCATTAAGGAAGTTTGCACTGATTTCAAATATAAATTTTCACTTCCTTGTCACCTGCAATTTTGAATTCTCACATACCCAACATAAAGGATAAGGTTTAGTATGAGGAATGGTCTCTAAATTTAATTTCTTGAAAATGTCCTTTGAGATAATATTTACTTGTGAAGCACTATCAAACAATGTATCAATCTTGGTATGTTTTGAAATAACTCTAATATGGAAATGCTAAATTCTTGTTTTTTCATTTTGAGTATCATTGACACAACTTGAAGAACTAGTACTTGCAATGTCCTTAGCTTCCAAACCCATGGATGTGATCTTTGTTTCATCTCTGGAATCAAAACCTAAATCATGTTGTATAGTTGTAGTTGTCTTCTCCTTCTCTTTGTTCTTAAAATTTTTGGTTTCATCTCTAGATCAAGTTTCCAACTATGATATTCATCATGGCCCTCTTTGGACATTGTTTGCATGTAAGTTTTTTTTTGTACATCTTGGTGGAAGAATTTTTCTTTCCATTTCCTTTGAGCTTACCCTTTCCTTTTTCTTTGGACATAAAGGAAATCTCACTTTTTCCATCAAAATCATGTTTCCCTCTTGCTTCTAGATGTGTGGCTTATACACAAACTTCATCTAAACTTGTAGGGTTAAACATGAGAATAGTGTGTCTCAAATAGCTATGAAAACCTGTAATGTATTTTAGAAAAGTATATTGAGATGACAAATCCACACCCAATATCAATGCTCTCCTTACAAACTCTTGAGTATAGCTTTGCACACTTTGACCCTTTCCTTGCATAAATGTTTTCCAATCCATTATGGCTTTTTGCATGTATGCTAATGGATAAAATTGTCTTCTTAATGCACTACAAAAATAATTCCAAGAGGATAAAACCTTACAATGTTTCTTCATGTTTTCTTGAGTTTTAACTTCCCTCCAAATAAGTGCTTCACCTTACAACCTTAATGAAGCAAGTTGAATCTTGGTCTCATAATCATTAATCCTTTATATCCTGAAATACACTTCCATTAGGGGAATTTTGAGGTCTATAATGGGCCTCCTAAGGAAATAATAAAATAATAGCTAAACTAATAAAATAATATTTATGAATTTACAATTCACTTTTTTCACCAAAATCCATGTAACCATGGTTAAATTCAATTGAAAAGTTGTACCAAAATAAAATTAATATAAAAATTTGTATTGATGTGACTATAAATAAAAATGAGTTTTTCAAGAAAAATTTATTATCATTGAACAACTAATGCATTTTTCCTTTGTACTTAAATAATTTAAAATAAATTATAAATAAAAATTCATAAATTCTTAATTGTACAACATACCATTAATTAAAATTTATATTATTTAAATTATATAATAACATGTTGTTATTATACTATATAAAAATCAAATAATATAAAAAAATAAATGTAATATATTATTGTATGTATTAATTTTATATTACATATTGAACTGATTTGATTTATAACATAAGAAGAAATAATATATAATATAAAAATGAATATGATATATGAAAAGTGTGTAAAGACATGAAGATTGTATAGGGATATGCATTGTTTCTTTCAAAAAAATATGAAATGACAATAATAATATTTTATTCAAAAAATGTGAAATGACATTTATTATGAGTACTTTACTTTGTAACTTTAAAAGTACTTAGAATACTACCATTGTTAACTATGAGTTTTCATCCACCATTGAGAATGTGACAAGTAAGTACATTTAACTCAAGAAATTCCACCTCAACCATGGGGGATGATGTCATCCCCTAAAATGTGATTGGTTCTCATAAAGTGAATTATGATTGTACATTTTCCTTAGGAGGCCTAATTTTTACCTCAAAATTCCCCTAATGAAGTTGACGAACCCAATTATCTAATCTCTCAGCATTTACCTCTCCATCATACATATGAAAATCAAACTTTATGTTAAGTTTCAATAATGGATTTTTACCATGTCTCTTTGGAGAATGTGGAGGTGTTTGTGAAGGGGTTGTTGTGGAAGGTGATGACGGTGAAGATGGAGGCGAGGATAGAGGTGAAGATAATGGTGGAGTTAAAGGTGGTTTACCACCATTCCCTTCATTCCATTTTGGAGGTGTGTCTCCATCTCCTCCATCTCCTCTTGGAGGATTATCTCCATCTCCCTTTGGAGCATTGGAGCTCTCACCTTGCAACCTTACATTTATTTATTCATAGAGAACTTTCACCATTCGTGTCATGTCAAAGAATTCTTTTATGAAAGCCTTCTTATCCTCTGACATATTTTTAGGATCTCCTTCATGTTCCATGACTATTGAATCTTCTAGTGAAACTTGAGGTGAAATTTGTGGTAGAGATTGTGGAAAATGTGCTCTCTTTGTCCTTGACCTAACTTGAGGACTTGCAACCACAAAATTTCATTCTCGTCTTTTGAACTTCAACCTTGTAAGCATCAGAAACACTTGCAACAAAATTAAACCCTTAAATTAGACTAAGAACCAAAGCTTTGATACCAAATTGATCTGTATTTGAAAACTTGAGAGTTTATGGTGCAAAATGCAAGTGAAATGATTAGGTGTTTTAGTCACTTACGTAAAATTCATTAACACATTAACATGCTTTACAACTCAGTTTTTCAGAAAATAAAGAACACATCAATACCATAATAGTATACATAAGGCAACAAATCATGAAGGAGTTCACCCCTCTTGGGCTACATCTCCTAGTCCGACTTCCAATGTTGGGCCTCTTTCATTATGCTCAAAAATATGTGTTTACATGAATTTATAGTTCTCAGAATGCTAAAAAAATGCCTCCAATGGCTCCAGAACAATTCAAAACCTCTAGTTGGTTTCTTTATACACTAAAAAACGTCAAAAACGGACTGAGTTATGCTCCATAGAATTTTTTTTGTAATTTCCCTACAATATGCACTCCTCTGAAATATGTTCTACAATTTCTGCCTTTTGCGGCCATGTGGAGAAACACATTCACCCCGCACCGACGAGATTCCCGTTGCACTAGGTGCAAATTTTCGCCTCGTTAAATTGACCCACTCGGCCTTAAACCCACTAAAATGGTGTCAAGTGACTTAGCCACCACCATCGGATTCAAGGTTTAAACAATGTCGCCAAACCTTAACTAAATTTGAACTGGGATTTAGTGCTTGGGTTCATTTTAATGATTATCAATTAGTATTCAATTTTGCACGCTAGTTGTTCGATACCATATCCACAAAAAAAATTTGGATTAATATGTTAACATGGTTCATGGTAATATGATATAACCTCCACCCAAACATTTTGCTTAATTTATATCATATGGTTGGAATTATGATATGGGTTGCAATAATATATGCATTAGGGTTTGTTTATTATAAGTTTCAGTGATATATATTATAACGTTGGGGTCATGGTTAACCCCAGAACCTGTCTTCTTGGCACGTAATGTGGTTGGGTGGACCAGGTTCTAGGGTTAACCTTGGTCCCGACCCTCGACTCTGCTTCAAATAAAACATAAATAAACTTCATGCCCACTATATAGCAAGGAACAATGGTAGGTGAGGTGGTAAAGAGATTTTTTGTTGGAATGTTATTCATGTGTTCAAATCTGGTGGAAGCCTACTTTGGCCATACAAAAATTTGAGCCAGCCATGAGGAGGCCATGTGGAATCCACTGATTGGCCCACATGGCTCTCCCTCATTAGTCCACCACAAAAACCATTAATGAATAAAAACTCACCTTTCCACAACCAATCAAATCGAGACAATTGGTAGTTAATGACTAGTCCATGAAAACACATCCCCTGCCTAGTCAAATTCCCAGCCAGTGTACAGACTGTTGACTAGGTGTACCTGCAACCATTTTCCCAAAAAAATTATTTTTTTCCTAAATTTATTAGAACGTGATATCAGGAGAAACTGATGTTGGATTTGAGTGCAATGAGTTGTGGTGGATTCAAGGTGATGAGATCTACACTTTGCTGCTAGTTTCGAGTCAATCTGAGCAAATTGAATTTTTGAGCATTTTCTTGATCCACTGGATCACCCCATTAGGTACACGAAGTGAGACCTTGACTGTCCTGCAAGAATTAATTCAAGGGTTGGTATCAATAGGGATTCTATTATGCGCACTTTGCGTAATAACCTGGATCATGAACTGATAAACAACACCAACAATTGGTTTCATCAATAATTGATGATATTCTTCTACCTCTTCTTGCATCATCTCTTCAATACATTCCTTAAATATGGTCCTTGATCCTTGTACCTCCTATTCATCTATATACTCATGAAAATTAACATTTTTTCTTGTAAACACTTGATGAATAAATAAATCATGCATCGTATAGGTTTTATGATAAAAAAATAAACACATGATATTTTGTTGGTTTTGCATCAATTTCCTCTTGATTTCTTTTGGAGAATGAGAAAATGTTTATTAAATATTATCAAATGATTCACAAATGTCTTATAAGAAAAAAAAATCCTCATGAGAAGTTTTAATTTCAAGAACATAATTGGAATCTTACTTTGTAAGTACACAATTGTACTTATTGATATAACCTTCAAATTATTAGGGACTTTATTATTATTTTTTATACTTATATCAAATTCAATTAATGTTTTTCTCCTTCTCTCAAAGCCTCTACTCAACCAAGGGTATATGTACTAGTGAAATATTTTAGTATACCATTTCCTCTACAATAATTTTGAAATTCATTTGAATTTCATTCTCTATATAATCATAGGATCTCAATATGCTGCTCATTTGTTTTTCAATCATGGATCTAATTTTTTTGGAAATATGAAAATCCATCACTCTTCTTCTTAAGGAAGTAATCCCATTTATGATGAGTTTCATTTTTAGAAAATATAAATAAATATTATGATCCACCATGTGACATGGTTTGTGTAGCCTCATATGCACCAGAATGCACTAGCTCAAGAAGGTCTCTATTTATTCTTCTTCTTCTTCTTATTTTTGTGGTATTGTATATTCATTTCTATGTTGTTTTCCTAGTTCTAACCCTTGAAATTAAATACATTAATTCTTGAAAAGAGGAAAATATTTTAAATTTAAATTACCATACCTAAAGCACAAAATTTCCCTCTTTGTCAATAAATATGTTGATGTCATTGCTTGATGGTTCACAATAGTGGCTTCAATCTTGTAAAGGCATTTTTTTTGGAGTTCTTCCACTATCACCTTATTTTTATCAAGAATTTCCTTCACAAACCAACCCATATTTACAAATTCAACCTTCATTCCTTGATTTACAATGCTAAAATAAATATTAATTTTTTCTTGATTCCAAGTACATACATCACCTTTTCAATTTTATTTATACATTCAACTGGTATTTGCACACATACATTATGATACCGTTTTATTTCATGAGACCTATCATCTCCTAAGTAATTTTTTTATAATATCAATTCTCTCAAGAAGGCCAAAAATCCAATCCTTGTTACATATCATATGAAGTGAGGATTTGGAATCAATACACTAAGTATCAAATTTTCCTATTTTCACAAATAAAGTTATATCTAAAATGAATAAATTCACAACATTTTTTACTCCACTTTCTTTATCAATGAAATTTCCATCTTTCCTTATATACCTATATTCATCAATATTGCTTACCTTAAATTGTTTTGTAAGATATCTAATATTTCCACAAAAAAATTAGTTACCTTCCTTCTTAGAATAGTTATTTGGCCTTTTTGGTGATGTCTCTCATTATTGTGAATTTAATTCTAATTTTCCTCATTTATTTTTCATCAATGGCTTTCCCTTGAACATTTGCTTTTCTTTCACCATTAATGACAAATATTCTTTTCCTCTTCTCTTATTCCTACATGAGAATATATTCCAAGTCCTCAAAATATGGTACATTTTCCCTAGCTACAAAACTATTGATAAAAACTTAGCTTTTTGCCAAAATCTAAAGTAACAATAACCAAGTAATTTCCTAATACTTTTTCTCCTATGTTACCAAGTTTTTCTATCAAAACATTTACTCTAAATAAATAAATGTTAATACATTCATTTCTATTCCATCTTAGTTGAAGGAAGGTTACTTCTAAGAAACATATTTTTGTTTGGATTTTCCATTTCATACAAATGCTATAAAATGTCCATGTTTCAATATTATATTTGGTGTTCTATAAGATGGAGAATGATGTCATATATCATATAGATTCATAAGATAAGCTTAGGCTTAATTTCCCTTTCTCCCAATCTATAACTACATATTGGGGATTCATTGGTTTGACTTCACCAACAGTTATAGTTGACCAAATATTGTGACCTTTCATTAACGTTTGCATCTCCTAATTTGTACCATATAATTTACAAACTTCATTCGGATAATAATATATCGATTTTTAAATCATTTTTCATTGCCTTTGTGAAAACCTAAAGTGCTAATAAGTGACATGGAGAAGGTTAGGGTTTCCAGCTCAAAGACCTCCGCCGTCTCTGTGTTCTCCACTGCTATGGCTGTTGCAGTCGCAACTCCCACCATTTTGTATCAAGGCGTCGTATTTCACTACCAGGAGAGCCCGTTCCTGCCACGAGGTGCCATTTACCAAGGTTATGAGAGCCAAATTTCCTTCTTTGCTGCAGCCGTCTTTGCAGTCGCAACTCCCACAAATCTGCAGCAAGGAGCCATCAATAGCTACAAGAAGAGATTGATCTTGCCACGAGGTGCCATCAACCAAAATTATGAGAGCCATTTCTCTATTGTAGCAGTTGATGCAGAAGAAGCTCCCACTGATATTCAGTGAGGCACTGCCATTCTCAGAAATAAGGGCCAGAACCTGCAGCAAGATGCCTCCAACCCCTGCCTGGCCATCGACGCCATTGTTACCTCGGCCCTGTTTGGCTCTGCTGCTGCTGACACCACAGAAGAGCGAGTAGGCTCTGCGGGAGTCAATGTCGCAACTTCCTGTGGCCTCTCATGCCCGAAAATGCACTGGACACAGCCTCAGCCCATCCATTTGGCCACCAACTTGGCTCAGGTTACCGGTCTAGGGGTTAATCTCGCTTGCGTTTATGAAGATCTTGCAGCAAGGATACACTCACAAGATGTTGCCTCCCTCTGCCAACAAATAGGTACAGGACCCATCATCAACACCAGCTAGTACAAGGCTGCAGGTTCAAGCACTCCAGCAGCCTCGACTATAGCCGAGTCCCTGCAGAGGTGCAGTCTCAGCCTCATGGATAGACAGGGAAAATGGGAATGGGGACCGTGTCAGGAGGGCCTTGATCCTCATCCAGTTGTTTTCAATGCCAAAAGCCTTCTAGATCTGGGGATACAAGGAGTATGCACAGTTTAGAAGCAGGTTCGAAGCAGAGAGCAGAGGTTTTCAAATCATTCACCCTCCTCTTATCAGATCCATATCTCTCTTCTATCTGGTAGAACAAAGCTGCTCTGGGTGCGAGCCACGAATCTGGTGCAGGACATTCTGCAAGATCTAGAACTTAGATTGGGGATCCCCTAAGATCTCCTAAGATTTATTTACGGAGGTAAACAACTCGAGGAACCTTTGGCCCTGTATTATTACAATATCAAAAAAGATTCTTCATTTATGCTCTCCCTACGCTTGAGATGAGGAGCCTCTGGGCAAACCTCCTTGGCACCTGCCCTCTCCTATAAGGATGCGGTTCATTCGTAGCCCTCTAAGAGAGCCTCTCAACCAGCTGAGGCTCCCAAGCCTTTCCTGGTGGAAAAAAGGGAGGAAACCCCCTCATTTGAAATATCTCATCCAACTTTGGATGATTAATTTTAGACGTTTGCAGAAAAATCCATCATTTGTAGGTTTAATGGACTATGGCCTCAATCTGCAGTACTCTACTAGTGGATCCATTCCAACTGGACCAACAACTGCAAGGTATTATTTTGCTCGAAAGGCTTCTTCATTGTGGCCTTTGCCTTCAATGAAGAATATCAAAAAGCATTAACGGAAGGCCCCTAGTTCTGGGGATCAGCGGGGCTCTTCCTTACTCCATGGTTTCCAGAATTTGACCCTTCCACAGCTGTCATCACCAACCTTCCAATTTGGGTCAGACTTCCAAACCTCCCTGCGCATCTCTGGCACTTCGCAGTCTTCCAAGGGATTGGTAATACCCTAGGCCGCTTCTTGGCCACGGACACCTCAAGGGGGGAGAAAGGAATATACACCTTTGGCAGAATTTTTGCAGAAATAGACATCAGCAATAGGCTACCTAATCAAATCAATCTCAAAATTGGGGACTTCCATTGGACTCAAAACTTGGACTATGAGAACACTGCCTTTCGGTGTTGTCACTACCATCAGACAGGGAATCTCAAAAACTCATGTGCCATGTTCCTTGACAAAGAGAAGAATAAAAAATTTAAATCCAAATTGAAGAGTTGGAAACCATGTGATCCATCCCCCATGGATGACATAGATTCCTTCAGCTCGGATGAGGAGGAAAAAGAAGCAGATGAAGAAAATGTTGAGCACGCGAAGGACTCCCCCTTGGCCTGCCCTGAGGATCCTTTGGCACCTCAGATCTCGCAGAAATGCATGCATGCGCCCTCTTCCTCTACTTCAGATAAGGAGACTCCTCCTTCAGAACAGAATATTCAACAACTAGTTCCTGTCTAACCAAGTCACAATGGTTGGGTTAAAGTCAACAAGAAGAAAGTGAAAAAATGTCGTTTGGAAGTTTCTACCCACTCTGGGTAGATCCCTCTGTCTCGCTCTATGCTTTTCAGTTAACCTTGTTACCTTCTGCTTGTCCTAGGTTGCTTTTTGGGACCGAGGTTGATAATCTATCATTTCTGGCTCCCCTGCTTCTATACTTTGCTTGTTGGCAAGGCTCTGATTGTACCATATGATTTTTCTAAATAGATATAGTCTTACTTAGAATATATATATATATATATATATATATATATATATATATATATATATATATATATTTTTTTTTTTTTTTTTCATGGCTAATAAACAAGTAGTAAAATTGTAACACCCCACTCCCAAATTTACCCAATTTTACAAGCTCTACAAGGTAAACATGAGTTGAGTGTCACTATGATATGACCCGAACTCCAAGTTCTAGATACGGAAATGGGGCCTAAAAACCGGAAAAAAAAAATATGAAAACTCTCAAAGACTATAGATCATCCAAGAGCCTACTAACCACCCCAAGTGATCAATCCTTGAGTTGGAACTCATTTTCACTAATTTTTCACCTCAATATCACCCTTGAAACACTATGCATGTGGCTATGAGGCTCCAACCACACCCATAATCCTACCTATATGTGGTTATGACCAAAATTTATTAGTTTAGTGCATGTAGTCACAAGATCTATGCCATTTTTTCAGGAAAGACTGTAGACCACTGCCTATAACTTCATGTAACCTTCTAAAATCATGATTAAGATAATAAAAATGCCAAAAATTCAGACTTGAATGAGATAGTGACTAGGACATGCCTAGTACACAACTGACACTTCCTAAAACATATGGTAAAAATGAAAGCCATAGGCCATGAATGCATATTTGATCAAAAAATTATGAATTTCATCTTGGAATCACTAGGAAGGCTCCAAGCCCTCTCTGATTGGCTGCAACAAAACATGTTAGTTCATGCATTAATCAACCATCCAGTAACTTAAAAAAACATGAAAAAGAGTCATAGCTAGAGAAAATCATATAAACAAGTTTATAACCAACATATAACCATAATAAAGACCATAAAAAATCATCCATAATATCAACATGATAACCAATATAAGTGCTCATAGCTAACAATAGTAAAATAGTTCATATTAACATATGAAAATTCCAACCAAGTCAAGGACTTTCATTTACCAGCCGACCATAGATTGGGCTAAACCAAATCTCTCTTTCAACCAATCACCCTCACGCCATATTCCAAGCATGAGTGTGGGATCATATCGGTTAAACCAAAACAAAACCAACCAAGTCTTCCATAGGAAAAACCACCTAAACCATCAAGTAGAGTGATCTCACTTATATGGTCCATAAATCACTAACATCAACCATATCAGTCCCTACCCAAGTTTTCTAGGGCTCTAAGAACTAGTAACTCAACCCACAACCTCTAGGGAACCTGAATTGTTCTAGGTCTCCAGAGTGTTTGTCCCACCCTCAAGGATCCAGGGACTAGTAACTCAACCCATATATTCCAATGAAACCCAAGCTATTCCAAGGCTCCAAATGGTTTTTTCCAACCCATATCCACAGGGAACCTGAGAACCAATTAGAAAAATATAAGTGTGGGGAACCCACCACACCAAGGCTATCCAGAAAATGGAAATGAAAGTATGAAACCAATGTCAATATACGAAAATCTCCATGCCAATGACAATGGATAACCAAGGAACCATATGCATACACCATGCATCCAAAAACAAACATGGAAATCAAACATCCAACCTATTACCTACAAATTATCCTAGTTGTATTTGTTGATCCAACTGTCCCCTTGCGCTCCCTTGCTTTCCTTTTACTTCTTTCTCCAATCCAAGTGAATTCTAGAGTGCTCCAAGCATGCTACAAGAATTTTCTAAGTGTGAAAGATTGTATCAGAGAGAGAATGAACAAGAGCTCAACTCAAAACTGTGAAAATCCAAGCTAAATTTTTCAAAATCTAGCAATTGATTCTTTGATTCATTTTTATCATTGATGCCTTCTTTATTCTCTTAAGTTTCTTTAATTTTTCCTCTAATTTCCTAGCATGAAAATTTGTTTCTCTTCACCTTCCTTTTCTCCCATTTCCCTTTATTTTCATAATTAAATGTCGGTTATTGCCTCTTTGCCTTTTCCCATTCCTTTTACAATGCCTTTTCCAATTTCCATGGTCGTTATTAACCACAAGTGATTCCCACTATAATGTTTTTCCCACCATTTAACTTGGAATACGTGTCCCATGGCCTTGGTGTTATTTTATTTACATGGAAAATCAACCATGGGATGTTACAAACCCTTCCCCCTTAGGTAAACATCATCCATGGTGTTTAATGATTCTTATAACCAAAAAAACATGTTTCCCATGGAGATTTATAACACAAATCGATGCAAATTTACATCATATCAAACTGTTGAAACCATGAACACCATACTAATTATTGGAGATTTATAACACAAATCATTGTGGTATTTATAATAAACATATTCATATATAAATATACAAAAAAACACATAAACCAAATGCATCTACTCAACTAGCAATTAAAGAAGGATATAAAGCCCATGTCTGATTAACCATCTCCCATGTAGCTTCATCGGGCCAAATTGATTCCACTGCACTTTAACTTGCTTGATTTCTCAGTTTCAGAGCATGAGTTGTTTCCACTACAAAATGCACTACCGTTCTATCTAGAATTCTCCCTCTGGCTTCACTCGCAATACATACCCATCAATCACATGATCAACATATTGGAAATATCTCTTAAGAAATGAAACATGGAAAAAATTATGAATTTTCACTATTGGTGGAAGCGGAAGTATATAGGCCACTGGTCCAATCCTCTCAAGTATCTCAAAAGGCGTGAAATACTGAGGTGCTAGTTTGGCACATGATCCAATCCTCAAGGAGATCCTCTTGGCATTGATGCATAAGTAGACATGCTCTCCAACTTGAAAATACTTGAATGATCTATATTAATCTGCATAGCTCTTCTTCTTTTCTTATGTTTCCTTTAAATTCCTTCTAATAACCTACATCTCCTACTCCATCTCATCCAACATTTCTAGTCCAATCAACAGCATATTCATTGGACCACTCCAACTGATAGGAGTATTACAACTCCACCCATAAGATCCTCAAATGGACTCATCCTCAAGGATTCCCGATACTCATTTTTAAATGCAAACTCTACCAATGGAAGATACTCCTCCTACTTCCTCTATTAATGAATGACATACATCCTTAACATATCGTCAAGAATCTCATTAACCCTCTTTTTTTGTCCATATGTTTGTGGATGATAAGATGTAATGAAAGAAAAATATATACCCAAGCCTACAAATAACTCCTTCCAAGACATGGAAGTGAAATTGGAATCCTTGTAATATAATATTCTTGGGAAGACCATGCAATCTCATTATCTCCCTGATGAAGATCTGAACTACCTCACTAGCTGAATTTGTAGACTTCAAAACAATGAAGTGAGCTACCTTTCTCAACCTGTTGACCATAAACATGATGGAAGCATGTTGCTTTGATGTACTCATCAAACTTGTAATGAATTCCATGGAAATGACCTCCCATTTCCATTCTAGAATCGTAATAGGATCCAAAAACCCAACTGGATGCTTACATTCTACTTTCACTTGATGACATTCCAAGCACTTCACAGCCAAATAAACCAACTCTTTCTTCAAGTTGAGAAAATGATAGAACTTCTTAACTCTTGTTAGATTCTTATGATATCCCAGGTGACTTGAATACGACTTGACATGAAACCCCCTCAAGATAAGATTCTTGAGCTCACTGATATATGACACATAAAAATTGTTCTTGAATATAACCAAGCCATTTTCCGTGAGGTGATAACCCTCATCCCTATCACCTTCACCTTGCTTTTTCAATCATTTCTTTAGTTGTTGATACCTATCATCATGTTTTCCCTTAAGAGCTCACAATTGAAATATGATTCACCTTCACTTTTCTATTGAGAGCATTTACAACCCTGTTCTCCTTTCCCTTAATGTATCTGATCTAGAAGTCAAAATCACTGAGGGTAGCCAACCATTTTGCTTACCTAGAATTCAAATTGGGTTGGTTAAAAAATTACCTCAACCCACTATGATTACTCATCAGGATGAACCTCTTTCCAAGAAGATAATGTCTCCACATCTTCAATGTGTGAATGTTAACTTCCAACTCAAGATCATGAATCACATAATTCTTCTCATGCTCATTTAGCTTCCTTGAATCATAGCATACCACTTTCTCTTCCTGCATTAGGACTCCACCAATTCCTTCCTTGCAATTATCTATACAAACCAAAACTCCTTATCATCATCTGCAATCTTCAAAACTGGAGCATTAGTAAGAAAATGCTTCAACTTCTCAAAACTAGTTTCACACTCCTCAATCCATTCAAAATTATTCCCTTTCCTCTGCAAGGATGTAATAGGATAACCAATCCCTAATAATTTCTTGAAGAATCACTTGTAATAACATGTTAGTCCCATGAATGCTCTCACCTCATCCACATACTGTTGGAAATGTTGTCATTGATGGCAAAGGTAAAGATAGGAGTAGCACCTAAACTATCCATAAGGAAAAAGAGACAAAGAGGTAGTAGAGGCAGTAGATGAAACAAAGGAAGCAAGGCAGATAAGGAACTGAGGCAGCAAAGAGCCAACAGAAAGAGAAAAGAAGGAGAGAGGTAGCAAGGCAGATAAGGAACTGAGGTAGCAGAAAAAGCAGGGACAGTGAATAGAACCAGAGGCAATGTAACGAAGATGCGATGCGATGTGATAGGCTTGCAGTGCGATGCATGCGATCGCATATCACAATCGGCGAAAGAAACAGAGAGGCAGAGTAATGAATATGTGATGCGGTCTGATGACATAAGGACAAAATGAGGGCCATTGGATTTTGAAAGGGGCAGAGTTAAGAGAAGAAGATAATTGGGAGTATAAATGGCTCCTATGTGCAATTGACTATGCATGGATGATTGTGAGTCTATCAGGGTTTATAAACAGAGTTGAATAAACCCTGTGGCAAAGGAGAAGTATCTCAACCAGTAATAAGGCAATGGAGGTAGAAAAGACAGAGACAGACAAAGGAGGCAGCAAAGAAGTGAACAAAGGAATCTAAGGCAGAGGCAGAGGAAGTGAATATAATAGAGGCAGAGCCGTTATCACAGAAGTAAAGGCAGAGGCAGAGACACAGCTATTATTGCAGAGAAACAACTATTATTCCGAGAATCGCTATTCCCACCTGGTGAATGAATATATATATATATATATATATAACTAAATTCCGAGAATCGCTACCTCAGCCGGAGGATATATGTATACAATTCCAAGAATCTTTACCCAGCCGGGTGTTACACATAACATAAATATAATTCTGGGAATCGTATACTCCAGCGGCAAAGTATTGCGCTTTATATTCAAAGGACCAAAACATATATATATATATATATTTGTATAGCCATATGCAGCACGAGATCCAAAGAAATGTAGTAATATAAGGTGGGACCCTTCCCAATCGCATCGGAGATTATAAGGGTAGCAGAACAGGTTAAAATAAGAGTTGCGATTGCGATTGGAAGTTTGGATCCGATGGGTATATAAACTACAACTCATACATACCGTGAGTTCTGGTGAACAGTGATGATCGCATTGGAGAGTATAAGGGTTGCGATTGCGACTGGAAGTCCGGATCCGATGGGTATATAACTACAACTCATACATACCGTGAGTTCTGGTGAATAGTGATGATCGCATCGGAGAATATAAGAGTTGCGATTGCGATTGGAAGTCCGGACCCGATGGGTATATAAACCACAACTCATATATAGCTTGAGCTCTAGTTCTAGTCACATCGGCAAAATGCAGTGAACAGTGGTCAATCGCATCGGAAAGAAACAGACCGTCGGAACATATATTAAAAGACTTGCGATTGCGATTGAAGCCTAGACCTGATGGGCTTATAAACTATGATTAATAAGTATTTGAGTTCCAATCACATCAGCAAAGAACACTGAACAGTGGTCAATCGCATCGAAAAGAAACAGACCGTCGGAACATATATTAAAAGACTTGTGATTGCGATTGAAGCTCGGACCCGATGGGCTTATAAACTATGATTAATAATTATTTGAGTTCCAATCACATCGGAAAAGAACAATGAATAGTGATCAATCGCTTCGGAGCAAGGCAACTTGCGATTGCGATCAATTGCAATCGAAAATCGCTGGAGGAGTAGCATATTGCATCGGAAAGCGTGGAAAGTGGGCCCGAAAGGGCATTAGTTATGTATTAAACATGATTCTTCAGTGTCAAAGCAGACATGGCAGTTTGTTTGTTAAAAAGTTGTATAACTATGCCGAGAGTTGAAATTACGTTATATATATAAAAAGGCGCTGGTATATATATATAACACGTTGTTGCGATTGTATTAAAATATGTTGTGTGGTCTGTGAACCCACGAGCCTCAGCTTAAGATGGAGGGTGATTTGTAATATAAAACGATTGTGATGCATGTATGTTCCGCTTGCGGAACTCCCACATCAACAAGACACTTGCTCCGTGTAAAGGGTTGGAATTTGCCCAGAATTACAGTCAGCAGTCACACATATTTACAAAATGCACTGATATAAAAAGCTCAGTTACATGTATGCAGCAGTTACACCACAGCAGAGGACAAAAAATCAAACGGAGCTGAAAAGAGATAAAACACAGTCATAGAAAAGACAGACACAGTCAAAGAAAAGACAAATGTGCAACGAACCAAAAGACTAAATGAGTTGAGCTGAAGTTTTCATTATATGTGAATGTAAATATTGTAATTGAATTTTTTATTGTTTTTGATGCATTGGAAAGTCTCCGGAAGTAAACAAAATCCCACTGTTAGATTAAAATAAGCACCTACAGTTACATTTCTCTGAGTGAGATGGAAAAGAAATGATAAGTCAGAAGGAAAAGAAGATGGCTGTCCATTCCAAATTCATTGAGGAATGCTAACAGTCACAAGAAAATCCTTATAAATAATATCATCTTGATATGCAAAAAGGGTTAGAGAGAGTAAATCTAGAGAAGGCAGAATATAGAAGTGTGAGGCAGAGAAGATTAAGAGAAGAAGAGCAGAAAGAGAAGCTACAGAACAGATCTTATATCTGAGGTAAATTAGCAAACATTCAGGTTGATAAATTGAGGAAGTTCGAGCTTCCCTATCAAGTTGCAGCTTGATAGCTGTCAGTTGTAGCTGACTGAGGTTGGAGCCTCCTGTAGGTTGGTGCCTGCAGAAAATTGAAGGGAGTTGGTGCTTCCTTGCAAGTTGTAGCTTGCAGAATTGAGGTTGGAGCCTCCTGTAGGTTGGTGCCTGCAGAAAAAAGTGGTGAGAGGGAGTTGGAGCTTGCCTTTGCATCACAACAATAATAAGATGTGGTTTTCTCCCTTTATGGGTTTCCACTTATATTTGGTGTCTTTGTGCATGTGTTGATGTGATTTATCTAATCTGCTTAATACTTGTTGCTCACATATTAAGATTGTTGTTACAATTAACAAATCTGTTTGATACTTGCTGCTCACTAATAAAGATTGCTCACATATTAAGTTGATCATGAAGTGAAGGTGTAAATAAGTTTTAAGAGAAAAGTTTTAAAAGTCCATGTATGTGTTAAATTGATTCACCCCCCCCCTCTCAGTTTAACTAAGGGTTCAACAATTGGTATCAGAGCAGGTTCCTTTGGTGTAAGCTTAATAGCTTGAAGGAGATCTGGTTAAGTCACGGACTATCAAAATGTACCTGTGCTAAATACAACAAAATTTCCTGAATGGAGAGATAAGGTTAAAACAGGTTTAATGGCTGATGAACCTGAGGTATGTAAGCTTGTTTGTGATGGTTACTGCACAGACTCCCCCACAGTGAAAGAAAAATAGAGGAATGCCAAGGAAAAATGTGTGATATATAACATTCTTCATAACAAGGACCTTGAGTTGATAATGGATTTAACCTCTGCACAAGAAATCTGGGATAGATTGCACTTCATGCATGAAGTAAACACTAAGGACTGCACTGAAAAGAAGGATAAGAGAATCAAGAAGAATAAAACTTCATGTCAAAAAGAAAATATTCAGTCAAATGAAGTACCTGCTAGTGTGAATGGAGATAAGAACCATGAAGAAATTACAGCTGAAGAAAAAGCCAAACTTGACACTGCTTTGACTGAAATAGAAAGATTGAAGAAAGAAAACAAAGACCTTAAGACAATAGTGCAAATATGTGATCAGAGAGAATATGAAGATAGGAAATAAATTATTGATCTAAAGACACGGCTTGAGGAGGCAAAGAAAGTAGAAGACACTCTGCTACAACAAATGAGAGAGAAAAATATGGAATGTGAAAGATTGGAAGAAGAAGTAGTGAGCCTGAGGAAGAATTTAGAAAAATCCCAAAGAGAACTATTAATGAATACACCTCTAAGGAAAATCACTGAACAATTGGACAAAATGCTAAATTCTCAAAGGTCACCTCTCATAAATACTGGGATAGGATATGAAGGTGAAACCAGTAAGTCCAAGGTTGAAGATAACAAGAAAATCATCTTTGTAAAAGCTGTAAAAGACAGTGAAGTAGCTCAGCAGACTACTACAAAAATAGAAGCCAGCAAGAACAGGATTTTTGAAGAAACAAATAGAATCAAGCAGCAACATCTTAGGACAGAGAATGAGAAGATGAAACAATTAGCTTCTAAAGGCTCATATGCTCCTGAAGATGATTTGAATAAATTTGGAAGATGTCAAAGGAGGTTCTTTCCTCCTATGAAAAATATCACATGTTTTACCTGCCACAAACAAGGACATACTGCAACATGTTGTAATACAAAGCAAACCCAGTCTAACCCGCAAAAGATGCAGCAAACAAGAAGAACACCTCAAGCAAGCAAATGGAAAAGACAATTTTTCACCAGGTACACAAATCATTTTCATGGCTATTGTTATACATGCAATAATTTTGGACACAAAATTGTTGATTGTAAAATGTATTCAAGAAGAGGAACAAAGTATTATACATCAGCTCAAATGTGCTTTGATAAAATAAAATGTTATGTATGCCCCAAGCTTGGCCACAAACCAAAGGACTGTAAACTACCTTATATATTAAATAACTCTAGACAGATGATAGAAATAAAGAAAATTAAACAAAACTATGAATCAAAAAGAAGTGCAGACATTATGAAGAACCCCAATAAAGTATGGAAGGACAAGAGAAAGGGGGAGCCTATCATCTCAATAACATAATGAATCTAGCATAGTCTCAGGGGGAGCTGCTCTAGAAAACATAGAAAATATCCAACCAGTGATAAATTTGAAGCAACATCCCAGGGGGAGAGCGGTTCATAAATAATCCCCATGAAAGTAGTATAAGAAGAGCTCCATGACATAAGAACAGCTATGAGATCAGGAAGTGAAAGGATTTTCCTCTAAAAGAGAACTATAGAGAAAGAAGATCATCTGAAGTATTAAGTAGCTGACAGATTGATGGAAGAAGAGAAGAGAGCAAGAAGCCATGATGATAGAGGAAACCTTAGCAATGAACATATAAGCTAAGAAGACTTTAGCACATTAAAGTGATGATCACACTATACTTCCTACTGCTAGAATTAATAATGTATCACATTAAGAAGGATGAGTAAGAAAAGTGCCTATCATCAGTTCATTACATCTTTCAAAAGGTCCACTTGGAGAAATGAAGTTAAGTGAGTAATAAATCTTTGAGTAATCAGCCCATGAAGATACATAGAAAATAAATTGATGTCTTCCTGAAGATTTGAATGCTAGAACAGTTGAAAGTGTATATAAAGCAGCAATGATTTTGGAGCAGTCCAAGAAAAGGAAATGCAGTGACATTCTTTTAAACCAAAATAAGCAAAAGGTTAATGATGCCAAGATTAAATTTAGTATATTGATGATTGTTGGTGTGAACAGTGGAAAGATCAATAGTAGAAACTATGGGTTCATGTGCAAGCTAAAGTGAAATCTCTGCATAGTTTATCAAAGTAATATCAATTGGTGTTTAGGTACAAGAAGCATGCTTATCAATAGATTACCAAGCATTATCAGGGAAGCAGCAGTATGATACAGGTCCACAGGATCAAAGGACTATTGCAAAAGAACCTCAAGGTTGAATCATCAAGAACATACTTCTCAAAGGTGAAAGGATTTGCAGGTAATCCAACTTTAAAGAGAGATTGACATACATACCCCCTTATGTCATAAAGAAAAGTGCATGGTTGATAAGTGAGATCGACCAATACATTGAATGCATCCTACCTCAAGGTTTTGTTTCGAAAGTTCATTATGCAAGCAGTAAAGGCATTTGATCTCTTAGATCAAATTCTGGTTAATTCATTGATCACATCTGTAACAAGAACCTTCAGCTATTAAGAATAATATCAGCATCCTAGCTCATATCATCACCAATAGGCAGGAAAGGTGTACCACAGCAACCAAAGATATATTGGCATCATTATCATAATTGAACAGGTGTGGTACTGCAGGTGAGTATTGCAGGAGAAGACATATTCCATCTACGATATTCCTCAACAGATTTGTATTTCTGATGAATATCATACTAGAGATAGAAGTGTATTTGAATCATTCTCAGCATGTTAGCTTTGGTCAAATGAAGCATCTCTGATTATATGAGTCTGATGATATATGGATGTTCTATCATCACCTACACTCTACACAAGTGCAAGGAATCTGTGCTTTGGGATTGTATTAATTTACAGTGTACAGTCAAGTCCAATAATCCTCAAAGTGTTCTCTCAACAAGTCTTGTACACCAGTTTGGAGCAGCAGGGTACAAAGTCAGAAGAAGGTGGTCTAAACACAAATCAGAGAGAGGAAATGCAAATAAAAAATCAACACTGAGAAATGTGCAACCCTTTGCCATTGATGTCAAAGGGGGAGGATCGAAAAGCAAGTAATAGAAGAAAGGGTCTTCTAAAAGAAGCCAGCCAGAGAAATATTTGGAGGAAGCATTGGATTATCGGTGGATGTGTTGCCATCAATGCCAAAGGGGGAGACTGTTGGAAATGTTGTCACTGATGGAAAAGGTAAAGATAGGAGCAGCACCTAAACTATCCATAAGGCAAAAGAGACAGAGAGGTAGTAGAGGCAGTAGATGAAACAAAGGAAGCAAGCTAGATAAGGAACTGAGGCAGCAAAGAGACCAAAAAAAATAGCAAAGAAGGAGAGAGGTAGCAAGGCAGCAAAGGAAGCAAGGCAGATAAGGAACTGAGGCAGCAGACAAAGCAGAGACAGTGAATAGAAGAAGAGGCAATGTAATGAAGATGTGATGCGATGCATGCGATCGCATATCGCAATCGACGAAAGAAAGAGAGAGGCAGAGTAATGCATATGCGATGCGGTCTGATGACATCAGGACAAAATGAGGGCCATTGGATTTTGAAAGGGGTTGAGTTAAGAGAACAAGATAATTGGGAGTATAAATGGCTCCTATGTGAAATTGACTGTGCATGGATGATTGTGAGTTTATCAGGGTTTATAAACATAGTTGAATAAACCCTGTGGCAAAGGAGAAGTATTTGAACCAGCAATAAGGCAATGAAGGCAGAAAAGACAGAGACAGACAAAGGAGGCAGCAACGAAGCGAACAAAGGAAGCTAAGGTAGAGGCAGAGGAAGCGAATATAATAGAGGCAGATCCGTTATCACAGCAGTAAAGGCAGAGGCAGAGCGACAGAAGCAGCAGAGGCAGAGACACAACTATTATTGCAGAGAAACAACTATTATTCTGAGAATCGTTGTTCCCACTTGGTGAATATATATATATATATATATATATATATATATAACTAAATTCCGAGAATCGCTACCTCAACCGAAGGATATATGTATACAATTCCGAGAATCTTTACCCAGCCGGTCGTTACACATAACATAAATATAATTCCGGGAATCATAACCCAAGCGGCAATGTAATGCATAGTTAATATAAATTTCATTCCGGGAATCGTATACTCCAGCGGCAAAGTATTGGGCTTTATATTCAAAGGACCAAAACATATATATATATATATATATATAGAGAGAGAGAGAGATATATATATATATATATATATATATATATATATATGTGTGTGTGTGTGTGTGTGTGTGTGTGTATAGCCATATGCAGGGCGAGATCCAAAGAAATGTAGTAATATAAGGTGGGACCCTTCTCAATCGCATCGGAGATTATAAGGGCAGCGGAACAGGTTAAAATAAGAGTTGTGATTGCGATTGGAAGTCCGGATCCGATGGGTATATAAACTACAACTCATACATACCGTGAGTTCCGGTGAACAGTGATGATCGCATCGGAGAATATAAGGGTTGTGATTGCGATTGGAAGTCCGGATCCGATGGGTATTTAAACTACAACTCATACATACCGTGAGTTCTGGTGAATAGTGATGATCGCATCGGAGAATATAAGATTTGCGATTGCGATTGGAAGTCCGGACCCGATGGGTATATAAACCACAACTCATATATAGCTTGAGTTCCAGTTCCAATCGCATCGAAAAAATGCAGTGAACAGTGGTCAATCGCATCGGAAAGAAATAGACCGTCGGAACATATATTAAAAGACTTGCGATTGCGATTGAAGCCCGGAACCGATGGGCTTATAAACTATGAATAATAAGTATTTGAGTTCCAATCGCATCAGCAAAGAACAGTGAACAGTGGTCAATCGCATCGGAAAGAAATAGACCATCGAAACATATATTAAAAGACTTGCGATTGTGATTGAAGCCCGGACCCGATGGGCTTATAAACTATGATTAATAAATATTTGAGTTCCAATCGCATCGGCAAAGAATAGTGAATAGTGATCAATCGCTTCGGAGCAAGGCAGCTTGCGATTATGATCAATTGCAATCGGAAATCGCTGGAGGAGTAGCATATTGCATCGGAAAGCGTGGAAAGTGGGCATGAAAGGGCATTAGTTATGTATTAAACATGATTCTTCAGTGTGAAAGTGGACATGGCAATTTGTTTGTTAAAACATTGTATAACTATGCCGAGAGTTGAAATTACGTTATATATATAAAAAGGCACTGGTATATATATATAACGTGTTGTTGTGATTTTATTAAAAGATGCCGCATGGTCTGTGAACCCACGAGCCTCGGCTTAAGGTGGAGGGTGATTTGTAATATAAAACGATTGCGATGCATGTATGTTCCGCTTGCGGAACTCCCACATCAACAAGACACTTGCTGCGTGTAAAGGGTTGGAATTTTCCCAGAATTACAGTCAGCAGTTACACATATTTACAAAATGCACTGATATAAAAATCTCAGTTACATGTATGCAGCAGTTACACCACAGCAGAGGACAGAA
Source organism: Pinus albicaulis (assembly GCA_034641835.2). Taxonomy (NCBI): domain Eukaryota; kingdom Viridiplantae; phylum Streptophyta; class Pinopsida; order Pinales; family Pinaceae; genus Pinus; species Pinus albicaulis. The sequence goes on from CM076575.1 coordinate 1,629,102,455, forward strand.
AAGCAAACGGAGATGAAAAGAGATAAAACACAATCACAGAAAAGAAAGACACAGTCAAAGAAAAGACAAATGCGCAGCGAACCAAAATACTAAAAGAGTTGAGCTGAAGTTTTCATTATATGTGAATGTAAATATTTTAATTGAATTTTTTATTGTTTGTGATGCATTGGCAAGTCTCCGGAAGAAAACAAAATCCCACTGTTAGATTAAAATAAGCACCTACAGTTACATTTTTCTGAGTGAGCTGGAAAAGAAATGAGAAGGCAGAAGGCAAAGACGCATGGTTGTCCATTCCAAATTCATTGAGGAATGCTAACAGTCGCAAGAAAATCCTTATAAATAATATCATCTTGATATGCAAAAAGAGGTTAGAGAGAGTAAATCTAGAGAAGGCAGAATATAGCAGTGTGAGGCAGAGAAGGTTAAGAGAAGAAGAGCAGAAAGAGAAGCTGCAGAACAGAGCTGATATCTAAGGTAAATCAGCAAACATTCAGTTTGATAAATTGAGGAAGTTGGAGCTTCCCTATCAAGTTGAAGCTTGATAGCTGTCAGTTGTAGCTAACTAAGGTTGGAGCCTCCTGTAGGTTGGTGCCTGCAGAAAATTGAAGGGAGTTTGAGCTTCCTTGCAAGTTGTAGCTTGCAGAATTGAGGTAGGAGCCTCCTGTAGTTTGATGCCTACAGAAAATCAGTGGTGAGAGGGATTTGGAGCTTGCCTTTGCATCACAACAATAATAAGATGTGGTTTTCTCCCTTTATGGGTTTCCACTTATATCCGATGTCTATGTGCATGATGTCTATGTGGTGATTTGTTTATCTAATTTGCTTAATACATGTTTCTTACATATTAAGACTGTTGTTACATAAAAAAATCTGCTTGATACTTGCTGCTCACAAATTAAGATTGCTCACATATTAAGTTGATCATGAAATGAAGGTGTAAATAAGTTTTAAGGGAAAAGTTTTAAAATTCCATGTATGTGTTAAAATGATTCACCCCCACCCCCCCTCATTTTAACTAAGGGTTCAACAATTGGTATCAGATCAGGTTCCTTTGGTGTAAGATTAATAGCTTGAAGGAGATCTGGTTGAGTCATGGACTATCAAAATGTACCTGTGCTAAATACAACAAACTTTCTTGAATGGAGAGATAAGGTTAAAACAGGTTTAATGGCTGATGAACCTGAGGTATGGAAGCTTGTTTGTGATGGTTAATGCACATACTCCCCCACAGTGAAAGAACAACAGAGGAAATCTAAGGCAAAATGTGTGATATATAACAGTCTTCATAACAAGGACCTTGAGTTGATAATGGATTTAACCTATGCAAAAGAAATCTGGGATAGATTGCACTTCATGCATGGAGTAAAAACTAAGGACTGCACTGACAAGAAGGATAAAAGAATCAAGAAGAAGAAAACTTCATGTCAAAAAGAAAATATTCAATCAAATGAAGTACCTGCTAGTGTGAATGGAGATAAGAACCATGAAGAAATTACAGTTGAATAAAAATCCAAACTTGACACTGCTTTGACTGAAATAGAAAGATTGAAGAAAGAAAAAAAAGACCTTAAGACAGTAGTGCAAATATGTGATCAGAGAGAATATGAAGATAGGAAATAAATTATTGATCTAAAGACACAGCTTGAGGAGGCAAAGAAAGTAGAAGACACTCTGCTACAACAAATGAGAGAGAAAAATATGGAATGTGAAAGATTGGAAGAAGAAGTAGTGAGCCTGAGGAAGAATTTAGAAAAAGCCCAAAGAGGACTATTAATGAATACACCTCTAAGGAAAAGCACTAAAAAATTGGACAAAATACTAAATTCTTAAAGGTCACCTCTCATAAAGACTGGGATAGGATATGAAGGTGAAACCGGTAAGTCCAAGGTTGAAGATAACAAGAAAATCATCTTTGTAAAAGCTGTAAAAGACAGTGAAGTAGCTCAGCAGACTACTACAAAAATAGAAGCCAGCAAGAACAAGATTTGTGAAGAAACAAATAGAATCAAGCAGCAACATGTTAGGACAGAGAATGAGAAGATGAAACAATTAGCTTCAAAAGGCTCATATGCTCCTGAAGATGATTTGAATAAATTTGGAAGATGTCAAAGGAGGTTCTTTCCTCCAATGAAAAATATCACATGTTTTACCTGCCACAAACAAGGACATACTGCAACATGTTGTAAGACAAAGCAAACCCAGTCCAACCAGCAAAATATGTAGCAAACAAGAAGAACATCTCAAGCAAGCAAATGGAAAAGACAATTTTTCACCAGGTACACAAATCATTTACATGGCTATTGTTATACATGAAATAATTTTGGACACAAAATTGTTGATTGTAAAATGTATTCAAGAAGAGGAACAAAGTATTATACATCAGCTCAAATGTGCTTTGATAAAATAAAATGTTATGCATGCCTCAAGCTTGGCCACAAAGCAAAGGACTATAAACTGCCTTATATATTAAAGAACTCTAGACAGATGATAGAAATAAAGCAAATCAAACAAAACTATGAATCTAAAAGAAGTGCAGACATTATGAAGAACCCCAATAAATTATGGAAGGATACGAGAAAGGGGGAGCCTATCATCTCAATAACATAATGAATCTAGCATAGTCTCAGGGGGAGCTACTCTAGAAAACATAGTAAATATCCAACCAGTGATAAATTTGAAGCAACATCCCAGAGGGAGAGCAGTTCGTAAATAATCCCCATGAAAGTAGTTTAAGAAGAGCTCCATGAAATAAGAACAACTATGAGATCAGGAAGTGAAAGGATTTTCCTCTAAAAGAGAACTATGGAGAAAGAAGATCATCTGAAGTATTAAGTAGCTGATAGATTGATGGAAGAAGAGAAGAGAGAAAGAAGCCATGATGATAGAGGAAACCTTAGCAATGAACATATAATCTAAGAAGACTTTAGCACATTAAAGTGATGATCACACTATACTTCCTACTGCTAGAATTAACAATGTATCACATTAAGAAGGATGAGTAAGAAAAGTGCCTATCATCAGTTCATTACATCTTTCAAAAGGTCCACTTGGAGAAATGCAGTTAAGTTAGTAATAAATCTTTGAGTAATCAGCCCATGAAGATACATAGAAAATAAATTGAAGATGTCTTCCTGAAGATATGAATGCTAGAACAGTTGAAAGTGTATATAAAGCAGCAATGATTTTGGAGCAGTCCAAGAAAAGGAAATGCAGTGACATTCTTTTAAACCAGAATAAGCAAAATGTTAACGATGCCAAGATTAAATTCAGTATATTGATGATTGTTGGTGTGAACATTGAAAAGACCAATAGTAGAAGCTATGGGTTCATGTGCTAGCTAAATTGAAACCTCTGCATGGTTTTTCAATGTAATATCAATTGGTGTTTAGGAACAAGCAACATGCTTATCAATAGATTAACAAGCATTATCAGTGGAGCAGAAGTATGATACAGGTCCACAGGATCAAAGAAATATGGCAAAAGAACCTCAATGTTGAATCATCAAGAACATACTTCAGCAGAAAGGATTTGCTGACATCTCACCATTGAAAAGAGATTGATCACTGACATACATACCCCCTTATGTCATAAAGAAAAGTGCTTGGTTGATAAGTAAGACTAAACAATAAATTGAATGTATCTAGCCTCAAGGTTTTGTTGTGAAAGTACATTATGCAAGCAGTAAAGGCATTTGATATCTTAGATCAAATTCTGGTTAATTCATTGATCACATCTGTAACAAGAACCTTCAGCTATTAAGAATAATATCAACATCCTAGCTCATATCATCACCAACAGGCAGGAAAGGTGTACCACAAAAACCAAGGATATATTGGCATCATTATCATAATTGAACAGGTGTGGTACTGCAGGTGAGTATTGTAGGAGAAGACATATTCCATCTACGATCTTCCTCAACAGATTTGTATTTCTGATGAAGATCATACTAGAGACAGAAGTGTATTTGAAGCATTCTCAGCATGTTAGCTTTGGTCAAATGAAGCATCTCTGATTATATGAGTCTGATGATATATGGTTGTTCTATCATCACCTACACTCTACACAAGTGTAAGGAATCTGTGCTTTGGGATTGTATTAATTTACAATGTACAGTCAAGTCCAATAATCCTCAAAGTGTTCTCTCAACAAGTCTTGTACACCAGTTTGGAGCAGCAGGGTACAAAGTCAGAAGAAGGTGGTCTAAACACAAATCAGAGAGAGTAAATGCAAATAAAAAATTAACATTGAGAAATGTGCAACCCTTTGCCATTGATGTCAAAGGGGGAGGAAAAGTAGGTAATAGAAGAAAGGGTCTTCTAAAAGAAGCCAGCCAGAGAAAGATTTGGAGGAAGCATTGGATTATCGGTGGATGTGTTGCCATCAATGCCAAAGGGGGAGACTATTGGAAATGTTGTCATTGATGGCAAAGGTAAAGATAGGAGCAGCACCTAAACTATCCATAAGGAAAAAGAGACAGAGAGGTAGTAGAGGCAGTAGATGAAACAAAGGAAGCAAGGCAAATAAGGAACTGAGGCAGTGAAGAGACCAACAGAAAGAGCAAAGAAGGAGAGAGGTAGCAAGGCAGCAAAGGAAGCAAGGCATATAAGGAACTGAGGCAGCAGACAAAGCAGAGACAGTGAATAAAAGCAGAGGCAATGTAATGAAGATGTGATGCGATGCGATAGGCTTGCGGTGCGATGCATGCGATCGCATATCGCAATCGGCGAAAGAAACAGAGAGGCAGAGTAATGAATATGCGATGCGGTCTGATGACATCAGGACAAAATGAGGGCCATTGGATTTTGAAAGGGGTAGAGTTAAGAGAAGAAGATAATTGGGAGTATAAATGGATCCTATGTGAAATTGACTGTGCATGGATGATTGTGAGTCTATCAAGGTTTATAAACAGAGTTGAATAAACCCTGTGGCAAAGGAGAAGTATCTGAACCAACAATAAGGCAATGGAGGTAGAAAAGACAGAGACAGACAAAGGAGGCAGAAAAGAAGCTAACAAAGGAAGCTAAGGCAGAGGTAGAGGAAGCGGATATAATAGAGGCAGAGCCGTTATCACAGCAGTAAAGGCAGAGGCAAAGTGACAGAAGTAGCAGAGGTAGCGACACAACTATTATTGCAGAGAAACAGCTATTATTCCGAGAATTGCTGTTCCCACCTGGTGAATATATATATATAACTAAATTTCAAGAATCGCTACCTCAGCCGGAGGATATATGTATACAATTCCGAGAATCTTTACCCAACCGGGCATTACACATAACATAAATATAATTCCTGGAATCATAACCCAAGCGGCAATGTAATGCATAGTTAATATAAATTTCATTCGGGGAATCATATACTCCAGCGGCAAAGTATTGCGCTTTATATTCAAAAGACCAAAACACACACACACACACACATACACACACACACACAGATATATATATATATATATATATATATATATATATATATATATATATATATATATATTGTATGTATATGTATAGCCATATGCAGCGCGAGATCCAAACAAATGTAGTAATATAAGGTGGGACCCTTCCCAACCGCACCGGAGATTATAAGGGCAATAACAAAGTTAAAATAAGAGTTGCGATTGCGATTGAAGTCCGGATCCGATGGGTATATAAAATACAACTCATACATACCGTGAGTTATGAACAAGGATGATCACATTGGAGAATATAATTATTGCGATTGGAAGTCCGATCCGATGGCTATATAAACTACAACTCATACATACCGTGAGTTCCGTATGCTGATGATCGCATCGAGAATATAAGAGTTATTGCGATTGGAAGTCCTGACCGATGGGTATATAAACCACAACTCATATATAGCTTGAGTTACAGCCCAATCGCATCGCAAAGTGGAGTGAACAATGGTCAATTACTAAAGAAACAATCATCGGAACATATATTAAAAGACTTGCGATTGCGATTGAAGCCCGTCGATGGGCTTATAAACTATGATTAATAAGTATTTGAGTTCCAATCGCATCTAAAGAACTGAACAGGGTCATTATGAAAGAAATAGACCGTCGTAACATATATAAAAGACTTGCTTGCGATTGAAGCCCTAATTCGATGGGCTTATAAACTATGATTAATAAGTATTTGAGTTCCAATCGCATCGCAAAGAAAATTGAAGGATCAATCGTCAAGCAAGGAAACTTGCGATTGCGATCAATCGCAATCGGAAATCGGAGGAGTAGCATATTGCACGAAAGCGTGGCAAGTGCCCGAAAGGGCATTAGTTATGTATTAAACATGATTCTTCAAAGTCAAAGTGGACATGGCGTTTGTTTGTTAAAACGTTGTATAACTATGCCGAGAGTTGAAATTACGTTATATATATAAAAAGGCGCCGTGTATATATATATATATATAACGCGTTGTTGAGATTGTATTAAAAGATGCCGCGTGGTCTGTGAACCCATGGGCCTCAGCTTAAGGTGGAGGGTGATTTGTAATATAAAACGATTGTTATGCATGTATGTTCCGCTTGCGGAACTCCCACATCAACAAGACACTTGCTGTGTGTAAAGGGTTGGAATTTTCACAGAATTACAGTTAGCAGTTACACATATTTACAAAATGCAGTGATATAAAAATTTCAGTTACATGTATGCAGCAGTTACACCACAGCAGAGGACAGAAAAGCAAACGGAGTTGTAAAGAGATAAAACACAGTCACAGAAAAGAAAGACACAGTCAGAGAAAAGACAAATGCGCAGCGAATGTTAGGTCCCTATATTACTAGTATAGTCCCTTATTGTTGTTAGTGTAACCCCCTTATTGTTACTATTGTACCCTTGTAACCCCCATTTTGTTATTATTATGCCCTTAAATTGTTATTGTTAGGTCGACTAGGATTACATTGTGGCCCACTAGGATTACATTGTGTCCCCATGGACTCCTATATATAGAAAGGAGGTTTTGTAAATTGTATCATCCAAGAATTGTTCATTTATGTAATGTATTGGAGTTTTTCCCCCTCAAAGTGGCTTATTTCTAAGGCGTTGATATCTCTTTTCTTCTATTTTTGGAGCTGGTTACACAACATTTGGTATCAGAGGTTTGGATTCTAGGGTTTCGCTGCTCCAAACAGGTCATCATGGCATTTTCGCTATAACCTTTTTTCTACGAAGTTTCAGAAGCTCAAATTTTTAGGGTGCGAAGCCAAAATCCTGAGGAATATTGTCTAAAAATTTCAGAGCTTGGTTCGCAATATATTCAGAGATATGATCTGTGGAAGTTAGGTCTTTTTTCAGGCTCCTAAACAGGTCATCGTGGAATTTGCGCTATAATTTTTTTTATACGAAGGTTCAAAATCTGAAATTCGTATGGTGCGAAGCTGAAATCCTGAGGAAATTCATCAAAAAATTTTAGAGCTTGGTTTGCAATATTTTTGGAGATATGATCTATGGAAGGTAGTGATTTTTCAGGCTCCTGAATTTTATCTCAAAGAGGTGATCGTGGGAAAAGCTCAATAAATCTCTCTCTGGGCATCGGATTGGAGTGACGTAAAAAGTGGTCACAAGTACACGGACTTTAGTTTCTTGGATTTTAATTTTAGAGACAAAGGACAAAACAGTGACACGTGGCAAGTCGTAAAAGTTCGCTCTACTGAACCAGTCCATAATTAGGTAATTGTGGGAGATTGGACACAACTTTGTCTTGGAGAATCCAAATCAGGTTAGACCTGTGGCATTTGAAATATAATTCAGAGGGCTACGTCGGTACCTAAATTGAGATATTCAAGTGCTGCAATCACAAAGATAATCCAATTTCAATATCGAGCTCTTCAAAAGCAAGAAAAAGGTGTGTATTTTTTTTCCGAATTGCATAAGTCTTGTTTGAAGAATCAATTTGAATTGATTCCAAGGGCATATTGTAGAATAGATATCAGTATTGGTTTCTAAAAGATGCCCCGTAAAAATAATTCAACACCCATTAAGCCTTCAGAAGGGTCTACTATGACTCATGAAGATGAAGAATTGCAACACGATCTATCAAAATTACAAGAGCAAGTGCAACAAATTTCACTCTCGCAAAGAGAGACAAAAAATGAAATGGAAGTTTTGAAGAAAGGCATGGAAGCTAAGATGGATGGCGTGGAAGCTAATATGGATGGCATGGAAGCTACGATGGATGACATGAAAGACAACATGGAAAACATGAAGAATGATCTCAAAGCAGACATCGAAGGTTTGACAAAGTTGATACAAGAAAGGTTTCCTAATGGTGAAAAGATAGTAGAAGAACCTCATGATGAGAACAAAATAAATGTTAATCGTGATTTCATAAACTCTAATGTTGGCGGGAAGAACCACCATATTCAAAAAATGGATATGAGGAAGTTTGATGGAAAGGATCCTGTAACATGGATACTACAGATGGAGCAATATTTTGATCTCCATAACGTGCAAAACACACAAAAGGTATGCATTGCAACTTTACATTTAGAACAAAATACATTTGTATGGTATCGATGGCTTTGCTTCCGTAAAAAAAATTTCACTTGGTCAATTTTTACGGAGGAAATGATAGCACATTATGAGGATACAAAGAGCAACACTTTCTTTAGCCAATTGATAAATCTCAAACAAAAGGGTTTAGTGGGGCAGCACATTGAGGACTTCCAAAAATTGAATATAAGGGTAACTGATATTCCAGAGGAACACAGGATTGATCTCTTCATAGGCACTCTAAAGGATAACATCCAACATGAAGTTCGTGTTTTGGAACCTGATTCATTGGAGAAGGCATTCAGGTTGGCAAGAAAGTTGAATGTAAAATTATGGCGACAAGGAAGCCTACCACTCAATTCTATAAAGAAGGAAGTGTTGCTACGCCTAGATTTCCACAACCTACAAGGTTGACACCACAAAATTTGGAAGAAAAAAGAGCAAAAGGGCTTTGCTACAGTTGTGATAGCAAATACACTAAAGGTCATAAGTGTGCTGAGAAGAAATTATTTTACATAGATTGTGAAGAGGAAGAAGAAAATGAACAAGAAGAGGATATACACCTGGAACCAACCCTAGAAGAGGAAGAAATGAATCCTGCCATATCGTGTAATGCACTGGCAGGAATTACCACTCCTAAAACTCTTAAGATATAAGGACAAATCAAGAAGAAAAATTTAATAGTGTTGATTGATTCAGGTAGCACCCATAATTTTATTCATTGTAAGGTAGCCAAGGAATTAAATTGTTTCCTATACCCAGCACCAGAATGTCAAGTGATGGTTGCAAATGGAGGAACTATAAATTTCTCTGGAAAATGCCATAATATTAAGCTAACCATGGGGGAATATGTATTGACTAGTCCAATGCTTTCCATTCCTATGGAGGTGCTGATGTTGTACTAGGAGTACAATGGTTACAATCTTTGGGGACGGTAGCTTTTAATTTTCAAGAACTTTTCTTGAAATTTTTTTCAGAAGGAAAGGAAGTCGAATTACGGGGTATTGAAGGGAATCCGGGAAGGATAATAAGCTCTAATGTCATGACAAAGCTTCTAAAGAAACAACAACGAGGCGTAATTGCACAATTATGCTCACTAGAAGTTCCGACATCAAAATCATCTATTTCCAGATCTCCAACAAGTCTTGGACAATCATTCCAAGGTGTTTGAAACTCCCAAAGGACTCCCACCTATTCGTGATCATGATCATGCTATTCATTTGATTCCAGGAAGTGTTCCTCCAAACATCCAGCCTTATAGATATCCTTACTTCCAAAAGAGCAAAATTGAACGCATGATTGCAGAAATGTTAGAGGCGGGTATAATTCAACCTAGTCAAAGTTCTTTCTCTGCTCCTGTAGTATTGGTACACAAGAAGGATGGATCATGGCGAATGTGTCCAGATTATAGGGAGCTCAATAAACTCACCATTAAAGACAAATTTCCCATTCCTGTGATTGATGAATTATTGGATGAATTACATGGAGCAATTTATTTTACCAAGTTGGATCTTCGTTCAGGATATCATCAAATTAGAATGAAGACCGAAGATATTCCAAAAACAGCATTTCGAACTCATGAGGGTCATTATGAATTTTTGGTCATGCCTTTTGGCCTTACCAATGCACCTTCTACATTTCAAGGGTTGATGAATTCCATTTTCAAACCCTTCCTTAGAAAATTTGTGCTAGTATTTTTTTGATGATATACTAATCTACAGCAGGTCTTGGAAGGATCATGTTGAACATGTTGACAGGGTGCTCAAACTATTGCAGGAGAAACAATTATATGCAAAAAAATCCAAATGTTTCTTTGGAGTACAAGAGGTGGAATATCTGGGTCCTATTGTATCTCACGAGGGTGTTAAGGTAGACCCTAAAAAAATTAAAGCCATTAAGGAATGGAAAGTCCCTACAACCATAAAGCAGTTGCGAGGATTTCTCGGGTTAACAGGGTATTATCGCAAGTTTGTTAAGAATTATGGGAGAATAGTAGCACTTCTAACAACATTATTGAAGAAAGATGCATTTTCATGGACTCCTGAAGCAACTAAGGCCTTTGAACATCTTAAAGAGGAAATGTGCCTAGCACCGGTCTTAGCTACGCCAGACTTCAAAAAAACCTTTATTGTGGAATGTGATGCCTCAGGAAATGGAATTGGTGTTGTTTTAATGCAAGAAGGAAGACCCATTGCTTTTGAAAGTCATTCAATCAAAGGAAAGTATTTACAAAAGGATATTTATGAGAAGGAAATGTTGGCAATACTACATGCACTAAAGAAATGGAGACCTTACCTAATGGGAAGACACTTCAAGGTAAAAACTGATCATGATAGTCTTAAACACTTTTTGGAACAAAGACTATCTTTAGAAGAGTAGCAAAAATGGGTCACAAAGATGTTGGGTTATGACTTTGAAATAATCTAAAAAAAAGGAAAGCTTGATGTTGTTGCAGATGCACTCTCAAGAAAGAATGAAGAGGTGGAAGCATTGCTTTGTGCCATTTCTATTATCCAACCAGATTGGATAACTGAAGCAAGATATGAATGGAAGAAGGACAAAGATGTATGGACACTCATTCAAAAGTTGCAGCAAGATCCTAGTACATATGATACATTTAGTTGGAAAAATGATTCCTTATGGTATAAAGATCGCTTATATCTTTGTAAGAATTCCCAACTAAAACAAAATATTCTTCTGGAATTGCACACTTCTCCTTTAGGAGGACACTCAGGATTTTTAAAAACTTACCACAGGGTGAAGAAAGAATTTTTTTGGGATGGCCTTAAATTTGATATTCAAAAGTTTTTTGCGGAATTTTTGGCTTGCCAGCAGAATAAAATGGAAACAATTAAGACCCCGGGACTTATACAACCTTTATCCCTTCCAAGTCAATGTTGGGAGGAGATTTCAATGGATTTTATCATAGTTTTACCTAAGTCCGAAGGAAAGAGTGTCATCATGGTGGTAGTTGATAGACTTACCAAGTTTGCACACTTTTGTGCATTATCTCATCCATTTAAAGCAAGTACAGTTGCTACTACATTTATGGAAAAAATTCAAAAGCTACATGGAAGCCCAAGGGTCATTGTGAGTGACAGAGATCCCATTTTTACTGGAAATTTTTGGACGGAGTTATTTTCTTGTTTGGGTACTCAATTAGCTCATAGCTCATCTTATCATCCGCAATATGATGGTCAAACTGAGATAGTAAATAAATTTTTGGAAGGACATCTTCGTTGTTTTGTATCTGATAAACAAACACAATGGGTCAAGTGGTTACCTCTCGCTGAATGGTGGTATAACACTTCCTTCCATACTGCAGCAAAAATGACCCCATTTATGGCACTTTATGGATATCATCCACCATCCATCACATCATATTTGAGGGAAAATTCAAAGGTTCAAGCAATGGAAGATCACATCGAGCATCGGCAAGAAGTTCTCCAACTCTTAAAGGATAACCTAAATTTGGCACAAAATCGAATGAAACAACAGGCAGATCAACATCGCAGCAAGAGAAGTTTTGATGTAGGAGATTGGGTATTTTTACGGCTACAACCATACAAACAAATGTCCCTCAAGCAAGCTAAGAAGGATAATAAATTATTGCCAAATTACTATGGTCCTTACAAGGTGTTGCAGAAGATTGGTACTATGGCATACAAATTGGAGCTTCCTGCTTCTTCACGAGTGCATCCAGTTTTCCATGTTTCATGCTTAAAGAAGGTTATAGGTGAAAATATTCCAGTTCAAACAATATTGCCAGAACTTGATGAGGAAGGAAAAATCATATTGGAACCTAAAGTGGTCACGGAAACAAGAACTCGACAGCTACGAAATCGATCAATTTCAGAGTATCTCATCAAGTTGAAGAACTTACCCACTGAAGGTTCTACATGGGAGGATGAGAATTTTATACAGAAGCACCCAGAGCTACTCAAGCGTTGAGGACAACACTTTTTTGAAGGAGAGGGGCATGTTAGGTCCCTATATTACTAATATAGTCCCTTATTTTTGTTAGTGTAACCCCCTTATTGTTACTATTGTACCCTTGTAACCCCCATTTTGTTATTATTATGCCCTTAAATTATTATTATTAGGTCGGCTAGGATTACATTGTGGCCCACTAGGATTACATTATGGCCCCATGAACTCCTATATATAGAAAGGAGGTTTTGTAAATTGTATCATCCAAGAATTGTTCATTTATGTAATGTATTGGAGGTTTCCCCGTCGAAGTGGCTTATTTCTAAGGCATTGATATATATTTTCTTCTATTTTTGGAGCTGGTTGCACAACAGCGAACCAAAATACTAAATGAGTTGAGCTGAAGTTTTCATTATATGTGAATGTAAATATTGTAATTGAATTTTTTATTGTTTGTGATGCATTGGCAAGTCTCCGGAAGTAAACAAAATCCCACTGTTAGATTAAAATAAGCACCTACAGTTACATTTTTCTGAGTGAGCTGGAAAAGAAATGAGAAGGCAGAAGGCAAAGAAGCATGGCTGTCCATTCCAAATTCATTGAGGAATGCTAACAGTCACAAGAAAATCCTTATAAATAATATCATCTTGATATGCAAAAAGGGTTAGAGAGAGTAAATCTAGAGAAGGCAGAATATAGAAGTGTGAGGCAGAGAAGATTAAGAGAAGAAGAGCAGAAAGAGAAGCTACAGAACAGATCTTATATCTGAGGTAAATTAGCAAACATTCAGGTTGATAAATTGAGGAAGTTCGAGCTTCCCTATCAAGTTGCAGCTTGATAGCTGTCAGTTGTAGCTGACTGAGGTTGGAGCCTCCTGTAGGTTGGTGCCTGCAGAAAATTGAAGGGAGTTGGTGCTTCCTTGCAAGTTGTAACTTGCAGAATTGAGGTAGGAGCCTCCTGTAGGTTGGTGCCTGCAGAAAAACAGTGGTGAGAGGGAGTTGGATCTTGCCTTTGCATCACAACAATAATAAGATGTGGTTTTCTCCCTTTATGGGTTTCCACTTATATCTGGTGTCTCTGTGCATGATGTCTATGTGTTGATTTGTTTATCTAATCTGCTTAATACATGTTGCTTACATATTAAGACTGCTGTTACATAAACAAATCTGCTTGATACTTGCTGCTCACATATTAAGTTGATCATGAAATGAAGGTGTAAATAAGTTTTAAGGGAAACGTTTTAAAATTCCATGTATGTGTTAAACTGATTCACCCCCCCCCCCCCTCTCAGTTTAACTAAGGGTTCAACACATACTTAGGAGCTGGCCACTCCATGATAGCTTTAATATTTTATGGGTCCAGTGATATCCCCTCCTTGGAAAAAACATGTCCCAATTAGTGAATCTGAGTGTTATAGGATATTTACAATTGCAGAAAAAAGTATCCCTAGACCTAGTGGACTAGTCTAGAACAACAGAAAGAAAAGAATATATATTTTCCCTTAGATAAATTGAAATATGAAAAGAGGCCTACATGGAATCTATCGCAAGTTCTGTTTTCCTCCCAACTTGTAAGCTCCAATCCTAGCTCTGATTTTTATAATTAGAACCTACACATACAACCAAAACGAGCCAAGGATCTACAACGTCTATGTAGCATAATTCAATAACTCTATTCAATGAATCAATGAGGCATTGAAATATATGAATGTAAACATCACATAAGACATATAGGAAAACAATATACTCTTTGTATTAATATAAATAGGATAGAGTTTACAACCAAATATAGTGGTGATCTTGTAGCGATCTCCCCAATTTGACTTATCCTTCCTTCTCACAAATCACACCTTAATGTCACCATAATGCATGAAGATGGTGATTCTCTTAGATTCAAGGTACAAGCATGAGGGCATGATCAATATCCAAAATCCAACCATGATGTTGTGGATGGAAGTAAATATATAGGAAAGTGTGGCAGTTTAGGAATTATTATCCATTTACTAATATAGGCTTGAGATCCACTTAACATGGGAGGATGAGCTCAAGGGATAAGAAATCAAATCTCCAAGGTAGGATCAGATAGGATTCAAGCTTCTTATCCAAGGTAAATGGTTAAAAAACTCCTGGAACATTATGAAAGCAGAAGCTTCAATATCCTTTTTAATTTTCCCAAATTTATAGAATCAACACACCCCTAACAAGAAACAAGTTGTTGTTGATTAGCTTTGGCATAGTAAGGAGAAACCTGCTACTAAACACAACTCTCTAAAGGGATAGGCTGCACTGGTTCTTAACAGAAATGTTTTGGAGCATTCAGACTTATAAACTCAAGCATTGGTAAGGTCATGCTTGGGTATTTGTGTAGGGATGATGATAAAATTTTCATGGATTATGATCAATCTAGTTTGTATGCCTATTGACCAGATGTGAAAAAATGGCCTATAACAGATTTCCCCCTAAAGCACAAAGTCAAAAACCATAGCTTATGAATAAAATGCTTTAGCTTATGACATGTTCAGATCAAGAACAACTTGTCAAGATCATCATTCATTACAATAAAATTTCATCATGATATATTTGTAGAGGGAGGCATACCCATGCTCAACACATGAGGTAACATTACATGTATAATGATCAAGAAGTCAATCCACTAATTACATAGAGTGGACCTGTGATTGGAAGATCATTTGTATCACCATAACCATCATGTTTCATGATCTTTCATTAATCTTGAAAATGCAACCTGGATGGATGGAACTAGATCTGAGGTCTTCTATTGATCTGAAAGTAGTGTGTTAGTTTGTTGTGCTAAGTTTCCTTTCAGTAAGAAAAACATGTACAATTTGTCTCCATTTGTTTTCTTAAGGAATGAGTTTTTTAAGCATGAAACATAGATAAATTTATGAGTTTTAAGCATGAAAATAAGCCTAAATAACACTATACAATAGTGTATAATAGAGTAATAACATCACACATAAGTTTTACACAATAGGCATGATGAAGCAGTTCACCCCTCTTGGGCTACATCTACTGGTCTAGCTCCTAAAGGCATGTCCCTCTTTGTCATTATGTTTAAAATTGCAAATACATGTGTTTACAAGAATCTAATGGCTTTTTTATCTGCACTAGTGGCTCTAGAATGCTCAAATTAGTCTAGGTAGACTCTTGTTTCACCCAAATTGGTCAAAAATTGACCTCCCAAGGCTTTTTCCCAATATCACCTACAAAACCTCCACTAAAAGTGGAGAAATGCAATCAACTGTAGTTAGTTTTGAAAAATTTCCAAAAACTTAGCCTGGCACCAAAACTCCCACTAGTCTTAACCGTTTGAATTTAAGTCTAGTGGTTAGGGCGGGGTGGTCACAAGTCGACCCCCCACCTTAAAATACGTGGTTTATGGTTTTAAAATTCTGCATTAAAGTTGGAATGGAACCCGGAGGCATCCTCTTTTCGGAGACCTTTTAGTGAAACCGTCAAATTAAATTGTCACGATACCGCGCATGTGATAGTGTTTTATTTTGCCGAAGGTCACGGTATAAGTAAACCATCATACTGAAGTTTTATGTCACAGGGTTCCATGTGACCGCATCCATGAAGCCGTTGGAGAATAGTTTGGATAGTCATTGGTTCTTGGTCCGAAGACATATGGGGAGGGGGGCTAGCCCAAGGGGCTGGCCCCCTCTGATCCCCCAACCATCACATGCATATACAATAAAGTTAAGCGATGACCTTAGTTGATTAAGACCCAACATATAGGAGAGTTGGTCACGAGGTTTGTTCATGGGCAGTAGGTCATGGGTTTGATCCCCACTCTGCCACAAATATTTTTTTAAACTTGTCAATAAATAATTTCTGCCAAACTTGGAGATTGACTCCAAATCTACCTCCACCATAAATATTTAGAGCACTCCTCCAGACTTGGTTGACCCCACTGAAATGTGGGTAAAAAGACTTTAATATAGGCATATATATATTTAATTAATCCCAATGTTCAACCTTAATACAACCTGCCTGCCATGGGGGGGGGGGGGTGGGTACATGGCATGCCACATGGCCCTTCCCCATTGGCCATCATAAAATTACATGACAAAATTAATAAAATCATCTCAGACATGGGAAGTTTAAAAAAAAAAAAAATTCACTTCCTAGTCATCTTCAGCAAATCCAGCGATGCCACTTGGCACGAAGTCATTGGTTGTTTCTAGAGAAGAATCCCTACATTGATGACTGGACCTGCCACATCAACACTGTACTTTTTCTGCTCATTTTTTGCTTGTTTTAGAAAATGGACAGAATGCGATATCTCCCTCATATGACATCGATTTTTCGAACCATCAGCAACATCTTAATCACAACGATGAGAGCTACCCAGTCGCTCAGGTTTGGTATAGTTTCGAGCATTTTGAGCATAACCCATGATCTCCTGATCACACCTCCCCAATGGGAATATTTTTGACCCCAAAAGCTCTCTAGAATAATGAACATGATGATGAGGAGACTGTGTCCCCACTCTTCCAATATTTATCTACTGAAATTTCCCTAATTTCATTAATTGGATCTTTTCATGAAAAGACAAATTTTTCCTTGATTCCGTCGACCATCCATTCCTGTCTTTGACACTGTCATGCTGCACATTTTCTAAACTTGCAAAAAAATAATATAACTTTGTAGTAAACATCTTGTTTCTACATTCGTCTATAATCAAAGGAACCTTGGAATTTTTCTCACCTTGCACTTTGTCCTTATGGAAATTTTTTTGTTGCTTTTGCATTAAACTTGTGTCGACTCTTGACCAAGTTTCTTCGCTGTTGTACCATGCCTTTCGGAAACTAGAAATGAACATTTCTGAATCCTATGCCTTCTTTTCCAACTTTCTTTGTCCTCTCTTTGACCTTTGCAACTTCTTGCACTGACACCTTTTTTTCAACATTGTTCAACACCAATGTCGACTGCTGCAACTGCTTGTCATCTTCTTTCAAAGACAAAATGTTTTCAAACTAGAACAACTCATTACATACATCATAATTTGTTTCAAAAGGATGATGTAAAACATTTCTTTTTTTAACCATCATCAATGTCAAGTTTTGGCTTGCATTGACTAGCCTCTTCATTTGTCCTGCATTAACTAAAGAAGTGTCTAGTTTCTTGCGATGAGCTTTAACAATATACTCCTTTCCATCTTTGAATAAATGGTTTTTGTTCTCATGGCAATGGAATATTTCTTTCTATCATACAAGTAAGAACTACCTAACACCATACCTATTATATCAATCAGAACAACATCTAATTCAACTGTTTCAATGAAATGTGTAGTTATTACAAAGCGCAACATGCACTTCTTTGAAACCTGTAAATTTGCATCCTTGCAAATCCAACGAAGTGGATATGGTTTTGGATGCGGAATGCTCTCAAGATTAATTTTCTTGACCAACTCTTCAGAGATTAAATTTCTTGTGACCCACTGTCAAACAGTGTGTCAATCTTGGTATGTTTGGATATGACCCTCACATGAAACAATTAAATTCTATCTTCTTCATTTGGATCTTGTATGTGACAGTTAGATATAATAGAATTGGGCTTCGTTTCAATCTCATTCCTCTTCATGTTCTTTAGTCCCATAGCTATGATTTTTGTTTCATCTCCTGAATCTAACCCTAAATCTTGTTAAGCTATTGCAATAGTTGTGCCTTTATCCTTGGCTTTCTCTTTGGCTTTCAAAAGTTTTGGTTTCAACTCTGGATGAAGTTTCCAACAATGGTCTTCATCATGGCTAGTTTTAAAACAATTTTTGCAAAAGAATTTTCCCTTCTCTTTTCTGATATTTGCATTTCTCTTTTTCTTTCATTTGCCTATAAACTCATTTTCCTCATTCTCATC
Organism: Pinus albicaulis; assembly: GCA_034641835.2. Classification (NCBI taxonomy): domain Eukaryota; kingdom Viridiplantae; phylum Streptophyta; class Pinopsida; order Pinales; family Pinaceae; genus Pinus; species Pinus albicaulis. Next base: position 1,629,120,752 of record CM076575.1, read on the forward strand.
TATGTTTTATTTTACCCTTGCCTCTAAGTGTGTGGCTTGTACACAAAATTCATCTAGGCTTGTAGGGTTAAACATGAGGATAGTATGTCTTAGGTAGGTATGTAAGCCTCCTATATAGTTGAGAAAAGTGTCTTGGATCTACAAATATACCCCTGATAAGAGAGATTTTATCCTAAATTCTTGGGTATAAACTTGTACATTTTGTCCTTTCAATTGTTTAAAATTTTTACAGTCCATTATGGCTTTCTGCATGTGAGCTAATGGATAAAAATGTTGTTTTATTGCAGTAATGAAATTAGTCCATGATCAAATAATCTTACCATGCTTCTTGATCTCCTCCTTTGTCTTGGCTTCCCACCAAACAAGAGCTGCACCTTCCATCCTCAATGAAGCTAGTTGGATTTTGGTATCATCATCATGAAGGTTCTGAATTCTCAAATAGACCTCCAATTTCCTAATCCAATTATCAAGCTTTTCTGCATTGACTTCACCATTAAACATTGGAAATTCAAACTTAACATCAAGTTTTAGAAAAGGAATTTTACTAGTGTTCTTTAACTTGTGTGGCTGATGTACTGAAGATGAAGTAAAGGATGATGAGGATGAATATGAGGGTGATGATGGTGACTTTCCACTGTCTCCATTTCCTCCATTCCCATTGCAAGGAGGAAACTTGTCCTATTTAAAAGAGGTTAATCAGAAGTGGCATAATTGGAAAAGAGATTGAGAAATATTAGGCTATTGATGTCAACCACATCACTTGTGGGACTTATGTGTCACCTTTGACATAATATATTTAGAATAAAATTGGGCATGCCTCAGACACTTCAAAATTTTCATCCAAACATCTCCAAGATAAAGGAAAAAAATATACATTGGTCTCATTTTTAGCATCACAACCCAGTGGGAAGAAAGGTAAAATGCAAAAGAGAAGAAGGAATAATTTTGATGCATTTTATGCTCAAGAACAACATGATATTTAGATAAGTCAAATTCCTAGGATCTTCATAATTAAGTACGGCACGTCCGAGAAGAAACTGACTAGCCTGTCTAAAATTCAGAAGATGCTAAGTATGAACTACGTTGAAAAAATCTAATGCCATAGGCCATCTTTGTATAGTATTTCTAACCCTACTCTGTTAGATATAATTTCATTATGTCATAAGTTAGTTTCTTTTTCATGAATTTAAGTTTTACATCTTTATATTTCATATTTTAGAATAGTTTTTATATGCCAATAGATGTTCTATATATATGATGATATGTGCATGATTATTTTTATTTTGAATAGATATCTAGCTGATGTTAATTTTTTTCTTGGATACAAGATTCAGGATTCTCACATTCCTTCGAACAAAGAAACGTGTCCCCAAGTAGAGCCAGATGTTGAACACTCTTTTTCGACAGTCCAAGAAGAAAAGTACAAAGTAGTAGATCAATTTTTTCCATATCAAGGTCATCATGCAACTTCCAATATTATCATTGCAAACCTAATTTTTAAAAATTTTATTGTAAATTATGCTATTATTACCATTGATTCATGTAATTGCACCTAGGTAAGCCTATGATTATGTCAAAGGATTTCATCCTAGAAAATTTTTTAACCTCCTTGAATTATGTGTGTTTTTAAACACGGATAATCAAAAGAGATTTTCTTCCAATTATAACCCCAAAGCTAGGGTGGGATTCTTTGGCAATGTCTTAGGTGAGTCCTAGTGTGTATTGAGTCTATTGTAAAAGTGTGTTTAGGAACAATTTTAGTGCATGGTCCCTCATAATTAGGCACCATCGATAAAATATTTGAGGGTGGAAAAAATAATCAATCCGCTCTAAAGTCAATTAATTTATTTTTTTGGAAAAATTAAATAAAAATCTTGATCCAAAAAAAATTAATTTTGAGTAAAAAATAATTAGAGTTGAATTAAATTCTCTCTAAGTGGAAATAATAAAAAATTCATGAGTCAGAAGGAAATTATTTTTTGGAGGTCCTCCACAAAGGGAAAAATGGATATTTTAAGAAAATTTAAGCCCTTGAACCTTGCTGTTAAGTTAAAGTCATTTTTTTGAGGAAATGGATCCAAAATATTAATTTTTGGATTAATAAAAATGGTTTTATGAGAGTTTCGAATTTTCCTCAAAAAATAAGAAATCAATAGTGGAGATAAAAACAAGGTCAATTTATTTTCGATGGGAGAGATTATTTTGACGAGGATCAATCCAACTAACCATTATTTAAATTTGGAGGAGTTTATTTCCCTCTCAATCTCTGTATAAGGAAGTTATTGAGCTCCTATGTGGTATCTTCGGATAATCTCTGGATGACGTAATTTTGTAACACCTCTGTTGAGCCTTGATCTGTTAGAATTATTTTTCTTATAATTGAAAGACTTTGGGGTTTCATTTCATGGTGTTCTTCTATCTGTTGATCTGTTGTATGTGCTAGTTCTATTTTTAGGCTTAATATTATGCCAAATATTGCAATTTTTATGTCATTTGTCAGTGATAAGAACATTATATTGGTATGATTTATCTTAGTTGATATGATTCACCATATGATCTAACAATTATAATTAATATTGAATAGATATCTACAGGTACTCTAACCCTTGGGATCCAAGTTCACAGACTGTGGGGAAGGAAAAAACTTGTCTGAGCTGTGGCCTTTCATTGTGATGATTTATTTTGCATTATGATTTTGGCTAGTGAATTTTTTGAATTTATTCATCTATATTATCCACTCTAAAAACTTTTAAAAAATCTCAATATCTTTCTCTTGTGCTATAAATAATTTATCTGCTAATTAGAACATGTAAATTTAAATTTTGTAAATATTGTAGATATTTGTAAAATAACTTTTCTAACACTTGCATTTAATTTTTAATTTGTATGATACTTGGGGTTTGGGATTGTTCTATTTTTTATATGTATTGGGGTTTTGGGAAAATTTTCTATTCATTTTTCCAGCTGAATCTTCTAGCCCTTAAAGAGATCAAATTATTTTGTGGAGGAACTAGTCATAAGGCTAGGGTTTTAATGGTTTCTCTCATCAAAGTGAAATAATTGGGATTTTGAGGTATATCTAGACCTGGGAAGACAATATCTAGCCTACAGCAATCCTGCAAGCTCAACGCACAATAAATAAAGAGGGTCGCTAGCCCTAAAAGGTAAATTTTAGCACTTTTGTGGTAAATTTTTAGTGTTTTAGCTAATTTGTTGGTGTTTGGAGGGGTCTGTTTTGTTTTTTGAAGCCTCCATGGCATATTCGGGCCCTATTTTCCTTGATTCATAGGCCACTTGGGCCTCTTTCGTGCCCTGATCCTTTTCCTTTAAGGGTGTTGTAGCCTTAGAAGGTCCTTAACCCTTCCACTGCAGGCCTAAATAGGAATTTTAGGCCTTATTATGGCCCCTTGGAGCTCTTTCATTAGCCATAGAGGGCCTTCCTCCTTTGCCATATGCCTAAAGGCCTCCTTTCTATGACTATCGTGGCCTCATTAGGCCTTATATTCCCTAACGGCACACCTATAAGGCCTCTTTCCCTAGGTTGTTTACCTCTCCTAGACTCTATCCCCCTCCGTTGTCCCTCTTCTAGCATTTTTCCCTCATCATTGTCCTTTCCAACCCTATTTATCCCTCTTCTAGCCTTCATTTAGTCATTAGGTTGGAAATTGTTTTGTTGGTGCTCTAACATTTGGTTTTTTCGGTGTATCGAGTGTTTTTGGGGAGTTAACTTTGTGTTTCCAAGAAGGCCATTTCATTGGAAGCCTATCTACTCACCCACAATGTCATTTGGTCATTTGGTTTGCCTCTTTATCCCTCACTCTCATCACTATTTTTCTACAACCATCTATGAAATTATAACAATGGTAAAGACACATATAACAATGGCATAAAAGTTATTTATAGGCAACATAAATCATTAGAGAATCAATTGGTTGAATCTATTTGTTTATTTTTGGGAATCTTCATGGTTTTGTGAGGGCTGATACTTCAAATTATAAGTATGATATATGCATGATAAGGTATGATCATTGACATAATAGTGGTGTAAAAGGAATTGAAAGTTGTCTCATTTCATTGAGATTTCACACCTTGCATCTTTTTTTAGATTTGGTAATTATATGTGTGTCAATTGGGTCGTTTCTCTCACTACTATGATCACTTTCTTCATTTCCTCATATTTTCATCACATTAAATTCTTACATCAATTTCATGCTTGTGTATCACTATTTGAAATCTCATCTAATTGTAAAAGTAAGTAGTCATTAAATCAATTATCTTAACAAGAACATAAGTGCTCTAAAGGATAATTGGTATACTTGATTGAATAGACACTTCTAACATAAGTAAGCTTGTCGCCCTCATACATTTTCTCTTTCTCCTTTACTTCCATAATAACATTGAGTATAAGTTGCACAAGTGCTTCTAATTTCAAGTATTCTTTCAAGATATTGGTTGTTAAGATCTCTTCCTCCTATTGATATTGAAAATTTAGTACAATTTATAAAGGATTGCTAGCATTTGTGACATTTTTTTCAAAGGAATACTTTTACTTTTCATTTCTACCATTGAAATTGACTAGCATTTGTGACATTTTTTTCAAAGGAATACTTTTACTTTTCATTTCTACCATTGAAATTGACTATTAGATAAGTAGTTCCATTGCCTCTCATCATCATAAGTGGAATAATAATTTCTTGTGAGTTTAGTTGTTATAATAATAATGCTAACTTATTTTGTTGCAAGTGAGAATAATATCTAAGATATTAATCTTGCAATATTTGAGCTCACTCTTAAGGAACCTAATAAATATCTATATTGTGATAAGAGTAATCTTAAAGTCAACCTAACTGATCTTAAGAATTGCTAATTGTGTTGTTGTTGAAAGACTGACATTATATAATTGGAACTTTAATATTGTTAAGAAGAATTGGACTTGTGCATATTACATTTATTTTTATTTAATAAAGTGATTTTCTATTATCAGATTGCTAATATTGAATTTCCTTGAAAAATATTGTCTGGCATTTTTGGGTTCATTGAGCACCGCTTTTGATAAATATTTTCCTTGTAAATTTTTACGTGCTTTTATTTTATTTCTCTAGATCGAATATAATTATTTGGGTAATAAAAATCACTTAAAGCATTTAACAATATCACCTAAGGCTAATCACTAATTTTTCACTTTTAGTCTAGGAATAAAATTGCATTAAATAAATTTCCTCCAAGCATAAGCTTGGTTGAAAGAAAATAGGACCACCTTTCTCATCCAACTTGCAAAACTAGAGCCCATATTGTGGTTAACACAGTGACCTTATAATCATCAGATCCATAGCTTTTGTAGCACTAGAGGCATCCGGTGGTTAGAACTCTAGGGGAGGTATCGTTAATACAATTTTTGCTATCTAATCCTGGGTTTCTCTCCGTTAGTGTCAGTCTTGTCATACTACAATCAGTGATCAAATATACTATTTTGAATTTGCATATTAGGAGTCCCATACCATAAATTTTCATCATTCCATTAGGTCATGGATTCATTGATGGTAGTGATCTTTCATCAGTTTTCCCTCATGTGAAACTTGTTGATTCCCCTCTCTATGGTCTTCAGTCATGAGTCATTTTCACTCTGTAAGTCATGTCATTAGTTCATAGGATTGGTCTCATTAGGTCCTAAGGTCTCATCATGGTCAAATCAATGAGTCAAGTGTCAATAAATATCAGCAACATCATGAGGAGGACAAATAAACTCAGAAGCACAATATCTGGGAAGATCAAAGAATTTTTGTGATTAGCTTGATGTAATTTTCACCTCAAAACATGTTTTGAGGTGAAAACATGGTACTTTTCTTTTCATATCATCTTTTATGTAATTTTTGTGTCATCATATGTAATAAGTTGCGCTTCAGAAGCTGTTATCTCCACAAAGCCAACACCCTACTTTTCAAAGATTTTTTTTCCATAGAATTTTTAGAGTAAAATCATGTTCTAATTATTTCCATCAGAAAGAGCCCAGAAAGAGCTTTCCAACGGTATATTATACTCTCAAAACTGACTCCTGGATTGAAAATTATGCCAAAATGAAGGAAAGTCCCCAAAGGCCTAAACCTACCCCTTTTTCCCATTTGTCCCTTAGAATTTATTTCATAAAATATTAAAGTTTTTATTATAGAAGCACCTTTTCCTTCCAATCGCATCGCATAACTTCGATCGACCCTTCCCTATTGTAAAACCCCCAATGCGATTAATCGCAAATCTCCTCCCCCTATCCAATCGCATCGCATAACCCCGATCAACCCTTCCCGATTGTAAAAACCCCGATGCGATTAATCGAAAATCTCCTCCCCCGATCCAATCACATCACATAGCTTGCGATTGACCTTTCTGATTACAACATCGCCGATGCGATTGACCCCGCCCGATCGTATCCTGACCGTCAAATCTTCCCATCGATCCAGCGACCCATATGAAATTGTAAGTCACCAATCGCATCGCAACTTTGCATTCGCAAATGTTGTCCCTGATCCAACTGAAACTCCCGTTGGCCCCCCCCGATCATATCCCGACCGTTGATCTCATCAATGATCCAACGGCCTGTATTCAATTGCATGTCGCCAATCGCATCGCAAACTTCACAGTCATGAAAAATCACCACTCCGCCCTTCCGATCTTCCAATTGTGATTTACCCCCAACCCACTCCCTCGATTGCATCTCCACTGTCGATCTACCCTTTCGATCGGACGGCCCACAAGACATCGCTCCATCGCAATCACATTCCCCTCGATATGTGTTGAACCCGCTCCATTTTACCTTTGCGATTGCGATTGGCTGGGTCCCACCATATAATATTCCTCCCATTCCAAATAAAAATAATTTTTCCCTTTGTAAATGCGCTAAATTTATTTTAAAGGTTTTCTTAAATTTTTTCATCGCATCGCAAAGTCCTCCATTGCATTGCAAAGTCTTCCATCACATTGCAAATTTTATTTCCCAAGTACTTTGCCTGCCCCTGACCCACCGATGTGATTGATCGCAATCGCCCATTGCAATCGGAAATTTCCATGATGTTTAATACATCCGCTTCCCTCGATTGCGATTGCAATTGACCCGTGGTCCCACCTTAATCCTTTTCTCCTTTTTCAAATGAAAGTTGGTTTTTCCCTTGGTAAAAGCTGAAAAATCATTTTTGTTTGTTTTAAAGGGATTTTTCACCATCGGACCTCCCTTATTATATTACTCCTAATCGCATCCATTCCTCATTGCATTTCTTTCAATCGCATCGCAAGTTCCACTGCGTTGTTCCAATATACCCCCTCCCCTCTTCCGATTGCGATTTCGATTCGGGCCCACCATCCTATCCTTCGCCCTTTTTAATCCAAAGGGGAATTTTCTTCATTGAAAAGGCATAATTTCAGTTTTATTGTTTTCAAAGGCATTTTATCCAAAAGTTTGTTTTTCTTCAAAGGCGTAAAGATAGAGACAGTGGTTAAAGGCCGAGAACTAAATATGAAATAGATACTTCTACAACAGAGATGAAATAGGGATCTGTTCTTCAAATTTCCTATTTTTCATTCATTCAGTGTAACTATAATTCTCCAGATGGTCAATATGCATTTGTTGCTCCTTCTTTTCAGGGGAAAATTATTGGTTTTCTTTCTATGATTGAATTTCAGTTCTAAGCTGGTAAAACAGCTCCTCTTTCTGTGGATCTAATTCCCTCAGATTTCTGTTTATTTAATATAATTTTCAGTCATTTGTAAGAGTCAGTAGGGAATAAAGAGTGGAATTAGTTTGGGAAATCACTGAGGACGCTCTACATTCCATTTGTAACAGTTTGAAAGGGAATTAATAAAGAAATGCAGCTCTGATTTGTGGGATCCATATGGTAAGGATTTTAGCATTGTTTCTTCCTTTGTGTTCATATGTTAATTGTGATGTTTACCATTCATTCATTCACATTTATAGTTGAATGTTTTCAAGATAGATAGGTAGAATCCATTGTATAATGCTCTGCCTTGGGAAATAATTCGACATTTGATGTTTTCTGCTGTTTGAAAAGGATCCATCTTCTATGCCCTTTTCAGCTCCTCACACTTCATCATTATTCAATTTAAATTGTTAAAATTCCTGCCTACCTTGCCCCATGAAATACCCTGTATCTCTGATTTAATTCCCCAGATTCAAACTACCCCATCTGTTCCATACAACCCTTGAATATATAAAAACATTTCCAATTATTATACCTAGCCTAAAATCAGTTTCCAGTTACACTTTTGAATATTTTTCCTAGAGAGAGCCCTCTCCTGACCTTGTAGGGCTAGCTACAAGGCTGAGTGTGGTTTGAGGTTACCCTGATTTTCCTTCCTTCAGCCTAAGGTTCAAATTAGGTTCTAACATTTCTGGCAACCATACTGGGGAACATTTTAGCATTAAAGACTGATCACCCCAGTAGTATTTGTTGTATAGATTCCTGGACTCTGGATGATGATGTTCAGAGTTTGCTAGGCTGAAATAAAATACTGTAAAGTAGAAATTTGACCACACTGGCTTCAAGGAGATACACAAGGGCTAATCCAGATCCAAATCCTCCCCCTATGTTTGAGAATCCTAATCTCATTCCAAGAATAGTTAGAAGACAAGAAGGATCACTAAGTCCTGGACCCATTTTCAGATCCCATACTTGGCCCAGTGAGTGCTTGTTTGTAGAAGATCTTTCTTTTGATGAGTGTTTTGAGCTTTCTTTGCTCAAAAAGAAATCTGAAACTGCACTTGATGACACAGTTTTAGATCCATATTTTCTTATAGATATTGAAGTTCAAAGGGCAAACACATCAATTGATGATTATATTTTGAATTCCCCTCGGACATCTATCACTATAACCAATACCCCTGAGCCTTTAGAGTCATCAGGAACAACATTCCCCCCTCCTAATTCATCAGTATTTCCATCAGTTTCAGAAGTCAATTCTCTGCTTTCGACTCCTCCATCAACACCTCCACTGAATCCTAGTAGCACAAACAATGTTGTAAATCCTCCTCAAATCATGGCTGCCCGATATGCACCCCTGGTTTTACCTCAGGTTCTGAATGATATGCCTGTTGATTACCAAAGTAAAATTCCTATCTTTGATGCCACTCAAATCATCACAACCCAGCAACATGTTGATAATATGAATGACTTTTTTGATCTTCATGAAGTAGAGGCAGAGAATGTAACCACAAGACTATTTGTCCAAAGCTTTGGAGGTGAAGTTAGAAAGTGGTTCAGAGCCTTGCCAGCAGGCTCTATCCACACTTTGCAGGAGTTACATAGATAATTTTTAGACCGATGGGAGGTAAAGAAAAACCCACTCCAAATCTTATCTGAATATGAAAATATTAAAAGAAATGTGGGTGAAACTGTACAGGATTATTGTGTGAGATTTAATTTTGTGTATAACGCTATTCTAGCTAACCAGAAGCCCCCCATGGGGTTATCTTTTCTCAAGTTTCCAGATGGTTTCGATGCTGATATGGCATATCAGCTACGAAAACAAGATCCCACCACACTTGAAGACATGCAAAAGATAGCTGTGAGCATATTAGAAAATATACTGGCCAAAAGAGCACGCACAAGAGCTGAAAAGAGAGTAACGGTGAAAGAAGAAGCATCTCCTTCAAACAGTAAGATGGCTACTTTGATCTAGACAGTGGAGAAGATGGTTGATTGGCTGACCATTTTAGATAGACCTGAAGCACAAATCAGGAATCCGAATTTCAGAGGACAACAGCAGCCCCAATTCCGAATTAAACAAACAAAGCAGAGAGCACAAGACACAGTAACGCCACAAGAGCAGATTAGAACTCCATTGCAACAAAATTATGTTCAGGGAATGGAAATCGATGATGATGATGATCCTGTGATTGAAGCCAATCATTTCTTCACTGCCGATGGTGCGCCCATTTTTCTCACAGAAGATGAGGAATATACAATGACTGCAAACATTCAAAAGGACGAAGATTTCATATTGGCCAATGGTGTAGTGTTAGAAGAAGAGTCTGATGATTATCAGAGAGGATACCTGAATGCTTTGTCAGCGCAATAGATGCAGTATTCTTTGAGGAGCAGAGATGTGCCGATCAATACTATTTAGAAGAGAAAAGAGCTGCAATTAAAAAATGATTCTTCAAATACTCAAAGGAAAGGGAAAGAACCTGTTGATCCTTCTCTCAGCAAGGCATCTTCAGCGATTAAAGTTTTAAATGAGAAGAACCAGCATAGCACAGCAAAGGAGCAAGTCGAGAAAAAATATCCTCCAGTCAAAGAGGTAGAAAAAGTTCCTTCTTTTAATTTGGAAAATGAAATTTCTAAGTTGAAGGTGTCCATGCCCTTGAATGAGTTGGTGAAAAATAGCACTTATAAACATCAGGTGTCTAGAATTTTGAAAATAGACTCTGTGTCAGATATGGTAAATGTTGAAGATGATTATCCTAAACACATTTTTGGCCCAGCCATAGAAGGTCAGTCTGAAGAGAGTGAAGTCCCTCCCTTCTACCTAAGTCTTATATTTCATGATTTCATTCTACACAATGCCATGTTGGACTCTGGAGCCTCACATAATTTGATGCCCAAGGCCATTATGGAGAATTTGGGACTTGATATTACCCACAAATACCATGATTTGTATTCCTTTGACTCTGGTAGGGTCCATTGGATTGGTCTTATCAAAGACTTGGTAGTATCCTTAGATCAAATCCTAGCCAAGAATGTTTTAATAGATGTAGTTGTTGCCGATGTTCCACCACGATTTGGAATGCTTTTGTCTAGGTCATGGGGTGAAATAATTAAGGGAACCATTTAGCTTGACTTCTCTTATGCCACCATTCCCGTGTTCGGTCAGTTGAGAAAACTATATACGGAGAAGAAAATGAAATACATGATCACTAGCAAATAAAAGCTAGTTAATCATCCAATTAATGCAGTCCACACAGATTTAGATTCATTTGTATTATATTCAGATGGTGGTTTGAATGATGAGAATGTCCAGTTGGTACAAGTAGATGAGATACCTGAAATTTCAAAAAAAATTAGGGTAGTCCTTAGACAGGAAAAAGATAAAGCAGCAAGCATTCTTGAGCTTCATGCCTGCCAGCAGAAAAAAGACAGTGAACAACAAAAAGATGCAGAAATTAGTCAGGATAAAGCAGAGAAAGAAGCAAAATTTTAGCATCTAGAACAAGAAGAAGAAGGCCTGTGGAGCATGGACTTTGATGGAGCTGTTGGTAAGGACGGAGCTGGTATAGGAATACGGATTCGAAGCCCTATTTTCCAGCCTAAAAAGGTTCCTAGTAATGTTAGAGTATGTGCTTACAAGTTGGATTTTGACTGCTCTAACAATGAAGTGGAGTATGAAGCTTTGATTGCAGGTTTGAAAATTTTGAAGAAGTTGAAATCAAAGAGGATTTCTGTCTATGGAGATTCAGAATTGATAATCAAACAGGTAAAGGGAGAGTACCACGCAAAGAACCCATGATTGAGGGCCTATATAAATGTAGTCCTAGACATCTTGAGGACATTTCCTGAGTACACTTTGACAGCAGCACCAAGAATTCAAAATCTAATTGCAGATTCTAATGCCACTACTGCAAGAAATTTGAAGATTCCAATGAATTCCAGCAACAAGTTTTAAATTTATGTCAAACATAGGCCTATTGTTCTGGATAATTTAAGGTATTGGCAAGTGTTTTGGGATGACAATGAAATTAATGCTTTTTTGCAGAGTGAAGGAAATTCAAGGATACTCCCATAGAGGGTGATTTTGAGGTCGATGATCAAGAAATCGAAGCAAATCATATGGACATGTTGCAGCTGAAAGAAAATATAATTCCTAGAGGTCTCATACCTTTAGAGGAGCTTTTTGATCAGGATGATGTTGCAAAGAAACCAAGCTTGGTGCCTACTGACAAAGGAATTGAAGATGTGAATCTTGGAACAACTGACAAGCCTAAGCTGGTGAAGTTATCAAAATCATTGTCCCTTGAGGTAAAGAAACAATATGTTAAATCGATTTCTGAATTTTCTAATGTATTTTCATGGGATTATTCAGATTTGAAGGTGTATGATAAAAACATAATTCAACATACTATTCCCATCAAGCCGGATCAGAAGCCTTTTAGATAGAATCTGAGAAGAATCAACCCGAAGCTGCTGCCATCCATTGAAAAAGAGGTAAACAGATTGTATAAAGCTGGTATCATTGTCCCCATTATATTTTCTGACTGGATTTCAAATTTAGTCCTAGTACGTAAGAAGACATGAGAGATAAGGTTGTGTATATATTTCCGAAATCTGAATAAATCATCCTTAAAGGATAACTATCCACTTCCGAAGATGGACCATTTTCTGCAGAGAGTAGTTGGAGCATCAAGGATGTCACTACTCGATGGCTACTCAGGCTATAATGAGAGCTTGGTGCATGAGAAAGACCAAGACAAAACTGCCTTCACAACACCCTGGGGAACTTTCCAGTATGCCAAAATGCTGTTTGGACTGAAGAACGCTGGAGCTACTTTCCAGCGAGCAATGGACATTGCTTTTGCCAATGAAAAGGATGTTTTTCTTGTTGTTTATTTGGATGATCTGACAGTATTTTCTGGTTCCGATGATGAACATTTGCACCATTTGAGGGTTGTTTTTCAGCGATGTAGAAAGTTTGGGATTTCTCTTAATCCAAAGAAAATTCTTTTTGCTATGGATGAAGGTAAGCTGCTGGGGCATATCATCTCTAAAGATGGTATCCGCATTGATCCTGCAAGAGTGCAGGAAATTCAACACATAGATCTCCCACGTAACAAAAAGGAGATTCAATCATTCAATGGTAAGATGAACTTCTTGTGTATATTTATACCAAATTTAGCTGAACATTTAAGAGAAATGACTAACATGTTGAACAAGGACAGCACTGTCAAATGGAGTGAGGAGGCTATCAATTCATTTAATCTGGTAAATTTTTCTCTATCCAATGCCCCAGTCTTGATTAGTCCTGATTATACTCAAGATTTCATTATATTTTCATTTGCATCGGAGCATACTACAACTGCGGTTTTGATGCAAAAGAAAGGTCAGATTGAAAAGCCAATTTCATTTTTCAGTAGGACTATTAGAGATGCTGCCTTACGGTATAATATCATTGAAAAACAACCATTGGCCCTTATAAAAGCATTGAAGGATTTTAGAGTATACATTTTTAATTCACATACCATAGCATATGTTCCTAATGCAACAGTGAAGGATGTTTTGATGCAAACTAATCCAAAAGGAAGAAGAGGTAAGTGGATAGCAGCAATGTTGGAATATGATTTGGAGATCAAACCCACAAAATTGATCAAAGGACAAGGCTTGGAAAAGCTAATGGCCCAATCAAACCTGCGTGCTTTAGATATAAATCTCATAACATCAATGTCAGAGGATGAGGATGAAGGTTTGCTTGTTCCAGTTTCAGAAATTTTTCTACAATCACCATGGTATTCAGACATTTTTTATGTTCTTCAGCATCTATCACCACCTCCTGGGATGTCTAAAAGAAAAGGTAGATCACTGAAACTTAAGTCTGCTAAATTCTGTATTTTAAACAGTGCTCTTTATTGGAAAGATCCAGGAGGTATTCTGCTTAATTTTTTGGTTGAAGAAGAGGCTCAGTAGGTGATGCGTGACTTCCACAAGGGTGATTGTGGTGGTCATTTGTTTTGGAAAACAATAGCTAATAAAGTGTTGAGATCAGGATATTATTGGCCCACTTTATTTTCAGATTTGTATAAAACAGTAATGAACTTCCATGAGTGTCAAGTTTTCCAAGGGAAAAGAAAATTGCTTCCTCTTCCTTTGAAACTACTTTTAGTAAATGCTCCCTTTCAGTAGTGGGGACTTGATTTCATAGGGGAAATCCATCCCACATCATCAACACAACATCGAAGGATATTGACAGGTACAAATTACTTCACCAAATGGATCGAGACCATTACAGAAAGGAAGGCCAATGATGAGGTAATCATTCAATTTTTAGAATCAAATATCTTGTCTCGTTTCGGTTGCCCTCCCAAAATCATAACAGATAACGCAGCAGCGTTCAAATCTGAGAAGATGGTGGAATTTTGTGAAAAGTACAAAATTGTCTTGGGCCATTATTTTATGGTACTGATGTTTTCTTTCCTACATCGCTTACAGTTCTGGTCATGAGGTTATTGGAAGAGGCTGGCAGCAAAGAAGATGATAATCTGCAAAGGATCAATCAAATGATTCACCTTCAGCAAATAAGAGAGGAAGTGTCTCAGAACACCATTATGCTGCAGCAAAAGATAAAGAAGATATATATAACCGTAAATCCAAAGCAGAAAAGTTTTAGTTGGATGATATGGTTTTGATATGGGATGCACGAAATGAGGACAAAGGGAAGCATGGTAAGTTCAACAACCTATGGAAAGGACCATACAATATTTCAGCATACAGGGGATAGAATGCTTTCTTGCTCTCAGAGATGGATGGCCAAGATTGCTCTAGAGGACCAGTAAATGGTAGGCTTTTGAAACACTACCACTGTTGAGATAATGGATCAAAACTATCTCACCATCATTGTATATAACATGTTATTGTTGGTCATATTTCAAGTACACAGTCATTGAAGTTTGGGGCCCGAGGTGAAGGCTATTAAACTTGAATGATGTGTGTTAGGTTTTTTGGTTTTATTTAAATTTTTCAGTCACATTTTGAGTCAGAGTCAGTCTGCATTGTGTCAGTTTTCAGTGTTTTGGCTCCATTTCCCAATGGATAAGGCTACTTGGTCTACAGTGTTCTTGGCACCTCCAAGGAGCTACCATCCCCATTGGATCCAATGTTAGTGTCAGTCTTGTCATACTGTCATCAATGATAAAATCTACTCTTTTGCATTTTCATATTAGGAGTCCCATACCATAAATTTTCATCATTCCATTAGGCCATGGATTCATTGATGGTAGTGATCTTTCATCAGTTTTCCCTCATGTGAAACTTGTTGATTCCCCTCTCTATGGTCTTCAGTCATGAGTCATTTTTACTCTATAATTCATGTCATTAGGTCATAGGATTGGTCTCATTAGTTCCTAAGGTCTCATCATGGTCAAATCAATGAGTCAAGTGTCAGTAAATATCAGCAAGATCATGAGGGGGACAAATAAACTCAGAAGCACAGTATCTGGGAAGATCAAAGAATTGTTTTGATTAGATTCATGTAATTTTCACCTCAAAACATGTTTTGAGGTGAAAACATGGTACTTTTCTTTTCTTATCATCTTTTATGTAATTTTTGTGTCTTCATATGTAATAAGTTGCGCTTCAGAAGCTGATATCTCCACAAAGCCAACACCCTGCTTTTAAAAGATGTTTTCCATATAATTTTTAGTGTAAAATAATGTTCTAAGTATTTCCATCAGAACAAGCCCAAAAATATCTTTCCAACGGTATATTATACTCTCAAAATTGACTCCAGGATTGAAAATTATGCCAAAATGAAGGAAAGTCCCCAAAGGCCTAAACCTACCCCTTTTTCCCATTTGTCCCTTAGACTTTATTTCATAAAATCTTAAAGTTTTTATTATAGAAAACCCTTTTCCTTCCAATCGCATCACATAACTTTGATCGACCCTTCGCGATTGTAAAACCCCCGATGCGATTAATCGCAAGTCTCCTCCCCTGATCCAATCGCATCGCATAACCTCGATCGACCCTTCCCGATTGTAAAACCACCGATGCGATTAATCGCAAATATCCTCCCCCGATCCAATCACATTGCATAACTTGTGATTGATCTTTCCTATTACAACATCGCCGATGAGATTGACCCCGCCCGATCGCATCCTGACCATCAAATCTTCCCAGCGATCCACTGGCCCATATGCAATCGCAAGTCGCCAATCGCATCACAACTTCGCATTCCCAAATCTTGTCCCCACTCCAACTGAAACTCCCGATGTGATTGAACCCCCCCCCCGATCATATCCTGACTGTTGATCTCATCAATGATCCGACGGCCTGTATTCAATCACACGTTTCCAATCGCATCGCAAACTTCGCAGTCATTAAAACTCACCACTCCACGCTTCCAATATTTCGATTGCGATTTACCCCCGACCTGCTCCCCCAATTTTATCTCCATCGTCGATCTGTCCTTTCGATCGGATGGCCCACAAGCCATCGCTCCATCGCAATTGCATTCCCCTCAATATGTGTTGAACCCGCTCCCTTTTACCTTTGCGATTGCAATTGGCTAGGTCCCACCATATAATCTTCCGCCCATTCCAAATAAAAACAAGTTTTCCCTTTGTAAATGCGATAAATTGATTTTAAAGGTTTTCTTAAAGTTTTTCATCGCATCACAATCGGCGATCCTATTATGTAATACAAACCTTCCCCACCGATTTGCAATTGTGATCCATCGCATCGCAAAGTCCTCCATCGCATCGCAAATTTTATTTCCCAAGCACTTTGCTCCGCCCCCGACCCGCTGATGCGATTGATTGCAATCGTCCATCGCAATCAGAGATTTCCATGATTTTTAATACATCTGCTTCCCTTCCGATTGCAATTGCGATTGACCCCCAGTCCCACCTTAATCCTTCTCTCCTTTTTCAAATGAAAGTTTGTCTTTCCCTTGGTAAAAGCGAAAAAATCATTTTTGTTTGTTTTAAAGGTATTTTTCACCATCGGACCTCCCTTATTATATTACTCCTAATCATATCCATTCCTCATCGCATTTCTTTCAATCGCATCGCAAGTTCCACCGCGTAGTTCCAATATATCCCCTCCCCTCTTCCAATTGCAATTTTGATTTGGGCCCACCATCCTTTCCTTTGCCCTTTTTAACCCAAAGGGGACTTTTCTTCATTGAAAAGGCATAATTTCAGTTTTGTTGTTTTCAAAGGAATTTTCTCCAAAAGTTGGTTTTTCTTCAAAGGCGTAAAGACATAGACAGTGGTTAAAGGCCAAGAACTAAATATGAAATAGAGACTTCTACAACAGAGATGAAATAGGGATGTTCTTCATATTTCCTATTTTTCATTCATTCAGTGTAACTGCAATTCTCTAGATGGTCAATATGCATTTTTTGCTCCTTCTTTTCAGGGGAAAATTATTGGTTTTCTTTCTATGATCGGATTTTAGTTCTGAGCTAGTAAAACAACTCCTCCTTCTGTGGATCTACTTCCCTCGGATTTCTGTCTATTTAATGTAATTTTCAGTCATTTGTAAGATTCAGTAGGGAATAAAGAGTGGAATTAGTTTGGGAAATCACTGAGGACGCTCTGCGGTCCATTTGTAACAGTTTGATAGGGAATTAATAAAGAAATGCAGCTCTAATTTGTGGGATCCCTATGGTATGGATTTTAGCATTGTTTCTTAATTTGTGTTCATATGTTAATTTTGATGTTTACCATTCATTCATTCACATTTTTAGTTGGATGTTTTAAAGATAGATAGGTAGAATCCATTGTATAATGCTCTGCCTTGGGAAATCATTCGACATTTAATGTTTTCTGCTGTTTGAAAAGGATCCATCTTCTATGCCCTTTTCAGCTCCTCACACTTCATCATTATTAAATTTAAATTGTTAAAATTCCTGCCTACATTGCCCCATGAAATACCCTGTATCTCTAATTTAATTCCCCAGATTCAAACTGCCCCATCTGTTCCATACAACCCTTGAAAATGTAAAAACATTTCCAATTATTATACCTAGCCTAAAATTAGTTTCCAGTTACACTTCATTGAATATTTTTCCTGGAGAGAGCCCTCTCCTAACCTTGTAGGGCTAGCTACAAGGCTGAGTGTGGTTTGAGGTTACCCTAATTAGCCTTCCTTCAGCCTAAGGTTCAAATTAGGTGCTAACATTTCTGGCAACCATACTGGCGAAAATTTTAGCATTAAATACTGATCACCCCAGTAGTATTTTCTGTATAGATTCCTGGACTCTGGATGATGATGTTCATAGTTTTCTAGGCTGAAATAAAATATTGTAAAGTAGAAATTTGACCACACTGGCTTCAAGGAGATACACAAGGGCTAATCCAGATCCAAATCCTCCCCCTGTGTTTGAGAATCCTAATCTCATTCCAAGAATAGTCAGAAGACAAGAAGGATCACTAAGTCCCAGACCCATTTTCAGATCCCATACTTGGCCTAGTGAGTGGTTGTTTATAGAAGATATTTCTTTTGATGAGTGTTTTGAGCTTTCCTTGTTCAGAAATAAATCTGAAACTGCACTTGATGACACAGTTTTAGATCCATATATTCTTATAGATATTGAAGTTCAAAGGGAAAAAATATCAATTGATGATTATATTTTGAATTCCCCTCGGACATCTATCACTATAACCAATATCCTTGAGCCTTCAAAGTCATTAGGAACATCATTCCCTCCTCCTAATTCATCAGCATTTCCATCATTTCAGAATTCAATTCTCATCTTTCGACTCCTTCATCAACACCTCCCCTGAATCCTAGTAGCACAAAGACTGTTGTAAATCCTCCTCCAATCATGGCTGCCTGATATGCACCCCTGGTTTTACCTCAGGTTCTGAATGATATGCCTGTTGATTACCAGATTAAAATTCCTATCTTTGATGCCACTCACAGCATCACAGCCCAACAACATGTTGATAAGATGAATGAATTTTTTGAACTTCATGAAGTAGAGGCAGACAATGTAACCACAAGACTGTTTGTCCAAAGCTTTGAGGTGAAGTTATAAAGTGGTTCAGAGCCTTTCCATCAGGCTCTATCCACACTTTGCAGGAGTTACATAGAAAATTTTTAGACCGATGGGAGGTAAAGAAAAACCCACTCCAAATCTTATCTGAATATGAAAATATTAAAATAAATGTGGGTGAAACTGTATAGGATTATTGTGTGAGATTTAATGCTATGTATAATGCTATTCCGGCTAACCTGAAGCCCCCCATGGGGTTATATTTACTCAATTTTCTAGATGGTTTCGATTCTGATATGGCATATCAGCTATGAGAATGATATCCCACACTTGAAGACATGCAGAAGATAGATGTGAGCGTAGAAGCAAATCTACTGGCTAGAAGAGCACGCACAAGAGCTTAAAAGAGATTAACGGTGAAAGAAGAAGCATCTCCCTCAGACAGTAAGATGGATGCTTTGATCCGGACAGTGGAGAAGATGGTTGATCGACTGACCATTTTAGATAGACCGGAAGCACAAATCAGGAATCCGAATTTCAGAGGACAGCAGCAGCCCAAATTCTGAATTAAACAAACGGAGCAGAGAGCACAGGACCCGGAAATGCCACAACAACAGATTAGAACTCCATTGCAGCAAAATTATGTTCATGGAATGGAAAATGATGATGATGATGATCCTGTGATTGAAGCCAATAATTTCTTCACTGCCAATGGTGCGCCCATTTTTCTCACAGAAGATGAGGAATATACAGCGACTGCAGACATTCGAAAGGATGAAGATTTCATATTGGCCAATGATGCAGTGTTAGAAGAAGAATCTGATGATTATCAGAGAGGATACATGAATGCTTTGTCAGCGCAAAAGAAGTAGTATTCTTTGAGGAGCAGATATGTGCCGATCAATCCTATTCAGAAGACAAAAGAGCTGCAATTAAAAAATGATTCTTCAAATACTCAAAGTAAAAGGAAAGAGCCTGCTGATCCTTCTCCCAACAAGGCATCTTCAGTGATTAACATTGCAAATGAGAAGAACCGGCATAGCGCAGCAAAGGATCCAGTCGAGAAAAATGATCCTCCAATCAAAGAAGTAGAAAACGTTCCTTCTTTTAATTTGGAAAATGAAATTTCTAAGCTGAAGGTGTCCATGCCCTTGACTGAGTTGGTGAAAAATAACACTTATAAACATCAAATGTCTAGAATTTTGCAAATAGACTCTGTGTCAGATATGGTAAATGTTGAAGATGATTATCCTGAACTCATTTTTGGCCCAGCCATAGAAGGTCAGTCTGAAGAGAGTGAAGTCCCTCCCTTCTACCTGATTCTTAGATTGCATGAGTTCATTCTACACAATGCCATGTTGGACTATGGAGCCTCGCATAATTTGATGCCCAAGGCCATTATGGAGAAGTTGGGACTTGATATTACCCACAAATACCATGATTTGTATTCCTTTGACTCTGGTAGGGTCCATTGTATTGGTCTTATCAAAGACTTGGTAGTATCCTTAGATCAAATCCCAGCCAAGAATGTTTTAATGGATGTAGTTGTTGCAGATGTTCCACAACAATTTGGAATGCTTTTGTCTAGTTCATGGGGTGCAAAAATGAAGGGAACCATTCAGCTTGACTTCTCTTATGCCACCATTCCCGTGTCCGGTCAGTTGAGAAAACTATATAGGGAGAAGAAAATGAAATACATGATCAATAGAAAAGAAAAGCCAGTTAATCATCCAATTAATGCAGTCCACACAGATTTAGAGTCATTTGTATTATATTCAGATGGTGGTTTGAATGATGAGAATGTCCAGTTGGTACAAGTAGATGAGATACCTGAAATTTCTGAAAATTTTAGTGAAGTCCTTAGACAGGAAAAAGATAAAGCAGAAATCATTCCTGAGCTTCCTGCCTGCCAGCAGAAAAAAGACAGTGAACAGCAGAAAGATGCAGAAATCAGTCAGGATAAAGCAGAGAATGAAGCAAAATTTCAGCATCTAGAACAAGAAGAAGAAGGCTTGTGGAGCATGGACTTTGATGGAGCTGTTGGTAAGGACGAAGATGGTATAGGAATATGGATTCGAAGCCCTATTTTCCAGCCTAAAAAGGTTCCTATTAATGTTAGAGTATGTGCTTACAAGTTGGCTTTTGACTACTCTAACAATGAAGCGAAGTATGAAGCTTTGATTGCAGGTTTCAAAATTTTGAAGAAGTTGAAAGCAAAGAGGATTTCTATCTATGGAGATTCGGAATTGATAATAAAACAGGTAAAGGGAGAGTACCAAGCAAAGCATCCATGATTGAGGGCCTATAGAAATGTAGTCCTAGACATCTTGAGGACATTTCCTGAGTACACTTTGACAACAGTACCAAGAATGAAAAATCTAATGGCAGATTCTCTTGCCACTACTGCAAGCAATTTGAAGATTCCAATGAATTCCAGCAACAAGTTCGAAATTTATGTCAAATATAGGCCTGTTGTTTCAGATAATTTAAGGTATTGGCAAGTGTTTTAGGATGACAATGAAATTAATGTTTTTTTGTAGAGTGAAGGAAAATTCAAGGATACTCCCATAGAGGGTGATTTTGAGGTCGATGATCAAGAAATCGAAGCAAATCAGATGGACATATTGCAGCTGAAGGACAATATAATTCCTAGAGGTCTCATACCTTTAGAGGAGCTTTTTTATCAGGATGATGTTGCAAAGAAACCAAGCTTGGTGCCCACTAACTAAGGAATTGAAGATGTGAATCTTGGAATAGCTAACAAGCCTAAGCTAGTGAAGTTATCAAAAGCATTGTCCACTGAGGTAAAGGAACAATATGTTAAATTGCTTTCTGAATTTTCTAATGTATTTGCATGGGATTATTCAAATTTGAAGGTGTACGATAAAAACATAATTCAACATACTATTCCCATCAAGTCGGATTAGAAGCCTTTTAGACAAAAGCTTAGAAGAATCAACCCAAAGTTGTTGCCATCCATTGAAAAAGAGGTAAACAGATTGTATAAAGCTAGTATCACTGTCCCCATTAGATTTTCTGACTGGATTTCAAATTTAGTCCCGGTACGTAAGAAGACAGGAGAGATAAGGTTGTGTATAGATTTCTGGAATCTGAATAAAGCATCCTTAAAGGATAACTATCCACTTCCGAATATGGACCATATTCGGCAGAGAGTAGTTGGAGCATCAAGGATGTCATTACTCGATGGCTACTTAGGCTATAATGAGAGCTTGGTGCATGAGAAAGACCAAGACAAAACTGCCTTCACAACACACTGGGGAACTTTCCAGTATGCCAAAATGCGGTTTGGACTGAAGAATGCTGGAGATACTTTCCAACAAGCAATAGACATTTCTTTTTCCAATGAAAAGGATTTTTTTGTTGTTGTTTATTTGGATGATCTGACAGTATTTTTTGGTTCCGATGATGAACATTTGCACCATTTGAGGGTTGTTTTTCAGCGATGTAGAAAGTTTGGGATTTCTCTTAATCCAAAGAAAAGTATGTTTGCTATGGATGAAGGTAAGATGTTGGGGCATATCATCTATAAAGATGGTATCCGCATTGATCCTGAAAGAGTGGAGGCAATTCATTACATAGATCTCCCACGTAACAAAAAGGAGATTCAAGCATTCAACGGTAAGATGAACTTCCTATGCATATTTATACCAAATTTGGCTGAACATTTAAGAGAAATGACTAACAGGTTGAAGAAGGACAACATTTTCAAATGGAGTGAGGAGGCTATCAAGTCATTTAATCTGGTAAAGTTTTCTCTATCCAATGCCCTAGTCTTGATTAGTCCTGATTATACTCAAGATTTCATTATATTTTCATTTGCATCGGAGCATACTATGGATGTGGTTTTGATGCAGAAGAAAGATAAGATTGAAAAGCCAATTTCCTTTTTCAGTAGGACTATTAGAGATGTTGCCTTATGGTATAATATCATTGAAAAACAAGCATTGGCCCTTATAAAAGCATTGAAGGATTTTAGAGTATACATTCTACATTCACATACCATAGCATATGTTCCTAATGCAACACTGAAGGATGTGTTGATGCAAACTGATCCAGAAGGAAGAAGAGGTAAGTGGATAGCAGCAATGTTGGAATATGATTTGGAGATCAAACCCACAAATTTGATCAAAGGAAAAGGCTTGGAAAAGCTAATGGCCCAATCAAACCTGCGTGCTTTGGATATAAATCTCATAACAACAATGTCAGAGGATGAGGATGAAGGTTTGCTTGTTCCAATTTCAGAAATTTTTATACAATCACCATGGTATTCAGACATTGTTTATGTTCTTCAGCAGCTATCACCACCTCCCGGGATGTCTAAAAGCAAAGGTACATCACTGAAAATTAAGTCTGCTAAATTCTGTATTTTAAATAGTGCTCTTTATTGGAAAGATCCAGGAGGTATTCTGCTTAATTGTTTGGTTGAAGAAGAGGCTCAGCAGGTGATGCGTGACTTCCACAAGGGTGATTGTGGTGGTCATTTGTTTTAGAAAACAATAGCTAATAAAGTGTTGAGAGCAGGATATTATTGGCCCACTTTATTTTCAGATTTGTATAAAACAGTAATGAACTTCCATGAGTGTCAAGTTTTCCAAGGGAAAAGAAAAATGCTTCCTCTTCCTTTGAAACCAGTTTCAGTAAATGCTCCCTTTCTGTAGTGGGGACTTGATTTCATAGGGGAAGTCCATCTCGCATCATCAAGTCCATCTCGCATCATCATCACAACATCGATGGATCTTGACAGGTACAAATTACTTCACCAAATGGATCGAGGTCGTTCCAGCAAGGCAGGCCACTGAATCGGTAATCATTCAATTTTTAGAATCAAATATCTTGTCTCGTTTCAGTTGTCCTCACAAAATCATAACATATAACGCAACAACGTTCAAATCTAAGAAGATGGTGGAATTCTATGACAAGTACAACATATTCTTAGGCCATTCAATAGCGTACTACCCATAAGGCAACAACCTGGAAGAATCATCGAATAAATCCCTGATAAACATAATCAAGAAAATGCTTGAGGAAAATAAAAGGAACTGGCATCAAAAGCTAACCAACGGTTTATGGGCAGATAGAGTCAGCAGCAAGAAATCCATAGGTATGTTACCGTTTGAATTAGTTTATGGTACTGATGTTGTCTTTCCTACATCACTTACAGTTCCAGTCATGAGGTTATTGCAAGAGGCTGGCAGCGAAGAAGATGATAATCAGTGAAGGATCAACCAAATGATCCACCTTTAGCAAACAAGAGAGGAAGTGTCTCAGAACGCTATTCTGTTGCATCAAAATATAAAGAAGATATATGACCGTAAAGCCAAAGTAGAAAAGTTTCAGTTGTATGATGTGGTGTTGAGATGGGATGCACGAAATGAGGACAAAGGGAAGCATGGTAAGTTCAACAACCTATGGAAAGGACCATACAAGATTTCAGCATACAGGGGACAAAATTCTTTCTTCCTCTCAGAGATGGATGGCCAAGATTTCCCTGGAGGACCACTAAATGGTAGGCTTTTGAAACACTACCACTGTTGAGATAATGGATCAAAACTATCTCACCATCATTGTATATACCATGTTATTGTTGGTCAGATTTCAAGTACACTGTCATTGAAGTTTGGGGCCCGAGGTGAAGGCTATAAAACTTGAATTATGTGTGTAAGGTTTCCTGGTTTTATTTAAATTTTTCAGTCACAATTTGAGTCAGAGTCAGTATGCATTGTGTCAGTTTTCAGTGTTTTGGCTCCATTTCCCAATGGATAAGGCTACTTTGTCTATGGTGTTCTTGGCACCTCCAAAGAGCTACCATCCCCATTGGAGCCAATGTTAGTGTCAGTCTTTTCATACTGCCATCAATGATCAAATATACTCTTTTGAATTTTCATATTAGGAGTCCCATACCATAACTTTTCATCATTCCATTAGGTCATGGGTTCATTGATGGTAGTGATCTTTCATTATTTTTACCTCATGTTAAACTTGCTAATTCCCCTCTTTATGGTCTTTAGTCATGAGTCAAATTCACTCTATAATTCATGTCAGTAGGTCATAGGATTGGTCTCTTTAGGTCCTAAGGTCTCATCATGGTCAAATCAATGAGTCAAGTGTCAATAAATATCAGCAAGATCATAAGGAGGACAAATAAACTTAGAAGCACAGTATCTGGGAAGATCAAAGAATTGTTGTGATTAGCTTGATGTAATTTTCACCTCAAAACATGTTTTGAGGTGAAAACATGGTACTTTGATTTTCTTATCATCTTTTATGTAATTTTTGTGTCTTCATATGTAATAAGTTGCGCTTTAGAAGCTGCTATCTCCACAAATCCAGCACCTTACTTTTCAAACATGTTCTAAGTATGTCCATCAGAAAGAGCCCGGAAAGAGCTTTTCAATGGTATATTATACTCTTAAAATTGACTCGTGGATTGAAAATTATGCCAAAATTAAGGAAAGTCCCCAAAGGCCTAAACCTACCCCTTTTTCCCATTTGTCCCTTAGACTTTATTTCATAAAATCTTAATTTTTTTATTATAGAAACCCTTTTTCCTTCCAATCGCATAGCATAACTTTGATCAACCCTTCCTGATTGTAAAACCCCCGATGTGATTAATCGCAAGTCTCCTCCCCCGATCCAATCGCATCGCAGAACCCCGATCGATCCTTCCCGATTGTAAAACCCCTAATGCGATTAATCACAAATCTCCTCCCTTGATCCAATCACATCGCATAGCTTGCGATTGACCTTTCATATTACAACATCACCGATGTGATTGACCTCGCCCGATCGCATCCTGACCGTAAAATCTTCCCAGCGATCTAGCGGCCCATATGCAATTGCAAGTCGCCAATCGCATTGCAAATTCACATTCCCAAATGTGGTCCCCGCTCCAACTAAAACTCCCGATGTGATTGAACCCCCCCCCCCCCGCAATCATATCCCGACTGTTGATCTCATCAATGATCCAACAACCCGTATTCAATGGCACGCCGCCAATCACATCACAAACTTCACAGTCATTAAAACTCACCACTCCGCCCTTCCGATCTTCCGATTGCGATTTACCCCCAACCTGCTCCCCCAATTGCATCTCAACCGTCGATCTACCCTTTCGATCGGACAACCCACAAGCCATCGCTCCATCGCAATCGCATTCCCCTCGATATGTGTTGAACCTGATCCCTTTTACCTTTGCGATTGTGATTGGCCGAGTCCCACCATATAATCTTCTGCCCATTCCAAATAAAAACAAGTTTTCCCTTTGTAAATGCGATAAATTGATTTTGAAGGTTTTCTTAAATTTTTTCATCGCATCGCAATCGGCGATCCTATTATGTAATACACCCCTTCCCCGCTAATTTGCGATTGTGATCCATCACATCGCAAAGTCCTCCATCACATCCCAAATTTTATTTCCCAAGCACTTTTCTCCACCCTCGACCCGCCGATGCGATTGATCGCAATCGGCGATTTCCATGATGTTTAACAAATCCGCTTCCCTTATAATTGCGATTGCGATTGACCCCTAGTCCCACCTTAATCCTTTTCTCCTTTTTCAAATGAAATTTGGTCTTTCCCTTGGTAAAAGCGGAAAAATAATTTTTGTTTGTTTTAAAGGGATTTTTCACCATCATACCTCCCTTATTATATTACTCCTAATTGCATCCGTTCCTCATCGCATTTCTTTCAATCGCATCGCAAG
Source organism: Pinus albicaulis (assembly GCA_034641835.2). Taxonomy (NCBI): domain Eukaryota; kingdom Viridiplantae; phylum Streptophyta; class Pinopsida; order Pinales; family Pinaceae; genus Pinus; species Pinus albicaulis. The sequence continues at coordinate 1,629,147,183 of CM076575.1, forward strand.
TTCCACCATTTCGTTCCAATATACCCCCTCCCCTCTTCCGATTACGATTGCGATTCGGGCCCACCATCATTTCCTTCACCCTTTTTAACCCAAACGGGACTTTTCTTCATCGAAAAGGCATAATTTCAGTTTTGTTGTTTCAAAGGAATTTTCTCCAAAATTTAGTTTTTATTCAAAGGCATAAAGACAGAGACAGTGGTTAAAGGCTGAGAACTAAATATGAAACAGAGACTTCTACAGCAGACATGAAATAGGGATCTGTTCTTCATATTTCCTATTTTTCATTCATTCAGTGTAACTGCAATTCTCCATATGGTCCATATGCATTTGTTGCTCCTTCTTTTCAGGGGAAAATTATTGGTTTTCTTTCTATGATCGGATTTCAGTTCTGAGCTGGTAAAAAATCTCCTCTTTCTGTGGATTTACTTCCCTTGGATTTCTGTCTATTTAATGTAATTTTCAGTGATTTGTAAGAGTCAGTAGGGAATAAAGAGTGGAATTAGTTTGGGAAATCACTGAGGACACTCTGCGCTCCATTTGTAATAGTTTGACAGGGAATTAATAAAGAAATGTAGCTCTGATTTGTGGGATCCCTATGGTATGGATTTTAGCATTGTTTCTTCCTTTGTGTTCATATGTTAATTGTGATGTTTACTATTCATTCATTCACATTTCTAGTTGAATGTTTTCAAGATAGATAGGTAGAATCCATTGTATAATTCTCTGCCTTGGGAAATCATTCGACATTTGATGTTTTCTGTTGTTTGAAAAGGATCCATCTTCTATGCCTTTTTCATCTCCTCACACTTCATCATTATTCAATTTAAATTTTTAAAATTCCTGCCAACCTTGCCCCATGAAATACCCTGTATCTCTGATTTAATTCCCTACATTCAAACTACCCCATCTATTCCATACAACCCTTGAATCTAGAAAAACATTTCCAGTTATTATACCTAGCCTAAAATCAGTTTCCAGTTACACTTCATTGAATATTTTTCCTGGAGAGAGCCCTCTCCTGACCTTGTAGGGCTAGCTACAAGGCTGAGCGTGGTTTGTCGTTACCCTGATTTGCCTTCCTTCAGCCTAAGGTTCAAATTAGGTGCTAACACTCTCCATGACCTACAATTGAGACTAACTTCAAAAATTTTGAAGACAAGAAGACCCATGTCCTCTATCAATTGAATTGAGCTTCTTGCAAGGTGCTACATTCTCCTTGTCACCTGCATCCTGAGGTATTTCTCTATTTTTAGCCCATTTTCCTTTAGTTTTCTCATTACCTTTCCAATATCGCTTAGTCTCACATTTTGGCTTAGAATTATCGTAACAATGATTCAAATTAATGATAACTTCCTCCAATGACTAAGATTATCATAATTAATTTGATATTTAAATTTTACTGGAAATCCACTGATGCACCTTTGGAGCTTTGCCTTCTCATCCTTGAGGTAGGGCACATACCTCAACAGCTCCAGAAACTTAGTTGTGTACTCTTCATATATCATGGAACCCATATTCAACTCATATAATTCATTGGCCTTTGTATCATAATAGCTCTATACAATTACTTCTTTTGAAGAGTCTTTTAAACTCATGCCAACTAAGCTCCTCTATCCTCATGCCTCTAACACAATTCGCATCTTCCCATAAGATATCTGCTCTTCCCATGAGACTAAATATCATTATCTATATTTCATGTTCTTTGAATAATCATGAAATTTGAAGAACTTATTCATCCCAAGTAGCCATGCTTCTGCATCTTCTATTTTCTTCACATCCCCATAAAAGGTAAGAGACTTGGATTTATTGAAATCCTATGGAAAATAATGCTTCTCACTCCTACTATCTTGATGTTTATGGTAATGATGATGATATCTCTCAAAACTAGGACTAGCTTAGAATCCATAAGTGCTAGTCTTCCTTGTTAAATTGTAGCAAGAAAAGGCTTCATTTGACATGTGCCTTAATCAAATGGAGAAATTAAAATTTCCACATCACCAGGATGACTTGAGTTGTAGTTAGTTGGAGTGACAAGGCCAAGTCACTTACTTAGTAAGTCAATTTGAGTTTGTATGCTATAAGTAGATATGTGCATGAGTTGACTTCTAAAATCTAGCAATATAGTGGAGTTATAGTTAGTTAAATTAATTTGTCTGATATCTAGTCTATAATAGAGTCAGTAGGAGTTCCGTTGAGTAGTAGCAGCTATTGTTAACTCATTGATCTCTCAGTTAACTGGCCAATTTACTAAAAATATCCCTAGTTTTGGATGGAATTAGAATTTCCTAGTTGAGGTGGAGGAAAAGGCACATTGTAAACTCCAATTATCTACTAGTTTAGTGTACAAGTTTTGTATTGGAGAAGGTGATCGATTCCTCTAGGATTTGAGCAAGGAAATAGGTAATTATCCTATTTTTTAGGGGGGAAATCCCTCAAGGATTACGCAAGGAAATAAAAGGAAGTTTGAGGCCTATTTGTAGGATTTTGACTGATATAACAAAACTGAAATAATATTATTATTGATGTAGACAGAACTCCTCTAAATAAATGTTGTAATGAATCATTTTATATCTCGTTAATAAAAATAAAGGTTTTTTTTGATTCATTTTCTGCTGATAAAAATGTTGTATTCAATTTGTGATTGAATGTGCATATTTCATGCATGTGTTTCTATTGTATGTTTCTTACAAATGAGTGAAAAAAATGTATCTATTATTTTCATTAGGTTCATTCCTTTCAGAAAATTTGAATTATTTTTGTGAAATTTCTCTACGAATATATCTTGGCTCTAATCCTATATATTTCTCCAACCATTCTCCAACCTCTATCTTGATCAACAACATATATTTACCCCATTGATCTTTTCTGGCTGTCCATGATTGGATGTCAGGTTGTATCCTTAACGATATAGTGGCAGAAGATGTTCTTCAACTTTTCCTAATTTTTTGAGATGGAAATTATTTCCAGTTTTCAATAAATATACTATTATATTTCGCCATAACTTCTATATTTTCGCTACAAACTTCTTGAGTGTATCTGCTATAAATCAAATACTCTTCTTGACATATGATGACCTGTCCCATTAGGTAGATTACATCAAACTGTATTTGATGGTAATTATAATCCTACATTCACTATCCTTATATGATCTTCTATCTCCTAAAAACATGTCATTTTAGATAAAAAAAATAGATACATAATCAAAATAATACGTGAATGAAGTTCAAGGAGGCTATCACATCTTCACAATTCAGATTAGCATGATATAATCTTCACAAATATATCAACTCATACTTAAATATCATGATCGTAACAAGAAGTAACCTACATGGATGCATGATGAAAACAAAAAAATAACATGCATGCATAACCATATGCATTTTCCCATCCATTCCAAGTGTTTAAACCTGGAAGCTTTGATACTATCCTGTGGTATCCGATATAACCCAAAGAGAACAGGACTTGGTCTGATACCACACTGTAAACACCCCACTCCACATTTACCCAATTTTACAAGCTCTCCAGGGTAAACATGAGCTGAGTGTCACAATGATATGAACTGACCTCAAAGTTCTAGTTATGGAAATAGGGCTTACAAACCGACAACAAACTAACAAACCTTAGAGACTGTAGATCACCCATGATCCTACCAACCACCCAAGGTGATCAATCCTTGAGATGGAACTCATTTTCACTAAGTTACAATCCCAACTGCACCCTCGACACATTGGGCACACGGTTATGAGGCTCCCACCACACCCATAAGCCTACATGCATGTATTCATGACCAAAATTTCCCAATTTAGTGAATGTGGTCGTGAGATCTATGCCACTTTTTCAGGAAAGCCTGAGACCACTGCCCAAAACTTCCTGTAACTTTCTAGAATCATGATTAATATAACAACAATGCAAAACATTCAAACTTTAACAATATATTGACCAATACATGCCTCATACACAACACACATTTCGTCAAACATATGGTAAACATGAAAGCTACAAGTCATCAATGCATATCTGATCATAAAATTATGAATTTCATATGAGAATTGCTAAGAATGCTCCAAGCCCTCTCTGACTAGCTGCAACAACACTTGTTATTCCATGCATTCATCAAACATCCAGTAACTTAAAAAATCATAAATAAGATCCATAACTAGAGAAAATAATATAACCAGGTATATAACCAATGTTATGAAAACAACACACAAAACAAAAGAAAATATAGATCAACGACTTAAAATTTATCCTTTTCCTGGGGAAAACCTCCTTTACATTACATAAATGAAAAATTATTAGATGATACAAATGATAAGACCCCCTTAGTATATATAGGAGTCTAAGGGGTCACAATATAATGAGAGCCTACCTAACAATAATAATGTAAGGGCACAAAATAACAATAGTGAGCTTCTATGGGGCACAACGATGACAAAATGGGGGATACATGGGCACAAAAATAACAATAGGGGGCTACACTAACAATAAAAATAAGGGGGACACACTAGTATTATAGGGACATAACATGCCCCTCTCCTTTAAAAAAGTGTTGTCTTCAACACTTGAGTAGTTCTAGATGCTTTTGTATAAAATTTTCATCCTCCCATGTGGAATCTTCAGTGGGTACGTTCTTCCACTTAATGAGGTACTCTGAAATTAATCAATTTCGTAGTTGACGGGTTATTTTTCCATGACTTATTTTGGTTTAAATATGATTTCTCCTTCTTCATCAAGTTTTGGAAACAATGTTTGTACTGGGTGATTTTCACCAATAACCTTCTTTAAGCATGAAACATGGAAAATTGGGTGTGCTCTGGAAGATGCAGTAAACTCCAATTTGTATGCCATAGAGTACCAATCATTTGCAACACCTTTTAAGGACCATAATACTTGGGTGATAATTTATTATCCTTTTTAGCTTGCTTGAGGGACCTTTTTTTTAATGGTTGTAGTCATAAAAATACCAAGTCCCTACATCAAAACTTATTTCACTGTGATGTTGATCTTCCTATTTTTTCATTCGATTTTGAGCTAGTGTGAGGTTATCCTTTAAGAGTTGGAGAACTTGATGTTGATTCTTGATGTGATATTCCAATGCTTGAACCTTATATTTTTATCTTAAAGATGATGTGATCGATGGTGGATGATATCCATAAAGTGCCATAAATGATGTCATTTTTGCTTAAAGTATGGAAAGAAGTGTTATACCACCATTCAGCTAGAGGTAACCACTTTACCCCATAGGGGATTCACTCAATGAACATTTTTCATATCGCCTGTGTTCATGGCATACTAAACAATACCCCTAATCTGAATACATATTGGAAAATACCTCTAAAAATCACATTATTTAACCCCCTACCAATATGAACCCAAGACACCTCCCCAATTTTAAAAACCCCTACTATCATTAGATATTGTAGGTATCCATTTTTTCATTAACATTATTTATAACCCTTTATATTTTTTCATGAACTTTGAGCTCATTTTTTTATACCCGCCAATATAAAAACCCTTTACCCCATATATATCCCCCAATATATTAAGTCAAATTTTCTTCAATATATATCCCCCAATATGAACCCCGTGGTATAATATTTCTCCCCCAGTGAAGCCCCTATGCTTTACCCATTGTATTTTTTTATCAAATACAAAGCAATGAATATATTCTTCCAAACATTTTTGCACTATCTCAATTTTCTTGTCAGATTGAGGATGATAAGATGATCTATGAGCTAATTGAGTACCAATAAAAGAAAATAATTTTGTCCAAAAATTTTCAGTCAAAATGGGATCTCTGTCACTTATAATAATCTATGGGTTTCCATGTAGCTTTTTAATTATTTCCATAAATGTAGTAGCAACTATAATAGAAATAAAAGGATGAGAGAATGCACAAAAGTGTGCATACTTGGCAAGTCCATCAACTACCACCATGACGACACTCTTTTCTTTAGACTTGTGTAAACTTGTGATAAAATCCATTGAGACCTCCTCCAAACACTAACCTGGAATGGCTACAGGTTTTAATAGACTTGGGGTATTAATTTTCTCAACTTTATTTTGTTGGCAAACCAAACATTATGCCACAAACTTCCAATATATGATTTAGCGACATCCCAAAAAATTCCTTCTTGACCCTGTCGTAAGTTTTTAAACTGAGTGCCCTCCTAAGGGGGAGGTGTGCAATTCCAAAAGAATATTTTTTTTGATTTGGGAATTCTTAAAAAGATATAAGTGATATTTGTACCTTAATGAATAATTTTTCCAACTAAATATATCATATGTATTGAGATCTTGCTACAAATTTTGAATGAGTGTCCACACCTCTTCGTCATTCTTCCATTCACCCCTTTCTTCGGTTATCCAATCAGGTTGGATAATAGAAATGGAAAAAAGAAATGCTTCCACATCCTCATCCTTTATTAAGAGTGCATATGAAACAAAATTTTGATTCCATTTTTGTATATTATTTCAAAGTCATAACCCAACATCTTTGTGACCCATTTTTGTTGCTCTTTTGAAGATAATCTTTGCTCCAAAAAATATTTAAGACTATCATGATTTGTTTTTACCTTGAAGTGTCTTCCCATTAGGTAAGGTTGTCATTTATTTAGTGCATGTAGTATAACCAACATTTAATTCTCATAAATAGTTTTGTATAAATAATTTCCTTTGATTGCATGAATTTCAAAAGAAATGGGTCTTCCTTCTTGCTTTTAAACAACACCAATTCCATTTCCCAAGGCATCACATTCCATAATAAAGGTTTTTGTGAAGTTTGTCATAGCTAAGACTAGTGCTTGGCACATTTCTTATTTAAGATGTTCAAAGGCCTTAGTTGCTTATGGAGTACAATAAAATAGATATTTTTCAATAATGCTATTAGAGGTCCCACTATTCTCCCATAATTCCTAACAAACTTGCGATAATACCCTGTCAACTCAATAAATCCTCGAAGATGGTTTATGGTTATCAGGATTTTCCATTACTTAATGGATTTAATTTTTCTAGAGTCTATCTTAAGACCCTCATGAGATACATTATGACCCAAATATTCCACCTCCTCTTCTCTAAAGAAAAATTTGGAGGTTTTCGCATATAATTGTTTTTCCTCCAAGAGTTTGAGCACCCTGTCAACAGGTTGAACATGATCCTTCCAAGACTTGTTGTAGATTAGTATATCATCAAAAAATGCTAACACACATTTTCTAAGGGTTTGAAAATGGAATTCATCAAACCTTGAAATGTGGAAGGTGCATTAGTAAGTCCAAAAGACATGACCAAAAATTCATAATGACCCTCATCAGTTTTGAATGTTTTTTCAGAATGTATTTAGTCTTCCTTATAATTTGATAATATTTTTAATGAAAATCCAACTTGGTGAAGTAAATTTTTCCATGTAATTCATCGAAAAATTCATCAATGACAGGAACGAGAAATTTATCTTTAACGGTGATCTTGTTGAGTTCCCTATAATTCAGACACATATGCCATGATCCATCCTTCTTGTGCACCAACATTGCTTGACCATAGAAATAAATTTGACTAGGTTGAATTATACCGACCTCTAGAATTTCTACAACCATACGTTCAATATCACTCTTTTGGGCATAGGGATATTTGTAAGGCTTGATGTTTCAAGGAACACTTCCTAGAATCAATTGAATATCATGGTCATGATCACGAATAGGTGTGAGGAATTTTGGAGTCTCAAATACCTTGGCATTATTGTCCAAGACTTTTTGGAGATCTAGAGAAATATATGATTCCGATTTTTGAGCCTCTAGTGAGCATAATTATGAAATTACGCCCCATAGTTATTTCTTAAGAATATTTTTCATGCCAATAGAAATGATTATCTTTCCCGTTTTCCCTGTGACACCCCTTAATTCAACTTTTGTTCCTTCAAAAAAAAGAAAATCAATAAAATTTCTTGAAAATTAAAATCTATCTTCCCCAAAGATTGTAACCATTAGACTACTAGTACAACATCAACACCGCCCATTGGAATAAAAATCATTGTACTATTCAATGCATATTTTCCCACGGTTATCTTGATATTATGGCACTTTCTAGAGAAATTTATAATTCCTTAATTCACAACCATCACTTGACACTCTAGTGCTAGATATAGAAAGCAATTCAATTCCTTGGCTATCTTACAATGAATAAAATTATGGTTACTACTTGAATAGATCAACACTATTACCTTTTTTTTCTTGATATTTATTTCTATCTTGATAATTTGAGGAGTGGTAATTCCTACCAGTGCATTACAAGATATGGTTAGATTCATTTCTTATTTCTTTGGGGTTGGTTCCTAGTGTATATCCTCCTCCTTTGATGTTTATTGTTCATTTTCTTCCTCCTATTCACAATCTATGTGAATTAATTTCTTTTCGACACACTTATGACAGTTAGTTTATTTTCTATCACACTTGTAAAAAAAAAATTGCGCTTTTTTCCTCCAATTGTTGTGGTCCCAACATTGTAGGTTGAGGAAGGATAGGAGCAACAACACTTCCATGTTTGTAGTTGTGAGTGGTAGACTTTCTTGTTTCCATCATTTTTCTTTCAACTTGTCTTGACACCCTAAATGCCTTCCCTAATGAATCAAGTTCCCAAACGTGAAACTCATGTTGGATGTTATCATTTAAAGTCCCTATGAATGCATCAAACCTATGCTCCTCTGGAGAATCAATTACCCTAATATTCAATTTTTGGAAGTCCTCAATGTGCTCCTCCATTGAACCCTTTTGTTTGATATTTATCCATTGGCTAAAGAATGTGTTTCTATTTGTATCATCATAATGTGCTATCATTTCCTCCATAAAAATGGACCAAGTGACAAGTGTTTTATAAGAACAAATCCATCGATACCATACAAACTAATAGGGTTCTAAATATAATGATGAAATTCATACCTTTTGTTTGTGTTGCACATCATGGAGATCAAAATATTTCTCCATATATAGTATCCATGTTACCAGATCATTTCCATAAAACTTCCTCATACCGATATTTGGAATGTGGTGAGTCTTAAACCAAACATTAGAGTCTCTGAAATCATAATTCATATTCCTTTTGTCCTCATCGTCATTCTCATGGATTACATTGTCACCACAAGGAAGCCTTTCTTGCAACAACATTTTCAAACCTTCCTTCAACCATTCCATATTGACATTCATCATTGCTTCCATGTCTACTTTTAAACAATCCTTCAAACGTTTTATTTTCAATCTTAAGCCATCCATGTCCCATTTTAATTCATCTTTGCTTTCTCCTTGTGAGAGTGAAATTTTTTGCACTAAGTCTTGTAATTTTGATATATCATGCTTCAATTCTTCATCTTCATGCATCATAGTAGATATTTCTGAGGGCTTAATGGGTGTATAATTTTATATCTCAGACTTTTGTGATCCATAATGCTAAAGAGAATGCTTTCATGATTAATCACTTCATTAGAATTTGGTCAATGTTTCGAACCAACTAATGTGGTTCATACTCAAGACAAAGGTTTATAATTCTTTTGTTTGTGATGAATTTTAGAAAAAAATACTAATATATGTGATTCAATATTCCCTTGGAATCACTTCAACTATTTTTTCAAACAAATGTTGTGCAATTTTACACACTATTTTCTTTATTTTAGGAGCTCGATATTGAAATTATTGTAACTCTATAAATTCAACTCTCCAATTTCTAAAATTTTGTCCTATGGTACCTCTTCTTAGTCTTATTTTCAATGTTAAAATTCATACTAAGATTGGTTCCTCAAGGTAAATTTATGCCAAAAGTCCCACAATGACATGGTTATGGAATGTTTTAGTAAATTGAACTTGTATGGATTACATGTGTCACTGTTTCAAAATTCGACCATGAAAATGATACAAAAAAAACTAAATTTCATTCTATTCCAGTCACTTTTTACGAAATTCAAATCTGATGCTTGTAGAGAAATTTATGATGATTTTTCCGAGGTCACTTGTTTGAGACTCAATTTTGGAGCATGAAAAAAACCCTAACTTATTCTGACCATGTCTCCAAAAATATAAAGAACCAAGATCTAAAATTTCTATACAAATTTCACCAAGATTTCGGATCCATAAGGTCAAAATCTAAGCTTCTAAATCTTCATATAAAAAAAGTTATAGATAAAATTCCAATATGGCCTATTTGAATCAATGAACCCCTAGAATCCAAAGCTTTGATACCAATTGTTATGCAATAAACTCACGAAATAGAAGAAAAGATAGATCAACAACTTAAAAATTATCCTCTTCAATGGGGAAACCTCCTTCACATTACATTAATTAACAATTATAAGATGATACAAATGATAAGACATCCTTGGTATATATAGGAGTCTAAGGGGTCACAATATAATCAAAGCCTACATAACAATAATAATGTAAGGGGAAAACAATAACAATAGTGGCATTATATGGGGAACAACAATAACAATATTGGGGACACATGGGCACAACAATAACAATAGGGCCATACACTAACAATAATAATAATGGGGATACACTAGAATTATAGGTACCTGACAACCATCATATAACCATAATAGAGACCAAAAAAAATTAGTAATAATATCAACATGATAGCCAATACAAGTGCTCATAGATAACAATATAAAAATATCCCATATTAACATATGAAAATGTTAACCAAGTCATGGACTTCCACGTACCACCTGACCATAGATTGGGTTGAACCAAATCTCTCTTTCAGCCATTCATCTTCATGCCATGTTCTGAGCATGAATGTGGGATCATATGGGTTAAAAATAAATAAAACCAACCAAGGCTTCTAGAGGTAAAACCACCTCAACCCTTAAGCAAAATGATCTCACATATATGGTCCATAAATCACTAACATCAACCAAATCAGCCTCTACCCAAGTTTTCGAGGGCTATAGGAACTAGTAACTCAATCTGCTACTTGCAGAGAGCCTGAGTTGTTCCAGGACTCTAGAGAATTTGTCCCAACCCCAAGGCTCTAGGAACTAGTAACTCAACCAACAAACTCAAGGGAAACCCGATCGGTTATAGGGCTCTAGAGCATTTGTTCCAACCCACAGCCATAGGAAACCTGAGAACCAATCAAAAAATTCCAAGAATAGGGAACCCACCACACCATGGATATCTAGGAAATGGCAAGGAAATGTTAAAACCACTATCAATCCAGGAAAATATCCAATCGAATGAAAACACATAACCAAGTAACCACATGCATATATCATGCATCCAAAAACCAACAAGGAAATCACACATGAAAATTGTTACGTGCAAAGTATCATTGTTGTAGTTGTTGATCCAAATATCTCCTTGTGCTCCCTTGCTTTGATTTTCCTTCTTTGTCCAATCCAAGTGAATGTTAGAGTGATCCAAGCATGCTCCAAGAATGTTATGAGTGTGCAAGAGTGTATGAGAGAGATAATAAACAAGAGCTCACCTCAAAACTGTCAAAATTTAAGCCAAAATTTGTCAAAAGCTAACAATATATCTTTGATGCCTTTTTATCGTAATGCCTCATTTTTTCTTCATTTTCCTTCATTTTTCCTGTAATTTCCTTGCATTCAAATTTGTGTCTCTTCACCTTCATTTTCTCCTATTTTTCTTTATTTTCATAATTAAATTTCAATTATCATCTCTTTTCATTTTCCCATGCCTTTACCAATGCATTTTCCAATTATCATAGCCATTATTAACCACAAGTGATGCCCACTACAATTATTTTCCCACTATTCATCTTGGAATACATGTCACATGACCTTGGTCTTATTTTATTTACATAGAAAAGCAACTATGGGTTGTTAAACAAATGAAGGACCACAAAAAAATGATTGGCAAAATAACTACCTGAATACCTCTTTTACATGTAGTGATTTTATATCTAACGGGTTCTTAGCTCATGGGATTCTCATTGCTAACTCTATTGTGACTTGATGAAAAAAAAACTCTTGAAATCTTGTACCTATAACTTCTATCCTTCTATGACACATCAACTCCAAAAAATAACAACTATTTCTCATTTCTACTCAAACACATCACCATCTCTCTTTAGTCGTAGAACTTCACACTTTGATTCTGATTTACTATTTGGAAAATCTATCATTCATGCCCTCGTTTTGTAGTGAATTGTTGAAGCATCTTGCCTTTGGTATGATTAAATATAAAATAAAAGTATTGGTGGCACAAATTTGAAAAATGAATATCTAATCACATAAAACACATTAGCACACAAAAATTATTTATTGCATACACGAATGAATTCTATCCATTAATATTTATAATGGTTCAAGGTCTCACTTCTAACCTTATCTTAATACACCTAGAAATCTTATCATTATGAACCTTATTTCTCATTAAATTTATCACTAGGCTATAGATATATTTATTTATTAATTATCTCTAACATTTATGTCATGAAATTATTGCTATGGATAACTTTTCATACTATTATGATGGACTCAGTAACTTACTTGAATCACTGAAGGTTAGCTGAATGTTTCTCACGCAATCCTAACTTGGCACGGGCATACGAGATTTCACACGACACCTATGGTCTTCTACGCACTTTATAGTCACGACTTAGGCGATCTTGAAACAAACTGTCCTCAGACAGGCGACCCAGCAGGCTTCAGTATTAATTCAAATAAAATGTTACATACCAAGTGATGCCTCAGAGTAGAGCCTTTTGGTCTCTGATCTCTTAAAGCACAAAATACAGACACTCTTTACAGAACACACACACACACACACACAAAACTATGCTATACTTTACTGAATCTCATACTTATATAACCTAAAAAAGCATATGAGAATTATTGAGGGTCCTGCCGAATATTACTATTCCAGACGGTGTCTGCTCAATATTCTCGAGTACAATAATAAAAAGAAGACGCACTACCAAGGTCCTTTCGGACTTCGGTCACTATCAAAATCTTGATCAAAATCCTCTTCTGACGAGGATGAGGGAAGCTTTTGATTTAGCCATGATTGATTTAGCAATTCCAAATATTCTGATTCCCATGTGTGGTCCGAAAGTTCCTGAGTATCTTGGTACAAATCTACGAAAATGGTTGCTTTATCATCGGATACCTTCTCTTTTCCTTTCGCTGTAGCTGCTTTTTATTTTGTTGAAACTGTAGAAGATTCTCCTTTTAGTGGTGCCTTTGATGATTGTCCTATATCAAACTTTATGGTGTCGGTTGTAACATATAGATTCTTTTGTGGAAAAAGATATTTATCATCAGATTTCTTCCACTTGTTAACAAAAGCCATTGGATCTATCTCTATGTCGAGAAAGGAATCTTTTTTTCTTTTACAGAATTCAGGCATTGATTGAACTGCCATTTCAACTCCATCCAATAATTCCCATTTGAAAATATGGAACATGCTAACAGAGCGTTCAATAGTGCATTGGATCCAAAGCTTGCAGTTATGATTGAGATCTACCTTCTATTGCCAACCTAATTCAAAAATCATTGATGAGCATACCTTGTTGACAGCAATAAACTTATCAGACAGACAACATCATCACTCCAATTTCCTGCCATAATACTAATAGTAATTAATGCCTTTTGATTAATCAGCAATTTAATTACTTTAATCCTTCCCTGAAGTTCTTCCAAAGTTTTGATCATAGACAATTTTTCGGGAAACTTAAGTTTATGAAATTCCTTAAGAAAAAGGGTGATCTTTTTTACTTCTTCAGTATTGTCAGCTAACACAGATTCATCAATCCTTCCAGGTCCATAAATTTGTGCAAAAGGATTTTAGAAAATAGGATTTCTGAAATCTAGATTTTGATAATCCCAAGGTGTTTAGAAAGTTCTCAAATACTGCAATGTCCTTTCAACACATTGAGAAGCTCTCGTCTGTGGTTTCTTTCTGCAGAAACCATTTTTTATTTCCCAATCAGCAAATCGTTCAAAAAGTTCATATTGTGGGAATGAATCTGTACCTGCAAATTTTTCATCATTTCTTTGAAGAAAGGCAGCTTCCATTTCTTCAAAAAGATCAGGAATTCTTAGAGATCTCAAAAACCTTTCAACTTTTTCAGTCATATTTATTTCATCCAGATCTAACATTTTGGCCGAGGTATAAATAGAAAATGAAAAATCTATTCCGCCAATAATCTGATAATAATTCAAAGTTTTCAAAACTTTGATCATGGCATTAGTGTATTCTTTGGTCTAGTAATCATTAAGAGTTTTAAAATAAAGCTTCACCTTCATATTGGGTAGAGGATATAATTTTACCAACTCTTTATCTAAACCCAATAGAATTCCAATATTTTTTGACTGTCAGGCTTGACATCTTTGTATCCATTGATTTCTTCGAATTCTCAGCCCGACAACTTTCTTGTTTTCTTCTACCAGATCACCTAGGACCAATTCAAGAATCTGGAATATTTTTACAAATGTTTCAAAATTATCATCTTCAGGGGCCTTACCCGGAAGAACAAATATGTTTGTTCTTTTATTAGAGCCAAAATGGATATGAGCTTTGTTCATGTCTCTGGTCAAGGAATCAACTAAATAATTTGAAATACCTATAACCCATTCAACATCAAAATCATACATTTGGAACCAAATCTGCCATGCTAAAAATCTTCCTCTTGCTAGCTGTCTTGATATCTTTGCTGATAAAAAATACTTGAAATTCATTGAGTCTGTTCTTATCAAGAACTTGGCAGGGGCTAAATATAACTCAAATTTTTGTATACCATTAAATATGGCAAGAGTTTCTTTTTCAACTGCAAAATAATTTTTCTGATGAGCCAAAAATTCTCCGGATGCATAGGCACATAGAATTTCTTCTCTTGTGTCCTCCTTTCGTTCAAAAAGGATTGTTTCCCAGAAAGAATCTGATGCATCATTTTGAAGAATAAGAAATCCATTACCTGGAGGTTTGAGCTCAGGGAGATGTTTGAATTCAGCTTTTAACAATTTAACTGCTTCAGTAGCTTCTGGGGACCATCCAGAATGCAAATGTTGTCTGATTGGAGCAGTTTTTTCAGACAGTCTAGGAATATATTTATGAACATAGTTTAGGACTCCTAGAAAGTGCTGAATCATTTTAGTATCTTTTAGCTCATCAAGGAATTTAGAGAGCTTGGTCAAGACATGAGGTTGCATCTGAATTTTACCATTTACAACATGAATACCTAAAAAATCAATAGTATCTTGAAACAGAAGCATTTGCTTTTCAGAGAGAACAATACTGTGCTTTCGTGCTTCTTCAAGAAATATCTGCAAATGCTTCATATGGGATTCGAGATCCTGACTGTGGATCAGGATGTCATCAATATATACAAAAATAAAATCATACTTACCAAAGATATAGTCCATTTGCCTTTGAAAGAAAGCTGGAGCATTCTTCAGACCAAATGGTACTACTTTCCATTGGTAAAAACCGGCAGGGCATGTAAAAGAAGTTTTGTGTCGATCTTCTTCTTTTATCTGTATCTGGTAATAACCAGACTTCATATTGAAATTGCTGAAGATATTGCTATTCTGGATCTTTTTCATTATTGTTTCCTGGCAGGGCAAAGGATAGTTGAAGCTCTTCATGATTGCATTTAATGGCTTATAATTTATCACCATTCGAGCTTTACCTCTAACTATCTCAGAGTGATTCCGAACTAGGAAAGAAGAACAGGAGTAATGAGAAGAACTAGGTTCAATCAACTGTAAATTAAGTAGTTCTTCAATCTGCTTTTTAATTTCCTTCTCATCAGTTGGAGTGCAGGGTATAAGTTTTCCTTTAACCCCATTGTCGTAAAGAGTGACTATCTCTTGTTGGGGACTCTCCACACTCCAAAATGCTTGAGGATTATCAGAACAATTTTTCAACAATTCATCATAAATAGCCATTTGTTTAGGAGACCAATCAGGATTTCTATTTGCTTTTTTTTTGGTTTTTGTTTGAATCCTGTCTTCATAAATCTGCAATACTTCTTTCCAATTATTAGAATCATTCTGGGGCCTTTTTGAACCTGCTTTCTTCTGGCTATTTTCTTTTCTAGCTTCTGAATTAGCCATAGTCAACCTTGGTACTAAGATTGCCTTTTTCTTGATATTCAATATCACTTTGTCTTCACTGATTGTCACTGGTAAAACAGAATTAATGAAAGGCATTCCAAGAAACAAACTTGCAGATGTATCGTAATGTTGTATTGCAGAAAATTTTACAATACTCCCCCAAATTTTAAAGAAACATTGTCAGCATAGTGGGTTAGATTGGCTAATCCACCAATGGTCTCAGAAATGAGAATATTTTGCAAATTTTTCCATAAACCTTTGAATAAAGATGGGCGAACTAAATTGTTGGAGCCTCCAGTATCAATAAAGGCATCCACATTGATCCATTCACCTTTTACTTGGATTTCAACTGGAATGTACAACAGATTGTTAGTCTTAAGAATATTCTTGAGAAAATTACTTTCTTCAGTATGAATAGAGGTTGGAGTAGGCAAAGAAGATGACTGAGAGACTGTCTTTGGATAAGGGAAAAAATAATTCAAAGTGGGATGTGGAGACAAGGAATTTAAAACGGGTTGTGAATTCTTAGTACCAATATCTGGAGATAAAGACAGGACAACTAAGACAGTGTCATCAGAAATATAATCAGAAGTTTCATCAGTACCTTCGTCTGAACTATATTCATCACTGAAATGGTGCTCACTATCCATTTCTGGTTTTGAACAGTCATAGCATCTATTCATCTTTTGAAAAGTATCGGGAACTGGTTCACTATCGGACAAAGAAGCATCAGTCAGAATATATACATCAGATACTTCATCTTGGGATTCAACCATAGACCAGTTATCTACAAATTCTTCAAGTTCTATACAAGCTTTTAACTTATTGGATGAGCTTTTAGGACATTTCCTGGAAAAATGACCTTCTTGTTTACAAATGAAACATGCATTGTCTCTCTTGGGCTGCCTTCGCTTTTTCAAATATTTAAATCTCTTGAAAGGCCTTCCAGGATTTGCTACTCGTTTAGGCTTAAATCATACATATCTTTTAGATTTTATTTTTTTAAATGGTGTCCATGGCAACACAGAACGACAAACATCAAGACTAGGAGAAAAGTCTTGAGCTTTCTTTTGCCAGCATAGATATTTGACTTTTTCCTGACACCGAAAGAGAAGATCTATCCAATAAGTTTGTTCAATCTTTTTCCCTTGAAATTCCAGATCTTTCATAATTAAATCACCTAAGTTACCAGGAAATTTAGACAAGAATGAAATCTTCTGGGAAGAATCATTTGTTAGATTAGCTTTATAGATCTTGGACATATAATCATTTCCAAACTGATCTAAAAACTTTAAATATTTTAATTCCATTCTTGCTAGATCTGTTATAATTTGTTTCTTTTCATCTGCTGGTTCTGGGACAAATTGAGTTTTGAGCAGTAATTCTAAAGTAGCTAAGCCTGCAGCAGTTACATTCATTATTTCTTCATCTAATGGTCCCATCCACTAGTCATATACAATTTCGGCCATTCGTTTTTCAGCTAAGGAAAATATAGAAATATTGTCTAATCTAGAGACCACTTGCATTTGATATAAAGCTCCAATCCAAATTCTGATAGATTCTGCTGGATTTGTGGATTTATCTAGATCTAATACATATCCACTAGAGTTGGTTGCGAACAAATCTTCTTCAACTCTAGGATATTTTGGAACTTCTCTAAACACATGTGCTTTATGAAGAGATGGAAAAATAAAATATGGAAACTTAGAAGCAGCATTCTCTAAGGTAGCAATTTTACTTTTTGGTTTCTGAAAATTTAACTGTTTTGTTGGTTCTAGTTTTTTCTCTTACGCTTGTGCACTAGACTCAGCTTCACTTTCCTCTTGTTTTTCATCAATATCCCAATAATTAGGAGTGTCCATAGAAATATAAAACTTTGAAGCCTTTGACTCTCCCCTTTTCTTTTCTTTCTTCTTCTTCTCTTTGGCTTCTCTTCTTTGTTTTTCTTCTCGCTGTCCTTCATAGAGAAGTCTAAGATTTTACAGAATTAACTTAGTTTGGGATCCTAGATCATCTAATACATTTTCATCATGTGAGCACCACGTGGCAAGATAATTGCCAATTTGATAGGTTTGATCTAGGCCATTAGTGTTTAATGCATTATGCTCAATTAAGGGAGCATTCAGCTAACCTTCAGTGATTCAAGTAAGTTACTGAGTCCATCATCTTAATTTGGTATCAGAGCCCTGTTCTTGATCCTCTTATGGCAAATTTATTACGCTCTTTCTCTTCAATCGATCGTAAAATTGTAACTAAAGTAGCTTCTAGAGCTATAGAGTCTGAAGTTGATCCTAATGAAACTCATGAGTCTATTGAAAACCCTGAGAGTTGGAATCCTCCGTCGCTCCATGCGACCGATGTATAAAAACTCCCTGTTTCTTATATATTTAAGAAAAAGTCTTTCCTGAAACAAGTAGAAGTCACCATAAAAATTCCAGGTCCTGTTGTTCAAATCGTTGCCTTAAATCTATTTTCTGATGATGAGATAAAGAAATTTCACCAGTATGCCAACGACAAGAAATATTCATATCTTCATTTTGGAGGTATTACGATTAGTCTTGCTCCTCTCTTCCAACATGGTTTAAATACCCCCTGCATAGATGAAGTTTTTGACACCCATCACCAGAATTATGACCATGCGAGGATAGGAACAATCATGGGAAATTTATCCACTGGATGTTAGTATGGAACCATATTTCCTGATTATTCAATTAGCCTGACTGATGTTAATTTAAAATATTGTTGGAAGCTCATGGTTGGTGTTCAAGGATTACAGATGATCGAAGATAGTGATTACCTGTCTTTTTTGGTTCAAACTTCCTTTCAGTTAACCCATACAACTCATCCCAAATTGAAACAACCTTTTCTGAAAGATTGTGTTACTGTTGGTATGTCAAATGCTCAAGTTGAAGGTGTTCTTTATTATCCCATTGAATTTCCTAATGACTGGTATTTTCAATATAAGTCAATTTCCAACGACAAAAGGCCCGAATCCAAAATCAAACGAGTCTCTATTAGTAATGGCCAAGTCAAGCTTATTCCCAAAAAACCAGAGATTCCTAGACCTATTGTTAGGCCTCATCGCTATGTTGTCCATGTTTCTTCTAAAGAAGCCTCTTCTTCAGGAAGAGTTGATGTTCCTCCTATTGAAGAAGTCTTTCCTTTTGAACATGTGTTATCATCTACTGAATTGTATATAACTGAGTCTAAACTTTTTCTTGCTGTAAATAAAATGCATCGCATCTCTACTACTCACTTTTCCCCTGTTGAAGAATGGCAGTATGCTAATCATCATTTTGTAAAAGGAGGGAAATGGCCTCCTAAGACTAAATTTAGCACTACCTCTTCTATGTCAAAATAGCCAGCTACAAGAGCTGATTTTGCTCCCTTAATTGAGCATAATGCATTAAACACTAATGACCTAGATCAAACCTATAAAATTGGAAATTATCTTGCCACCTGGTGCTCACATGCTGAAAATGTATTAGATGATCTAGGATCCCAAACTGAGTTAATTCTGGAAAATCTTAGACTTCTCTATGAAGGACAACAAGAAGAAAAACAAAGAAGAGAAACCAAAGAGAAGAAGAAGAAAGAAAAGAAAAGGAGAGAGTCAAAGGCTCCAAAGTTTTCTATTTCTATGGACACTCCTAATTATTGGGATATCAATGAAAAACAAGAGGAAAGTGAAGCTGATTCTAGTGCACAAGTGCAAGAGAAAAAACTAGAACCAGCAAAACAGTTAAATTTTCAGAAACCAAAAAGTGAAATTTCTACCTTAGAGAATGCTGCTTCTAAGTTTTCGTCTTTTATTTTTCCATATCTTCATAAAGCACATGTGTTTAGAGAAGTTCCAAAATATCCTAGAGTTGAAGAAGATTTGTTCGTAACCAACTCTAGTGGATATGTATTAGATCTAGATAAATCCACAAATCCAGAAGAATCTATCAGAATTTGGATTGGATCTTTATATCAAATGCAAGTGGTCTCTAGATTAGAAAATATTTCTATATTTTCCTTAGCTGAAAAACGAATGGCCGGAATTGTATATGACTGGTGGATGGGACCATCAGATGAAGAAAGAATGAATGTAGCTGCTGCAGGCTTAGCTACTTTAGAATTACTGCTCAAAACTAAATTTTTCCCAGAACCAGAAGATGAAAAGAAACAAATTATAACAGATCTAGCAAGAATGGAATTAAAAGATTTAAAGTTTTTAGATCAGTTTGGAAATGATTATATGTCTAATATCTATAAAGCTAATCTCACTAATGATTCTACCCAGAAGATTTCATTCTTGTCTAAATTTCCTGGTAACTTAGGTGATTTAATTAAGAAAGATCTGGAAGTTCAAGGGAAAAATATTGAGCAGACTTATTGGATAGATCTTCTCTTTCGTTGTTAGGAAAAAGTCAAATATCTATGCTGGAAAAAGAAAGATCAAGACTTTTCTCCTGGTCTTGATGTTTGTCGTTCTGTGTTGCCATGGACACCATTTAAAAAATAAAATCTAAAAGATATGGAAGATTTAAGCCTAAACGAGTAGCAAATCCCAGAAGGCCTTTCAAGAAATTTAAATATTTGAAAAAGCGAAGGCAGCCCAAAAGAGACAATGCATGTTTCATTTGTAAACAAGAAGGTCATTTTGCCAGAAAATGTTCTAAAAGCTCATCCAATAAGTTAAAAGCTTGTATAGAACTTGAAGACTTTGTAGATAATTGGTCTATGGTTGAATCCCAAGATGAAGTATCAGATGTATATATTCTGACTAATGCTTCTTTGTCCGATAGTGAACCAGCTCCCGATGCTTGTCAAAAGATGAATAGGTGCTATGACTGTTCAGAACCAGAAATGGACAGTGAGCTCCATTTCAGTGATGAATATAGTTCAGATGAAGGTACTGATGAAACTTATGATTATATTTCAGATGACACTGTCTCAGTTGTCCCGTCTTTATCTCCAGATATTGGTACTAAGAATTCACAACCCGTTTTAAATTCCTTGTCTCCACATCCCACTTTGAATTCTTTTTTCCCTTATCCAAAGACAGTCTCTCAGTAATCTTCTTTTCCTACTCCAACCTATGTTCATACTGAAGAAAGTAATTTTCTCAACAATATTGTTAAGACTAACAATCTGTTGTACATTCTAGTTGAAATCCAAGTAAAAGGTGAATGGATCAATGTGGATGCCTTTATTCAAAGGTTTATGGAAAAATTTGCAAAATATTCTCATTTTTGAGACCATTGGTGGATCAATCAATCTCACCCACTATGTTGACAATGTTTCTTTAAAAGTTGGGGGGAGTATTGTAAAATTTTCTACAATACAACTTTATGATACATCTGCAAGTTTGTTTCTTGGAATGCCTTTCATTAATTCTGTTTTACCAGTGACAATCAGTGAAGACAAAGTGATATTGAATATCGAGAAAAAGGAAATCTTAGTACCAAGGTTGACTATGGCTAATTCAGAAGCTAGAAAAGAAAATAGCCAGAAGAATGCAGGTTCAAAAAGGCCCTAGAATGATTCTAATAATTGGCAAGAAGTATTGCAGATTTATGAAGACGGGATTAAAAAGAAAACCAAACAAAAAGCAAATAGAAATCCAGATTGGTCTCCTGAACAAATGGCTATTTATGATGAATTGTTGAAAAATTGTTCTAATAATCCTCAAGCATTTTGGATTGTGGAGAGTCCCCAGCAAGAGATAGTCACTCTTCATGACAATGGGGTTAAAGGAAAACTTATACCCTGCAGTCCAACTGATGAGAAGAAAATTAAAAATCAGATTGAAGAACTACTTAATTTGCAGTTGATTGAACCTAGTTCTTCTCATTACTCCTGTTCTACTTTCCTGGTTCGGAATCACTCTGAGATAGTTAGAGGTAAAGCTCGAATGGTGATAAATTATAAGCCATTAAATGAAATCACGAAGAGCTTAAACTATCCTTTGCCCCGCCAGGAAACAATAATGCAAAAGATCCAGAACAACAAGATCTTCAGCAAGTTCGATATGAAATCTAGTTATTACCAGATACAGATAAAAGAAGAAGATCGACACAAAACTGCTTTTACATGCCCTACCGGTTTTTACCAATGGAAAGTAGTACCATTTGGTCTAAAGAATGCTCCAACTTTCTTTCAAAGGTGAATGGACTATATCTTTGGTAAGTATGATTTTATTGTTGTATATATTGATGACATCCTAATCCACAGTCGGGATCTCGAATCCCATATGAAGCATTTGCAGATCTTTCTTGAAGAAGCACGAAAGCACGGTATTGTTCTCTCTGAAAAGAAAATGCTTCTGTTTCAAGATACTATTGATTTTTTAGGTATTCATGTTGTAAATGGTAAAATTCAAATGCAACCTCATGTCTTGACCAAGATGTTTGAATTCCATGATGAGCTAAAAGATACTAAAATGATTCAGCGCTTTCTAGGAGTCCTAAACTATGTTCATAAATATATTCCTAGACTGTCCGAAAAAACTTCTCCAATCAGACAACATTTGCATTCTGGATGATCCCTAGAAGCTACTGAAGCAGTTAAATTGTTAAAAGCTGAATGCAAACATCTCCCTGAGCTCAAACCTCCAGGTATTGGATTTCTTATTCTTCAAACTGATGCATCAGATTCTTTCTGGGCAACAGTCCTTTTTGAACGAAAGGAGGACACAAGAGAAGAAATTTTATGTGCCTATGCATCCGGAGAATTTTTGCCTCATCAGAAAAATTATTTTGCAGCTGAAAAAGAAACTCTTGCCATATTTAATTGTATATGAAAATTTGAGTTATATTTAGCCCCTGCCAAGTTCTTGATAAGAACAGACTTAATGAATTTCAAGTATTTTTTATCAGCAAAGATATCAAGATAGCCAGTAAGAGGAAGATTGTTAGCATGCCAGATTTGGTTCCAAATGTATGATTTTTATGTTGAATGGGTTCCAGGTATTTCAAATTATTTAGTCGAT
Organism: Pinus albicaulis; assembly: GCA_034641835.2. Taxonomy (NCBI): domain Eukaryota; kingdom Viridiplantae; phylum Streptophyta; class Pinopsida; order Pinales; family Pinaceae; genus Pinus; species Pinus albicaulis. The sequence continues at coordinate 1,629,170,222 of CM076575.1, forward strand.
TCCCTGACCAGAGACATGAACAAAGCTCATATCCATTTTGGCTCTAATAAAAGAACAGACATATTTGTTCTTCCGGGTAAGGCCCCTGAAGATGATAATTTTGAAACATTTGTAAAAAGATTCCAGATTCTTGAATTGGTCCTAGGTGATCTGGTAGAAGAAATCTAGAAAGTTTTCGGGATGAGAATTCGAAGAAATCAATGGATACAAAGATGTCAATCCTGGCAGTAAAAAAATATTGGAATTCTATTGGGTTTAGATGAAGAGTTTGTAAAAGTATATCCTCTACCCAATATGAAGGTGAAGCTTTATTTTAAAACTCTTGATGATTACTGGAACAGAGAATACACTGATGCCACGATCAAATTTTTTCAAACTTTGAATTATTATCGGATTATTGGCGGAATAGATTTTTCATTTGCTATTTATACCTCAGCCAAAATTTTAGATCTGGATGAAATAAATATGACTAAAAAAGTTGAAAGGTTTTTGAGATATCTAAGAATTCCTGATCTTTTTGAAGAAATGGAAGCTTCCTTTCTTCAAAGAAATGATGAAAATTTTGCAGGTACGGATTCATTCCCACAATATGAACCTTTTGAACCATTTTCTTATTGGGAAATAAAAAATGGTTGCTGCAGAAAGAAACCACAGACGAGAGCTTCTCAATGTGTTGAAAGGACATTGCAGTATTTGAGAACTTTCTCAACACCTTGGGATTATCAAAGTCCAGAATTCAAAAATCCTATTGTCCCAAATCCTTTGGCACAAATTTATGGACCTGAAAAGATTGATGAATCTGTGTTAGTTGAAAATACTGAAGAAGTCAAAAATATCACCCTTTGGCTTAAGGAATTTCATAAACTTAAGTTGCCCAAAAAATTGTTTAGGATCAAAACTTTGGAAGAACTTTAGGGAAGGATTAAAGTAATTAAATTGATGATTAATCAAAAGGCATTAATTACTATTATTATTATGGCAGGAAATTGGAGTGATGATGTTGTCTGTCTGATAATTTTATTACTGTCAACAAAGGTATGCTCATCAATGATTTTTGAATTAGGTTGGCAACAGAAGGCAGATCTCAATCATAACTGCAAGCTTTGGATCCAATGCGCTATTGAACGCTCTGTCAGCATGTTCCAGATTTTAAAATGGGAATCATTGGATGGGGTTGAAATGGCAGTTCAATCAATGCCTGAATTCCGTAAAAGCAAAAAATATTCCTTTCTCGACATAGAGATAGATCCAATGGCTTTTGTTAACAGGTGGAAGAAATATGATGATAAATATCTTTTTCCACAAAAGAATATCTATGTTACAACCGACACCATAAAGTTTGATATAGGAAAATCATCAAAGGCACCACTAAAAGGAGAATCTTCTACAGTTTCAACAAAAGAAAAAGCAGCTACAGCAAAAGGAAAAGAGAAGGTATCCGATGATAAAGCAACCATTTTCGTAGATTTGTACCAAGATGCTCAGGAAATTCTGGACCACGCATGGGAATCAGAATATTTGGAATGGCTAAATCAATCGTGGCTAAATCAAAAGCTTCCCTCATCCTCATCATAAGAGGATTTTGATCAAGATTTTGATAGTGACCAAAGTCCGAAAGGACCTTGGTAGTGTGTCTTCTTTTTATTATTGTACTCGAGAATATTGAGCAGACACCGTCTGGAATAGTAATATCCGACAGGACCCTCAATAATTCTCATATGATTTTTTAGGTTATATAAGTGTGAGAGTCAGTAAGGTATAGCATAGTTTTGTGTGTGTGTGTGTGTGTTTGTTCTGTAAAGAGTGTTTGTATTTTGTGCTTTAAGAGATCAGAGACCAAAAGGCTCTACTCTGAGGCATCACTTGGTATGTAACATTTTATTTGAATTAATACTGAAGCCTGCTGGGCTGCCTGTCTAAGGACATTTTTGTTTCAAGATCGCCTAAGTCGACACTATAAAGCGAGTAGAAGACCAGAGGTGTCGTGTTAAATCTCGTATGCCCGTGCCAAGTCAGGATTGCGTGAGAAACATTCAGCTAACCTTCAGTGATTCAAGTAAGTTACTAAGATTGGCACACAACTAATATTTATTAAAGAAGTGAGTAGATTATGTTCATTAATATTAATAATAAATCAATGACGTGTTTTTAAATCTTATTTTCTCTACTTAACAACCTTACTATAACCATATTTATTCTTATATTTAAAAAAATTAATTTATAAATTATTTTTAATTTTCATAATCTTAAAAATATCAATATGATTTTTTTAACCTTAAAAATATTAAATATGATTTTTTGAAATTATATATATAAAGAGAGAGAGAGAGAGAGAGAGAGATTTTATATAAATATTTTTATAATATAGGTATTTTATGGAATATTTTAATTTTCTAAATTTCATTTTGTAACATATCCCATATATATATATATATATATATATATATATATATATATATATATATATATATATATATATATTTCTTTTATAGATTTGAGGATTCACTTAATAATAATTATCAGTCTTTAATTATTTACTTATTAATTATATGTATGCTTATTAATTTTCATTTTGAGTTTTGTTAATGTCACAAGTGCATGATCTAGGCTTATATGCTATATGAATTATGTGTCAATGTTGAACGAAGGCCACCACAACTACAACCCAGCATTAAAACATTGAATTTAAATTTTGACACACACACACACACATATATTAAGGTATTGGTGTCAATAATAATCAGAACCATCGCAAAGATGTTCTAGTTGCAAGCCATCAGGGTTAGACCACGTTGGAAACTGGTTTTGACGACCTGATGAGGAAAGAAGTGGTTTCTATAACTACCCTCATGCTCTATTGCCTTCGGTTAGTCATTCTCTATTGGCTTGCGGCTGAAAATAGCTCTACAAACCCTTGGGTGATTCGTCTTTGAAAATGTTCCTTCTAATGTTGTTTATTGCACAGAGAGGTGATTATAGTGAGTCCTCTTCTTGTTTCGAATCCCCTATTACTTCGAGTCACCTGAATAACATTTCTCTTTGTTTCTCTAAAGGTTTCAGATTCACTGTTAGGGTTTCTGATGAATGATACTATGAAAATCACTGTGTAAGCTCATTCATTCTTTCCAAAATTGGGATTGGTCTTAGGATCTACTTCTGCAACAGGTAAATTGAAAACCTTTTGTTGCATGTAATATTTTGTATATTTTATAATAATTTTTTCTCGACACATTTTTTCAAACATGGGTTGTAATGACTGGAGACTTGTAGGATTAATTGGTGTTTTATTTTGGCATGCTGAGAGTTAGGCTTGCCTTTGCTATGGCTTCCTACCTTCCTTTCCAAGATTGGGTTCACAAGTGGGTTTCTATAAAATTTTCTTGTCCATAGGTAATTTCAGGGCTGCAACAATTTTTTTTTGTCTTGACCCTCATTGGTAAGTTTTCTTGTAACCTAAACGAGGATTTTCCTAGGATCATTGATTCAAGGGAAATCATAATGATTGATCAATTTATAGGAGATATTTTTTCTAACAATTCATATTTATATATACTGCCATTTTATTTTGAGCCATAGATTTCCATCCTATCTTTCCCCTCAATTTATATGTCAGGGATAACTCCCTCTTGCTTTCTTCTGCAAGTTTCTTTGAAGGATTCGATAGCTTATCCTTGTAGGTTCCTACTAACATGTTATCATTTTCTCTTTATAGATGTGCCCATAATTGACAATTGAAATTTTATCCAGGGTTCATAAAATTTTCATGTCAATTTAAGTCTTGGACCCCTTCAAGGTTAGGGTTATTTAAATATGTCTATACACAATTTTAGTATGTGTATTAACTTTCTCTTATTCATAGTTATACATTGTAATGCTTATAGTTTACCATCATTAATATGGGTACTTAAATTTTCTGTCTTGATCCCTAATGGATATTTTCAATATATGTTTGATACAAATTTGCAGATCCCTAAAAAAAGAAAAATTGAATACACTCTAGATTATTCTCAAAAGGGTTGTTTGTTGTAATCATATGCTTTTGTTTATATTATTCAATAAGTAATTATCTTTTTGTATATTTCTTTGTTAATTCCCCATGTTACTATTTAAATATATATTTAATCGAATGTATTTATTATGGGTGTCATGTTTTAGAAAAATAAGTTGTTACATGTTATTTTTGTTTGGTATTATTGTTTATGGTGTATAAATGTATATTACTCTAGTTAACAAAATTTCCCTTATCCGATCAAAATCCTTTCTTCAATACTATTTTTCTTCTTAGTAGGAATTCCCCCATTTTTTCAACCTATAGCTTCTTTTCCATGCTAAGTTTATGTAGTCATATTTCTACTTCAATGAACCCATGAAAATCATGTTAAACATAATGGAACTTCCGTGAATATATATTTATATATCTATTCATCTTATCATGTTTGCAATACATAAGTACATATGAAATTCTAAGTCATGGTCAAGAGGATTTCCTCTTTCTATTTTATTTTCCATCATTTCCATGGACTCAACCAACCCACTTGGTTGTCACATTACTATTTCCATTCTCAATCTTAGCCTTAAGAAATATCAACTTTCCCATATTGTGTAAACTTATCATTTTATAAATATTTCCAGTACCATTTCTAAGCAAAATATCATTATCACTATCACTTTGGATTTGAAAGAGTCAAGGTTTCATTCATTTTATTATTTTGATAGATGATATTATATCCTGAATTATCATCACTCCGTTATTTTCGATACAGTTTTTTTTTTAAACAAATAAGTTGGAACTTCTTCTATAACACACAATTACTCACTTTCACACACTTCTCCTTGTGAATGTCATTGTCTATGTTTTTTCCATCACTCTTTAAGTTATTTTGATATGAGGAACTGAAGTTTTAGACTATAAATAAGTCATTTGCTAACAATATGCAATCAAGGAAATCAAAAATATGTTTCTTTATTCAATCTCTTTTCTATGGAACTATATGATTAATTCTTTCGCTTTTATCAGCTCCTGATAGCCATGGGAGTTTAGTCACAATCGTAAGTTATAACATTTAACATACTTAAACTTGTGTTGTATTATACTTTATTTACATAATATAGAATTTTCCACCCTCATCCTTAGGAGAAACTTGCATTCATTTTATTATGTATTTATAATTTGAATCATAATATTCATAGTTTAATATTTTTTCCTTTTATGCTCATAAGTGTATTGACCATGTCACACTCATTATGTTACTCTAATATATCTCTTTTCCTCAATATCGGTTCATAACATGTTACTTACTTCATTCAACAACATGTTATTTTACTACCTTTGAACTGTAAGATCTTGTGGATAGTAATTTTATCCTAATAGGAGAATAAATAATTTTCTTATTATATAATTCACACAATAATCATACTTGTTATCATCATTACATTTTTTTATTTCAAGGAAAATTTCCTTACCTTACTCCCATGATGGCTCACAACCAATGGCATTCCCTTTAAGCACCATCATAATTTCATAATATCAATAAGCCACAACCAATAATTACCAATTACTTCAACTCACCACCTTCACAACTGATATGATATTTTTCCCTTGTTCAACTGGACGTGGTCCTTGTCCACATTAATTATCTAATGGTTGTTTAATTCAGTTGGATTTCTTTATCCTATTCTTTTCCTTATGATCTTTCTGAAGTAGACCATCAACGCTATAAGCACAAAGTAGTATTAAAATAGTTCATTGTGACTATTCAAGGGAATAATTTGGTGTAGTATGGGAATACTTAAAATCAACAAAAGTTAACAATAGATTTACATCACCAATCTTATAGTATTACTTCTCCGACACACGTTACTCATGGGTTTCACTCAACTCTCTTCTTGTACTTTACATCCCCTTCTATTCAACACTTTAGTGGTTAAGGTGTCTGGAGATTACATAAGGGCTTTTTTTCTTCTTGCATCATTATAAACTAGTACTTCTTATTGGAATCTTGAACATAAAATAAAGAATTTTTATAATTCATAATTAACTTGCATATCATGCATCTATCAATATTTATCTCAAGGATTCTAAAGCTTCCATAACCCACATTAAAGTATCTTTTCGGTTCTTCCAAAATCACAACAATGAAACCACTAATTATTACATGTATATAATTTTTATAAGATAAGTTTAATCTCCAACCTTTCTGTGTTAAGTTCTTTGACTAGAATAAATTTTGACATAAGCTCATCATTTAGATGGCAAAAAACATCTTCTCTTCATCCTTGTCCATATTCCTTCCATGGGATTAACTCTTGGTAGGGTTACTTTGTACTCCTACGACCAGCTATTTCCTCACCCAAATTATATGGATACAGTAATTGATATATATATATATATATATAAAGACAAAAATGTTGCTTACTTCATGGGCTCAACAAAACCTTGTGTAGTTCACATAAATTGGTGCCTAGATCTCTCGTTGAAATAACCTTTCAATTATGTAGGTTTCCAACTTGCATTCTTTTGGATTCTTTAAACTATTCATTTAACTACAAGAAGAATTATGATCTGTTATACTAATGCTACTATCATTAATACATTTTAGGCCTCAAAAAATGATTTCTTTTGATATGTACGTAAAACTATAAGAAGGCATAACCTTATGATTATTAAAGAGTATACACCTTTTTTCCCCATCACCCTTTCTTCTTGGCTATGAGTATAGTAACTTTGTTAGGAAGCTAATTTATTGTTGGTTACTTCAAGAAATTATGCTATAGGATATGAAATTTCATCCCCTAAGTGCACCCATGTCTAATAACTTCCCTTAGGGTCTGGTAAGTGCTTCTTCCCTTACTACCTTCTTTATCTCTTTATTAAATGTAATATCAATGGTAACTTATTAAAGTTTCAACTCTAGGTTGGACCTTAGCCCTCAAAGTTGAACCTATAGCTCTAATACAAATTGTAACATACCCCAATTTTTTTGTTTTTATATATGTGAGGATTGAATTTATAATAGTTTCCAATCCTTAATCATCTACCTATTGATTATATATATGCTTATTCATTTTCATTTTGAGTTTCTTCTATGTCACAAGTGCATGATCTAGGCTTATATGCTACATGAATTATGTGTCAATGGTGAACGAAGGCCACCACAACTACAAACTAATATTAAAACATTGAATTTAAATTTGAACACACACACACACACACATAGGGGTAAAAATGTGAAGGTGGGTTACACTTTCGTGAGAAACGCGGTCAGTAATTTCATTTTCCCAACATTTCGGTCGAAGTTTTGAAATTAATTCGATCGAACTAATTTTTTCATTTACATTGACGACATATTGACGATGTGGGTAAATATATTTTTGGTCGGATATGGGAAAAGCGGCAACAAAATTTTAGTCGAACTATTAGTTCGGCTGAAATTTGGAAAATAATTTGGCCGAAATTTTTCTTATAAATATACCGGCCCCCAGACCATAACAAGTTTCAGGTTTGTTATCGCTTGTTACCATTTTTGTCATTCTCATTCTATTGTTTTCTGTCTCACTTTGTTTATGTTTGTTGTTCCGGGGACGAGGAGGTAAGAAGGTTATGCTTTGGTTATGCTCTGTTTTTTATTATTATTTTTTTTATTATTTTTTTTATTTTTTATTTTTTTTTTTGTCTGTAGGTTATTTTTAATCTGCATCCTCGACGATGTCCTCGGAGATATGATGCCTCTTTTTCTTGTTGTCTTCTCGTTTTTTTGTTTGTTGTTGAAGGGGCGAGGAGGTGAGAAGGTTATGCTCTGGTTATGCTCTGTTTCTTTTTTTGTTTATTGTTTTTTTAATCTTTTTTTTTTCTGTTTTCGCAAGTTATTTGTAATCTGTGTCCTCGGTGATATGCTGCCTCATCATCTCGTTATCTTCTCATTGCGGCCTCATCGTCTCACTGTCTCATTGTATTTGAATTTCCAGGTAGACGAAAAAACCCTTTGATTCCTTTGCTTCATGGATGAATGGTTATGTCTTTTCTTGTGCGGTCCCCAGATCTATGCTCAGAGCAATCCCTTTGAAAATTTATTTAATTTTATTTACCAGTTGTTATATAACAAGGATATAAGATTATTAATGGTGATACTATAGATTATTGTTAAGGTTTATCAAGCATGATACCTATCCAGATTAATTAACTAGGTGTTTTTCCTTTTATGTTCCTGCTTTTCCTTGCTGATTCAAGAATAATTATTCTCACAAAGGAAAATTCTTGGGGAAAACATTATAAAAGAGATGTGTACCTGGAAACCTCCAGTTACCATTTGTATCCTTGACCTGTCCACTCTCAAGGGTTAGATTCCTATGAACTAAAACAAAACAAAAGAAATATCCAACCACTGAGGGATTCAAGAAATTTTTACCAAACGCTAACTACATGTGACCAAGGGAGTCAAGACCCCTATAAGGCCGATATAACCTGGAAGAAAAATCTCACAAAAATAGATGATATCAAGTTAATAAGTAAACAATGGGAACATTTTTTTATTTCAAAAGACACCTCCGAGTCTAAAAGAAAAAAATATATAAATAAACCAATACCTCTTCCATCATTTCAGAGCTGAGTGCCCTAGAAGCAGGAGGGGAGGAGGAATGAGCACAGATATATGGGAAGGGAAAGACATCAAAACCACATTTATTTCAGTTTCTAAAGCTTCACACTCCTAAAATCACAACTATAGATAGATGTTCAGACAAAACTTATTTTTTGGAGAATGAATAGTGGTTATCCAACCAAAAAGTCAACAAGCCTCCATACACCTAGAGTGGATATATACATACTGGGGTTGGATAAGATTTGTCTAGGATTCTGATTTTCTTATTTTTATTGATTTAAAATTTAATAAAATGTGTGAGATGTATATATCTTGAAACCTTTATTTATTTTTGTTTACCAATTGTGATACTATAACAAGGATATCAGATTAGTAATGGTGATAAGTTACAAAAGTATTGGTAAGGTTGATCAAGCATGATACCTATCCAACTTCGTTAACTAGGTGATTGTACTCAGATTCATGATTACACTGGTGAAATGAGCAATACATATCATTCTTTCCATAATTGAGCTTGATTGAGCTCTATTCTTAACTGAATGCTTGTAACTCACCTAGCCGTATGCTTACTTATATTGTAGGAGTAAGCTAGATTTCACTATGATATAGCTTTTCTTATACTCTATTAAACCATGTGTTTATTCATATAGAGCTTACATATCCATATTAAATCACATATGGGTAAATATAATGGTAATCACTCATTCCAATCACACTTGGTACTCAACATTATGTGGTTTCACTAAAGGTGCTTGTGTTTCGATAAGAGATACATGTTATATTACGTTGATACTTCAGAATCACTAGTACTAATCAGCTTAGTAAGAACCATCATAACTACCTTATACTATACATTATGTTCGAGCATCATTGATTACTAGAAGCTTACTACTTGAGATCAGCTTATAGCTTGGAGGTTATGTTTTAATAGTGGTAAGTGAAGCATGACCCTTGTAACTATCAGTATAAGTATCATTGTATTCATTATTTAACATTACTACTTCTATTACACTTATCTATTAGATATCTTCCCATTAAAATTTGTAATCATATAGGTAACTAAGACTATGTACTAAGCAGCTTACTATTAATTAGGGTAGTACTAATGGTAAAAAACATTGAAGGTATTCTGATCTACAATTTTTAGTTGAGCTGCCATGGCCACAACATTGAAGCAACACTAAAGCCAACAACCCAAACATGAGAAATATTGATCCTCTAAATCTCAACATCATCACCCTCATCTAATAGTCATGAGGTTCAAATTAATTTTTATCATAATAAATTGGTTAACAATTTAGATAAGGTATAATGTAATTATTTTATTTTTGGTTAATACAGTGAAATGTTGTTTTAGAAATAGATTTAACATTTTGAAAACTATTTTTTTAGAAATAGATTTAACATTTTGAAAATTTTCTGAAGTACTTAGATTATGTAAAATTTTCTCAGGCCTTTTTCTTCTTAGCAGAATTGGATATGCAATGAGATTAATATTGATCTGATATTTATTGAGATATAGATTTATATTGATTACCTGATTTTTAATTTCTTCTCCCAAGGAGTTAATATTGTCGCTTGTGGTAACGTACTTATGCACACAACAGCTCCACAAGACATACATGCATACATGCATATATTAAACATTAGTCTACATCCATCTTGTAGAACCTATCATGAATAATATTAGTGTGCAGGATAGTTGTCTTCATACAACTTTCACATGCACACAACAAATCCACTATACATACATGCATACATGCATATATTAAACATTATTCTACATCCATCTTGTAGAACCTATCATTATATTTTGATTTTTGTGTGCAAGATAACTGTCTTCTTACAAATTTCACATGCACACAACAACTCCACCAGACATACATGCATTCATGCATATATTAAACATTAGTCTACATCCATAATTGTCTTCACACAACTTTCACATGGACACAACAGCTCCACCAGACATACATGCATATATGCATATATTAAACATTAGTCTACATGCATCTTGTAGAACCTATAATTATATATTCATTTCTAGGATAATTGTTTTCACACGACTTTCACGTGCACACAACAACTCCACCAGACATACATGCATACATGCATATATTAAACATTATTCTACATCCATAATCGTCTTTAAACAAATTTCACATGCACACAACAGCTCCACTAGACATACATGCATACATGCATATATTAAATATTAGTCTACATCCATTTTGTAGAACCTATCATTATATATTTGTTTCTAGAAGCATATTTATTTCAATTAAGTTCATAACTAAACATACCAATTTAAACTTATGCACGTACTTGGTTTTCTTGGCTAACGTTCATCCTCAGATGAAAACATCACTCCATGGTTGTAACTTAAGGCAAACCATGTACATGTCATTTATCCCATAAAATTTCAGGTAAACCATAACTATAATTTAATATATTTTTAAGGAAAATGCTAGTGTTTTTGGAAACCATGTACATGCCATTTCTCCCATAAAATTTAAGGCATTTTCTAGTGTTTTGGTAACAATACACATGTCATTTCACCTAAAAAATTTAAGGAAAAATTTAAGGATATCCATGTACATGTCATTTCTCCCATAAACTTTAAGGAATTTGCTTGTGTTTTTGGAACCATGTACATGTCATTTCTATGTCATGTCTCCCATAAAATTTAAGGAAAACTTTACTTTAAGGCATTTTCTAGTGTTTTTAGAACCATGTACATGGAATTTCTATGTCATTTCTCCCATAAAATTTAAGACAAACTTTAAATATAACCATGTACATGTCATGTCTCCCATTTCTCCCATAAACTCAAGGAAAACGTTAAGGATAACCATGTACATGTCATTTCTTTTTCATTTCTCCCATAAAATTTAAGGATAACCATGTACATGTAATTTCTCCCATTTCTCCCATAAACTCAAGGAAAACTTTAAGGATAACCATGTACATGTCATTTCTCCCTTAAACTTTAGGGCATTTGCTAGTGTTTTTGGAACCATGTAGATGTCATTTGTATGTCACTTCTCCCATAGGAATTTGTTAGTGTTTTTGGAACCATCTAAATGTCATTTCTATGTCATTTCTCTCATAAAATTTAAGGAAAACTTGAAGGATAACCACGTACATGTCATTTTCCCCATTTCTCCCATAAACTCAAGGCAAGATTTAAGGATAACCATGTACATGTAATTTCTACCATAAACTTTAAGGCATTTGTTAGTGTTTTTGGAACCATGTACATGCCATTTCTATGTCATTTCACCCATAAAATTTAAGGAACACTTTACTTTAAGGAATTTTATAGTGTTTTCGGAATCACGTACATGTCATTTCTATGTTATTTATCCCATAAAATTTAAGTCAAAATTTAAGGAAAACCATATACATGTCATTTCTCCCATAAACTCAAGGATTTCTCCCATAAACTCAAGCCAAACTTTAATGCAAATCATGTACATGTCATTTCTCCTTTCTCCCTTAAACTTTAAGGAATTTTCTAGTGTTTTTGGAACCATGTACATGTCATTTCTATGTCATTTCTCCCATAAAATTTAAGGCAAAATTTACTTCAAGGCATTTTCTAATGTTTTTGGAACCATGTACATGTCATTTCTATGTCATTTCTCCCATAAAATTTATCAAACTTTAAGGATAACCATTTACATGTCATTTCTCCCATTTCTCCCAAAAACTCAAGGAAAACTTTAAGGTTTACCATGTACATGTCATTTCTCCCATAAACTTTAAGGCATTTCCTAGTGTTTTTGGAACCATGTACATGTCATTTCTATGTCATTTATCCCATAAAATTTAAGGAAAAATTTAAGGATAACCATATACATGTCATTTCTTCCATAAACTCAAGGAAAATTTTAAGGATAACCATGTACATGTAATTTCTCCGATAGTATTTAAGGCAAACTTTAAGGCAAACCATGTACATGTGTCATTTCTCCCATAAACTCAAGGAAAACTTTAAGGCATGTCATTTCTATGTCATTTCTCCCATAAACTATAAGGAAAATTTTAAGGCAAACCATGTAACTGTCATTTCTCCCTTAAACTCTAGGCAAGGAAAACTTTAAGGAAAACCATGTATATGCGTCATTTCTCCCATAAACTCAAGGAAAAATTTAAGGCATGCCATTTCTATGTCATTTCTCCCATAAAATAGTCATTTCTCCTATAAACTATAAGGAAAACCTTAAGGCAAACCATGTACATTTCATTTCTACTTTAAACTCTAGGCAAGGAAAACTTTAAGGCATGTCATTTCTAGATGTGATTTCTCCCATAAACTTTATGGCAAAATTTAAGGAAAACTATGTACATGTCATTTCTCCCATAAGCCCAAGGCGAACTTTAAGGCAAATCATGTACATGTCATTTCTTCTTTCCCCATAAAATTTAAGGAATTTTCTAGTGTCTTTGGAACCATGTACATGTCATTTCTATGTCATTTCTCCCATAAAATTTAAGGTAAACTTTACTTTAAGGCATTTTCTAGTGTTTTTGGAACCATGTACATGTCATTTCTTTATCATTTCTCCCATAAACTTTAAGGAAAACTTTACTTTAAAACATTTTATAGTGTTTTTGGAATCATGTACATGTCATTATATGTCATTTCTCCCATAAAATTTAAGACAAACTTTAAGGATAGCCATGTACATGTCATTTCTCACATTTCTCCCATAAACTCAAGGCAAACTTTAAGGATAACCATATACATGTCATTTCTATGTCATTTCGCCAATAAAATTTATGGCAAACTTTAAGGATAACCATGTACATGTCATTGCTCCCATTTCTCCCATAAAGTCAAGGAAAACTTTAAGGATAACCATGTACATTTCATTTCTCCCATAAACTTTAAGGCATTTTCTAGTGTTTTTGGAACCATGTACATGTCATTTCTCCCATAGGAATTTTCTAGTGTTTTTGGAACCATCTAAATGCCATTTCTATGTCATTTCTCCCATAAAATTTAAGGATAACCATGTACATGTCATTTCTCTAATTTCTCTCGTAAACTCAAGTCAAAATTTAAGGATAACCATGTACATGTCATTTCTAGGTCATTTATCCCATAAAATTTAAGGAAAACATTACTTTAAGGCATTTTCTAGTGTTTTTGGAACCATGTACATCTCATTTTTATGTTATTTCACCCAAAAAATTTAAGGTAAACCATGTACATGTCATTTCTCCAATAAACTCAAGGATTTTTCCCATAAACTCAAGGCAAACTTTAAGAAAAATCATGTATATGTAATTTATCCTTTCTCCCATAAAATTTAACGCATTTTCTAGTGTTTTTGGAACCATGTAAATGTCATTTCTATGTCATTTATCCCATAAATTTTAAGGCAAACTTTACTTTAAGGAATTTTCTAGTGTTTTTGAAACCATGTATATGTCATTTCTATGTCATTTCTCCCATAAAATTTATCAAACTTTAAGGATAACCATGTACATGTCATTTCTAAAATTTCTCCCATAAAATCAAGGAAAACTTTAAGGATAACCATGTACATGTCATTTCTCCCATAAAATTTAAGGCATTTTCTAGTGTTTTTGGAACCATGTACATGTCATTTCTATGTCATTTCTGCAATAAAATTTAAGGTAAAATTTAAGGATAACCATATACATGTCATTTCTTCCATAAATTCAAGGAAACCTTTAAGGATAACCATTTACATGTCATTTCTCCCATAAAATTTAAGGCATTTTCTAGTGTTTTGGGAACCATGTACATTTCATTTCTATGTCATTTCTCCCATAAACTTTAAAGAAAACTTTAAGGAAAACCATGTACATGTTTCATTTCTCCCATAAAATCAAGGCAAACTTTAAGGCATGTCATTTCTATGTCATTTCTCCCATACACTATAAGGCAAACTTTAAGGAAAACCATGTACATGTCATTCTCCCTTAAACTCTAGGCAAGGAAAACCTTAAGGCAAATTTTATGGCAAACCATGTACATGTGTCATTTCTCCCATAAACTCAAGGCAAACTTTAAGGCATGCCATTTCTCCCATAAAGTAGTCATTTCTCTCATAAACTATAAGGAAAACTTTAAGGCAAACCATGTACATATCATTTCTCCTTTAAACTTTAGGTAAGGAAAAATTTAAGGCATGTCATTTCTAGATGTCATTTCTCCCATCAAATTAAGGCTTTCTCCCATAAACTCAAGGCAAAATTTAAGGCAAATAATCACTACAAGGAAAATAACCTCTAGCGGAGGTTATAAAGGAGGTTTTTAGTGTTATAAAATTGGCCAAAATTGTCAAAAAATATTTTCTACAACATCCGTTTATGGTTACGAAGGTTTTGGGGGAGCTTTTAACAGAAATTCAACACAACTAAAAAAAATGGGTGATCGAAGGTTATTATGGATGTTTTTATCATCAGTGCACTACTCGGGCTTGAACGCATTGGTGCGTACATCTAGAAGGTGGCCCAGGCCGATCGAAGGAGAATGCACCAGGCCGTTAAGGTATA
The DNA here is from genome assembly GCA_034641835.2 of Pinus albicaulis. Lineage (NCBI taxonomy): Eukaryota > Viridiplantae > Streptophyta > Pinopsida > Pinales > Pinaceae > Pinus > Pinus albicaulis. Next base: position 1,629,185,353 of record CM076575.1, read on the forward strand.
AAAATGCACCAAGCATAGTGTTTGCGATACAACGCACAGGGTTGTTCTAATTAGTCTTGGGATTTGTGTGGTGCCCATAGGTCGTCTCAACACACTGGTGCATAGACTTATAGAAACGCACTGGTGTGCAGTATCACACAAATGCACCGAGATTTATAATTGGTATCAATATTTGTGCGGTGCCCATAGGTCGTACAAATGCACTAGTGCATAGATACACATAAACACACCTGTGCGAAGTATCACACAAACGCACTGAGATTTATAACTGGTATCGATATTTGTGCGGTGCCCAGAGGTTGTACAAATGCACCAGCGCATAATTCCACATAAACTCATTGGTGCGTAGTACCGCACAAGCGCACCGATAATTTTAATTGGTTTTGGTATTTGTGTGGTGCCCATAGGTCGTAAAAACACATCGGTGCCCTTCAGAATACAAACACAATGCTCTACCATAACTGACACACATCGATTTTTATTTTGTATTTCTTAGAAACATCGACCTATGACAGTGCAATTATTGTGATTTTTTTAAATTAGTTATTCATGAAAAATCGACACATCTTATAACAATATTCATATTAATTAATTTTTTATTAATGCATTTGAATATGATGTTTGGATTAATTTGTTATATCATTTCACAATTATTGTGATTTTTTAAAATTCATTATTCATCAAAAGTTGACACATATAGATCTTATAACAGCATTCATATGAATTAAATTTTTATTAGTGAATTTGAATGTGATGTTTGGATTAATTTGTTATATCATATCATCAAATTTCACATCTCTTCATTATAATATTTAATCGTCCATAAATTTAATCAGTGGTGTTACATTTCACAGCAACAATGGAGAACGCAATAGAATAAATTAAAAAATATTTTATTTTATATATATGTGTGTGTGTGAGTGTGTGTGTGAATAAGACGGTCTTTGTCATACAAAATGGGATAGTTATTGGTATCCCTTTGTCTTTCAATTGGGACAATATGTCCATTACATTAAACAAAATTTCTGATTTCACAAGATAATATTTCAAAAAATACAATGCCTTTCTTTGATATCCAAACATAGTGATCATCATTCTTCGCTTGAACTGATGTCACTGCTAGAGCTACTTCCATGACTTGGGTTATTTTCAGCAATGTTTTGTTCACGGTGTTTATTGTTTTCCTCTTCTTCACCTTCCATCTACAAACATAAAAATAAATTGTAATGAGTGTATATATGTTGGTGAGAATAATAAAAATTGCAATATTAAATAGTATACATCAATGTAAATCGAAAAGAAATGACGTACCATTGCAAAAATTGACTCATAAACTATACACATTATTTCAAAACCATGTAACATGCCATCTTTCAAGATTTCATATCTTGGCGTAGTTCCATACTTTGCTTCCTGCAAGTTTTACACCCCATAACAAATCATATATTTAATATAAAAGATTTTTTTGTTCTATTAATTATAGACGGAGCTAAGTAAAACAAAATCGATAGATGCTTACAAATTCCACAATTAATTTCTGATATGCCAACATATACTCACAACCCATATTTAACCCAAATCAATCAATTCATCTGATGGTTCTTCTTAGTATGTTAGCACCTATTTGAAGACATTCAATGATGATTTTTGTAAAAAAACTTAAAAAATAAAAAAAATGAAATCTAGTTAAGTTGTTATAAGGAAGTAACAATTACTCACAAACTTATATATCAACCCTTTTCTTCCTTGTCGTCCTGTTTTATGTGATGAATGAGTTCCATTTTCTTTTCTTTTCTACAAGAAAATACTTGAAAATTAATATTTAATGCTAAAATGTTTATTTATTGTACCTAATGATCGAAAAATTCAATGATTACATATTACATTTGAAGCACGTTATTGTTGAGATGGCTCCTCCTGCGATGCAATTTTTTCCATTTCTTTGACCATATCCTTGTACACCTTTTTGGACATTCCTACTGGCATATTTCTGATATCATCTCGTTCATCTTTTGAGATTTTCATAATCTTCCTGAAAATGTAACATGACAATAAATTATTTAATTTTTATATTGATATATGAAAAGTAAATATAACAAAAGTGATATTTATAAATAATTCTAGACAAACATTTAAAGGAATATTACTTTTTCATTCCTTCTTTTTTGTTGTTGTACGTTTTTGATATTAGAGATATAACATGTCTCATTGACCAATTTTCTGGAAACTCTTCCTGTAGTTTAGATAAAATTTGGTTCTTGGAATCATTGGATTGATTTTTATATTGTAAGTGGAAATAACGTCTATATATTCATTCCACTAAATCCCTCAAACTTTTGTAAATGTTTTTCTCTCTTCATTAACCTCCAGCATCACTCCAGATGAGCTAAGGAGAAATTCATTTTCATTTGCATGTTCTGTTTTTTTTCTTTTCTTAGAACAACATTCCTTTTCTAAGTTGTTGGTCCCTGTAGAACATTAAACATATGTGAATTAATCGATTGTTTGACACATGTTATCTAATAATTTTAAGTATATTATTAATGAAAATTAAAAAAAGAAACTCATATTAGATCGATAGTATTTTTTCATTCACTTGATTCATCCTTTTGCAATTTTTCCATCAAGAATTTACGCTCTTCTGGTCCTAGATCAAAAATAATCTTATCGAGCTTCATAATGTTGTGGCTCTGCATGATACACAATAAAAAATACATATTAATTCAACTTATATATAGTTCAAAAATAATATTTTTTGTAAAGAATTTACAAAGAACTTGCCTTTTTTTCTTTTCTTGATGTGTTATCAGTATTTTTGTTACTTGATCTCTTGTGAGTCATTTATTTATCAATCTAAAACCTATACCATATCCTTCATTAATATATTTATAAATAAATTGTCAACATTTCAAGTAAAAAAAAAACTCAAGAAACCGGTGCGTTATTCATTCGGTATGCACCGACGTCGGTGCCTGGAGGTATTATAAACGCACTGCACAAATAGTATAATAGACCGTACGATGCTCTATGTCAACAAGGAGCACTAGTTTGTTACATGTTAACTACCGCACCGATTAACACAGAGAAAATAATAAAAATCATCGAGTGTTAGTTTTTGTAGCATAAACCGGTGCCATATTTTACATATGGCGCACTAATAAAAAAAAATTGATTTTAATTTTTTATCACAATAATTTTATAGTGCACTTGTATAATACAGCGCACTGGTGCACTAGGTTATGTCGGGCACACCGGTGAAAAAAAAACTATTTTTTTTTTAATTCATGCAAGGGCCGACATGGATTGGGATCTGACTATGCAAGTCATCCCATGGGTCGGATGTCTTAAGCCTATATTTATCAATACAAACCCTATAAATCTAAAATTAAAAGACCTAATTCTATAATCATAGAAAGAGGGAGAAGAAAGGGCAGAAACAAAAAGAATGTAGTGTTTGCTTCTAAAATGGAATTTTTTTTGTGCGAAATAGCGCGTTCGCAGTGTGCCACAATGAAATCGCACACTGGTGGCATATTTTACATATGGCGCACTGAGAAAAAATATATATTTTTTTAATTTTTTATCACACTACTTTCATGGTGTGCTGGGATAATACAGCACACTGGTGCACTAGGTTACATCGTGCGCACTGATGAAAAAAAAAATCTTTTTTTTAAATTCACGTAAGGGCTGACATGGATTGGGATCCGACTATGCAAGTTTTCCCATGGGTTGGATGTCTTAGGCCTATATTTAGCAATACAAACCCTATAAATATAAATTGAAAAGCCCTAATTCTAGAACCACAGAAAGAGGGAGAAGAAAAGGCAGAAAAAAAGAATGTAGGGTTTGTTTCTAAAATGGATTTTTTTTGTTGTGAAACAACATGTTCGTAATGCGCGATAATGAAATAGCGCACCGGTGCTATAGTTTACATATGGAGCACTGATAAAGAAATTTTTTTTTTAATTTTTTATCACATTAATTTCGCGGTGCGCTGGGATAATACATTGCACCAATGCGCTAGGTTACGTCGGGCGCACTGATGAAAAAAAACATTTTTTTTAAATTCACGCAAGGGCCGACATGGATTGGGATCCGACTATGCAAGTTGTCCCATGGGTTGGATGTCTTAAGCCTATATTTAGCAATACAAACCCTATGAATCTAAATTTAAAAGCCATAATGCTGAAATCACAGAAAGAGGGAGAAGAAATGGTAGAAACAAAAAGAATGTAGGGTTTGTTTCTAAAATAGATTTTTTTTTTTTTTTGTGAAACAACACGTTCGCAGTGCACCATAATGAAATAGGGCACCGATGTCATAGTTTACATATGGTGCATTGATAAAAAAAATATATATATTTTTTAATTTTTTATCACAGTACTTTCATGGTGCGCTGGGATAATACAGTGCACCGGTGCGCTAGGTTACGCCGGGTGCACCGATGAAAAAAATATGTTTTTTTTTTTTAAATTCATGCAAGGGCCGAAATGGATTGGGATCCAACTATGCAATTAATCCCATGGGTTGGATGTCTTATGCCTATATTTAGCAATACAAACCCTATAAATCTAAATTGAAAATCCCTAATTCTGAAATCACAGAAAGAGGCAGAAGAAAAGGCAGAAACAAAAAGAATCTAGGGTTTGTTTCTAAAAATGGAATTTTATTTTTATTTTGTTTCTGAAAACTGTAGAAAAAGTAAAAAAGACTGTAGAAAAAGTAATAAAAACAATAAACTTTGTTCTTTTTCTTTTACTGCGTAAAAAAAACTGCAGAAAAAAAATAAAAAAGATAATAAACTTTAATCACGATATCATTTGAAATTCTATGCTACAAGGTTTGAATCACCAGAGGTTTGGAATTCTGATTGTCTGAATACTTCTGTTTGAACGTATTTCCCTACTCCACATTGCTCTCATGCTCTGTTTGCTCCAGGTATGTCTCCTGCAAATATCTGGCTGAAAATTTTTGCAAAAATAGTGAAATAATGAAAAGTGTTTAGTATTTAAAGAAATGTTTTATGAAATTAGATTTTCAAAAATATTTTGCCACCCATTTTTCAATTTACTGCTTTTTTTTCACTTAAAGAAAATAGATTTGAGATTTTTTTATTTGCGGTTATTCATCACCGGTGTGTCACTTAATAGAACCGCACCGATGCGTCTGTTTATAAAACGACACTGGTGCGCAGTACCAAAAACACACCGGTGCGGTGATCTGTACATTAGCACCAATAGCAATAAGTCCATTTTTAAGGCACAAAAAATACTTTTAGGTGTGTGCACCAAAATTTATTGTTGATTTTTCTCAAATGCAGGGAGAAAATATCATAATTATATTGAATGGACAATTCTTCAAAATCCAGCTCGTTCCATAATATTTCTCAAAGTCCATCGCGGAGTTCTCCCTATCCATCTTGAGACATAATATTTACTTCATATTTTCATTATCTAATTGAATTTGTGTTTTTTTATCGATGTCAATCATGCACAGCTTAATTAAATTTATAATGTATAAAAATTTACAGGTTCATGCAAATTCAACATTGAGTTCAGATGCACAAAATATTCAAACAGCAGCAAAACATTGGAATTTCTTATCAGGAGCTGCATACCACAAGGCGCATTTTTAAATTAAAATGAACAGCCACTTCACCCTCCCAATTGTAACAATATTGCATTTTCTAGCCACAATCCTGGGACAATGATGGTAATAATTATAATTGTTTGGTATATTGATTAATGTAATTATTTCAATGTCAAACCAAATTATAATTATGCAATATTGTCAATGTGGTTACTAATTGATATCATATATTTTGTACTAATCATGTTAAAAAAAAAAAAATTAATTATTAGAATTCTAGTGATGATAAGCGACCTACCTAAAATCTTCCGTTGCACCCCACGACAATGTCGAATCGAGAGAATACTAAATTAAGAGAAAAAATCATAGAGGAACAATACCAAGAATGGTTGAATCAAACACCGATTAAATTCTTGCTACGTCCAGATTCAACAATTAAGATTGACTACATCAATAGTAGTTCTTCACAAGATGGCAATGGAGGCAATAAAATAGAGGTTGGTATGGATGATTACTTAAGGGATATGACTGCCTTGGAGACAATGTTGTTATATGCATTCCCAAACGATGATCAACTAGGGGATGATGCTCATATCACTGAAACCTTTTTCGAAAGCCTTAAATTTGCTTCCACCACCCCTCTCTTTGGACCTAGCGGTCAGTCAAAGTCTACCCAGTTGGGGACAACGATGTTACTATACAACTTGAAAGCAAAGTTTGGCTTGTAAAATGCATGTTTCTCGGAACTTTTGAGGTAAGTTACCATAAATTACTCCCTTGTATAAATTTGAAATATAATCAGTACACTGCAATTAACATTACAAATGGTAAATTTTATGAACGTTAATAATTATATCGACATTATTGTACATTTATTAATATATTTTTCCATGATCACCAACTACAGGTTATTCAAAGATAAGGTTATTCCGAGTAATAATGTCTTGCTCGGTAGCTGCGAAGAGGCAAAGAAATTGTTGAAAATGTTGGGTGTTGAGTATATATCATATCATGCATGTCCAAATGATTGTTTTCTATATAGAGGAGAATATGAAGACAAAGGGATGTGTCCTAAATGTGGGCATGACAAGTATGATAAATCAAAAAAGAAGGTAAAATCACGTACTGGTCCTCCTTTTAAGATATTGAGGCACATGCCTATAATCCCAAGGATTCAAAGGCTCTTTCGTTGCAAATAATTAGATATGTTGTAGGGACGACATGCCTCACACAGAAGTGAGTTGGGAGTTATGCGAATCCCAACTGATTCAATAGCCATGAAGCATATAGAGGATACATGGCCCGAAAAATTCAAGGATGAAGTACGAAGTCTACGAATCAGCATAGCCATGGATGGTGTCAACCCATGTTCCCTCCAGAACACCAACTATTCTGTTTGGCATGTATTAGTGATCAATAAAAATATCCCCCCATGGTTGTCTGTGAAGAATGAACATCTTATGTTTTCTCTCATAGTCCCTCATAGAAGACAAGTGAAGAATATGAATGTCTAATTACAACCACTCGTAGATGAATTGAAGGAATTATGGGATGGGATAAATGTATACGTTGTATCAAGACCCATCGCAGCAGAGAGGAGTTTTATGTTGTATGGCATATGTGCTTACACGACATATGATTATCTAGGCTTAGGATTTTTCTCTAGTAAATTACATGTTTAATTTATTGATTTGTTTATATACGTAACAATATTCTTTCACATATTACTTATTTAATTCGTTGTAATATTTGTTCTGATCATCATGATATTCTTAACGTGCCATGCATATTAATTGTATACAATAATATCGCAGGTATTGTAACAAAAGGGTATTTTGGATGTAAATTTTGTGGACCTTCTTTGAAAGCTAGATGGTCCAAGGACCTACGAAAACCAATGTATGATTTCTCCAGGGTATTCCTCCCAGAAGGACACGCTTACAGAAGAGTAGCATCCGCTTTCAATGGTAAATGAGAGAGAACCCAAAGGCCTCTAATGATGACACCAGTTGAATGGCTTAGAGCATATGAGAGAGAGAACGAGAAGGAGTTCATATAAATGTTCGATTCAAATGGGGAGCCTATGTTCGATGATCTAGAATTCTTCTACACCTATATTGAGAAATTGCCCATTGGGATGAAAAGAAAATCTATCTTTTATAACCTCCCATATTGGGAGCATCTTAAGATTACCCACTTATTAGATCCCATGCATATATTTAAAAATGTTTCGTGTTCTTTATGGAGGCACATATCATCAAAACAAAGTGACACATTGGATATTAGGAAAGATCTTATTACTTCATAAACTAAAAAGAAACATTGGCCAAGACGACTAGAAAGTATGGGATTAGAGGCCAGCGCTAGTCCCTCTAATTCATGGTTTTTCAAAGAAGGTGAGGTCTGTTGAGATTCAACAAGATGATGATCCTAGTAAAAATTAAGCACCTACACTAGGTGGGGCCCACATGATATTTTTAGATGATATGTCTATTTTTAGAATTTGGATCTAAGTCTATTTTTAGCAGTAATCTATTTATAGATGGTTGAGAAAATTATATGGATGGATGGGCTTCTAAGTTTGGAATGCATGTGCAAATATTTTTTGTGGAATGCATGTCTAAAATTAGAATGCATGTCGATTTTTGTTAAGCCCTTAACAAAAATTAGACAATAAATAATTATCTATTTTCAATGAGCACTTAGAACTAGTTAACTGAAGTGGAAAATCAATTAGCTAAGTGGATATTGAGTTGAAGTGGTTGGTTGGTGGACCATGCAGTGGACTTCGTTGTAACTGAGTGATACAAAGTTGTAACAGAGTTGGTTGTGTAGTTATGTGAGTTGTTATTTAGTTAAACTCAGTTAAGTGAGTTAAACTCAGTTTTGCTAGTTGTAACTGATTGTAACTAAATATACACTAGTGATATATCAGTGAATTAAATATTAAATTAATTCACATGGAGTGATCTCACTTGCAACTGAAGAAATAATAATATTAACTACATGCATGTCAAATCCAATGGAGACACAGTTGAGAGATAGGTAAAAGGGCCTTGTTGACTATCAGTTGTGACTATAGTGGTGCATTCAATGCAACTACACACACATTGGAGATGCCAATGAGGATTTCACAGTAAATTCAAAGAAAGATAAAATTCATTTAGGGATTTTCATCAATAGGGATTGCGCAGTGGAGGCAGGCTATTAGGAGGTAGTAAATTGGTGCATGTGTGAACGAATTTTTGTATGAAAATGTGAGACGATTGTATATTGTACTAAGAGCTCTTGGAGTAGAGTCTTGTATGAAATTTTTTCATAATCCATGATATACATAATATATGTTAGTTGGGATTTTTATCTTTAAGATTTCCCGGTAAAAACTTATGTGTTATGTGCAATTTATTTTTCTTCATGTGTTTGCAACTGGCGATTAAATTTCTACAAAGAATTAAGTAGAAGGATTATGTATTTAACAGTGGATATAATTGTTAGATCAGGAGATTTCGGTAATACATCATAGTATTCATTAAATTTATAAATGGTATCGGAGCTGAGAATATTGATATATTGAAATAGTATCTGAGTTTTGTTGGTGGAAATAATTCAAATTTGTTGCAATAATTTCTTGGTGCGATAGTTGAGTAAACCTTGAAATGGCTTTCAATGGTTTGCAGTTAGAGTATGCACTCGAGGGAAACTCAAAATACATTGCATGTAAGGATAGGATGTAGGTGGTGCTTGAAGGAGTTCATCGATAGCGATGTTCCTAAGCCCACTTCGACGGATGTTGCATTAATTGACGCCTGGCAAAATAAAGTAGCAAAGACGAGAAGAACTCTGTTGGAAGGTGTGAGAGACCATGTTGTCTCAAGAATTCATGGAAAAGCCATTCCATTTGTAGTGTGGAAGGCTTTGAAATATCTTTTCCAAAGTATCAGTGACCATAGGAAATAGGCACTGAAGGATAAACTCAGAAAAATCAAAATGGAGAAGGGAAACAATATTCCTAAGTATCTCACAAAGTTTTTCCAATGTAGGGATGAACTGGGGACTGTAGGAATCACGATTGCTAATGATGATTTGGTGATCTTGGTTCTCTTGGGACTTCTTATGAGTCAGAAAATTTATCAAGACTCTGTCAACGGATGGCAAAAACTACCGGATTGGGAATGACTGTGGTCGGATCTAGTGTAGGAGGAGTTCATGCGAGACACCAGGGATGGCTAGACTTCATCAAAGCATGATGATGAAGAGGATTGTGCTTTGGTTTCAAAATCAAAGAAAGGGAAGGGGAAGAAATTCTACTCAAAATCCAAGGCTAAAGGCAAGAAGCTGGATTTGACCAAGGTGAAGTGTTTTCACTGTCACAAACATGAGCACCTCACCACTAACTGCCCACAGAAACAAGAAGGTTGCTAGAGCTACAGCTGGTGAGGCCCTTGCCTCACAATTTGAACTTGATTTCTATTTGATCACATGCTTGGTTTCAAGCGCAATGGGATCGGTGTGGTATCTTGATAGTGGTGCTTCCTTCCACATTACGGGAGATAAGGAGATTTTTAGTGACTTGGAGGAGAAACATCTCCAAATGCATATAGAGATGGGTGACGATGGAAGATATAGTGTGATCGAAATTGGTAACATTAACTTTGAGAGGGATTTAGGTAAACCATTCCTATTGAAGAATGTTATTCATGTTACAGGTCTAAAGAAGAACTTGGTCTCAGTCATGATGTTGGAGGATAGAGGTTATGGCATTGTTTTTAGCGATGGAAAAACTTTCCAGTGACATAAAACAATGGGTCAAACCAAGAGGATAGGGATTCGAGTTAAGAATCTCTAAAATATAGAGGTAGATGGTTGTGCTGCAATTGTGGGCAAAGAAGAAGAAGTGGTGAGCCAGGATGAGGGTGAATTATGGCACAGGCGATTGGGCCATCTTCACCATAGCGCCCAAAAGATTTTGCAGCAGATTTCTATTGGAATTCCCAAGGGTACACTTGTGCAGATAGATCAGTGCAAGGGATGTACTATGGGTAAGTTTGTGAAGACCACCTTTCATGAAAAGGAGAACCATGCTTCGGTGATCCTGTAGAGAGTTCACACAGACGTGTGTGGGCCATTCTCGGTTGCTTCAATAGCAAAACACAGGTATTATGTTATTTTTGTTTATGACTATTCTCGTAGATACTGGATCTTCTTCATGCAGAAGAAAGATCAAACATTCTCAAAGTTCTATGAGTTTAAAGCATTGGTGGAGAAAGAGTCGAGGAAGAAAGTGAAGGCTCTGCGGAGCGATAATGGTAGTGAATATATCTCGAACGAATTCAAATACTTCTGTAGCAAATAAGGAATTCGAAGAGAACTCATAGCGTCTCATAACCCACACCAGAATGGGGTCGTGGAGAGGAATAACAGAACGATCATGGGTTCTGCATGAGCTATGCTACATGATCAGGGCCTACCAATGCACTTGTGGGCGGAAGCATGTAACACTGCAGTTTATGTGAAAAAATGTTGTCCTCATAGAGTGCTTGGCATGATTACACCTGAAGAAGCTTTTACTGGTAAGAAACTAGATGTTTCTCACACTAATATTTTTTGCGCATCTGTTTATGTGCATGTGACTGAGAACGTCAGGAAGACGCTGGAGCCAACTACTGAAGTTGGGATATTTTTTGGGTACACAGAAACACCCCATAATTATTGTGTTTATTTTCCAAACATTCAGATGACTATGGTGCGACGGGATATAAAATTCAATGAGGAGAAAGCCATGAAGTTATCGCTTGAGAGGGAGCTAGACTTGCATGCAGAGGAGGAACTACTTGTTCCCAAATATGAGTCTCTAGATGTGGATCATCCACAGGAGGAGGTTCATGGAGTGGAGGAGTCCACTCACACAGATCCAAACATCAGAACTGGCAGAAGGTGTACCACAGAAGCTGAGAGGCTGAAGCTTGATGCGGCACATAATGTAGGAGTCCCTATTTCACAGCGCAGACAGAGACAGTCTCCTGACCGATATATTGGATACATGGCTCTCATGAGAAAATTTATTGTGACTAAGCCATATTCCTTTCAGGAAGCAGTGCAGGATCCCACATGGGTAGATGCAATGGTGGAGGAGTGTGACTCCATTGTTAGACAAAATTCTTGGGAAATTGTTCCAAGGCCAATTGATAAATCAGTGGTAGGTTCAAGATGGATCTAAAAGGTAAAGAAAGATGCTAAAGGGAGTGTTGAGAAGTATAAGGCAAGATTTGTGGCCCGGGGCTTCTCACAGATCGAGGGGATTGATTATGAAGAAACCTTTGCACCTGTCGCATGGAATTATTTCATAAGGACCATCCTTGCTCTCTCAGTGCAGATGGGTTGGCACATTCATCAAATGGATGTGAAGACTATGTTCCTTAATGGGATCATTGAGGAAGAAGTGTATATTGAGCATCCTAAAGGATTTGAGATCTTCAACAGTGAGTCGCATGTGCAGACTCAAAAGAGCACTATGTGGGCTGAAGCAAGCTCCCCGTGCTTGGTACACTCGGATAGACAACTATTTCACTGGACTTAGCTTCACCAAGAGTGAGGCAGATGCAAACCTATACTAGATTGTGGTGGAGCTTAAGATTTTAATCATTTTTCTTTATGTTGATGATTTAATACTGACTAGTGATGAGCAGCTGATACACTCATGCAAGGAGGATCTTGCAAAGGAGTTTGAGTTGAAAGATATGGGCCTCCTTCACTATTTTCTTGGATTGGAAATATGGCAGTGAGAAGGTGAATTGTTTGTGTCTCAAGGCAAGTATGCAAGGGAGATACTCAGTAAGTTTCACATGGAGGGATGTAAACCCATGGATACTCCTCTTCCAGGAAACTGGAGGAAAGAGGATGCTACATCGGCAGAGGAAGTGGATGCTACTGCCTATTGACAGTTGGTGGGTTCGCTCATGTATTTAGTTAATACAAGACTAGACATATGTTATGCGGTGAACCAGCTTAGTCAAGCGATGGTTAAGCCTACCAAGATCTTTTGGAAGGTGGGAAAGCATGACCTGAGATATCTCAGGGGCACATCTGAGTATGGCTTATGGTACAGACAAACACATGAGGTGAAGTTGGATGGCTTCACTAATGCATATTAGGCAGGTATCCCAACGGACAGAAAGAGCACATTAGGAGGGGTTCTCAGTATCAGATCAACAAGTGTTTCTTGGTACAGCAAGAAACAAAGATATGTGACACTCAGTTCAACAGAAGTAGAATACATGGCAGCAAGTCAAGGTGCATGTGAGGCTATCTAGATGAGGAAGATCCTGGTCAGTTTGTTCGGTTCTCATTTAGATCCTACAGTGATTCATTGTGATAATCAGAGTTGCATTAAACTCTTGATTAATCCTATGTTTCATGATAGCTCTAAGCATATATATATTCGGTATCATCATATCAGAGATTGTGTGCAGCGGAAGATCATGTTGCTTCAGTACATTCCAACGAAAGATCAGGATGCAGATATTCTGATGAAGGCGCTCACCAAGAGAAAATTTGAATACCATAGAGACAAGATCAAGGTGAAGGATAATCCATTTCTTGTTGAGAGGAAGTGTTGAGATTCAACAAGATGATGATCCTAGTGAAAATTAAGCACCTACAGTAGCTGGGGCCCGTAGGCTATTTTTAGGTGATATATCTATTTTTAGAATTTGGATCAAAGTATATTTTTAGCAGTAATCTATTTATATATGGTTGATAAAATTATGTGGATGGATGGGCGTCTAAGTTTGGAATGCATGTGCGAAGTTGTTTCGTGGAATGCATGTCGATTTTTGTTAAGCCCTTAAATAAAATTAGACAATAAATAATTATCTATTTTCAATGAGCACTTGGAACTAGTTAACTAAAGTGGAAAATGAGTTACCTAAGTGGATTTCGAGTTGAAGTGGTTGGTTCGTGGACCATGCAGTGGACTTCGTTGTAACTGAGTGATACAAATATGTAACAGAGTTGGATGTGTAGTTATGTGAGTTGTTATTTAGTTTAACTTAGTTAATTGAGTTAAACTTAGTTGTGTTAGTTGTAACTGGTTGTAACTAAAGATACAGTAGTGAGAGATCAGTGAATTAAATATTAAATTAATTCACATGGAGTGATCTCACTTGCAACTGAAGAAATACTACTGTTAACTACATGCATGTCAGATCCAGTGGAGACCTAGTTGAGAGATAGTTGAAAGGGTCTGGTTGAATATCAGTTGTGACTATAGTGGTGCATTCAATGAAACTACACACATTTGGGAGATTCCAATGAGGATTTCGCAGTCAAGGCAAGGCAAGATCGAATTCATTCAGGGATCTTCATTAGTAGGGATTGCGGAGTGGAGGCGGGCTGTCAGGAGTCAATAAATTGGTGCATGTGTGAACCAATTTTTGTATGACAGTGTGAGACAATTGTATAGTGTACTCAGAGCTCTTGGAGTATAGTTTTGGTTGATATTGTTTCATGATCCATGATATACATAATATATGATAGTTGGGGTTTTTAGCTTTAAGCTTTCCGGGTAAAAACTTTTGTGTTATGTGCAATTGATTTTTCTTCATGTGTTTGCAATTGGCGATTAAATTTCTGCAAAGAATTAAGTAGAAGGATTATGTATTTAAAAATGGATATAATTTTTAGATTAGGAGAGTCTGGTAATACATCACAGTATTAATAAAATTTCTACAATGTCGCATGGATTTTTAAAAAAGATGATATTTCTTTAGCAAAGGAAGTTATAATGGGTGTGAGGGTGCCAACTTCATACAGGTCTTCACTACAGTGTTGCTTCACCGTGGATGACCATTTTTCAGGGTTGAAATCGCATGACCATTTGAATCTTCTAAGAGTATGTGTAATGTCAAAATCATGATTTTATTATTTTTTATATTAATAAATTTTATCCCATGCAGGGACCATAAAACATAACTAATTTTGTATATTATTGCACGTTTTTATAACTTTGCAGTGTCATTATCATTTTTTTGTGCATGGGTGTGTGAAACATGAATTCCCTCAAGACCTAGGATGTGCCATATCTAAATGATCTGCATTTTTACGTTGGATCATGTCAAAGGAGATTCATGTGGCTAGCATTCCACAGTGGTGTCAAGAGATAGTTGATATTATTTGTATGTTTGAGAAGGAACTGCCAACGAGTTTCATGGACTTACAGGTTCATCTTCTAATCCACCTAGTAGATGCGGTTGAATTAGTTGGGGTGGCTTCTTGTCGTTGGATGTTCTTCTTAGAGAGGTACATGAAGAAATTGAAAGGTTATGTTCGGCAAAGGGAAAAAATCGAGGGGTCTATGGAAGAGGGGTACATATCATATGAGTCTTTCTATTATGCCATTGAGTACATCAAGCAGATCAACAATAGACTAGGTGCGGTGATTTGGGATGATGAAAGGGATGAAGACAAAAGAGAAGGGGAGTTTCTCCAAACGAGTGGAAAAAAACGTTTGATAAAGAGTAACCGACTTATAATTTTTCAAATTTACACAAATTTAATATTCATGTTGAACTTTGATATCATGTATATTTTTATCTCTAACTACTATATAATTTTGGTTTGAATTCATCAGCGAATGTAGAAATTGAAGAAATCAATAAATTTGTTCTTTACAATTCTGAAGCGACACAACCGTGGGTCGCATTTGATCCAAAATGGATTCAGTGTTTCCTCCAGATCAAAGTCTTCAAATGCATATTAAAATAGGCTCAAGTTGAATTTCTCTTCGACAGGATTCCAATGGTGTGAACAGCGCGTAAAACCGAGTTCGTATGAAGAAGATGTGGTCAGTCAAATTTTATGACAAATTAGGGAAAAATGATAAAATGTCAAAGTCAAAGTCAACGGTTAGGTCAATGATCAGGATGATGTCAGCAGGACATGTGTCATCTCGGGAACATGCGACATGTCCAGGGTGATGTCAGTAAGATCAATGATGTTTCAGTGTTTGATTGGACGGAATGGGCCAATCCAAGGATGACACGTAACAACCCAGATTTTGCCCAATATGGCCTCATTTCCAAAAATTTTGGGGATCAGGGAGGATCAAACCCCTGACCTCCCATAAGGATAATATTTTTTCAAATTCCACTCATTGGTTGGGTTATGGTATCACTTGATATTAAATGTAATGGTTATTGTATTTATACGTGTTGGGATATGCCACCGGAAAAAGCTCGAACGGTCGGGGTCAACCCCACGACTGGCGGACCTTTGATATTATAATGCAACATATATATAATACATATATTTTTTTACCATATATATAATGTAACCGCTAGAACCTTGAACATGCATCGCCACGCATATATTAACATTTATATATTTCCATATATGTAACGTAACTGATGGATGGACGGCTAAAGGGTCGAGTGAGGGTTTCGACCCGCCAAGTTTCCAAAGCTATATATTAAAATGTTTTTAACACTGTCGTCCAACCATTTACGCTATACGATGGAGCTTGTAACCAGCCACATGAAAACTCTTTTCAGCGTTTGCAGAGCCGAACTAGTGGAAACTGCTAGCGTACAGTTTGAGGTGGTTTTGTGCTGGAAAAGTGGTTTTTCAGAAAGGAAGAGGTGGTTTTTAATTTCTCTAAGGGGTCTGGAGGTCACAGTGGCAGAATATAGGCAAGTTTATACTTGTTTTTCTCGAAATTTTGAGTCGGTCGCAATGTTGAGGTCCATTTTCTTATTTGATCTTTTTTTTTTGAGCTCATACCTGTAAAAGAATTTTGAAGACAAAATAAAGTGGTCAGCACTGGAAGCTAAGGACTCGGAGACGTAGCCAGGAATTATGGTGAACTCTATTATTAAATTCTTGTTGTGTTAATGTATTTGAATGTGTTTTCATTTTCTCATGTTGTTTCTGTTATTCACAATATTCTCAATCTATTGCACTAAGTAACATAAGCTGCTCACATAGGCATCAATAATACCTTTTTAATAAATTGGATCAAGTGGTATGGGAGCTTCAGGTTAATTTTTAAAGGTTTGAGAATGTCATGTGAATATTTTGAATGCTTACTAGGTCAAAGTTCAAATAAGGAGAAGGAGAACTTGTTGAATCAAATCCAGAGATTGGAAGTGTATTTTCACAAAAGAAGATGACGAAAGAAAACATATTGGGAACATAAGCGCAATTCATGGACAACTTCATGACAATATTTGTGATGGTAGAAGAGATGTATAAAGAGTTTAAAAAGGGAAAAGGTGAAGGCACTTCATCACCTAAACCAGAAAAAGAATCGGGGGAAAAGCCTCTTTCATTATTTCCACCATCTCCTCCATCATCACCATCATCGTCATCATCGTCTTCTTCTCATAAATCTAGTTCTTCTAGAAAGAAGAAGAGGAAGAAATCATCTTTGATCAAATTAGATATAAAATTTGATTTTCCAATTTATGATGGTGAGATTAATGCTGAAAATATTGATAACTGGATAAGATAAATTGAAGTGTATTGCAGGGTACAGAAAGTTGTTTCAGAAAGAAATAAGATCCAATTTTCTAGCCTTCATCTTGGAGGAAACACACTTGTATGGTGGGAAGGCAAGACACAAGAAGATCTCCAAAAATATGGTAAAATCATTTCGACATGGAATGAATTTGTTTCTGCTATTAAAAATATATTTTATGATGCATCATTTAAAGGGTCAAAGTGTGCAAAGTTACACTCGGGAATTTCATAAAAGAGCTCTGACACTAGGCATATCATTGGACTCACCAGAAACATTATTGAAATACATAGGTGGCTTACATAGTTATTTGAAGCATACCATACTGATTTTTAACCCAACTAGCTTATATGATGTATCATTTCAAGCAACTCATCTAGAAGCTAGGGGTAAAAATGTGTCTCATGATGTTGGCAAGTCATCTAAATATACTGAAATCAAGAATAAATAAAAGAAGAAACAAAAATGGAAGGAAAGGAAAGTGAGCATTGTAAATAAAGAAAAGCCTACATGCACTCACTGTAAGAAAGAAGGACATGATGAGGCACACTGTTGGGTACTACATCTAGAATTGAAGCCTAAGAATTTTGGAAATAAAGAGCAAAAGAATGATGCTACTATGCAAAAGGACTTGGGATCAAATTCAGGAGACGAAACAGCAATTGCAGCTATAGGTATAAAAGGTAAAAATTCTCAAGCATCTACAAGTACTTCTTCGCATTCTGTTGATAATGAAAATGATGAGAGGAAAAGAAATGATCTATTTCATATTAGATTCATTTCCAAGCATACTAAAATTGATGCTTTGTATGATATTGGCTCTCAAGTTAATTTGATTATTGAATCAATTGTAAAGAAATTGGGTATTGAAACAAAACCTCATAAAAATCCATACCCATTGGGTTGGGTCTATTATAAAACTAAACTACAGGTTACCAAACAATGAAAACCTCATTTTTCAATTAGATCATAGTTTGTAGATGAGGTTGAATTAGATATACTCCCATTGGATATATGTGGAATTGTACTAGGGATTCTATACTTGTATGATAGAGATGTTGTCTTCTATCAAAGGGAAAATAAATATCAACTCAATAAAGATGGAATCAAATATGTATTAAAGCTCATAAACTCAAAGAAAACTGCTCTCTCATAAATTCAGGACAGATGAAAGGAATTATAAATTCAAGTAAACAATTTTTACTTATGATTGTAAAAACAAAGGATCTTGATAAATCTGATGCTTTTCAAGACTGTAATCCTAAACAGAAAGTAGATTTAGTTAAATTTGTTTCTAATTATGATATTTTGTTTCAAGAGCCTAAAGAGCTTCCTCCCAAGCGACAAATAGAACATTAGATTTATTTACAGTTGGATGCTCCTCTTCCTAAAATTGGAATGTACAGGTTATTAGCTCTAGAGAATGTAGAAATAAAGAAGCAGGTACAGGAATTGTTCGATCAAGGGTTTATTCGACCAAGAACTTCACCATGTAGATCGTCTATTATGTTAGTACGTAAGAAATATGGTTCATGGAGAATGTGCATTGATTTCCGAGCATTAAATAAACTAACAATAAATAATCGTTATCCTCTTCCTCGCATTGAAGATTTATTAGATCAATTGAAAGATGCAATTTACTTCACTAAGTTAGACTTGTGAAGTGGCTACCCTCATATCAGGGTTTTCGTATAAGATGTATGGAAGAATACTTTCAAAACGAAGAAAGGGCTCTATGAATGGATGGTTATGCCTTTCAGCTTGACCAATGCTCCAGCTACATTCATGCGTGTCATGAATGATGTGTTTAGGCCATTCATTGATGATTTTGTAATATTATACTTAGCTGATATTCTTGTTTTTAGTAAGACATGGGATGAACATATAAAGCATGTAAATAAGGTTTTAGGTGTGTTAAAAGGAGAAAATATCTATTTAAAACTTTCAAAATGTGAATTTGGCAAGACATCTTTAAGTTACTTGGGTTATATTGTAGGGGGTGGTGAATTGAAGATAGATCCCTCTAAGGTCGAAGTCATTGTAAATTGGCCTAAGCTCAAAACTGCTACAGAAATTAGAAGTTTCTTAGGGGCAACACAATACTGGAGAAAGTTTATTTCTAACTTTTCTTTGATTGTATCTCCTCTACATGCTTTGAAAAGTGTGAAACAGGTGTTTCAGTGGGGAGGAAAACAACAGAAAGCCTTCGACACATTGAAAGAAAGGATCAGTACAATTCTAGTACTAGCACTGCCAAATCTTCAGCATCCATTTGAGATCGAGATAGATGCAAGTGAATATGCCATGGGGGCAGTGTTGATGCAGCACAGAAATCCTATATGCTTTCATTATGAGACATTCACATCAACAATAGTTAACTATCCTACATAGGATAAGGAATTATATGCATTAGTACAGAGTGTTAAAAAATGGAAACATTACATAATGGAAAAATAAACAATCATACATACAGATCATCAACCACTACAATATTTACACTCACAGACTAAATTGCAACAATCAAGACACTATCGTTGGATGGGTTTCTTATAGAAATTTCATCTTGTAATCAGATATAAGAAAGGCATACATAATAAGGTTGCAGACATGTTATCAAGACCAATCATAAATGAATCCACAATTCTTAAGCATAATTCAGTAATGCATGAAAGATATATTGAATAATATGCTCAAGACATAGATTTTAAGGATGTATATGCAGCTTTATGTCATGGCAAGCAAGTAGAAGAATTGGATTATTTCATAAAGGACAAACTCTTATATCATTTGGGAAAATTATGTATTCCACAAACTAAAAGAGATAATGTGATTCAAGAAGCACATACTTCTCTAATTTCAGGTCACTTTGGTGTAAGTAAAACAATTGCACAATTACAAATATTCTGCTATTGGCCACGAATAAATGAAATAGTTTCAAGATATATTAAAGGATGTACTATGTCTACTATAAGCAAGCTAAGTAACATAAAATTAGGATTGTACAATCCACTTCCAATTCCTTCTCGTCCTTGGGAAATTTTATCCATGGATTTTGCTAGGGGATTGCCAATGTCTAGAAAAGGACATGATTATTTGTATGTAGTTTTGGATAGGTTCAGTAAGATGTGTATTTTGACACCATGTACTAAACAGGTCACAGCTGAACAAAATACAAATTTGTTCTTTCAAAATGTATGGGTTCATTTTTGGTTACCCACCTCTATTGTATCTGATCAATATTCTTGATTTGTCAGGAAATTTTGGTCAATTTTATGGGAACTCATGGACACAAAGTTAAAGAAGAGAATTACATTTCATCCCCAAACTAATGGCCAGACTAAAGTGGTAAATAGGACAGTGTTACAGTTGCTTCGAGGTTATTTTAGCAAGCATCCTAAGCTTTGGGATGAGCATTTGTGTTATGTACATCATGCTTACAACCATGCGAAACATTCTTCTACTCAAAGATCTCCATTTGAGACTTGTTTTGGTTTTGTAACAAATTCTCCCTTGGATTTGTCTTGGGTAAAGACATAGCAGTTGATGGACACATCGATGTGGAAAAAGTAACCAAGTTCATTGAACAGATCCAGGAAATTCACCAGGCAGTACAGGAACAGCTGGAGAAGAGCCAAGAAAACTATAAAGCGAGGCATGACAAGCATCGAATTGAGCATAGTTTTCAAGTTGGTGATCAAATATGGTTGTACATCAGCAAAGAAAGACTTCAAGGGGAAGGTAAAAATTTGAAACCAATTAGATATAGTCTTTTCAAAATTCTTGAAAAAACTGGTGAGAATGCTTTCCACCTAGATCTACCAGCTTATATGAAAATCTATTCCCTCATAAATGTTGAAAAATTACGATTGTATGATCCTTCATTGATTGAATATCCAGAAGAGAAAATTCAGGTACCTTCCATCGAAGATTTTTCACCAGAGTATCTCAACAAGTTGCAGGAGGACACAATTATCGACAGGAGGATAAGGACTTCACGACGATGAGATGTTGAGCATATTCAAGTTGGGCTTAAAGATACGAATCCAAGTAAATAATAATGGATATAGATTGGAAAAGTGAATGAAACATATCCTCACTCACTCGACAGCTAAAACCAACTTTTGGTGGTCCAAAAGCTTCTAGTGGGGAGGAGTGATCCAAAATGGATTCAATTTTTCCTCTAGATCAAAGTCTTCAAATGTAGCTAAAAATAGGATTAAGTTGAAGTGCTTGTCAATAGGATTCTAATGGTGTGAACGACGCGTAAAGCTGAGTTCATATGAAGAAGATGTGGTCATTCAACGTTTACGACAAATTAGGGAAAAATGACAAAAAGTCAAAGTCAACAGTCAAAGTCAATGGTCAGGTCAACGGTTAGGATGATGTCAGCAGGACACATGTCATCCTGAGAACATGCCACATGTCCAGGGTGGTGTCAGCAGGATCAATGACATGTCAGAGTTTGATTGGACAGAATGGGCCAATCCAAGGCTGACACATGGCAGCCTGGATTTTCCCAATATTGCCTCATTTCCAAAAAAAATTGGGATCAAGGAGGATCGAACCCCTGACCTCCCGGAATTTTAATATTTTTCCAGATTTCGCTCACCAGTTGGGTTATGGTATCACTTGATATTAAATTTAATGGTTATTTTATTTATACGTGTTGGGATATGCTGCCAAAAAAAGGCCGGACGGTCGAGGTCAACCCCATGACCATCGAACCTTTGATATTATAATGCCACATATATATAATACATATATATGTTTACCATATATATAATGTAACCGCTGAAACATTAAACATGTATTTCTGCGCATATATTAACATTTATATATTTCCATATATGTAACATAACCAACGGATGGACGACGGAAGGGTTGGGTGGGGGTTTCAACCACAGGGGCTTCACTCAATGAACCTATGGAATATCACGTGCATTCGTGGAATATTAAAGGATACCCTTAATTTGACTACATATTGGAAAATGCCTCTAAAAATCACATTATTTAATCCCGTAACAATATAAACCTAATACACCTTCCCAATTTAAAAACCCCTACTTTAACTAGATATTGTAGGTATCCATTTTTTCATTAACATTTTTTATACCCCTTTATATTTTTTCGTTAGCTTTGGGCTCCATTTTTTATACCTTCGAATATAAAAACCCTCTACCCCCTATATATCCCCCAATATATTTTTCCATTTTTTCCTCAATAAATATCCCCCAATATGAACCCACGTGGTATGGTATTGCTCCACCAGTGAAGCCCCCGTGGTTTCAACCCGCCGACCTTCCAAAACTATATATTACAAAATTTTCAACATAGTCCGCCAACCATTTACGCTATACGGTGGAGCTTGTAACCAAGCCACCCAAAACCTATTTTAAGCGTTTGTAGATCCGAACGAGTGGAAACTGCCAGTGCGTAGTTCGAGGTGGTTTTGTGCAGGAAAAGTGGTTTTTCAAAAAAGAAGAGGTGGTTTTGAATTTCTCTAGGGGGTCTGGAGGTCATAGTGGCGGAATATAGGCAAGTTTATAATTTTTTTTCTTGAAATTTAGAGTTGGTCGCAATGGTGAGATCCATTTTCCCATTTGAGCTTTCGTTTTTAAACTGATACTTGTAAAAGAATTTTGAAGACAAAATAAAGTGGTAAGCATTGGAAGTTAAGGACCCAGAGACATAGCCAGGAAGTCTGGTGAACTCCGTTATTAAATTCTTGCTCCGTTGATGTGTTTGAATATGTTTTCATTTGTTCATGTTTTTTATGTTATTCACACTCTTATCGATCTATTGCACTAAGTAACATAAGCTGCTCACATAGACGTCAATAATACCCTTTTAATAAATCAAATAAACATTGTACGAACAAAAGAGGATGAAATGGGATAGTGACAATAAATAATTCAGAAGGTTTAATGGTAGAAGTGTGCCTTCTCCCGATCATTTAAAAGAAAATATCCTAAAAATATGACCCAATAGTTGGGTTGTTGAACAAGTCAGAGAGAAATACGGTGCAACCGGTTGTTACCCACGTGCTGAAGAGGATGCACTAAATGTAGGGATTGGGTGCAGCATCTCGGTAATAATATTTTTAATTTAAATGTAAATTTGAAACTTATAAGACATCTATATTTCATATTTTAACTGTTGGGTTATTATAAGACACATGACACTATGATTTTTTTAACTTTTTATAATAGGTGCATTTGTTCCCATCTATGTGGGCATATGGACACCATTTACGCACAGAAAATTCCAATGCTGGAAATGTCGCGCAAGACTGTGGAGTGGAAGTCAAGTTCGATCAATCTAGTCGATCTAGCCATCGTGATCAAATCCTAGTGCAAGGGACGTTAGGTTACATCGAAAAGATACAAGAGATCATTGAAGTGGATTTCTCTTCTTTCCGATGTGTTATTTTTAGGTGAAAGTGGTGGGACACCTTTGATCGAAATAATGTAAAGGAAGATCGTGATAGTGGGATGATATGTACCAATTCTAGAAAGATGTGGGATGAAGCTAAGGAGCCCTATGTTTTCCCCAAACACTGCAAACAGGTGTTTTTTACCCAGATGTGTTGGATAGGGATTGGTGGTTCGTATTGACACATGACCCTAGATCAAAACATATTTTTGAGAACAATAGTGTTATAATGCCATGTGAGCTGGAAGATAATGAGGGTGATCATGAGAACCGAGAGTGATATGGTACATGTGTTATTTCATCAATATTTATACTTTTTAAGATGGGTTTTTTGAAAAATTATAATATGTATTTTGAATTAATTGGTAATTTGCATTGTGTTAATGTTAAAATCAATATTTCACTTCATAATTTGAAATTATGTTGATCTCAAAAACAATGGTGTACTGTATAAATTAATTCTTTTTTTATAATAAAATAATGATAATTCTAAAGTACATGAATTTATTTGCATTATTTTCTAAACTTTATTATGTTACAATAATTCATATTATTCTACATTTATTATTTTACAATTATTTAAAATTTTACAAATTTACAAATTTAAAATTTTAATAAAATCATTTCACATTAATACAATTAAAATTTTACAAATATTTTACATACAATTACAATTAAAACTAGAATTACAATTACAATTACAATTTTACTATTACACATACAATTACAATTACAATTTTAGAATTTTACATACAATTACAATTACAATCAATTCACTGTAATAAAATTGAAATTTTACAAATATTTTACATAAAATTAGAATTAGAATTTTACAATTTCACGTACAATTACAATTGCAATTTTAGAATTTTACATATATACAATTACAATTATATAAATTAAAAATTTACAATTACAATTAAAATTTTACAAATTTACATATATACCATTACAATCACAATTTTAGAATTTTACATAAAATTAGATTTACAAATATTACAATTTTACAATATCATGATCATTTAATATTAAATTAATTAATAAACATCACGTTCATGATAACCATCATACAAACATCATATTTGACTAAGAAACACATTCAAAATCACTAACATCATCGTGGTCATGATCATCTAACAAAACACAATTAACATTTTATATTAACATCATCACAACACAAACATCAAATATACATCTCATGTCAAATAACTCATGCTATCACATACACATCTATCTGCAAGTTTCACATTAAATGAACATATCTAACATGACCTAACAATATACACATCATGATGATCACTAACATGTAAATTAAGTACAACTACAACATAAACATAAAATACATGGACCATATATATATATAAATAACTAAATAATTTCAAAAATATACAACTATAATATAAATGTCATGGATCAGCTAGTGGTTCAACATCAATATAAGAAGTACTAGTCGAGGCCTGCTCAGTCAATGGTGCAGCCTCGACGGTCGATGGTCCAGCTTTCTCATGATCATGAGTACTGCTGGACGCTGTAAGCTGCTGACTGGACGTGGCCGATGGTCCAGCCTGATATCAATGATGACTACTGCTAGATTCTAGTGGAGGCTTCTCATCTGACGTGACGCGAGGTGAACGATCATGAGATGATGAGTCACTGCTCGCGGACTGTCAATCACATGCTTCGTCTTGACCATGCCTGTAACATGCAATGGTCCTCCTCAGCCACGTAACTAAGGTCATATATCCTACGACATGCCGCATCAGGTTGTAAATGTCATGTAACATGCCTCTACACATCTGTAACAACCTACCATCGACCTTTATGTCTCTCATATGAGTGGGCCTGATGCCCGCCTCAACAATCAATGCAGTGAGTTGGTCACCCAACTCCATCCTGTATCTGCTATCAAGCCGACCACGTCTAGAAAAAGGCAGTACTAGCACACCAGCAGGAACAGGTCTCTCTGCACTGGCCTCCTGACGATCCTCGACATCTGGCATGCCTTGATCGTCATCAGGATCCACACCTAGATCATGTGGCGGTGCCGGCATGTCCTTGCCATCAAAAGACCCAATTTCTGCAACATATATACAAGTACAAAACAATAATTAGACAATTTCATTATGCAATTTAATAAAAACAAGTTAAAGAACATGTTAGAATAAATTTAAATAAAACAGTAATATTACCTCTATCATCCAGCGGCTCATCAATTGTGAAGAGGATGTTGGCACACCCTCGCCAATCCAAACCCACATAATGACAGAGGACCATAATGAAGGGATGCTCATCAACACTAGCTAGCAACTCCAGTGCATCATTTGATATCCTCGTTGGAAACACAGTCTTACCCCTCTTGGCATCATCTACCCCCACATGTGCATCTGTGCCTCAAACATCGGCCTACGAGGCTATCGAACAAAATTAGGCCTCGTCTCTGGAAACCTCTAAAAAAATAAACAAAAAATCTTTGAATAAAAATGGAAGTTGACCCTCCCTTGTGCATGAGCATGACATCTATCGAAGGTTGTACAGAACTGTCGCAAAAAAATGGCAGACCACCTAACAAGTCATGGCTCCTGTACTAAATAATAAACATAATATAGAAGCGAGAAAATAATGTGTTGCCCATCATTGGTGTTGTGTGAAATGGTCGAAATGAGAAGTGAGAGGCACCTCACCTCCTCACTACCAAATGCACCAATATGTAACTGACCTCCAGCGACCTGAAAATCTGAAGGAGACAGTACTGATGCTCCAATGTATCTATGGGAGTACATTAACTGAATCTCTGCTACATAGCTAGCTGGAACCTCTGGGAACGAGAGAAAATCCACCCCTCTCCTTGATATCCCTATAATGAAATATATATCCTCCTCATTGGGCATGTACCACTGGTTAAGACCAACCCGAAAATCCTGTTGGTGGGCATTCCACCTTCAGATAAGATGTCTCAAAAACAAACCATGGCCCTTTAGGGAATTATCCTCCTCATAGAACTTGAGAAGGCCTACCTGCCTTAGGAGCCCCTGGGTAGCATATGTAATAAGGCGAGGAAACGCATCTCTCTCCCTCTCTTGTGCCTCCCACAAGCGAACCATGTTATACTGGTCTGCATGTTGTTGTTGTTGTTCCCCCTCTTCTCTCCTTTCACGTCTCTAAATGATTGACATATTAAACATAATTTTTTTATTAAATGAGACATGAATTTAGAACTATACATATATAATTTATATTGGAAAAACAAAAACAAAAAAACAGTCGGTGTGCTAAAAAAACAGTCATGCACCAGTCCTGGTGTGCCTTTTTATGGAGCGCACCAGCGATGGTGCACCAGATAATATTCAATACACTGGTGGTGGTGCTTCCGAAAATTCGTAGCACACTGTTGACTATGTACGGTGTCAGAAGTGCATTGCGCTGACTAAACTCTACACCCCAGGGCATATAGTTAAGTCAGCAGACCAACCTCCTTCCATCATTACATAGTCAACGGTGCGATCTTTTACTAGGCTGCACCTTTGACCCTGTCGAAATACAAAAAGTGGTGCACTAATAAAAATACCCATCCCAGTGCGGATATTTTAGTCAACACACTACGTTACCGCTATTCCACTAGGTCAACGGTGCGGCCGGGTAACCGACCGCACCGCACTTTTTAAAAAAAATTAAAATAACATGGTGCACCTTCGGTACTGCCCGAGAACCTGTGTGGATACCGTTAGCACCACTTTACCAGGCCACATTATTGACCCTGTCAAAATGTAGAATGCCGTGCGCTGACAACATTACCCGCTTTGGGTCGTATATTTAATTCAATGCACCTCGTTGCCGCTATTCCACTTGGTCAATGGTGCAGCCGGGTAAATGTCGCACCACACTTTTTTTAAATGTTAAAATAACACAGTGCGCCTATCGGGATTACTGCGGAACTTATGCAGATACCATTAGCACCGATTGCGGTGCAGCCTGTAAATTTACAGGCAGCACCGCGAACCGGTGCGAGCTGAATGGCTCGAGTGCACCGCTCGATAATTTCTTTTCTTTTATTTTAAATGGTTAATTTGAAGGTTATTTGAAATTATAATCCACTAAAAGGCTTGATTATGGAAAAATAAGAAAAATACCTATACATTTGGCTGTCGAGGAGGCATATTGGTTGTAGAATTTGCAAGAGAAAATTTTCCCACCGTTTTGCAAAATTCAAGCTGGAGATTGGTGAGCAATGGGTGCAATGGGAGCACCAATGTCAGGGTGGCTCAGACAAGGATAAATTGCACCGGTGCTTGAGAGCTCTCAAGCACTAAAAAAAGTGAAAAATGCAGTTATTTTGCCATAATTTTTTTGTTTAACCCTATTTCAGTGCGCAGGGTTTTTATGGGTGCACCGGTACAGTTGCTTAACACCGCACCATGCAGTTTCTGTTTTGGCACACTTTTTTATGAGGCACCGGTGTGGAATATTTGTAAATCACCAGTGCGCTACAGTAATACGACACACCTCGCGGGTGTGTACAAAGTGCACGGTGTCCGTTGTGCTAATGTTTTTTGCGCACCAGTGCTTTCTCTTGTTGAATGCACCGGTGCAGTGTACGATGATAAGCGCACTGGATGAAAAACATCTGCAAAAACCTTCGCCCGCCAACCTCCTCTAGTAACCTCCGCTAGAAACGGATGTCTGGGGTATTTTATAGGGGGTTCCTCAAAAAAATCAACTAGAAGGTCTTTTCCTTGTAGTGAATGTACATGTCATTTCTCCTTTCTCCCATAAACGTTAAGGAATTTTCTAGCATTTTTGGAACCACGTACATGTCATTTCTCCCATAAAATTTAAGGAAAAATTTACTTTAAGGCATATTCTAGTGTTTTTGGAACCATGTACATGTCATTTCTATGTCATCTCTCCCATAAACCTTATCAAAATTTAAGGATAACCATGTACATGTCATTTCTCTCATTTCTCCCATAAACTCCAGGCAAACTTTAAGGATAACAATGTACATGTCATTTCTATGTCATTTCTCCCATTTCTCCTATAGGCATTTGCTAGTGTTTTTAGAACCATGTACATGTCATTTCTATGTCATTTCTCCCATAAAATTTAAGGCAAACATTAAGGATAACCATGTGCATGTCATTTCTTCTATAAACTCAAGGCAAACTTTAAGGATAACCATGTACATGTGTCATTTCTCTCATAAACTTTAAGGAAAACCATGTACATGTGTCATTTCTCCCATAAACTCAAGGCAAAATTTAAGGCATGTCATTTCTATGTCATTTCTCCCGTAACCTTTAAGGAAAACCATGTACATGTCATTCTCCCATAAAATTTAATTTAATATATTTTTTAACTTATGGAAAACTTTAAGGCAAACCATGTACATGTCATTTCTCCCAAAAACTTTAAGGCAAACCATGTACATGTCATTCTCCCATAAACTTTAATTTAATATATTTTTAATGAAAATGCTAGTGTTTTAAGGCAAACCATGTACATGCCATTTCTCCCATGCATTTGCAATAAAATTTAAGTTATTTGGAATTAATTCTCATTTAATGTATTTTTAAATAAAATGCTAGTGTTTTTGGAAACCATGTACATGTCATTTCTCCCATAAAGTTGGCATTTTCTAGTGTTTATGGGAACCATGTACATGTCATTTATCCCATGCATTTGCAATAAAATTTAAGACATTTGCAATAAGGAAAATTCTAGTGTTTTTGGAAACCATGTACATGTCATTTCTCTCATGCATTTTAAATAAAATTTAAGTCATTTGTAATAAATTTTTATTTAATATATTTTTAAGAAAAATGCTAGTGTTTTTGGAAACCATGTACATGTCATTTCTCCCATAAAGTTGGCATTTGCTAGTGATTTTGGGAACCATGTACATGTCATTTCCCCCAACCATGTACATGAAATTTATCCCATAAAATTTAACGCAATTGCAATAAAATTTAAGATATTTTCAATAAGGAATAAAATGTAAGGCATTTGCAGTAAGGAAAATGCTAATGTTTTTGGAAACCATGTACATGTCATTTCTCCCATAAACTTTAAGGCATTTTTTAGTGTTTTTGGAAACCATGTACATGTAATTTCACCCATAAACTTTAAGGCAAACCATGTACATGTCATTTCTCCCATGCATTTTCAATAAATGCTAATTTAATATATTTTACTGATTTCTTTTTTCAAGGATCAAAAAACCCACTAAATATGGTTGAAAAATGGACATTACACAGATTTTTCTTGTTGTCCCAATCCAGGGAAAACAATGATTACATATGTGCTTTGCAATATTGTGACTAACAAGGTCCTCCAAAGGAAAATGAATATACCGGGAGGAACAACAAACAACGATGCATATTATATTGCATTGATAAAAGGCTTGGGAAAAGCTAGGGATTATGGATAAAATGGAATTATAGTTTAAACCAATTCGGAACTTGTGTGCAACCAGATGAAAGGTGTGTACCAAGAAGGAGAGGCTAAAAAAAACTGCATGGAAAAGAAAACAATATTATTAGACAATTTCAAATTTTTAGTATAAGACATTGTACAAATGTTAATAAGATGTCTGGTGATCTATTGTGTGGGGAAATTCCAATTAAAGATTCATCTTTCAAAGATGAATTAGTATTATATGAGGCAATTCCAATTAAATATTCATCTCTCAAAGATGATTTATTGTTGAGACACTCTCCTTCAAAATTTATTGATGGACATTGTAACATATCTTTGATATGTGTGTGGTTTTTACTTATAAATGTGTTATTTTTAATGACCATGTGTTTTTTTCAATTATATACCAAGTGTGCTCCCACCATGTAATCGCAAATTGGTGAAATTCACATTTTTATAAAATTAAAATGTGAGGACTTCAACAAATTTTTGTTTAAATTGAGTTTCACACATCAATTTGTGCTTTGAAAGTTGAGTTTTACATAATTTGTGTACTAAATTAGATTAATTTTTTGAAATCTTCTGAATTTATTTTAAATAGTAATTTAAAAATAATTGTAAATGTCCATTGTAGATATCCATATATATCATGGAAGATGAAAGAAAAAGATCAATAGAATCTCATGCCTCTACGAGAGAGGGGGATCATGGATCGAGGGATGTTCATGGTATTTATATTAAATGTGAATGTTTTTAAATGACATTTGAATATATAATCTTATCTCCATACATACATGTATGTACACATGTGGAACTAATTTTTTTATTGACTATGTATATAATTGTATCCCCATGTACATACATGTATATATATGGAATTGATTTTTTATCAATTTTGTGAGTTAAATTAGTTTTTAATAAATTTTATTTTTTATTTTTTAGGAGTTAGGAGGACAAGAGAATATACTCCATCAATGGAGCATGGCCATGGTTCACGCAATTTAATCAATCATATGTACATGTCTTTATATATATGAATGTATTTTTGAATTGATTATAAATTCATATTTTCTTATAAAGCTTCCCTCTCGTCGCATGAGGTTGGTGGTGGTACACATTCCCCTAGAGGCCCATCAATAGGTGGTGGCCAATTGCATGAAGGTGGTGATATGCATTCCCCAGAGGCCAATCAATGGGTTGTCGTGTTAGTTCTCAACCAATTGGTGGTCATTCTAGTTCTCAACAGTCTCAGGGTGGGCATGACGTTGGCCAACCATATCAAGGTGGCCATCAATTTGAATATTATTTTCATTCAATCTGTACAAATTTTTTCACAAGTTTTTTTATTTATACAAAATTTTATATATTGATGCAGAGGGTGAAAATGTTGCTCCAAAAAGACGTAGGACAAAATGTGTTATTCAAAAATAAGGTTGTACACTAACCACGACTTATCTGTCTGACATTTCTGATATACCTTGGGAAACAAACATCCAGAAATGCACATTACAAAGGTGTCAACATCTTTATTCAAAATTGAAGAAATATCTTGTGTCTTTGAAACTCCCTGGTGAGAGTCGAGAAAGCTTAGAAATAGTTACTCACTCTTTAAGCAGACTTGTAGATGTGTACAAAACGCATGGGCCAACCACTGATACTTTTGTAGAAGTGATGAGAAAAAAAAAGGAAGCAGTGATGGGTCCCGATACATGGGAGGTTGTTAAATAAAGAGTTACAAAAAAAATGGCCAAGTTTATGTTTAATTTCAAAGAAGGGCCGAAAAGAAAGATGATAAAGGTGAAATATTTCAAGCACCTTGATATAGCTAGTCATTTGTATGATAGGCACCTTGCTGCCTATGGAAGACTACCATGGAACGACGAGGTTGATATTTATTTTGAAAAATTATTTTATGCAAAATTATTTTTGGGAATGAAACCCAGTTATAATGACCTTCCCTCTGATTTTTTTGGTCCTGGGAAAGGTTGATTAAGTGATCGTAGGGGCGCTAAGCGTGATGATAAGTTGTCTCACCTCGAGCCACCATTGGTAAGTCGACCTCTTCGTCTAGAAACTTTGTGGTCAAATATGGATGCCACTTCTTAAATTAGTCGAGAAGCAAGGGATGTCATCATTAACAATGTTCAGAGTGGAATTGGTGTAATTGATGTTTTTCTGAATCAAAAAAGAGAATGAGAGAATGCAACGTACTAATTTTGTGTATCATACAAATGATCAGATAGACAACATGAGCGTTGAAGATCTCAGAACATATGCAAAGAATTGTCGCAATGGTTGGTAGGACCTAATTATTCATGAGGGAGAGGGAATGGGATTTGTATGTGTTAATATTTAGGGTGATTATTTTAACACATGTAAAATTTGTAATAAATACATATATAAATACATTTATTTTTATATGTTAATCTAACAAACATGTATCATATATGTGAACACCATTTTCAGTTCTCACGCTTGATGAACGAAGATGTTAATATCATGGTCCAAGCTTCAGGTTCACACAATCAAGATGGTTCTCATCATCAAGATGATATGTTGGCACATGTTAGTGTTTTTTAAGTGAACATGATGATGTACAATTATTTTAATCTATTATTATTTATCAGAACATGATGACATATTTTTAAAATAAATAATTATGTACACATGTACATGTATATAATTAAATGTTAATAGATCCTGATTCTGTCCGATGTTTTTGCAATGGAGGTACCTTCTTCTTCCTTAGGATATGTGCCAAATCCACCATCACAATTATGAAAAAAATTTCACTTAAATATGCTTTTAAGTTATATATTTCAGTTCAAAAGTTCCATTAAAAAATGAGATCTAGATCTTGAGTTATTTTATAGTTTTAATTTCTTTTAATTTTAGGTTTCTAGAGATTTTCTTTCAGAGCCACCCTTAGGAGATGTGACCAATCCACTGTCACAATTATTCAATTTTTCACTTATATTTTTAAGTTATAAATTTAAGTTCAAAAGTTTTATTATAAAATGAGATCTAGATCTTGAGTTATTTTATAGTTCTAAATTTTTTAAATTTTAGGTTTTTGGAGATGATTTCCGTTGTCCAAGGACTCTAGCGATGGAGCGTATGATGGAGATAGGAAAATCCACACCATTTGAACAAGTTGTCTAACTTTTTTTTTAATATTATTGAAAATTAGTTTACATCCATTTTCATTTGAAATTTTTTAATATATATATATATATAATTGTACATGTATATTGTGCAGTTTACTGTGGAGGATGTTTTAATGGACGAGCAACAAAAGACAATGGAGAGGGAACTACATGAGGTATTGCATGATTATTATTTTTTTTCATTTTGTTTTTTTACATGAAGTTCTACATTCTCATTCAATTTTAAAACATTAAATTTTAATGTTTGTACACATTGTGTACAGGTTCCCAATTCTTCAGAGGATAGCACGAGGCTCGGGATGTTGCTGTAAAATACACTAGATCCATTTGTATTTGATTGATGATGCACATGTGTGCAACATTTTGTTTGATAGATCTAGTCTTAAATTTAATTTTCCATACATGGTCTTATCTATGCAGTCATATTTAATTTTCTATATAACTTGATACTTGTAACACTATACGTTGAACTATATATATTTACTTTTATTATTCATGTGATACAAATTTTGGACATATTTTACTGTTGGATATAGTTTGAAACTAAATTTACTTGTATCAAGAATGATTCTAAATTTTGGATAGTTACATTTGGCATGTGATCACATGTGATATATAATGTTTTTTTTTAACTCAAGTTGTCATTTTATTTGTTAAATATAAAATGAATCTAGGTTGAAATTTCAAATTACAAAACACATACATGTGTATATTTTGGATAGTTGAACTACATTTGGCATGTGATCACATGTTGTGATATAATGTTTTGTTTTTAAAACTCAAGTTGTCATTTTATTTGTTAAATATAAAATTCAAATCTGGATGGAAATTTCAAATTACAAAACACGTGTATATTTTGGATAGTTCAACTACATTTGGCATTCTATCACATGTTGCGATATAATTTTTTGTTTTTAAAACTAAGTTTTCATTTTATTTGTTAAATATAAAATGAATCTCTAGATAGAAATTTCAAATTACATTTTCACAATGGATATATTTTGAATGGTTGAAATAAATTTGGCATGTGATCATATGTTGTGATATAATGTTTTGTTTTCAAAACTCAAATTGTCATTTTATCTGTTAAAAATAAAATGAATCTCTCGATGGAAATTTCAAATTACAAAACATGTATACATGTGTACATATTTTGGATAATTGAACTACATTTCGCAGGTGATCACATGTTGTGATATAATGTTTTCTTTTTAAAACTCAAGTTGTCATTTTATTTGTTAAATATAAAATGAATCTCTATATGGAAATTTCAAATTACATTTTCACAATGTGTATATTTTGGATGGTTGAACTACATTTGGCATGTGATCACATGTTTTGATATAATGTTTTGTTTTTAAAACTCAAGTTGTCATTTTATAAATGTTAAATATAAAATGAATCTCTAGATGGAAATTTTGAATTACAAACCATGTATACATGTGTATATTTTGGATAGTTGAACTACATTTGGCATGTGATCACATGTTGTGATAGAATGTTTTTCTTTTAAAACTCAAGTTTTCATTTTATTTGTTAAATATAAAATGAATCTCTAGATGGAAATTTCAAATTACATTTTCACAATGTGTATATTTTGAATGGTTGAACTACATTTGGCATGTGATCACATGTTGTGATATAGTGTTTTGTTTTTAAAACTCAAGTTGTCATTTTATAAATGTTAAATATAAAATGAATCTCTAGATGGAAATTTCAAATTACAAACCATGTATACATGTGTATATTTTGGATAGTTGAACTACATTTGGCATGTGATCACATGTTGTGATATAATGTTTTGTTTTTAAAACTCAAGTTGTCATTATACTTGTTAAATATAAAATGAAGTTGGCATTATATTTGTTAAATATAAAATGAATCTAGATGGAAATTTCAAATTAGAATTTACACATGCATGTGTATATTTTGGATAGTTGAACTACATTTTGCATGTGCTCACATGTTGTGATATAACGTTTTGTTCTTAAAACTCAAGTTGTCATTTTATTTGTTAAATATAAAAAGAATCTAGATGGAAATTTCAAATTACATTTAACACATACATTGGTACATGTTATGCATTTGAACATGTGTGTGAATGTTATATGATTTTAGGATGTACATCTATTATTTAGGTGATATTTAAGTATGTATTTTGCATGATCATACATGTAATTTAAACCAATCATAGATGGTTAAATACATATTTAAGTTCACATGAATATAGTTACATAAAAATTATTGAAGTACATGTTTGAATATAGGGAAATGATTGAATTACAATACATATCGATGTATATATCTAAAAACAATCATAAAATGTACAGGTCAAAAGCCATATAATGGCCCTGTGCTAGTGTCAGAAGCCCATCAAAGGTAGCTACAGGGGTGCCTTCTTAGGACACTCTCACCGTGGCCACGACCAATGATTGGAATCCACTGAGGGCTCTGCATTTGATAGCCATGAGGTGTTGTCTCCTCAAGCGTTTTGTAGCATTCATGGGGAGACTATTTTTCCTCCGGAGAAGCCTAAGGGTAGAAGAGGCTGCATGAAATCCACTATTCCATAATTTGTGCAGCCTTTACCCAGGAAAACCAACCTGCTTCCAGTTTATGAGCCCACGATGGAGGAGATAGGTGTTTGGGTTATGGACTTGGACGGTGTCTAGACCAGAGATTACGATGCGGAGTACCCAGTCACTCCCATCCTCCATGCAACCCCTTTGAATCCTCCTCGAATTCCCACAGCTAAGGAGGAAGATATTGCTAGAGAATACGAGTGCCTGATAAAGGAAGAGGAATAGGCGACGGACGAAGATGAATGAACTCCATGATTGTTCTCGAGCAAGGTTAATTTCTATTTTTTCTCGCCTCAGGATATACTTCAGATCCTTTGTTTTTATATGGGCCACTGAATATTTTGTATTACAATACTGGATGACACTCTTAAGGGGTTGGTTTCCTCCTTTTAGGAAGCCCCAAACTTGGTCTATTTTGAACACTACCAAGGAAGGGATAGGCTAAGCTCTGCTTGCCATCTCTACTCATTTCCTCTGTACAATTTTTCATGCTTTTGATATAGTTTAGCCCAAGTTACAAAAAAAAAAATTCACATGAAACATAAAAATGATTGAAGTACATGTTTCAATATATGTAAAAATGGTTGAAGTACAATACGTATCAATGTATATATATAAAAACAATAATAAAATTCTAAGTGTGCTTAGATGTGTCAAAAAATCATAAAATTTTAAAATTGCATTAAATATATATCCAGTACACAACATTTTTCATTAATATACATAGAAAAGCTACTTTCATTTGATAGTAAACTAGAAATTACAAAAAAAGTACCACACATTTTTCATTCAAGAATGAATATTATAATTTACTCAATAGACACATCTAAAACAAAATCGTGCAACCTAAAATTTTCATTATATCAACTATGCTAGATACACAGATATGTACATTTTACAATAATGACATTATGACAAATTGTACCAGAGAATGTATGAAATTGTTTAAGACCAGATAATCTAGACATGTGTATGTTTACATGTGTATAAATTACTCGTGTGCATGTACCAAAAGAATGTACATGTGAAAACACTTGTACATATAACATAAAAAGGTAGTTCAATTTTTAGTTGAGTTCTGGAAGCTCTAAAAGATGAATCCAAAGAGAAGAAATTGTTGGGCAGTTCAATCAAAAAAATTCAAATGGAATGCCATCTTCAATGATTCGTTCATGATCGGCTTTTGACATTTTCCATTTATTAATTTTCAATTTTTTCTTTGATTGAACTTCTATCAACTTTATGCGTGCTGCACACACCAAGTGACTATATTCACAACTTATGAAATCGGTTTCATAGCCTTGAAAGTAAACAAAATCTCCACTTTGATGATTTTGTTGGAAAAAATAACCTTTCAGTATAATAGACCCTCTATCATATGTAAACGCGTTATCATCATACTTTTCCACTAATTTCATCTTTCGTTCAGTGAAACGCATCAAATAATACTTCACATTTTCATTGTTGATAGTAGGTGCAACTACAACAAAACATCTCCTGCACAATAAAAAAAAACTTATGTATTTAAATTTAGATCATAATTAACATGAAAATTTAACTTTAAAATTAACATCTGTACTTGATTTTATTATCTATTTCTAGATCTCTATCATTTTAAAGAAATTGAAATGTTACACTCTCTAACAAGATCAGAAACTCGATCACCTTCAGATGATATTGTAGTCTCCTCTTATTACATTTCTTCAAAGCTTGCAACAAACATTTTCCCCTTTGTATTTAGTTTTGTGTGTTGCCAATATTTTACATACATTTTTTTTTCACAAACATCATTGGATTATGTGTTGTCTATGAAAACATAAAAATAAAAATAAAAAAAATTCTTTTATCCAATAATGCAAACACATTTTTGGACAACTTTGGTTTAATTGAATGCAATTTTTGAGTCCCTTTTATTGTTTCAACGTCATCTCCAATCGATCTATATACATCTTGGACCCCAATATGCCAAAAAACCCTATATGGAAAATTCAAAGAAGAATATAAATATGTTATCAAAATACCGTCAAAGATAATCATTGTGATAAATTTATTGTTTAAAATTAGAAATCCAATAAAAAATAAATTGAATGTACCTTCACACTTCCCTTGATCGGTTAGTCTAATGCCTTAGTGCAGAGATGCGCCATTGAACAACTTCTTCAGCTAATACAATTTGGTTTGCAGAGTGGTCCATTTGATATCTTCGAAGTGCTCGTTTTATATACATGCCCCTACACAATCATGTTCTTCCTTTCCATGACCAATCTGAAAGAAATTCTAACAATGTTTAATCTGGGTTTTCATATGAAGACGAAACAACTAAAATAATGATCGTGAAGATTTGAATTGACCTGCACATCCATCTGACCATATCCAATCTTCATTGAATTTTATTCCACGACTTTTCAAGGATTCATAGATCTTTTCAAAATTGTGTTGTACAAAATATGTATCATGTGTACGATCGTCACTGATATAAAAGTGATATTCTTTAATGAAATGCTGAATTTTCACTGGTGCTTTCTATATGATCAACATTTTGTTCAACATGTCTATATAGAATATGGACAAGCATGGAGACTTGGTCAGAATGATAGTATTCACTCTAAATTTCTTTTTGTGGAACAAATGTGTAGTTTTCTGCAAAATCAAATATTGAAAAAATGGTCCTTGGTGGAAAAAATTCACGGTATTTTTTTAATTGCAATTCCTACCATCAATATTTATGGGAATGCTTGGTGTATTTATAAATTTCTACCTCAAAATTTCTCAAAAAATCTATCACAAATTTTTTTTCTTCTTGTAAATCAATTCCTTTAGCACTTGTAGTACTACTTGAACTAATAGATGTATGGATATATTCATATCTCTTACATTTCACATTTGTGTTGGAAAATGATTGATCATTTATATCAGTACGATATTTTTTTTGAAATTTTGTCAAATTTCCACAATCATCACATTTTTTACCACCAACACATTTCTTTTGGTAAAATAATTCATGTCTTTCTCTTCCACATAGAATTTGAGATATGAAATCATGGATAGTGAAAGGAGGGTAATCTTTCCAAAATGTTTTACCAAAATTAAGGAATTTGTCATAATATAACTGTAATTCCACATGATAACGACAACAACAAGTGTCGTGTACAGTGATAGGTTTAACATACCATGGTTTTTTTTGCACAAAAGCACTGATTGAGACATCAATTTCATGATTCTCTTCTTTGAACTTGTTGAACAACTCTATCTGAGTGGTGTCCAAGAAATGTTTTGCATGTTCTTCATACTGATTTCGTTTTATTCATCTTCGCATCACATCCCTTGCTTTTGGTGAAACACGTGAATTTTTCATCCAATATTCATATATTATTTTTTTAACATTTTATCCAAGTCTATTTTTGTATGGTTGCCTACAAACA
This sequence comes from Pinus albicaulis, assembly GCA_034641835.2. Taxonomy (NCBI): domain Eukaryota; kingdom Viridiplantae; phylum Streptophyta; class Pinopsida; order Pinales; family Pinaceae; genus Pinus; species Pinus albicaulis. The sequence goes on from CM076575.1 coordinate 1,629,224,471, forward strand.
GTTGTCCAACAAGCGAGTTCATCATTTACATCTATTTGCAATCGAAACTTTTGATGTTTATGCACAGTTTTTCGTGAGGTTCCTAATGCTTGTGCCATATATTTTACCAAGTGATTCTCTTTAGTACTTGATGAAACCAATGCCATTTGTATTGCTCTACATGCATTTGAATCACTTTTCTTTCTAGATCTTCCAATTGAATTTAGAGCACTATTTATATTTTGTATCACATTTTCCTTCATTTTTTTATCTTCTTTTGATTTTCGAATACCCAATAAAGTCGTAGCTTCTTTTAATTTCTTTGATGTTAAGAGACTTTTCAACATTTGGGCTTGAATTTCCATAGTTTCATCTTTGAATAAAGAATCAATAATGTGATTAACACAATATCGTATAACATGGTAAGATTTTTTATCTCCATATGTGTGAGTGTCAACATTTTATAACATCTCATCATCGATATTGATTTCATCTATACATATTAGAATTAAATGTACATAATAAGTTTACATATTCAATAAATAATTAAATTAATAAATGTGTATAATTTCAATAATACACATTCAACATGTATATATATACCTGGTGATTCAATTTCTTCACTTAAATTTCTTTCAACATTTTCACCATATTCAATCATTGGTTCAATATATCTTTCACTTCCTCTTTCAAAATTTTGTATCTCATCATCAATGTTTTGAGGAATGTCTCTCTCTGTTTACATTGCAAAATATTTTTCAAATTAGTTCATCAAATAAAAATGAAGTTTCACAATACAAGTTAGTCAAATTTTAAATATCAAATTTATAATATTTACATTTACATACCTGCTTCAACTTCTAGTTGAGGTTGAATTTCCCTTTCAATATTTGAGCTTTATTCTCTCTTTTCTTTTGCGATATTCTCTCCCATGTTCTCTACGTTCCTCAGGGTCTTTTGTTTGATCATATTTTCTCTTGCAATTCCTTTGATTTCCCATGATAATTGAGTATGAAGCTCACAAATTTTCCTTCAAAAATTTAGACAAAAACTCAATTAAAAAAGCATCACAAAAGATTTAATTTGAAAAAAAAAAACTCATTTTAAAATTTTTTCACAAAATACATACTTCAACCCAAAACACTTACTTTAAAAATCCCGCCAAAAAAATCTCTTCTAAATGAAATGAAGCTCAGAATATTTCCTTCCAAGTCCTGCAAAAACTTTTCATTTAAAAAGTTAGACAAAAACTCACTTTAAAAAATCATTATAAAAGATTTACTTCAACCCAAAACACTTACTCTAAAAAAATGCCACTTTAAAAAATACCTCCAAAAAATGTCCTTTGAAAATTAAGCCCAAAAATGTCCTTTGCAAAATCAACCAAAATGAAGAAATATATATATATATATTAAGGTGTTGGTGTCAATAATACTTTGAACCATTGTGATGATGTTCCGGCTATAATCCATCGAGGTTATAGCATGTTGGAAAGTGTGATATTACAAATATATGACTCTTAGGTCCTAGGTTTTCATGTACGTCTTGATGAGGAAAGAGGTGGTTTCCGTAACTACCCTCATGCTCCAGCACCTCTAGTCAATCATTCTCTCTGGGAAAGTGACAAAATATAGTGCTGCGAACCCTTGGGTGATTGGGCATCAAAAATTTTCCTTCTGATGACATTTGTTGCATAGAGAGGTGATTATTGTGAGTCCTCGTCTTGTTTCAAACCCCATGTTACCATGAGTCATCTAAATAAATTGTCTCCCTATTTCTATGAAGGTTTCAGATTCAGTGTTAGGGCTTTCAAATTTTGATGCTATGACAATGGTTCCATAACTTCATTCGATATTTTTAGAACTGAGAATGGTATTAGGATATACTTTTGTAACAGGTAAATTGAAAAACTTTTTCTGCATGTAAGGTTTTGTATATTTTATAATAATTCATTCTTTGGTACATTTTTTCAAACATAGGTTGTAATGAATGGAGTCTCGTAAGAGTACTTGGGGTTTGATACTGACATGCTGAGAGTTAGGCTTACCTCTCTCATAACTTCCTACCTTCCTTTCCAGGCTTGTGTTCACAAGCATATTGCTATAAATTATTCCTGACCATAAGTAATTTCACATCTACAACAATTTTTTTTGTCCTAACCCTCACTTGTAAGTTTTCTTGTAACCTACATGAGGTTTTGTTCCAGATACACTAATTCAAGGGTGGTCGGAATGAGTGAGAAAATTGCAGATGATATTTTTTTTTTAACAATTCATATTTATATCTACTGCCATTTTATTTTGAGTCTTAGCTTGTTGTCCTAACTTTTCCCTCGATTTATATGTCAAGTATGGCTCCCTGTTTCTTTCTTCTACTAGTTTATTCGAAGGATTCGATAGCTTATCCTCCCATGTTCCTATCAACATCTTATCCTTTTCTCTTTATATATGTGGCCATAATTTATACTTGAAATTTTATCTAGGGTTTATGGAATTTTCATGTCATTTTAAGTCTTAGACCCCTTCAAGGTAAGGGTTATTTAAATTTTCTATGCACAAGTTTAGGATTGGTGTTACTTTTCTCTTCTTCACGGTTACTGTAATGCTTAAAGTTTACTTTCACTAAGTTGGGTAAATAAATTTTGTGTCTTTATCCCTAAAGGATGTTTTTGATATCTGTTTGATACGGATTTGTAAGCCTTGAAAAAAAAGCTGGATATGTATTCTAGATTATTCTCAAAATGGTTGTCTATTGTAATCATATGCTTTTTTTACAGTAGTCAATAAGTAATTCTCTCTTTGTTTATTTCTTTCTTAATCCCCCATGGTACTGTTTAAATATATATTTAACTGTATGTATGTATTACGAATGTCATGTTTTTTATGAATAAGTTTCTACATGCTATTCCTTTTTTATATTGTTGTTTATGGTAGAGAAACGTATATCACATTGATTAACAAAATTCCCCTTATTCAATCAGACTCCTTTCTTCAATACTATTTCCTTTTGCACATATTATATTTAGTTGTAGAATTTATGTTACATGTATAACTCTGCAATCTCTAGCGATAGATATTGCTCTAGGATATTTATACGGTTATTTTTAGTTTTCCTTGCACATTCCTGCTCAGTTATACATGTTGTTAGTTTTCAGTTAGGTAATCTTCCTAAGTCCAGAACATTGCTTTTTATTATCTATGATTTATATTGTAAATGCACAGAAAATTCCATAAATGTCTGGTACTATAGGGACTGATCTTGGGCTATTGGTTCATAATGATGATTGTTGTTATTGTTATCAAATGTAAATGCATAATTCAACATTATATTCCTTCGATGGATTCTTAGGTATACCAATTACAGTTTAGTTTGTGCACCAGATGATTTTGATATTTAAATTCAGTCTTATATATATATATATATAGAGAGAGAGAGAGAGAGAGAGATATTTATTAATCCGAAAGTACTTTTATCTACATTATGGATCACAAAAGTATTAGATCTAACGATATTTATTCTCTATTACTTATGGGATGCACATGGTATTTTAACGTATTTAATTTTTATAGTTCTTTTATATTCTTGACATATAATTATTATCTTCTTGGGAGGTTCAAGACGGCTTGCACCATGCCTGCCTTCATAGATTTTTGTTAACAAACTCAGAGTTGTTCCTACCAGTTGGTTCCCACCGGCATGACCAAGGGTCTAATATAGTCCTATAGTTTCAGATACTATAACCAATCAATATTATTTCAGTTTATACTCACAACTGAAACTTCTTTTCCCATAGCTATGATAAGTCTTCCAAACCATTCATTGTGTCATTTACAATATTCAACCAAACTTATGACTTTTCTACATAAACAATTAGAAATTTCATTTACAGAAAGACATGATATGTACGAAATATCAACCAAACTCACATAAAAATACTTGTTTGTTTTAAGACCAATTAGGTTGCCAAAGGAAATCACTAGGGAGAATTCGCCTCCCAAGCATCAAGCACAACATTCCACTAGAGCTACCTATAATACCCCCTCGTGGAAAAAAAATAACTTGTATTTATTTTTACTATTGTTTTATTTACTTAGGGAAGATGAACCAAATAATAATTATGTTTTATGTTTTCAATCTTGATTAATTATTTTGAGTCAAGAGAATTAAAAACTAAACCCTAAGTAAAGCATGTGAGAACTCACACCGTTGTGGACAGTTATGGTCAGTGGACAGGATAGTTATATGCTCGGACTCCTTCTGTTTTTAAGAGAGGAAATCCAATAGGGTCGAGGGATCTCAGGCAGAGGAGAGGAAAAATAAAAAGGTTTTCTGTACAAAATCTAGAATGGATTGGCAGAAGACGAGAAGGGATCATGTCTGGTAGAGACCAGATGATCAAGACCTTCCGCCATACTTATCCCAAGTCCCAGTGTGCAGTAGCTAGGGGGAGACGGAGTAGTGACTGGTCTCATTAGTTGGGAGGAGTGCCATTACTTAGGGAAATTTTTTAATTCCTCTGAATTCAGCTAAGTATGATTCAATTATTTTAATAAAATATTAAATAGAAAAGGTTGTAGTAGGATTGACCTAGAATTAGTAAATGTATGCATATTATCAAATATATGAACATATTCTCTGTAACAGTGAGATGGGTATGTATAGTGTATTGATTTCTTTGATTGTGGGAATAAGGGATAGCTATTTGTTATACATGTGTAGGCCAATCCATAATTATGAACATACAAATATTGGAACATTAACCACAGGTTGTAAGGAAATCATAAATGTACACGGCTGAAAACAAGTAATTAATCCAAGAGCCAAGGGTAGGTTAGACCCAAGCCCACTGTAAGTGAGGCCCAACAATCCTACTCTTTGGGAATTGAACCTTTCAAAGGTAAAACAAATTAAACTGTTGTAGATATAATAAAGTTATTAATATCTTCACATAACTAAGGTAACAAACTCAGTATATAATGAGACATATGAACATCTATAAACCGAAATATAATCTAGAAATTATGCATATACACACTAAACTCTATTTTAGTTTCCATCAAAAACAAAAGGAAACCAATACATATCCCATCATTAAAATTGATAGGGTTTTTAGAGAAATGGTATGTTATGAATTCAAGAAGGTTGCGATAATTTAAATCAAATATTTTCAACAGAGCTGCAATTATAAATCACTCTTTTACACAAATAGGAATTCATAATTACAAAATCAAATTATTTTTAAGCTAAAAACCCATTTTCAGGGTTGAGACAGTGGTCTCGGTTCTTCAACAAAGCAAAAAAAGAAATAGGTAATGCTTGGCAAGATGCCATATAAAACCCAAGGAAAATAGGCACTACTAAAATCCTAAAATTATACAAACCTAATTTAATAAATTTTATTATTATTAATTTTAATAATTACATTTCTAATTTTATTTTTATTTTTATTTTGTTTATTTTATCTCTATTAATGGTCTAAAACCATTCTCTAAAATTCTTCATTCTAAAGTCCTGATGATGGATCCTAGTTGGGATTCGAAACGTCGACACATGTTCCTCAATACTGTGGATAATCCGGGAAGCTTCTTAAAAAATGATCACCACAGGAGTTTAAAAACCAAAATTATACAAACCTATTAAGTTATCAATTACATAATCTTAGTGCCATCCCACGGGCCAAGGCATGAAACCCTTTTCAAATATTGGCAGCCCAGGAGGAGTGCCCTCAACACGGGATTTCTTAAGCAGAAACAAATGTATTATTCTCCTAAACATTTGTCTCCATTAAAAAACTCCACAAAATAAGAATTAAACCTAGAGGAATACATGTAAAGGTCGATAAGGTCATAAGATATTTGGAAATTTGATGGAAAAGGAAGACGTAGAGGGTCGGCACCTGCCTTACATGTCCACTAAAGAATGCTAGGGTTAGAGCCATAACAGGACATTATTACTGAAGAAGGAAAAATAACACGAAGGTAGATAATTGTGCTTACCTATCATGGAGTAGCTAATCGTGCCACCTCCCTGCTGAATAAGAAAGAGCAAGGTCAGGTTTATGTCAACAAACAACTTTAGAACCTATATGAATAAAATAAGACATGGGTTAACCTCTATTACCCCAACGTTATTTGTTGCAGCAACCATATGCTAAACCCTTATGATATTTGTGAGAGATGTTGCACTGCAAACCCTATCTCTGTCAGAGGAAGAAGCCCCAACTTGGTGAAAATTCTAGGAACCCTAAAACTGAGAACCTTTCACCACACTTCCTATTAACCAACCGATGGATTATTAACTATGGAAAAAGTATGTAAACTAGTTTAGAACGATTCAAGACTTGAAGTAAGGATTATTACCAGGTTCGTTGAAATTTGTGTGTACCCAAGAAGGAGGATTCAACCCTGACATATTCATAAAAACATGAATTTCTGGAAGAAATCCCTCAAAGTCGCATTCCTTGCAATAGTAAAACTCTTCAAGGGAAAGAAAATTAACCCTTAGCTATTTCCAAAGCACGAAACCATATTAAGGTTGACTGGTGCACCATGGCAGCTGAGATGGAGGTAGTTCCAAAAGACACAACTATGGTTTGCATGGTGGAAGGTTTTGGGTGTTGAAGTTGCAGAGGAAACACCTCTCCTTCCTCACCCACCAAATGAACTCTAACTCAAACCCTTTCCCCATCCCAAAATAGTTACCCTAACTATTTTTCATTCAATTAGTTGTTCTATGTGAGGACACATGGTGTGATATCAGGCATGTTCTCGAATCTTCAGCCAACATAGAAGAATTAAATATCTATCTGTAATCTAAACTTGCAACCAAACCTAGTGGGTTGGTATATTATGTATGTTATGTGGTATGATGTTAAATTACAAAGCGCCATGAAAGTTAGTTCGAAGCTCCATTTCATAGTCCATTATGTAGTTTATTGTTAAATATATTAAATCAAAACATTGCCAATTACCTTGGTTTTCTTTATAAATTTCTTTGGTTATTTGTGTATATTTTACTATAAAAAAATTAAAAAAAATATTGCATAGTTATGTGGAGTAAATGAGTATATGTTTGGAGTCATTACAAGTGGTATCGGAGCTTCAGTTTCGACGCTGAGGTATAAATTTTTTATGGTGTATTCCTATTACTCAGAATGAGGAGAGGACAATTACCACGAAGATCCATTGGGATAGCAGGCCCTGCATTAAATCCTGAGGTGACCTCAGAAGTATGGGTGCAACTAGGCACAAAACACCAAGAAAAGAATAATATGCTACTTGAAATGGTGCATCAATTGCAAAATAAGATGCAAATATTGAGATCTGATAATGAACAATTGATGCGCGAACAAGAGAAAATTTTAAAAAGTTTGTCTAACAAGCAGAATCATCGGACCGCGGGTCCCAGCCTGGCCTGGAACACAGGACCCGAGAAGAGGAAGTATACTAGCATAGAGAAGAAGCCACACCTGAGGGAAGTCAAACTCAAAGGTTGGAGGGAGAGAAATTTAATACTAAAGATGAATCTGGATATGCCTCGAACCAAAGGAAGGTGAAAAAGAAAAAAGATAGCTACAGGGGGAGTTTAGAAATATTAAACCCCCAACCTTTTATGGTGAGGTAGAGGAAGCTAATGAAGCATATATTATCGACATGAAAAGTATTTTCAAGTCTATGAATATGACAACAACCTTAAAGCTAGGTTGCCCATTTATCAGTTGAGGGGAAAAGCCACCTTGTGGTGGGAAGAGGCTAAATCGATGAAGGACTAGAGCAACAAAAGGTGACATGGGAAGAGTTTCAGAAATATTTTAAATGTAAGTACTTAACTTAGCGATTCTATGATGAAAAGTCTCAATAATTCCATGATCTGAGGCTGGGGAAAATTTCCATAGATGAGTTTATAACCAAGTTTACATCCCTATTACGATATGTTCCATATACTAGGGAGGAAAAGGCCAAGGTGCAAAGTTTTTTTAGTAGTCTACCTAGGCATATGAAGGAAATAATAGCGTTTGATATGCCTCAAACCATGTATGAATTGATTAGGAAGGCCCAGCTCTGTTATCAGAAGATGAAGAAAAGAGAGGTAAGCGAGAAAATATGGATAGATCGAAAAGGGTAGTCTCAGAGCTTTAGAGGAACAAGGTCCGGGAGTTCTAAAGGACCTTATAGGAATTCCCAAAGTAAGGAAACTGGGAGAGGGATCCTGAAAACTAAAGAAGAAAGTGAGATGAAATCAGTGGAGCAACATATAAAGACAGATTTATACTCATCCACTTGCCACCCATTGCAGTGTTGGGGCTGTGGAGAGCCTCATTACATAAAAAATTTCCCTCGTAGAAGAAGAAAAAATTCAACAACAAACATTCAGGAGGCATATATGGTGGGCAAAGTAGCCAGAAGTTTACCCAAAATAAATGTAGCATTGGAGGATCATGAGGCAGAGTATCAACCATCAATGATAGAGTTTGAAGGTAAAATTATGAACCAAGCTCTGTCTGTTTAAATTGATCGAGGAGATATTCTATGTGATATAAATCCAAAAATTGTCGAATCATGCCAATTAAATTCCCAAAAGTTAAAAAAATTGTGGCTAGTACAGCTAGCTACTGGAGCAAAAAGGAGAGTTATGGCTAAGGTAGAGGAATGTAAAATTAACCTAGCATTTCAGTCTGTAACTGCTAATTTAAAAATTCTACCTTTAGGGTCTTATGATGTCTTAATAGGCATGGTTTGGCTGGAAAGATAATAGACTGTGGTAAATTGTAAAGAGAAGACAATTAAGTTTACGGATGAAGAAGGCGTTAGGCATGAGATTCAGGGGATTATAACACCGTTGAAATTAAGACCTGTTATTTCTTCTCAATTAGCCATGTAATATACCAAAATGGGAAAGACAAAAATATACAACATATACACAATTCTAGCTATGGTAAAATAAGAATTAAACATGTAGAACTGGAAAAATGTCGGAATACATCAAAACATCGTACATATGGGCAGAAAACAGCTAAACCATATCATTAAGGATCAACATCAAGGAAAGTACACAGTTCTCCAAAGGAATGCACTCAAGCCACGAGATGGTTGAAATACACTAAAATAAACTAGCACTGGAAGTGTTGTATTGCTACTACTAGAAACTACTGCTACTGTGACAAAGCACCATGTGTGGGAGGTTGTTGGAGTGCTCAGAAATATCTGGGATTCTAGCCATGGATTCTACTCAAAAAACCCAGAAAAACCCAGAAATGGTTTGGCTAGATTTTAATTTTGGATTTTCGGCCCTTTTTGGGTGGCACATTGCACCTCTGTTGGCTGAGTTACACACTCCGTGGAGGAAAATTCTGATATGGGGCTGAAATAATGATCTATCAGATGCAATATCACCCACTCATCTCACTAACTGAAGGGTTGATCCCGTCTTCTGATCTCCAAGATAGATGCTTGAGATCTAGGTCCTCCTTTCTCTACTAAAGTTGCAGCTCCAAATTGCACAACTACTGGACTAGACTGTGTTGTCAAGGAGGTTGGAGCTATATCCTACTATTGGATGATGAAATAATGCTCACAGCTCATGTAAATTATCTCTCCAAAGTGAGGGAAAGACCCCTCACAGGATTCCAAGATGAAATACTTGGAACTTCCTTCCTCCCTTAGATCTGCCTGGTTGGAATATGGAATTCCTAAAGGAACTGTTGCTGCATGGGGTGTAATATGATGGCCTGATGTCGGATATGAAAATTCTGCTCCTAGAAGAATTAAATGGAAGCTCAAGGTAAAAGGATGAATCCTCCACTGGTCTCCTAACTGAAATGCTAGAAACTACCATCCTCCTCTCAAACCCTAAGACAGGAATGCATAATTCCTGAAGTTGTATATGCAGAAGAGAGTGGTTGAATGTGGCACCAATTCCAGATGATGAATAGCTGCTCAAAATAACTTTCCCAGGGTAGGCACTCGAAGTCCCCCATGGGTAAGGGTGGGATTCCCGCTCGGGAACAGTCGTGTGCTAAACAACAAAACAGACTTAGCTAAACAGCTGAAGGGTGCAAAGAATGTCAAACGACAATGCACTATCAAATTCCAGATTGATTTTCTTTTCTACCCTCATCTTCCTTATATGGTTGTGAGCATTCCCTAGCCTTGGCCCACCTCATAACTACGTTGTACATGTGGCCACTAGTCTCCATGAAGACTACGTTGTCTCTCCATAATATCCATGATCTCTGCAATTAATCTCCACTCCCTCCATAATGTGTTCATTTAATGCACCACTTCCTCCATCACTATATCATTAATGTTCTATGATCTTACTTTTATTCCTCCACTATCTCCATCATCTTCCTTATTATCTCTCCATAATCTCCACTCTTCCTTCATTAATGAGCTACTCCACTACTCCATGATGTTGATCTACTATATACTAACCCACATTCACACAAAAAAGTGGATTTTATTCATCTATGGGGTTTATGGGTCCCTCCACCCTTTGATTTACTTAATTAATTGAGAAAAGTAAGAACTCTAATATTCCAATTAATTGATGGAAAATTGGGAATATTACAGTCCTCCCCGCCAAAATGTTGCTTGTCCTCAAGCAACTGCAAAATTGAATGCTACAACAATCCTCCTCCCTCCAAATGGCATCCTCATATGGAACGTCTCCCCATCTGCTCCATTATGTAATGAATGCCCAGCTCCATAGTTGCCTCTCTAGAATGTCTAGAAAGTCTTCCAAGTGTATAGCTAGATGCATCTCCTCATTAATGAACCTCCAAGTGGAAACCATACGTTGTTCCAGAGCCTCTTATTTGCATGAGAGATATGAAGTGAAGTGGTTCCTTCCCCCCAAAGGAAAGTCCCAACTCATGAACTGTCTCTCCAACCCATGCTACATGGAGTAGGATGTACCTCTCCATGCTCCCATCATTGCCCCTGTTGGCCTTGCTTGCTCCAAGCATCATCTCAACACTGTGAAAAATAGGAAACAGAGACATATGGGTTGACATGTGAAATTTCGAACCATACTCTCTCAATAACAGCCACCGCAGCAATGCCTCTTGCTGCCATACCACCCCATCATCATACCAAGTATGGTGGCCATACTCTCCTAATAGAAGAAAACACAGTAAGGCCTCTTATTGTAATCCCCCGTTCTCATCATCCAAGGTATGGGAGAAATTCAGCCCATACTTTCCCAAGAGTAACCAAAGTAGCAATGACCCTTGTTGTCACCTCACAACATCACCATGCAACCCATGGAGAAACAACATACTGATTGACATGTAGAATTTCACATTAGCCCAACATAACCAAGCTTCATGTTGCCACATCATGTGAGTTCCATGCAATGTTCCAAACAATAACATACCCATTGACATAGGATATGTCATGTGATGGCCAAACTCTCTCAAAAGTAGCCAGTGCAGCAATGTCTCCTCCTGCTACATCACCTCAGTACTGTGCAAGGCATGGAACATACCAATCTAAAATGTCAGGTGGTAACCATACTCACCCAAGAGAATCCATCACATCCATGCTTCTTGCTACCATGTGTCATAGATCTACAATTATCTCACCAACCACTTTCTCATCATCGTCACCCATCCATCCAACTGTGGGTGATGACTCATATCATGCTCCAACTTGGTATCCACCCAATGGAGAATACCATCTTCCCCAATATGATGATCTTTTCACTCCATGATATGTTGAAATGCATCCTCCTTGAGGTTACTCCATGAGATCCTCTCATCGATGACTTGGTAGAATCAATAAGATTCTGAATATGTTGTAGGTAGAAACATCTCTTTGAGTTGTGAGATGCTCACCAAGAAGGCTTCGTCCTGAAAATGGATAATTTTATCCATCATAAGATGTCTACCAACTATCATCTATCTATTCAATGTTTCATGAGTGAAGTGGTCATCGGAATGCTCCAAGAATAGTTGGGCCCCCAACTCATCAATGCTCCTCAGTGACAGCGCAGTTGATCTCCATGATGGTGCATCTGTTGTCTCATGGCCATACACAATGTTGAACTCATAGCCTGACATTGTACTGATTAGGACTATGCTCATCCCATCATTCAAAACTCCACACTTCAACACAAAGTGTTGTGTGTAGCTCAATTCTAAGAAATTGGGATGGTTATACATCTCCTCCTTGAACAAGTCAAGAGTCCTCTGCATAGTGATAGTTTGCTGCTCCAAATCAGAAAGGTGCTCTAACCCTTGGCTATGCAATTTCCTTGATGACATGATCCCACAAATCTTGAGCTGAGGTGGTAAATTAAAATGGGATGAAAAGGTTTACAAACCTTGGATCAACTAAAACTTGGGAACATCTTGTGTTGGGAAAAATACTGAGAGGGGGGGCGGTGTGAATCAGTATTTAGAGCTTATTGATAATTTAAAATTTTTCTTTACTAAATTCCATACGTGGCTTTGATGAACCCAACTTGCATATACACGCGAATATACAAAAATAAACTTGCATATACTGATATAATTTTATTGTTAGAAATTTTTTTGAGAAACAATCTTTAACTCAGCTTATCATTCATGCATCTGTTAGTTAATTAGTAAATATCTGCAGTAACAGCAGAATAAATCATCACACAAGAGCAACATACATGAACACCAAGATTTAAGGTGGAAACCCAATTCAGGAGAAAACCACCGTTGTTGTCGTTTTTGTCTTCAATATTTATTATATGGAAAATTGCTTACAATATTGTACTGATGCAGACTCATATCAGTACGCAGGCATCTACCTGCATAAGGCTGCAACCTTCTCTCGTTTTCCAGCTGCAAATGGAAGGGAGCTGCACTTGGAAGGGAGCTACAACCCCCTGATCTCATTTACCAGCCACTACTAGAAGGGAGCCTCAACCCACTATTTAGAACACCACCTTCTACTGGAAAGAAGCTTCTACTTCCTTTAGAATCACTGCAGACCATGTTTCATCAATTTTCATACTGGATCACACAACTTCAACACAACCCTTCATAATGATCAACAACAATAAACTTCACCCAATACATCAAACCGATCAGTGAGATCACTGTAATCAGAACACTGTAATAACCATATTTCAGAATCAGTATGCAGAATCAAATTCAACCCTGAACATTCATTATCTAAAAAAGCATACGCTACTTTTCTTCACTGAACCCGCGTGTATACGCGTCTTTCTTAACACCAACCTGCATATAGATCTGTGAATACTGTTTTTCAAAATATGATCAGTCTCAGATCCAGTTTTGAGGCTTTCGGTCAGATATATTTTTAGAATTGCAAAAACCTTGACAAATCAATCATCATAACACATATTTACTCGCTCATTGATCATATTTGTACATAATCAACTTAGCAGAATATACAGCAATCAAGCAACCTAGATCTACATGAAGACTTCATTGACAGACAGCAGAAAAATAGCAGCAAAAACAGAAAACCTCTGCAATAAGCTTCAGAAAACCCTAACTTCCATATGCGCCTTTTCTAAAGCAAAGTTGCGTATATACGCGCTTTTACTGAGACAAACTAGCGTATAGATCTGTAAATATTAATTCTGTAGAATGTTTCAGATCTATAGAACTTACCCTGATTTCTTCACTCCACTTCAGAAAACATGCGCCAGGTCTCAGATCTAATCATCTCTTCAATGGATCATGCAACAAGATATTCATTTCAGGTCTAGAGATTTTGATTCGTCAATCTATCCAAGGGTGCATCATAAATTAAAATTTATCAATAAAACAGAGTTCATCCTATGCAGATATACTTTAGAGAGAAGTATTTAGTGATAGTCCTTACAAATGCACACCTTTACACTATGATCTTCTTCTCCTTATATGGATTTATCCTTTACCAATACCATGAGTCAAAACCACACAGCTGCCAATGGTATTCTTGGACGAAATCAAATAGACGACATGACGCTCAATCCTGTGGGCTAATACCATGGTAATTCCCCCTGGTATTATCTTTTTGGAGTGCAAAAGGCATACACGACTTGGATCGTTCTTATCCGCGTGTATATGCGACTTAGCTAGAAAAAAACCACTTATAGAATCTTCAATATGAATATTACCAAATATTCTTCTCAACGTTACACATTTCTTCTGATGGACTCCTGAGCTTCTACTGAAGACATATACTCCATATTTTACCAGAGAGTTTCCATCAAGGACATCATATTAAGACATAGGAATCATATTGCCAACAATATCCCCCTTTGGACTTGATGGAAACCATGATGATGTTTTATCACCACAACAGATAGATACATTAAACATAACCATTGTTCAAACACTTCAAACAACCAAAATCCTCTCCCCCTTTGACATCAAGAGCAAAGGGCACTATTTTGACCATGCTCCCCCTGAGTGTATGTTGAATCTTCAGATATTTTCAATGAAGTACATGACTCTATAAGTCAACTAAGTATGGCCTTTCCTATCACCAAGGACTCATACTTACATCAATGATCCAACCAATTGGAATTACATATTTGACTCAACTACCCAACCAAGTGGGTTTACAATGTAGAAAAATTCCTTACATGATTGAATAGAACAATTTACATCATGAGTGCCAACATCCCCTTTTCATCAAATTAGAGAAATGATATGTCATTAACAGGACCAAAAGATCTCAAGAGAGAGATCATATATCAGAAACCAATCAGAATGACAACAATGCATCCTTTTCAGTAACATGAGTGCTCCCCCTAAGCTGATGCATCCTGAAGTACACCTTCAACAACCAATTCATCAAAGCATCTTCATCAGAGAATGATATAGAAATATGAATACTGGAATAACAACAGAGATTACCCAACAGCACCACAACTGTTCTGAGCGCTGACCCGGAGAATTTATGTCAGCAAAACCCATATGTGGTTTTATACACAGAAACTCACGTATATAAGCGATTCGTCTTTATGAAACCAGCGTATCAAATTTAATCTCCTGAAATTAAGAAAATTTAATCAGAGAGGCAGAGACAACTCCCAGCTTCTATCTGAGATATTTGAATGCTTCCCTGGGAATAGTTTTAGTAAAGATATCAGCAACTTGTTCTTTGGAGGGAACATACTCCAATTTAACCTTTTTTTCAAGCACTTGTT
The DNA here is from genome assembly GCA_034641835.2 of Pinus albicaulis. NCBI lineage: Eukaryota > Viridiplantae > Streptophyta > Pinopsida > Pinales > Pinaceae > Pinus > Pinus albicaulis. The sequence continues at coordinate 1,629,239,591 of CM076575.1, forward strand.
CACGTAGGAAGTGATAATTGATAGGAATGTGCTTAGTCTTGGAATGCATAACAGGATTCTTTGAGATACTAATAGCACTTGTATTATCACATAAAATGGAGATGGGAGGTGAAAATTTGATTTGAATGTCTTGTAGAGTCTGCATCATCCAAATAAGTTGTGTGCAATAAGATGCGGCAACCATATATTCTACTTCTGTTGTAGATAAGGCAATAGAAATTTGTTTCTTGCTGAACCAAGATACTAATCGGGGCCCCATATAGAATGCACCTCCACGAGTGCCTTTTTATCAGCCCAATCTGCATCTGTGTAAGCATGAAGAGTGAGATCAAAATTCTTTGGATACCATAAACCAAATTCTTGAGTCCCTTGTAGATATTTTAATATTATTTTTACAGCCTGAAGATGAGACTCTTTAGGATTAGCTTCGAATCGTCCAACAACCCCAACTGCATGCATGATATCTGGTCCTGTTCCAGTTAGATAAAGTAGACTTCCAATCATGGATCTATATTCTGGTTGATTCACCATGGGAGAATCATCATGAGTACTGAGGTTACATCCAATTACCATTGGCGTACTCACAGGTTTGCAGTCTTCCATCCCATACTTCTTCAAAATTTTCTTAAGATATTTTTCTTGTGACAAAAATATGCCATCTATTGCTTGTTGCACTTGTAAGCCAAGAAATAATGTTAGTTCCCCGAGTAAATACATGTCAAATTCTTGCTGCATAACAGAAGAAAATTTTTGACTCATGGACTCCTCATTACTTCCAAAAATGATGTCATCAATATATACAACTACAATCAACAGTTTATCATTCTCTATTTCTGTCTATAAGCTACTATCAGCAGATCCCTTTGTAAAACCTTGTTGATGAAGATATTTGTCAAGACGATAATACCATGTCTGTGGAGGTTGTTTGAGACCATATAAAGCCTTTTTAAGTTTTCAAACAAGTTTTTCATCATTTCCCAGAATGAATCCTTATGGTTGTTCTATATAAACTTCTTCTAGATCACCATTGAGAAAGGCAGATTTAACATCCATTTGATAAACTTTGAATTGTTGAAAACTTGAAAAAGCCAGAAACATTCTTATGGCTTTAATTCTAGCTACAGGAGAAAATGTTTCTTCAAAGTATATACCTTCTTGTTGAGCATACCGTTTACAAACAAGTCTAACTTTATTTCTAATAACATCTCCATTTTCATTTAACTTGTTTTTAAATATCCATTTTGTTCCAATCACATTTTTATCATGAGGTCTTGGAACCAATTCCCAAGTATGATTATTTTCAATCTGATCAAGTTCTTCATTCATGGCTTGAATCCAACATTCATCTTTGCTAGCTTGATTGATATTCTGTGGTTAAATAGTGGATAGAAATGCCAGATATATAGGAGATCCTATAAGAGTTCTTCTTGTTTGGACACCTGATCCCTTTTCTCCCAAAATTTGAGATTCCGGATGATTCTTTTGAACATACCTAGATGGATCCTTTTCAGATAGATCTTCTTCTGGTGCTTCATTGGGTTCACCTTCTATATTGTTGTTATTTGATGCAGGAAGATATACATCATCATCATCTTCATTTGTTGTTAGTATTTCCCTTTTTGGAGCTGAGAGAGACTCATCAATTACAACATCAATACATTCAACAATCTTCCGAATTATTTTTTTGTAACGTTTATATGCTTTACTTCTAGAAGAATAACCAAGAAATATTCCTTCATCTGCTCTAGGTTCAAAATTACCAAGTTTTTCATCATTGTTCTTGATAAAACATTTTCTTCTGAAAACTATAAAATGCTTTATGGTGGGAAGATTTCCATACCACAGTTCATAAGGATTTTTATCACTATTCACCCGAACATTAGCCTTGTTAAGAGTATTTACCGCAGTATGTGCTACTTCTCCCCAAAGGGTATCAGGAGTTCCAAATTTATCAAGCATAGCCCGAGCCATTTGTTGAACTATTCTATTCATCCTTTCAACCACGCCATTTTGTTGTGGGGTTCCAGCTATAGAAAACTATATTTTTATGTCATGATGTTCACTGATATCCTTGGTCAGATCTAAGACATTTTATTTTTAGATCTAATTCATTTTCAACCAAAGCTTTGAAGATCTTAAATTCTTCAAATTCTTCATCTTTATGTTTCAGTAAATTGATCCAACACATTCTAGAGAAGTCATCAATATATAAAATATAGTATTGTTCTCCACGAGGTGGATTTTTCCTTATAGGACCACATAGATCAGTATGTATAAGTTCAAGAGGCTTACTTGCTGATCCTTCTTTAGCATTGAATTGCACCCCGGTTTGCTTACCAAATTGGCATGATTTTCATATGGTAATTTCAGGTAGAGTGATGTTGGGAAGGTCAGGAACAACTTTGAGTCTGTTGGATTTGCTTATTTGAGAGAAGCTCAAATGTCCCAACCTTCTGTGCCATAACCAATTTTCTGAAGATTTACCCAAGTAGCATTATTCTTGGCCACCTTTCAATACATACAAATTGCTTGGTGTTCTAGTTCCTTTTATTATCGTTTTTCCTATGTCAAGTTCACGTACTGAACATTCTTTTGAACTAAAGAAAACTCCATTTCCTTGATCACACATTTGACTCACACTTAACAAGTTGTGCTTTAATCCATCCACATACATAACATTGTTAGCTTTTACCTTTTCTTTTAGAAATATAGAACCTTTTCCTTTAATGACAGCAGGAGAGTCATTTCTAAAAGTAACATTCTTTTCTTTCTCTAGAGAATTGTATGAAATAAGTTTATTTCTATCACCTGTGTTGTGTTTTGAGCATCCACTATCAATGTGCCATTGATTCTCTTCCCCTTCTGAAAATAAAGCTATGCCCCAGCTTTCAACCTGTAAGTCCTTCTTTCTCCAAATCTTGGAATTTGAAGGTATATGCTCTTTTGGCTGTAGTTTTCTCCTGCATTCAAATTCTTCATGACCAAAGTTATTGCGATAAGAACATTCAATTTCATTTTGAAGAGGATAAAAATTGTTATAAGTATTCTTCTTTATTCCACTCTCATTTCTTTGCTTTCTTGCTTCTCTGGTCATGATGGTTTTGTACGCAACACATTGAGCAGCCTTATGACCAAAATTATGACATGAGAAACATTGTCCATTAAAGAAGAATTTTTTGCGATCATGAAACCTTTTATTTATTTTTACCTGTTGATTGATATTTATGTTATTGTTCTTCATTTTATTAAATTGATCCTGTTTTATCTGTGTAGTTTCTTTGTTCTTTTGCTGAGAGACAGAATGTTGCAGGCTGGTTTTTACTACATTTAGATAGCTTGGTGATGAAGACTGAGATGATTCTCCAATATATCCAAGACCTGTATTTATAAGAGGAGAGCATTTTACCTTGATAATTTCATCTAAGGTTTCAGATCCTTTAGAAAATCTAAGATTTAAAGTTTTCACTTTCTCAATTTATGTAATATCCCAAAATAGAGATTTTCTACAACAAATAGAATATCTAAAGATATTCTAAAGTTAGGGCTGAAGAAAATATTGTACATAAAAATGTATATAAGTTCATAATATGTACAAGGAATATTTAACCAGCAAATGGATGATCAGTATCAGAAATCTGCCTCACTATTCTCTCCTGGAATGAGGAAATGCAGCATTCTGGATCATAAAAACTTCACTTTCAGAAAATAACGAAATAAATATGGGAAATGGCACTTGGATCCCGTGTTTTATACATTATAAAACTTCCATATCAAATTTTAGCTTAAACAAATCATTCTAACTAGGTTAAAAAAATCTCCCCAGCTAGAGATAGCTCAAAAACACCCCGATCCGATGACTTTCAACTGCAGCATTTTTGAAGACTATAAGAGCATAATTCCCATGAGGGTTTATATATAAAATTATGAGAGAATACTGATATGGAGTTTATATTAATAAAATGACAGAGAAATGGAGGTTTAACCTCTTTTACACATGGAATAAGACACCCGGCAAGGGTTTCTGGCAATATACATGTACAAAAGGCAGCACCGCAGAAAATAACGCAGTTTACTGCAGATCTGTATTAAGCATGGATGAATATAACATAAAATAGCTTATTAATACAGAAAATGGCCCTAAGCTCACTTTATTAGCTCTTCCGGAGGGAAATAAGCAGCTCCTCCTCAAAGACTAGCACAAAATCTAAGAGTGAAACCCTGTTGTTGCTACCCTTGCATAAATGACGTAGTTTCTGAAGGGAACTGTGTTGTAGAGAAATATGACTGATTGGCCCTAAGCCAAATGATGAAATTGAAGCTCAGATCCTTCCTCGCCCAGGAATTCCTTGCACTAAGCAGTGCTGCAACCACAGCTAAACAGTTGAAGCATGCAAGTAGTCAAAAGACCAAAGATAGCTGAATATTGAATGATCTCCTTGATGATATGCTCTCCTTTTGATATTTGGTGAGCCTCCTCACCTCGGACCCCACACATTGTTGAGGTTACTTCTTAGTGAATATTCCTCCTTCAAAACTGCGTTGTCCTTGTTGGCTTCCCTCCCTTTTGTAGCAGCGTTGTTGACTTGGTCAACTGGGACTAATCCACCTGCAATGCCTGTTTTCACACTAAGGGATATTCAATCCAGTTCTCATATGTGTGTCTAGGCTGATCTTTGTTTACATTGAGCTAGTTTACTTGGGTGATCTCTTCCTCCTCAAGAATGCATGTTGACTTAGTCAAACTTGACTATGTCCACATCTATTTTGCCCTTGTTCACACTTGAAAGTGTAAAATCCAAATGCTAAGGTGATCTCCTTCCTCATTAAGGTGGAATTTTTTCATATCTTTATTTTTCATGGGCCTCCTTACCCATTTATTCCTCTCCTAAGTGAAAACAGCAAAATCTAATATTCCAATTTGCTTGTATGCAAATTTTGGAATATTACAGTCCTCCCCTCTCAAATGTTGCTTGTCCTTAGGCAACTGTAAAGTTAGGACTGAAGAACCTCCCCTTCTTCCCCTGTAGCAGCCTCATATGATAAGATTCCCCCAGAGATCAAGGTGATGTTCCATCAATACATCTCCAAGCTGCCACTCCCAAGTGTGTAAGCCATTTATTGGGAAACATTCCAAATAGCTATCATTATGTGACAGTGAAACATCCATGGAGCTAACAATGGGATGTTTGAAGGTCCTCTTGAGGCATGAGGGCTGATATAGATTGGGATTCATCATACCCATTTGAATCTCCCATCCCCAAGCTATCAACCATACAAAATGAGTTGCCTCCCAACATGGAAACTCCTGGAAATCCTCCTCCACCTTGAGCTCCTACAAAGTAGGTGGGCTGAAATTTTGAACATGGTAGACAAAGTGGCCTACCCCACAATGTCTTCCCCTCCACCTAAGATAAGTGTAGATAATTTGTTGATCTTGGGCTGCAACAATTTTTCCCTCAAATGGCAAGAAGGAAACTAGACCTCCAAAGGTCCCTTTCCCAGCGTTGTGAATCAAGCCCGCCCAAACCATCTCATACATGATAGATAAGGAATCACCATCATATGGCACCCCGTCCATCTCATAGCCCTCCTTATAGAGACATAAAAAATTTCCTGTAATGGCTATGCCTCCTCCCATGCTCCTCTTAGAACATGTAATGTATAAAGTGTGGGGATCCTCCTCCCCAAAGAACACATCCACCTCATGTGTTTCTCCTCCAATCATGCTCCTCATAAAAGCAAGGATAATATTAGCAAATAGGATCATGATCAACATCATAATGAAAGAAATACTAAAGGTTTTATGTGGTGCTGGAAGGTACCAACAGTCTCCCAAGTGGTCACAACGCAGTCTTCCCCACTGTAGCTTCAGATAATAGCATGGCAAGTTGTCCCTTGAGAGATGGCTAGTTGTGTAAGTCACCACATCTACTAGAAAATAGTAAATGGTTGAATGTATCAACTGAGCATACAAGGAGTGACCAAACACTTGCCCCAGATCATATAGTATATGGTTGTCACCATCATAATAGCTGGCCAATAATGGTCCATGGAGCCTAAAGAAAAACTTGCCCTTTTTTAGAGCAATGCACTGCAAAGAAATGGTAAGAGCATGCAAATATTGTGTTGAATAATCAATAAATGAAAAAACATAATTCTTACCATGTAATGAAAGCAAGATGGTGACAAAATCCATAGATGAATCCTCCATAATGGTAGGACATACCCATATGAAGAGGAATGAACCATATTCTATATGAAAATCCCCCTTCTTATGCCTGGAAATCCAAGTCAAGGAGAACATACCATAATAACAGATGATTCCATCCACTACTCTACCAATCTCACCTCCTCTATGCCCACCAAGTGCATCAAATATGAAGTGATCCTGGGAACACTCCATCAACAAGTTCCTGCTCCAAAGTAACAGTGCTATTGGCCTATGCAAATAGGCTCCTACCAACTCATAAATCCATTCTTTGACATGCCCCATGTCAAAGACTCCTCCCATAATGCTACTGCATACAAGAAGTTCCTTCCAAGGTGGAAGTACTTCCAGATCATCTAAGGCTAAGGAGTATCCTCCTTGCACTATGATAGTGCCATCCCCTACTCCTGTAGCAGAATGCCAAGTGTGAGAGAAAATATACCATTTCTCTCTCTCAATCCTCCAAAGCAACAAATGTCTTTATTGCCTCATCATACCTCCATCATACAACCCATGTGGTGAAAACATAATGACCATATCATCATAATGCATCCACACTCCTTGGTGCTCCGTGATGCAAGTACCCTGCCAAGTCCCTTCCATCCACATACCCTTGGGAAAAGGATATGCCTCATGATGGCCAAACTCTCTCAAGAGTAGCCAATGCAGCTTTGCCTCTTGCTGCCCTATATCATAAATTTTCAAGTGGCTTACCAGCCTCTTGCTCCCCACCCACATCCACTCAACCCCATGTGGATGCCTCCTTTCATTTTTCATCTTGGCATTCTTCCAATGTGGGCTACTATCCTCCACAACCAGTTCCTCTTCTTTGCATGCCATGAAGTGCTGAAATGAATTTTCTTGGAGATCTCTTAGAGAATATCTCATGTCCATGGCCATCTTGAATCCATAAAGATATAAAGGTGATAAAGGCAAGGCCCCCTCATTGCTATTGTTTGATAGCACTGATAGCTTCTCCCATGATATAGTTGCTGCCTCATACTCCATCTCAAATTTCATGACTCCCTTCAAAAGATCACACTCCAACCTCAAAGGTTGTGTGCAACTCAACAGGGGTCCATGAGAATGATGGTTCATTTGTTCCTTGAACCATTCAAGCTTGCACAGCGTAGTGTAATCCTGCTGCTCTACCTCAGAAATAATGTTGGATCCTTGGTCATATGAAGACAAATTTCCACAACTACTGGAAGGATTTTCTATAGTAAATAAAAGTGGAAATCTTCCCATACCTTGGTGAGATGCGGGAACCTAGTGCTGCAAGGGATCCTCCCTCCAATGTAATGGCTGCCCTAACTATTGATGTAGAAGGCTGCTCTCCCAAGGCTTTGACAATGCTGTTACATGTCTACTCCCATGGTGGTGTGGGCCTTCTCTCCTCTGATCTTTCTCCATCGAAGGTTCTAACCAGCCCTTGGGTGAACTCAGAAAAATAAGTCACTCTTGTATGGCTTAAGTGACTGAACCACCAAGCATTGGCTTCACCCTCTAGGTGCAGCACTTTAACTTCTACTGCCTCCTTCTCTACCACTAGATGTAGTATGAAGAATGCCTAAAGCTTCCTTGCCCAAGCTCTTGCTGTAGTTGACCCATCAAATGTAGACAATAGGAATCTATTGCCTTTAATTTCCCTTTTGTTGCAGGGTCTTATTTCTTCTCTTAGTTGAATAAACTGAGGAAAATCTAGGGTATCTTTGAAAGCCCTAGGTTGGCACTTGTATTCTGCCAAATACCCACTCAGGATCTCATGCTCTAAGTGGTCTCTTTTCTCTTCACTTTCTTTATGATAACAGGAAGTGCATGCATCTTCTTCTTCCTCCTGAAACCTTCTAGATGTCTCACTACAGCTCTCTCCTCCTTGAAACCCTCTTTGAGTTTCAATGCATTTTTCTTCTTTATTCTTGGATCTAAAAATGGATGACAGTAATATAATCCTCTCCATAATTTTTTTATCCTCTCCTTCTTATTTTCTGATTGGATCTGAAATCCACAGGCTGAGCCAAGATGGCAGCTTTGATACCAATGTAATATCCCAAAATAGGGATTTTCTACAACAAATAGAATATCTAAAGATATTCTAAAGGTAGGGCTTCAGAAAATATTGGACATAACAATTTATATCAGTTCATAATATGTACAAGGAACATTTAACCAGCGAATGGATGATCAGTAGTAGAAATCTGCCTCACTATTCTCTCCCGGAATGAGCAAATGCAGCGTTGTAGACCATAAAAACTTCACTTTAAGAAAATAATGCAATAAATATGGGAAATGGCACTTGTATCCCATTTTTTATACATTATACAACTTCCATATCAAATTTTAGCTTAAACAAATCATTCTCGCTAGGTTAAACATATCTCCCCAACTAGAGATAGCTCAAAAACACCCCGATCTCATGACTTTCAACTGCAACATTTTTGAAGACTATGAGAGTGTAATTCCCATGAGTTTTTCTACATAAAATGATGAGAGAATACTGATATGGAGTTTATATTAATCAAATGACATAGAAATGGAGGTTTAACCTCTTTTACACATGGAATAAGACACCCGGAAAGGGTTTTCGGCAATATACATGTACAAAAGGCAGCACTGCAAAAAATAATGCAGTTTACTGCAGCTTTGTATTAAGCATGGATGAATATAACATAAAATATCTGATTAATACATAAAATGGCCCTAGGCTCACTTTATTAGCTCTGCCGGAGGGAAATAAGCACCTCCTCCTCAAAGACTAGCACAAAATCTAAGTGTGCAACCCTGCTGTTGTTGCCCCTGCATAAATGACACAGTTTCTGAAGGGAACTGCGCTATAGAGGAATATGATTGATTTTCCCTAAGCCAAATGATGAAATTGAAGCTCATATCCTTCCCTTTGACCCCTTAAGCAAGCTGATCCAAAGAAAGGATGGAATCCCCGCCCGCGAATTCCTTGCACTAAGCAGTGTTGCAACCACAGCTAAACAATTGAAGCATGCAAGTAGTCGAAATACCAAAGATAGCTTAATACTGAATGATATCCTTGATTCTATGCTCTCCTTTTTATCTTTGGTGAGCCTCCTCACCTAGGACCCCACACATTGTTGAGGTGACTTCTTAGTGAATATTCCTCCTTCAAAACTGCGCTGTCCTTGTTGGCTTCCCTCCCTTTTGTAGCAACGCTGTTGACTTGGTCAACTGGGACTAATACACCTACAATGCCTCTTTTCACACTAAGGGATATTTAATCCAGTTCTCATATGTGTGTCTAGGCTGATCTTTGTTTACATTGAGCTAGTTTACTTGGGTGATCTCTTTGTCCTCAAGAATGCATGTTGACTTAGTCAAACTTGACTATGTCCACATATATTTTTCCCTTGTTCACACCTGAAAGTGTAAAATCCAGCTCTTAAGGTGATCTCCTTCCTCATTAAGGTGGAATTTATTCATATCTTTATTGTTCATGGGCCTCCTTACCCATTCATTCCTCTCCTAAGTGAAAATAGCAAAATCTAATATTTTAATTTGCTTGTATGCAAATTTTGGAATATTACAATTTCCTTTCTTAGACTTACTATTTCACATTCTAATTTCTCATTGCGCTTCTCCTTTTCTATAAGCTGATTTTTTAGAGTATCTATGGAAATTTTGTTTTCTTCCAAACATATTTTGAGATGATTTATTTCTTCAAGAAAGTCATTTTCTTCTAATGCATCCATAAAAGTATCACTAGAGTCCTTTTCAAAATCCATGAGTAGTCTAATATCTTGATCAAATTCTCCTTCTTCACTCTTTGATAGACCATCACTATCTTCATGAGTATAATATATTTTTCTATTGACAAATCGTTTCTTATTTCCTTTAGCAACTTCCTTTCCCTTTTCATGACTATCTTTATGGGGACATTTAGCAGCATAATGACCAACCCTTCCACAAGAAAAACATTTAAAGGGAAGCTTACCTCTGAACCTTCCAATGCCAAGTTGTAGCTTCTTTAAAAAATTTATCTCATCTTCTTCTGAAACATACCCTGATCCTTCTTGGTCTTCTATCTCCTTTCCTTTTGCAACAGCTCTGAAGACAGCTTATTTGACTTCAGATGGACCTCCTTTTGTCATTTCACAAGCAGTCAGAATCCCATGAAGTTGAACAACAATAACAGTTTGTAGATCCTGCTTCTCTTCAATAACAGATACTTTTGACTCAAATTTGGGAGTTAGAGATCTTAAAACATTTTCTACCAGAGTAGTGTAAGATATAGTTTCACCTAGATTTCTCATACGATTTACAATATCATCTAGACATAAAAAGAAACTAGAAATTATTTCTTCATTATGCATTCTGAGTTTTTCATATTGAATTCTAAGAGTTTGGAGTTTAGCACTTTTTACCTTGGCATCACCTTCATAACTTAGAATGATTTTGTCCCATATCTCCTTTGTTGTATTCAACTGCATGACTTTGACAAATTCTAATTCAGTCAAACTTCCCAATAATGCATTGACCGCCTTTGCATTGGTTTCATATTTCTTTCTTGATGCCGCATATGTTGGAATGGAATTTGTATATTGATAACCACCTTAAAATATAGCCCATACATCTTCTCCAAGAGACTAAAGATAGGATCTTGTCCTTGTATTCCATAAGATTAAAGTGTTTCCATTGAAGAGAGGAGGCCTGATAGATGTTGTCCCATCTTGATTTCTCATCTTGGCTATTCTTCCTTCTAGTGATTAAGCTTCTTTAGAAGGACCTGCTCTGATACCAATTGTTGGGAAAAATACTGAGGGGTGTGGGGGCGGGGGGGTGGTGAATCAGTATTTAGAGCTTACTGATAATTTTAAATTTTTCTTTACTGAATTCCATACGTGGATTTGATGAATCAAACTCTCGTATACACGCGAATATACCAAAAGAAACTTTTGTATACCGATATAATTTTCTTGTTAGAAAAAAATTTCAGAAACAATTTTTAACTCAGCTTATCAGTCATGCATCTATTAGTTAAGAAGTAAATATGTGCAGTAACAGCAGAATAAATCATCACACAAGAGCAGCATACATGAACACCAAGATTTAAGGTGGAAACCCAATTCGGGAGAAAACCATCGTTGATGTCGTCTCTGTCTTCAATATTTATTAAATGGAAAACTTCTTAGAATATTGTGCTGATGCAGACTCATATCAGTACACAAGCATCTACCTACAGAAGGCTACAACCTTCTCTCATTTTCCAGTTGCAACTGGAAGGGAGCTACAACCCCCTAATCTCGTTTACTAGCCACTACTGGAAAGGAGCTTCAACCCCCTGATCAGAACACCAACTTCTAATGGCAGGAAGCTTCTACTTCCTTGAGAATCACTGCAAACCAAGTTTCATCAATTTTCATACTGGATCACACAGCTTCAACACAACCCTTCATAAAGATCAACAACAATAAACTTCACCCAATACATCAAACTGATCAGTGAGATCACTATAATCAAAACACTGTAATAACCAGATTTCAGAATCAATATGCAGAATCAAATTCAACCCTGAACATTCATTATCTCAAAAAGCATACGCTACTTTGCTTCACTAAACCCGTGTGTATACGCGTCTTTCTTAACACCAACCTACGTATAGATCTGTGAATACCTTTTTTTAGAATATGATCAGTCTCAGATTTAGTTCTGAGGATTTCAGTCAGAGGTATTTTCAGAATTGCAGAACCCTTGATCATTCAATCATCATAACACATATTTACTCGATCATTGATCAGATTTATACATAATCAACTTAGCAGCATATACATCAATCAAGGAACCTAGATCTACATGAAGACTTCATTGACAGATAATAGAAAAATAGCAGCAATAACATAAAACCTCTACAATAAGCTTCAAAAAACCCTAACTTCCATATGCGCCTTTTCTGAAGCAAATCTGTGTATATAAGCGCTTTTACTGAGATGAAATAGCGTATAGATCTGTAAATATTAATTTTGTAGAATAGTGCAGATCTATAGAACTTACCTAGATTTCTTCACTCCACTTCAGCAAACATTCGCCAGGTCTCAGCTCTAATCATCTCTTCAATGGATCATGCAAGAACATAGTCATTTCAGGTCTAGAGTTCTTGATTCATCAATCTATCCAAGGGTGCATCATAAATTCAGATTTATCAATAAAACAGAGTTCATCCTATGCAAATATACTTCAAAGAGAAGTATTTAGTGATAACCCTTACACATGCACACCTTTGCACTATGATCTTCTTCTCCTTATATAGATTTAGCCTTTACCAATACCATGAGTCAAAACCACACAGCTGCTGATGGTATTCTTGGACTAAATCAAATAAACGACATGACTCTCAATCCTGTGGGCTAATAACATGGTAATGCCCCCTGGTATTATCTTTTTGGAGTGAAAAAGGCATACGTGACTTGGATCGTTCTTATCCACGTGTATACACGACTTGGCCTGAACAAACCCGCTTATAGAATCTTCAATATGAATATTACCAAATATTATGCTCGACATTACACATTTCTTCTGATGGACTCATGAGCTTCTACTAAAGACATATACTCCATATTTTACCAAAGAGTTGCCATCAAGGACAACATATTAAGACATAGGAATCATATTGCCAACATCTTGCAAAGCTACAAGAGTTCCTCCAACCAGTACAATGGCTTCTCCAACTGCTGGTGATGGTGATGGTTGCTCCTCTACTGCTGCACCAACATTATTATATGCCTCCTCCTACTCATGCATCTCCTGAATCACGCATGGGAATCTCAATGTCAAGTGCTCAAGACCACCTTGTAAAGATGCAAGTACTCCTTCATCTAATGCAAGTACTTCTGTAGTTGGTGGTGGTGGAAGTTCCTCCTCTTCTAGAGTGATAGTACTGACATCATCCCTTTGTTCTTCATGTGATATCTCATCAATGTTGGGAAATTTCTCTATGGAAAGTACCTCCAGTTTCCTTCTATCAAACTTCTTAATCAACCTTTGAGTGAAGTATGCATAAGTAGACACCCTTTCATGCTTTATATGGTTGAACCACCACTCCTTTTCTCCACGCTCAAGATGAAGCACTGCAATCTCAATAGATTCTCTTTCCTCTACTGGGTGTAGCTAGAAGAAATGATCTAAGTCCTTCATCCAAGCTTGTATTGTGCTTATGGATGATCCATTGAATGTAGGCAAGAAGAATATATTCTGTATATGCCTTCTTCTTCTACTCCTGCTGCAGGATCTCTGGTTTTCTTTGATTTGGATAAACTGTTGGAGACTTAGATTCTCCTTGGATGCTCTTTATTGAAATTTTTACTCTACAAGATAATTACTCAGAGTCTCATGCTCAAGTATCCTCCATCTCCATGCAATTCATCTCCTTCTGCAAGGAAAGTGGGCATAGAAAAATGTTGTGGAGCTATTTGCATTGCTGGTTGTTTATGATACTAATAGGAAGTGCTTGGACCTTCCTCATTTTGAAACCCTATTGAGGTTTCCCTTTGCCTTCCCCTTCTCATTTCCTTAGTCTCTGTGGAGATATCCTGCATAGATATAAAGAGAAGTGTGGAAAAAATTAATCCTTCTACCATTGAAGACTTCTTCTGCTTCTTCTCCGTATTCTTCTGATGTCATGAAGTGCCAACAAGCTAAGCCAACAATCATGCTATGATACCATTGTAATATCCAAAAATGGGAAAGACGGGAATATAAAACATATACACAATTCCAACTATGGTAAAATAAGAATTAAACATGCAGAACTGGAAAAATGTCGGAATACATCAAAACATCATACATATGGGCAAAAAACAACTGAACCATATCATTAAGGATCAACAACAAGGTAAGTACACAATGCTCCAAAGGAATGCACTCAAGCCACAAGATGGTTGAAATAAACTAAAGGAGACTAGCACTAGAAATATTGTGCTGCTACTACTACTGCTACTGGAAACTACTGTTATTGTGAAGCAGAACCATGTGTGGGAGGCTACTAGAGTGATCACAAAGATCCAATATTTTAACCATGTATTCTACTCAAAACACCCAGAAAAACCCAGAAATGGTTTGGCCAGATTTTAACTTTGGATTTTCGGCCCTTTTTGGGTGGCACACTTCACCCCTATTGGCTGAGTTACGCACTCCCTGGAGGAAACTGCTAATATAGGGCTGAAATAATTATCTATCAGCTGCAATATCACCCACTTATCTCACTAACTGAATATTTTACCCCTTCTCCCGATCTCCAAGATGGAAGCTTGAGATCTAGCTCATCCTTTCTCTGCTCAAGTTGCAGCTGCAAACTACACAAATGTTGTACTAGACTACACTATCAAGGGGGCTGGAGTTGTAGCCTACTATTTTATGATGAAATAATGCTCAAAACTCATGTAAATTATCTTTCTAAAGTGAGGGGAAGACCCCTCACATGATTCCAAGCTAACATACTTGGAACTTCCTTCCTCCCTTAGATCTACCTAGCTAGACTGCGCAATTCCAGAAGGAACTTCTACTGCATGGAGGTGTAATATGATGGCATGATTTTTGAAATCACAATTCTTCTCCTAGAAGACTGAAATGGAATCTCAAGGTGAAAGGATGAATCCTCCACCGGTTTCCTAGCTGAAATGCTAGAAACTACCTTCCTCCTCTCAAACCCTAATACATGAATGCGTACTTCTTGAAGTTGTATATGCAAAAGAGAGTGGTTGAATGTGGCACCAATTCCATATGCTGACTAAATACTCAAAATAACATTCCCATAGTAGGCACTCGAAGTCCCCCATGGGTAAGGGTTGGATTCCCGCTTGGGAACACCCGTGTGCTAAACAACACAACAGACTTAACTAAATAGTTGAAGCATGCAAAGAATTTCAAACAACAATACAATATCAAAATTTAGAATGATTTTCTTTGCTTCCCTCATCTTCCTTATATGGTTTTGAGCCTTCCCTAGCCTTGGCCCACCTCATAACTATGTTGCACATGTGGCCACTAGTCTCCCTGAAGATTGCGTTATCTCTCCATGATCTCCATGATCTCTATATTTAATCTCCACTCCCTCCATCATGTGTGCATTTAATGCACCACTTCCTCCATCAATGCATCATTAATGCTCGATGATCTTACTTTTATTCCTCCACTATCTCCATCATCTTCCTCATTATCTCTCCATAATCTGCACTCTTCCTTCATTAATGAGCTGCTCCATTACTCCATGATGTTAATCTACTATCTACTAACCCACATTCACAAAAAAAAAGTGGATCTAATTCATCTATGGGGTTTATGGGTCCCTCCACCCTTTTATTTACTTAATTAATTGAGAAAATTAAGAACTCTAATATTCCAATTAACTGATGGAAAATTGGGAATATTACAATCCAAGTGCATTCAGCAGGGATTCCAAATCTATGTAGTACAAGTGGGGTATTCTAATTCTAGGGAAAATATTTCTACTTTAGACAATATTCATGTAATTCAAGAATTTTTTGACATTTTTCCAAAAGAAATGCTAGGGTTACACCCTAAGCGGGACATAGAATTCACCATTGAGTTAATTCCCGGAGTTGCAGATGTGTCAAGGACCCCTTACCGTCTGAGCATTATTGAACTTATTGAATTAAAATTACAAATTCATAAATTGTTGGAAAAAGGATATATTTGTCCTAGTGTATCGCCTTGGGGAGCCCCCATATTATTCGTTATTGTGCATAGACTACTGACATCATAATAAACTCACCATTAAGAATAAATACCTGCTACCACACATAGATGATCTATTTGACCAAGTTAAAGGTGCAACGGTGTTTTCAAAGATAGATTTACAGTCCAGGTATCACAAAATCCATATAGACATATGCAAGGCCATATTATGTACATGTTATGGACACTACAAGTACGTGGTGTTACCATTCGGTCTCACAAATTCTCCTACTATGTTCATGTGTCTCATGAACACCATCTTTCATAAATACCTTGACAAGTTTGTATTGATATTTATTGACAATATTTTGATATATTCCAAAAATATGGAAGAGCATAGGGAAAGATTTTATATGGTGCTTAAAACCTTGTCGGAACATAATTTATATGCAAATTATAGTAAGTGTGAGTTCTACAAAGATAGGATTCATTACTTGGGCCATGTCATATCCCAGGAAGGAATCGTTGTCGACCGAGAAAAGACTAAAACTATTGTGGATTGGACGGTTCCTCAAAATGTCTCTGATATCCAATCCTTTTAGGGGTTAGCTAGGTATTATAGAAGTTTCGTGGAAGCTTTTTCTAGGGTGGCTTAACCACTCACCTATCTGCAGAAGAAAAGAAATAATTTTGTTTTTACAACAGAGTGTCAGAACAGTTTCGATTCACTAAAGCATTTTCTTAACACATCCTTGTAGTGAAAGTTGTTGATCTAGAAGTTGAATTTTTGCTTGCACAGATGCAACTAAAGAGGGAGTAGGTGGACTTTTTATGCAGGAAGGAAAAGTAGTGGCCTACGGATCCTAGAAATTAAAGGAGCATGAGCATAAATATTCCGTGTAGGATTTGGAATTGATAGTGGTAGTGCATGCTCTCAAAATGTGGCGACATTACCTCTTAGGTAAGAAATTTATTTTGAAAACTGATCATAGTAGTTTGACTAATTGTTTCAGCCAACCCACCCTTAATGCACACCAAGCCAAGTGGGTTGTGTTTTTAAGTGAATTTCATTTTCATATTAAGCATTTGAAGGGACAGGAGGATAGAGTAGTGGATGCTCTGAGTAGGAAACTTCATAATGTATATGAAATTTCAATTAGTCAAGATAAAACTGATTTTACACATTTGATTAGAGATGTTAATCTGAAGGATCCAGTGTATGAATTTTTATATAAATTGACTAAAATTGTAAACAGCAAGGAAAATAAGCTCGGATATGAAGTTGATTCAAGAAGTATATTGCGGTATAGAGGAAAAATATACATTCCCAATAGCAAGAACCTTAAACAGTTAATTTTGAATGAAAGTCACGGGATCCCTTATGTAGTAGTTGATAAATTAAGTAAATCCGCTCACTTCATACAAGTGCAGTCCAGCTACAAAAATGTATAAAATTTTGATATATTCATAAGGGATATATTTCAATTGCACGGGCTACCTAAGGTAGTAATTGCAGATCGAGAATTGAAATTCATATTTCTGTTCTGGAAAACTTTATTTGTTGGATTAGGCACGCAGATTCAATTCAACACTATGTATCACCCTCAGACTAACGGGCATACTGACCTTGTTAATCAACTTCTAGAGGACATGCTGAGAATGTTTGTAATGCAACATCCATCTAAATGGGAAGAATACTTACATCTAGTATACTTTGCATACAATAAATTTAAAACCCCCACTATCATATATTATGTATATATCATGGATCATGAAACAATCTCATACAAAACTCTAATCCAAGAGCTCTTAGTACAATATACAATCGTCTCACACTGTCATACAAAAATTGGCAAATACATGTGTTAATTTATTACCTCCTGACAGCCTACCTCCACTGCGCAATCCTTGTTGATCACAATCCCTGAATGAATTTGATCCTGCCTTTCCTTGACTGCGCAATCCTCATTGGCATCTCCAATGTGTGTTTGGTGGCAATAGTGCACCCACTAATGTCACAACTGATAGTCAAAATGTCCCTTTCACCTATCTCTCAACTGGTTCTCCACTCGATCTGACATGCATGTAGTTAATAGTAGTAAATCTTCACTTGCATGTGATATCACTCCATGTCAATTGGTTTAATATTTAATTCACTGATCTCTCACTAGTGTATCTTTAGTTACAGCTAGTTAAAACTAGCACAATTGAGTTTAACTCTCTTAAATGAGTTAAACTACTTTACAACTCACATAACTACACATCCAACTCTGTTCCAACTTTGTATCACTCAGTTAAAAAGAAGTCCACTTGCATTTCCCACCAACCAACCTTAGAACTCATAATTCCTTCAGTCAACTGGTTTTCCACATCAGTTAACTGAAATCAAGTGCTTCAAGAGAATAGATTATTATTTATTGTCTAATTATTATTAAGAGATAATAATAATAGACATGCATTCTATTTTTAGACATGTGATCTATAAATAGACTTCACCCATGCATCTAAAAATATAACCTCATCTATAAATAGAATTTTATCAACTATATATAAATAGACTCCCGCTATAAATAGAATTTTCTCACCATTCTAAAAATAGACATACACCTAAAAATAGCCAATGGTCCCCACCTAGTGTAGGTGCTTAATTTTCACTAGGATCATCATCTTTTTGAATCTCAACACTCCCTCTCAACAAGAAAGGGATTATCCTTCACCCCAATCCTGTCTCAATGGTATTCGAATTTGCTCCTGGTGAGTGCCTTCGTCAGAATATCTGCATCCTGATCTTTCATAGGAATGTATTGAAGCAACATGACCTTCCGCTGCACACAATATTTGATATGATGATACTGGATATCTATATGCTTAGATATATCATGAAACACGGGATTAATTGAGAGTTTAATGAAACTCTTATTATCACAATGAATCACTGTAGGATCTAAATGAGAACCAAACAAACCAACAAGGATCTTTCTAATCCAGATAGCCTCACATGCAGCTTGACTTGTTTCCATGTATTTCGCTTCCGTTGAACTGAGTTCCACGGATCTCTATTTCCTGCTGTACCAAGAAACAACTGTAGATTTGATACTGAAGACCCCTCATGATGTGCTCTTTTTTTCCGTTGGGCTGCCCACCCAATCTGCATCCGTGAAGCCATGCAACTTCACCTCATCCGTCTGTCTGTACCATAATCCGTACTTAGATGTGCCCCTGAGATATCTTAGGACATGCTTGCCTGCCTTACAAAAGATCTTGGTAGGCTTAACCATCGCTTGACTAAGCTAGTTCACCACATAGCATATGTCTGGTCTTGTATTTACTAAATACATTAGCGAACCCACTAACTATTAATAGACAATAGCATCCACTACCTCTCCAGATGTAGCATCCTCTTTCCTCCAGTTTCCTAGAAGAGGAGTATCCATGGGTTTTCATACCTCCATGTGAAACTTACCAAGTATCTCCCTTGCATACTTGCCTTGAGACAAAAAAAGCTAACCATCTCACTGCCATATTTCCAATCCAAGGAAATAATGAAGGAGGCCCATATCCTTCATCTCAAACTCCTTTTCAAGGTCCTCCTTGCGTGAGTGTATCAGATTCTCATCACCAGTGAGTATTAAATCATCAACATAAAGAAAAATGATTAAAAGATTACCCTCCACCACAATTTAGTATAGGTTTGCATCCGCCTCACTCTTGGTGAAGCCAAGTCTAGTGAAATAGCTGTCGATCTTAGTGTACCAAGCACGGGGTGTTTGCTTCAGCCCATACAATGCTCTTTTGAGTCTACACACATGCGACTCGCTACTGAAGATTTCAAATTCTTCAAGCTGCTCAATTTACACTTCTTCCTCAATGATCCCCTTAAGGAACACAGTCTTCACATCCATATGATGAATGTTCCAACCCATCTTGCTGAGAGAGCAAGGATGGTCCTTATGGAAGAATAATGTGCGACATGTGCAAAGGTTTCTTCATAATCAATCCCCTCGATTTGTGAGAAGCCCCGAGCCACAAATATGGCCTCGTATTTCTCAACAATCCCATCAACAGCTTGCTTTACCTTGTAGATCCATCTTGAACCTACCACTGATTTATCAACCGGCCTTGGAACAATTTCCAAAGCACTGTTTCTTATAATGGATTCATACTCCACCATTGCATCTACCCATGTGGGCTCCTACACTGCTTCCTGAAATGAATATGGCTTAGTCACAATACATTTTCTCATGAGAGCCATGTATCCAGTGAATCGGTCAGGAGACTATCTTTGTCTGCACTGTGAAGTAGGGACTCCTACATTTTGTGCCGCACCAATTTTCAGCCTCTCAGCTTTTGTGGTACGCCTTCTGCTAGTTCTGATGTTTGGCTCTGCGTGAGTGGACTCCTCCACTCCATGAACCTCCTCATGTGGCTAATCCACATCTAGAGACTCATCTTTAGGAACCAAAATTTCCTCTTCTGCATGTAAGTCTAGCTCCCTCTCAAGCGACAACTTCATGGCTTTCTCCTCATTGAATTTTATATCCCATCGCACCACATTCATTCGAATATTTAGAAAATACACACGATAACTATGAGGTGTTTCTATGTACCCCACAAATATCCCAACTTCAGTAGTCGGCTCTAGCTTCTTCCTGGCGTTCTTGGTCACATGCACAAAAATATATGAGCCAAAAATCTTAAAGTGAGAAACATCTGGTTTCTTACCAGTAAAATCTTCTTCAATTGTACTCATGCCAAGTACTCTATGAGGACAATAGTTTTGCACATAAACCGCAGTGTTACATGCTTCCACCCACAAATGCATTGGTAGGCCTTGATCATGCAGCATAGCTCGTGAAGCACCTACGATCATTCTTCTCTTCCACTCCGCAACCCCATTTTGTTGTGGGTTATGAGGTGCTATGAGTTCTCTTCGAATTCATAATTTGCTATAGAAGTCTTTGAATTCGTTCAAGATGTATTCTCCACCATTATCGCTCCGCAGAGCCTTCACTTGCTTCCCCGACTCTTTCTCAACCAATTCCTTAAACTCACAAAACTTTGAGAATATTTGATCCTTCTTCTGCATGAAGAAGATCTAGCATTTGTGAGAAAAGTCATCAAAAAAAATAAAAATACCTATTTTTTTTGTTGAAGCAACTGAGAATGGTCCACACACGTCTGTGTGAACTCTCTCCAGGATCACCAAAGCACGATTCTCCTTTTCATGAAAGGTGGACTTTACATACTTCCCCATGTTGCAACCCTTGCACTGATCCAACTGAGCAAGTGTTCCCATTGGAATTCCAGTAGATATTTTTTGCATGACTTTCAAAGCTCCATGATGAAGATGGCCCAATCGCCTGTGCAATAATTCACCCTCATCCTAGGTCACCACTTTTTCTGCTTTACCCATCATGGTAGCGCAACCTTCTACCTCCAGCTTGTAGAGATTCTTGACTCGAATCCCTATCCTCTTGGCTTGACCCATTATTTTATGTTGCAGGAAATCTTTTCCATTGCTGAAAAAAACGTCATAGCCTTTGTCCTCCAACATTGCGACTGAGACCAAGTTTTTCTTTAGACCTAGAACATGCATAACATCTTTCAATAGAAATGGTTTACTTGACTCCCTCTCAAAGTTAATGGTAGCAATTTTAGTCATACTGTATCATCCATCGTCGCCCATCTCTATATGCATCTGGAGATCTTTCTCCTCCAAGTCAATGAAAAGCTCCTTATCTCCCGTAATGTGGAAGGTAGCACCACTATCAAGATACCACACCAATCCCATTGCGTTTGAAACCAAGCATGCGATCAAAGAGAAATCAAGTTCAAATTGCGAGGCAAGGGCCTCACCAGCTATAGCTCTAGCATCCTTCTTGTTCTTATTTTTCTGTGGGCAGTTAATGGCGAGATGCCCATGTTCGTGACAGTGAAAACACATCACCTTGGACAAATCCAGCTTCTTGCCTTTAGTATCAGATTTTGAGTGGAATTTCTTCCCCTTTCCTTTCCTTGCCTTGGAAGCCAAAGCACAATCCTCTTCATCATCATGCTTTGATGAAGAGCCATCTCTGGTGTTCCACCTGAACTCCTCCTTCACTAGATTTGAACATAGTTGTTCCCAATACGGCAGTTTTTCTCATTCGTTGACAGAGTCTTGATAAATATGCCAACTCTTAGGAAGTCCCAAGAGAGCCAAGCTCACCAAATCATCATCAGCAACCGTGATTCCCACACTCCCTAGTTCATCCTGACATTGGACAAACTTTGTGAGATACTTAGGAATATTGTCGCCCTTCTCCATCTTGATCTTTCTGAGTTTATCCTTCAGCGCCAATCTCCTATGGTCACTTCTAATTTGGAAAATATTTGTCAAAGCCTTCTACATTTTAAATGGAGTGGCTTTCCCATGAAGGCTTGAGACAGTATGGTCTCGCACACCTTCCAACAGAATCCTTCTCATCTTCACTACTTCTTTTGCCAGGCATCAAGTAATGTAGCATCTATCGAAGTGGGCTTAGGAACATCATTTTTGATGAATTACTTCAAGCCATTATCTTCAAGCATCGCCTCCTTCATGTCCTTCCATGCAATTTAGTTTGAGCTTCCCTAGAGTGCATACTCAAGACGCAAACCATTGAAAGCCATTTCGATGTTTACTCAGCTGTCGCACCAAGAAATTGTTGTAGCAAATTCAAATTGTTTCCACCAACAAACTCAGCTACTGCTTCAATATTGCAATCTTCTTTTCTCCGATACCATGTATAAATTTAATACAATTATGTATTTCCTGGATTCTCCTAATCTAACAATTATATTCCATTGTTAAAGATAGAATCCTTCTACTTAAATCTTTGTGGAAATTTAATTGGCAATTGCAAACACATGAAGAAAGATCAATCACACATAACACAGATGTTTTTACTGGGAAAGCATAAAGCTAAAAACCCCACTATCATATATTATGTAGATATCATAGATCATGAAACAATCTCATACAAAAATCTAATCCAAGAGCTCTCAATACAATATAAAATCGTCTCACACTGTAATGCAAAAATTGGCAAATACATGCGCCAATTTACTGCCTCCTGAGAGCCTGCCTCCACTATGCAATCCCTCCTGATCACAATCCCTAAATGAATTTGATCCTACCCGAATGTGCAATCCTCATTGGCATCTCCAATGTTTGTTTGGTTGCAAGAGTGCACCCACTAATGTCACAACTAATAGTCAAACTGTCCCTTTCACATGTCTCTCAACTAGGTCTCCACTGGATATGACGTGCATGTAGTTAATAGTATTAAATCTTTAGTTGCATGTGAGATCACTCCATGTGAATTATTTTAATATTTAATTCACTGATCTCTCACTAGTGTATCTTTAGTTACAACTAGTTACAACTAGCACCACTGAGTTTAACTCACTTAACTGAGTCAAACTACTTTACAACTCACATAACTACACATCCAACTCTGTTACAACTTTGTATCACTCAGTTACAACGAATTCCACTTGCATGTCCTACCAACCAACCTTAGAACTTGTAATTCCTTCAGTCAACTAATTTTCCACATCAGTTAACTGAAATCGAGTGCTTCAAGAGAATAGATTATTAGTTATTGTCTAATTATTATTAAGAGATAATAATAATTGACATGAATTCTATTTTTAGACATGCGATATATAAATAGACATCGCACATGCATCTAAAATTAGAACCTCATATATAAATAGAGTTTTCTCCACCATCTATAAATACAATCCCGCTATAAATAGAATTTTCTCACCATTCTAAAACTAGATATACACCTAAAAATAGCCTGCGGGCCCCACCTAGTGTAGGTGCTTAATTTTCACTAGGATCATCATCTTGTTGAATCCCAACAATAATGTATTCCATGTTTCAGTATTAAAAATATATATTTATGACCCTGAGCATATAGTGATTTGGAAGGAGATACAGGTAGAACCCGACGGGGAATTTCTAGTCGAACCCCCACACATACTAGGTTGGAGAGAAGTAATGTTGCAGAAGCGAGCTATCACCTAGGTGAAAGTGAAATGGAATCACTTTAGCCCTGAATAATCCACGTTGGAAGACGAAGGATTCATAAGAGATGCTTATCCTGCTTTATATGAGCAATAGAAACACTGGGATGGTGTTTTGTTGAGGGAGGGGGAGATGTAATACCCCCTGGTGGAAAACAGATAGCTTTTTTTTTTTTACTATTGTTTTATTTACTGAGGGAAGCTGAAATAAATAATAATTATGTTTTATGTTTCCAATCTTGATTAATTATTTTGAGTCAAGAGAATGCACAACTTAACCCTAAGTAAAGGATGTGATAAATCACATAGTTGTGGATGGTTATGGGTAGCGGGAAAGATATATATCTGCCCAGACTCCTCCTGTTATTAAGAGAGGAAAGAAAATATTGTCCGGGGATCTGAGGCAGAGGAGAGGAAAAATAGCATGGTTTTCTGTGCAAAATTTGGAATGGATTTCCAGGAGAGGAGAATGGATCATGTCTGGTAGAGGCTAGATGATCAAGACCTTCTGCCATACTTAGCCCAAGTCCTAGTGTGCAGTAGCTAGGGGGAGACACAGTAGTGACTGGTCTCATTGGTCGAGAGGAGTGTCATTACTTAGGGAAATTTTTTAATTCCTCCGAAGTTAGCTAAGTATGATTCAATTATTTTAATAAAATATTAAGTAGAAAAGGTTGTAGTAGGATTGACCTAGAATTAGTAAATGTATGCACAGTATCAAACATATGAACATATTCTCTGTAATAGTGAGATGGGTACATATAGCATAATGATTTCTTTGACTATGGGAATAAGGGACAACTACTAGTTATACATGTGCAGACCAGTCCATAATTATGAACATACAAATATTGGAACATTAACAACAGGTTGTAAGAAAAGCATAATTGTACATTACTAAAAACAAGTAATTAATCTAAGAGCCAAAGGTAGGTTAGACCCAGGCCCACTGTAAGTGAGGCCCAACAGCCCTACTCTTGGGGTATTGAACCTTTCAAAGGTAAAAAAAAATACAATTTATGTAGATAGAATAAAGTTATTAATCTCTGCACAAAACTAAGGTAACAAACTTAGTATATAACGAGATAGATGTACATCTATAAACTGAAATATAATCTGGAAAATTTTCATTTACACACCAAAATCTATTTTTGTTTCCATCATATAAAAAGGAAACCAGTACATATACCATCATTAAAATTGATAGGGTTTTCAAAGAAATGGTATGTTATGAATTCAAGAAGGTTGTGATAACTTAAATCAAATATTGTCAAAAAAGCTACAATTATAGATCATTATTTTACTCAAACAGGAATTCATAATTACAAAAACAAATTACTGTAAAGTTAAAAACCCATTTTCAGGGTTAAGACAGTGGTCTTCGTTCTTTAACAAAGAAAAAAAAGTAAACCGGTAATGCTTGGCGAGATTCCATATAAAACCCAAGGAAAATCGACACTACTAAAATCCTAAAATTATACAACCCCGTTAAGATATCAATTACATAATCTCAGAGCCAATTCACGGGCCAAGGCATGAAACCCTTGTCAAATCTTGGCAGCCTAGGAGGAGCACCCTTGACACAGAAATTATTAAGAAGAAAGAAACGTATTATTCTCCTAAACCTTTGTCTCCATAAGCAAACTCTGTAGAATAAGAATGAGACCTAGAGGAATACCTATAAAGGTCGATAAGGTCATAATCTATTTGAAAATTTGATGGAAAAGGAAGATGCAGAGCGTCGACACATGCCTTACCTATCCACCAAAGAAGACTAAGGTTAGAACCATAACAAAAAATTATTACTGAAGAAAAAAAATAGCACGAAGGTAGACAATTATGCTTACTTGTAACAAAGTAGCTAACCATGTCACCTCCCTACTGAATAAGAAAGTGCATGGTTAGGTTTAGGTCAGAAAACAACCATGGAACCGATATGATTAAAATAAGACACCGTTTAACCTCACTTACCCCAACATTATTTGTTCCAACAAACATATTCTAAACCCTTAGGATATTTGCAAGAGATGTTGGACTACAACCCTCTCTCTGTCATAGGAAGAAGCCCCAGCTTGGTGAAAATTATGGGAACTCTAAAATTGAGAACCTTTCACCACACTTCCTGTTAACCAACCGAGGGATTATTAACTCTGGAAAAAGTACGTAAATGAGTGTAAAACGATTCAAGACTTGAAGGAAGGATTATTACCTGGTTCATTGAAATGTGAGTGTACCCAAGCTAGAGGATTCAACCCTGCCATATTCATAAAAACACGAATTTCTGGAAGAAAGCCCTCAAAATCGCATTCCTTGCAACAGTAAAACTCTTCAAGGGAAAGAGAATTAACCCTCATTTTTTGACAAAGCATGGAACCATCTTAAGGTTGACTATTGCACCATGGAAACCAAGATGGAGGTAGTTCCAAAAGACAAAACTGTGTTTTGCATGGTGGAAGGGTTTGGGTGTCGAAGTTGCAGAGGCATCACCTCTCCGTCCTCACCCGCCGAATGAACTCTCACTCAAACCCTTGCCCCATCCGGAGACAATTACCCTATCTACTGTTCATCCAAGTCGGTCAATGCAAGGACATGTTGTGTGAGATCGGGCATGTTCTCGAATCTTCTGCCAGCAAAGCATTATTAAATAGCTATCTGTAATCTAAACTTGCAACCAAACCTAGCAGGTTAATATATTATGTATGTTAGGTGGTATGATGTTAAAATACAAAGCGCCATGAAAGTTATTTCAAAGCTCCATTGCATAGTCTACATTATGTACTTTATTGTTAAATATATGAACTCAAAACATTACCCATTACCTTCGTTTTCTGTATAAATTGCTTTGGATATTTGTGTATATTTTACTATATATATATATATATATATATATCATAGTTATGTGGAGTAAATGAGTATGTGTTTGAAGTCATTACACTACCCCTGAGCCAATTTCCCTTCAGAACAGTCTTTCTTAGACAGAGACTACATAGGTTTGCATATAAATTCCACTGGTCCCAACCAACTCAAGAATTTCTTGCTCAAAACTTCTCATATAGAAATTCCACTGGCCACAGTCAACTCAAGAATTTCTCTATGATAGTGTCCTACCTTACCTAAACAACGTCATGCTTGAGATAATGAGTTAGCTTCTCCTATTTTCTTGATTGCCTTAGGTTCCTCTCATGCATGAGGTAATGAGTTATCTTCTCGTCTTTCTTGATTGCCTTAGGTTCCTCTCATATCCATTAACTACCTTATAAGTAAATCCTCATTTAGCATTTCCACGTCTAGGTAATTCTTTCAATGACTATAACTAATCTTGGTAATTTAATTAAAGCATAAATATTCATGTCTAACATTATTTCCATAACCATAACTAATCTTGTTAATTTAATTAAAGCAAAAATATTCATGTCTAACATTATATCCCTCCTTCTATTAACCCATAGAACAAATGGCTTTTAATGAAAGTAAATTACAAATTTTACTATCCACTAAATGATATTACATATTTTTAAATGTAATTGAGTATTATAATTTAATATTTTAATTAAAATTCATATGTAAAAATATTTTAACATATTAAAGGTTTCAAATTTCTTATATATTAAGAATAAAATATATAATAAGTTAATAAGTTAATTTTGATTACTATATAGTATAAATCAGAAATATGAAATTATGAATAATAAAAATGAAATCATGAGTTCAAAGCCATGGAGTAATTAGCGAGCTATGTTAGTTGGACTACTTAGAGCGAGTTAGTTTGATTATTACGAATTATATGTCTGATATCATGAGTTCCAATGTGTTGATTAAAGAAACATACTCATAAATAATTTAAATACATTGCATAATGATATATCATGGTTTTGTTAAAAAATATATCCTTGAATAAAATGTTCTAAATTCAATATATCCCTAAATAAAATGTTCTAAATTCCAAAACCCCTTTATGGATAAGGTTCTTATGAAACGTGAGGCATCTCCGAAGATAAAATTCCAATGATATGGCATTTCATCTCGTAAAATGGTTTGGTGTTTTAGTATTTGATGAACACTTTAATGAGCCATATTTAAATATTTTTATTTATATAAAATGATATTTTTAATTTAATTAAAAATATCGTGTAAGAAATTTTTTCGGTGAAAATCACATGTAGGGAATTTTTGCCGACGCGTTTTGAACCAGCTAGTGTGGCTTATTATTGGGGCAAGATGAGAAATCTGAACCAAAAAACCAGATTAAATAGACAGGAAAGCTCCAACTAGCCGTTAGTAACATAACAGCTAGTTTGACTAAATTAATAAAATAAATTAAATTTCCATCAATAAAACTATATTTTATTATGTATGATTTCCAATAAAATTTTATTAAAAGTTTTTAATTTAAATTTAATTCAATATTAATGATTTCCAATAAATATAATGTTAAAATAATTTTTTATTTTCTTTATTTTAATACTTTGAAAAAAAAATAATAAAAAAAATAAATGAAAAATAAAATATATATATATATAAAATAAAAATAAAAATAAAATAAAATAAAAACAAAAATCTAAAATCTAAAAGAAAAATAAATTTTAATAAAATAAAATAAACCAAATTAAATAGAATAAGTAATAAACAAATAAAATAGTAAAAAAGAAATATAAAAATAATAAAGAAATTATTAAATAATTCATACAATAATAAGGAAGCGAGAAAAAAAAAAAAAAAAACTTATACATAAATAAAATAAAATAAAATACCCCCGATCGGGGTGTACAGTTGTCAGCATGAAATCTCGGAGGCGGCTACTTGGCATGTGTTCCACTCCATGCAATTAACACCATTAAACAAGGATTGTCAGTCCAGTTGGGTGAAGTGTGCGAACGCTCCACTTGGAATGATGGTGCAGAACGGACAGGCTGTTTAGACAGGATACGGAAGGCAAGTTTCGTTTAAGGTAAGTTCTTTCCCTCCACCCCTTCATTCTTTCATGCACAATCTCTTGCATGCAATAGTTTAGAGGAGGCAGAGGAGGCGACTCAACGATTTTCATCCCAACAATTGTTCGATCCTGTCAGGGTATGTTACAGTCATTTTCTCAGCTCTTCTAATGCTTTTTGAAGCTGTTTTGTTTTGTTTGCAGTATAATCAAACTGGTATGAGTTTGAGAAAGAATTTTAGGTGGATTAACCCTGAAATGCAAGCTGTTCTTCCCTGTTTCTGAGACCCTTGCATGAGCTCTGTCCATGCTTTATACCCAGGTCGAATGTATGGTAGTATGAACCCCAGTACTCTGTTATATCAGTGCTGCATCCAAAGGTTTATAGGGAGTAAATTAATCATGTGTTGGCTTCATCTCCATAGTCAGGCTTTTCTTCGTGTCAATTTATATATTTGCAATCACCGTCATGCACTTTTAACTCTCTGTTTCGGTTCTACGAATGTAACCTTCACCTTCAGGACCTATTCCTATTATAACCCTGTGACTAAGCCTAGAGGAGTCTCGAGTAGATTACGAAAGAAGATAGGGAGTCTTTGGCTTGTAGCCAACTATAAAGGCCTGCCCTTCCGTCAGATCAATACGATTCCAAGACATAACATTTTCTATCCTCAGTCTATCTCGCAAAGTTGTCACACAAAGCCTGGCAGTAAGCCTGCTTGCTTCTGTAAGAGGTATGTTAATTTCTGGAGTTACGTGCAGTCTAGAGTTACTATGCCAGCCGGTCAAAGCCCTAATTCTCTATATCAGATGTATAGTAAAGTCAAGGAGGTGGAGTTTCTGCACCTGTATGATACTCAGGCTAGCACAGTTAAAGTGAGGCGTAAGCTCTGTATTAACAGAACTCCTTACATATTTGTTGTTAATTTTTGTATGTCAGAACTTTTACAAAGGACCCATCTTGCAATGGGGAAAAGATGCCAAAGGGCCGTCACCGCCAAAGGAAAGAAGCAAGCTCAATTAGACCCCAGCCCTAAGAAACGGGGTCGCAAAACAAATCTGGAACATCTGGAAACACTAGCAGCAAATTATGTGATAGGCAATTCCTCAGAAATTCGCCATGCAATTCGTGGGTGGGAAAAGGATATCCAGATGGAACCTGAAGATAATGAGGCAGAGGTCGAGATCCTTGATTTCATTGCAGATCCAGGCAATACTCGTGGACGCCTTACACTGTTTAATCAGACCATACACACCTACTGGATTGTAAAATGTTTGATAGCAAAAGCTATTCAGAGTAACCAACCAATTCATGACAAGACAGAACCGGTAGAACCAGACCTCCACACTCAGGCTCAGCTTCTGGAGATTCAGGACCAGCAACAGCACATTAAGATTACTCAATACCAGGCAGCAGATCGAGTAAGCAGACTAGATGACAAAGTGGGCCGCATGGAGAAAATCCTTCAAAAGATCCTTCAGCAGCTCCAGCAAGCAGAAATGCCTGGGTCCAATGTCAAAGACCCTGCCCCAGTCTCTTCATCTGATGGATAGAAGCTTTAGCTTTGTAGATTTTTTATAGTTTTTGTTAAATATGAACTTTTTATCTGTTATGAATGTACAAACTGAAATAGTAGAACAGTTAGCTCATGAGACTTTTAGACGTATGAGACAATTTCAGTATTGGGATGCTCATCATGCTTTTAGATGGCCAACAGACCTGGTTTCCTTCGGGCAGGTTGAGGTCATTGACTGATTTTATATTTTGTAGCCTGCCTTTCAAATATAAATAGAAATAGCAAGGTCCCACCGAACTTACAAAAAAAAAAAAAAAAAAGATAAAAAAAAAATACGCCAAAAAAAAAACAAACAAATATAAATAAAAAAGAGAGCTAGAGGAAGTACAAAAGGAAAAATAAAAGGCAACTAAGAGTGAAGGCCGGGAATCCAACATCTACTGACAATCCACCCATCATCCCCATTAAGGTTGATAGGCCTATTTTCTATCTCCAAGGCTTCCCTCAATTTGTGGTGGTGGAAATGGTCAATCTTTGCAATAACCTCAGCATCCTCAATACAGATGTGATGATTCGTTTTATCGGCATGCTCTGCTAAGGCGGAGGACCGAGATCTACAATGTCTGAGGTCAGCGATATGTTCCTGAATCCTTTGATTAATGGATCGACCAGTTTCACCAATGTATGGCGTCCATTAAAATTAAAATTTATTTTTCTTTTAGATTTTTAATTTTTGTTTTTATTTTTATTTTAGATATATTTATTTATTTATTTTATTTTTCATTTATTTATTTATTTATTCAAAGTATTAAAATAAAGAAAATAAAAAATTATTTTAACATTATATTTATTGGAAATCATTAATATTGAACTAAATTTAAATTAAAAACTTTTAATAAAATTTTATTGGAAATCATATATAATAAAATATAGTTTTATTGATGGAAATTTAATTTATTTTATTAATTTAGTCAAACTAGCCGTTATGTTACTAACAGCTAGTTGGAGCTTTCCTATCTATTTAATCTGGCTTTTTGGTTCAGATTTTTCATCTTGTCCTGATGATGAGCCACACTAGCTGGTTTGAAAGGCGTTGACAAAAATTCCCTACATGTGATTTTCCCCGAAAGAATTTCTTACACATTTTATGGATCACAGAAGCAAAATTCCCAATAAAAATATCATATTTTTTATATTTATTTTTAAGATAGTTTAAATTTTTAATTATATATATATATATATATATATATATATATATATATATATATATATATTTAATTATATATATATATATATATATATATATATATATATATATATAGGTATATTTTAAAGTGGTTTATATATTACAAATTGTATTTCAAAATAATGATTTTTTAAAATAAAATATATGATCATTAAATTCTATTTTAAAAAGATAATAATATTTTAAAATTTATAATTTGTTATGTATTTAAAAATAAATTTCAAATAATAAAATTAATAATGTTACAAAAATTAATTCTCAAATTCTAATTAAAAAGAAAAATAAAAATAGTTTGGGAACAACTCAATTTGCTATTGAAATAATATGAATGTTGTGAAGATTAAGAGATTCAAGATTCAAATTCATCATTTGTGAATCGTTTATGAAGAAAAAGACATATAGTAAACCTCAAAATTTTATAAATAATTAACTCTAAGGCCAATTAAGTTCCTTTAATATAGAATAAATAAATAAAAATTCCAAGAATGAAAATAACAAATTGAACATCATTTTATATTTTTTTAATGTTAAAAAATAAAAAGAAATAATTTTTTTTTTTTTTATAACTAAAAAAATATTAATAAATAATTTCATTTTAGCCATCGTGAATAGCTAATTTATTTTAGTAGCTCTACTAAAGTGGGAGCTTATTTCTTAAATCATAATTAGCCGAGTAAAATTTGAAATAAGAAAGAAAATAACAATCTATTATATGAAATTATCCTCTAAATACTATATTAATAAATAATTTTAAATAATTAATTAAATTTCTCGAAAAATATTGTTATCTTAAAAGTCGTATTAAAGGGCAGTACCCCAAAAAAAAAAAAAAAAAAAAAAGAGACGCATTCAAAAAGCTATTAATTTTATAGGCAGGAAAAACGGAAAAACACTAAAATTATAAAATTTACAAGCGGGCAACCAAAAAAATTATATGTTTAAGTTTTCAAATTCTGTTTTTATTCTCAAACTTTATACTCTAGAAAACCATTACTTATTGCTTAGGTACAAAAACAGATTGAAAGTTGTGAATACCACGACAAAATTCTTAATATTGCGGAAAGTAAAAATCTCTATCCACTAAAACCATGTGAGTATCGTTTTTCAATTATTATAAGAATAAATATTCAGTCAACATCGTTTTTAATTTTTCTTTAATTATTATAATTAAAATGTTGGACTCTTTTAATTTTTCTAGATATATGTTTAGATTTGGTATGTTTTAGGTTTTTTCGTCACAATCGGTTTTCAATTATTATAAGAATAAATATCCAGTCAACATCGTTTTTAATTTTTCTTTTAATTATTATAATAAAAATGTTGGACTCTTTTAATTTTTTTTTTAAGTATCTGTTTAGATTTGGTGTGTTTTAGTTTTTTTCGTCGTATATATTTTGCTAGATAAGGATTTGGCAGAATCATATCTTGAAATGATGTAAAATCTGTATAATTTAAATGTATGTTAATTTATTTCTTTTTTAATGTATTTTAAAACATATTTTAGTTTCTTCTCTTTGGTATAAAATACAATATATAAATTTTTATTATTTAAATTTGTGATAGCTGGTTTAAATGTCAAATTATTTGTTATATAATTTGTTTTAAAGAAAATTGAGACATTTATTTTCTTACTAGAAATTAGTTAACAAACAGAAATTAGTTGTGTTTTGGATTTAAAGTAAATGAAAATTTAGTTATGGAAGTGGTTCCATAAAGTGAAAAAGACTGATGGTAAAAAGTATTCCAACTGAGAAGTGGTTGAACAGAAACAGTTCAATCACTTACTCTTCCTTTGTGGATAAAGCAACATCCCTGTGAGGAAGAGGGGTTCTGATCTGTAAGAGGCTAAGTGAAGAAAAGGGGAGAGAGCGTGAATTTTCTGAGCTAGTAGAGATCAGTGGAAATACCCTTAGCAATCCTGAATTCTTCCGAAAAGTAGATTTGACTAGAGTCTCGAGATCTCAAGTTATGTATCAACCTACTTGACTCAGGTGTGGAGCACGGGGCGGGGGGTGAGGACGTAATTGCCTCATCCAGGGTAGGGAGGACAACATCAATCAATTTCAGATAAGTAAATCCACTGAGTTTTGTTAAGTTTTACAGAAGGGCATGTTGGTATAGTTAACTTAGGGTATTTAAGAAATTGTTAATTTGAATGTCTTGGCTGAAATTAATATTTCACTAAAGATTCTTGTTTACTGTGAAGTTTCCAATCTGTTGAATAAATGATATTATTCATGAAAGAAAACTACTATGAAACCTTCGGATACTAGTTATCCTAAAATTCAAGATTTTCTATGTAGTTAAGTTACCTTAAATTTTAATGAAATAATAAGCGGAGATGAACATGCATGGAAAGAGCTTCTTTTCTTTATGCAGTATAATGTTCTTCATACAGAATATTTTCTTTCATTACACAGAGTATTTTCTTTGCACAGTAAAACTCTCTTTATACAACAAGTGAGCTTTATATAGTAGAACAGAGAGCTGGAAATGAAAAGATGAAGAATAGCATTCGGAGAGTAAATCTCGAATGATTGACAAACCATAAATATCTCATAAACAACATGAAAAGAGGAATTCGGTAAAGGGTAGAATGGGAAATATTTAACCCAGAACGAGAGTGAGGAAACTTCAGAATCCGAGACGAATGTTCCCTAATAAAATAGACTATACGGGGATGGGATTAGGTCGATCCGGTCAACCCTTATCCTGATATAATTTACGGTAAAGATTAAGCAACACTGTCATCATATAGTGGAAATAAGAAACATAATCGAAGAACCGAAATCAAATTCATTCATATAACACATATAACTGGAAGAAACTCTTCTTATCATTTACTAGAAAGCAAAGGTTACAACATCTCTTAGATATTTAAACATAGAAGTTAGAGGTGCAAATGCCCAATGCATTCATATAAATGATAACCTGAAAATTTAACAGAAATCCTCGAGAAATAGTTGGGTTGTCAAGAATATTGTTAATAGAAATCTCGTTCAAATAAATCGAGTCAAAAATATAAACGTAGACCTTATAGAGGATTTTTGCAATAATAGATGTAACCCTGGTTTGGGCCATTAAACCCTTAATCATATTGCAAGGGAAGTCTTTTAAACTCCAGAAAATATTTGCACCTAGAATGTAAAGGCTAACAAAACTCATGTCATCGCGCTAACATAGAGAAGTTATGGAGGCTACCTAGTACTTGAGATAGGAGATACAATTACAGGTGTTATCCTTGTCTTGGTTACAGGGTAGAGGCACAGTATGAAAACAACACCGAAATCAATAGAAATATTGTACCTGCACAAATAAAATCCATACGGGGGTTAGAAATCTCAATTAAAAGAATGGGGAATGACAAAGAGAGTGAGCAACCGTGGAACTAAAAACGAAGGCTTGACATACCTGGGTGAAGCTGACTCTTAGCGAAATGAAGATCCTCTGCGGAGTAGACAGAAGAAAAAGATTAGTTCTCAAACTCCGAGTTTAGAAGGGAACATTAACCAAAAGAAAACAAAAATTAAAAAAAAAGGAAATAACCTTGAAACTGACCAGCTGCGACAGAAAGATTGAGATGTAAAACGACGGAAGGGGCATAGCAATGAGCAAACCCAGAATTCACCTGTCAAGCAACGCGTAGAAAGAAACGAGGTAACTTGTGGAATAGAGGTGGAGACAACTAAGCTACAGGGAAGTCTGCACCCTTTACGAAGTTT
Source organism: Pinus albicaulis (assembly GCA_034641835.2). Lineage (NCBI taxonomy): Eukaryota > Viridiplantae > Streptophyta > Pinopsida > Pinales > Pinaceae > Pinus > Pinus albicaulis. The sequence continues at coordinate 1,629,274,926 of CM076575.1, forward strand.
TGAACATGGAGAGAAATCCAAAACCGCAAGCGGTGGTAAGGCTGCAAGTCACCACAGTTGGTTTTGCAAATAAAAATCCAAGGAAATCTATACGGCTCACCTTCACCATCGCCATATACCAACGAATAACATGATTAGAGGACGAAGGTCGTGATCGGTTGCAGAGCAGCAAACCTCTACGCAAATGAGCCGAATGGTTAGGGTTTGGGTGGGATTGTTCACCCTAATCCATCGAGAACCTCCGGCAACCATAGATCTCCCAGTGAATCTGACGTGAGATTGTAAAACAGTTGTCACAAGCACGAAATTCAAGTGATGAGGTGGTACAACAAATCTGCATGGATACAATATTTAAAACAAGATTGCTAATCACAATGTATGAGAACCAATATTTTCCAGATTCACATTCAATAATCGAATTTCCTTGGGAGGGAAAAACATATAAACGTGTGCCCAGTAATGAGGTAGACTAGGAGCAATCAATATGAAGTACTATAATTGCATGTTGCCCATAATTGCATTAATACAAAGTTGAGAATCTTACCATGTTAACCAATATGTTATGTCAAGTAAAGTTAATAAACATAGCATAGTTGAAGAGCAAGTAATTTAATATTTATCGTGGAGAATGTAGTTAAATAATTTTTTTTATGTGATGATTGGACTAATGTTACAAAATTGTATTTTAAATGTTATATATAATATATATATGACTAAATAAAATAAAACTTATTTTTTTAAGAATACATACATAATTTTTTGAAATGATATATAATATATGTATTATTGTCATTAAAATATTTTATCTTGACATGTACATCTAGACATTTTATCTATAACTTATATTGAATATTCTTTTATATACAACATTAAAATATTTTATTTTAATGGTTTTTTTACATTAGAGCTAAGATTTTTGTGATCCATAATTTAGATAAATGTCATTCTGATTAATCACATCATTAGAATTTGGTATACTTTTAAAACCATCTAATGTGATTCATCATTTAATGTGGTTCATCCTCAGGACACGATTTGATGTGTTCAACCAAATCCTAATGATGTGGTTAATATGAAAGACATTTATCTAAATTTTTTATATATATAGAGCATTAAAATATTTTTTTTTAACATTTTATATATATATATATATAGATATATATGAAGTTGATATCTACTTAAATTACTTAACATAAATTTTTAAATAGTTTACTTAAATCTCTTGCTAAAATATTGAGGATGAACCACATTAGATGGTTCGAAAGTTCGACCAAATCCTAATGATGTGATTAATCTGAAAAATATTTATCTAAGTTTTTTTATATATATACAACATTAAAATACCTTATTTTAGCAGTTTTTTACATATAGATATATATGAAGTTGATATCTACATAAATTATTTAGCATAAATCTTCAAATAGTTTACTTAAATTTTTGTTTGAAATATTTTTGAAAATTATAAAATTTAAACATCTTACTCACACATTTTTTAATTACTTTAAAACATATTATTTTTTATTATTATAAAAAATATTATTTTTGTATTTAATAGAAAATTTAAATTTAAACATCTTACTCACACATTTTTTTAATTACTTTAGAACATATTTATTTTTTATTATTATAAACAATATTATTTTTTTATTTAATAGAAAATTTATTTTTATTTTTATTCCAAAAAGCCAAAAACACCATTGAATATATATATCCTCAAAAATTACCAGCCATTTAGAATGTACAACGAAAATTTTGCAATGAAATACTGAATTAAGTGTATCCGTAGGCTTTGTGCTAGCTGTATTTTTACAATTTATCATCTAATGGTTGCAGCTAAGATTCTAGATTCGATATTATATACTATTTAGGAACTTGGAACCTATGAGAGATCATTTTTTAGCAACTTCTCCATGTAATTAAATATACAAAGCAGTACTAGCCATCCAAAACACACAAACGGGTTTTAGATTCAAATTAACATAATTATAGATTGAAATCATTTTACTTCACGGTCAATCGATGGACATTCACTCGGATTTTAGATTCAAATTAACATAATTTTAGATTGAAATCATTTTACTTCACAGTCAATCGATGGACATTCACTCTTGTCAGGTCTGCAATGGAAACCAGAAATTTGTTAGGTTTGCAATGGAAACCAGAAATAAATCCGCAAAAATCTCTGTGCTTTCAAGTCTGATAGACGCCATTTTAAGTGAGGTGGTTTAATTAAGCTCTTTACAGAAAATACTTGTATGTTTTGCCGTTTACATCTTTTAGAAATGTACAGGCTGTACAATCTCTACTCGGTTAAAATGAGAAAAATAAAAGAAGGGAAACCATGAAGCTGCTGATAACATTATACCTGCTACTATGTGTTATTTTCCTCCTCGACCGTGGAAAGAGAAGGATACTAATTTTTATCAAAAACATCGATCAGACTCGCAATTCATGTGACAGACCTAAAGATCAACCCATGGATGAGAGCTTATTTGGTTCAGCTTTGATTTGATTCTAGTTATAGTGCGCGCACACACAGGGAAGGAGCCTGTTAGTGTGTGGGCTGAACTTTGGAAAAGGAATTTGTAAGGCCTGCCTGTATCAAGGCCCTCGCCAATCCTGAAACCTTGCCACCTGCATTCATGGCAGGGTTCTTAGATTCAGGGTTAACCGAAGGAGGCTTCCATTCTCTGAGAACGAGAGGATGAAAACTGATCTCGAGACATTTTTTTTCCATAGCCCCTGCCGGGTTAAAGGTCCTGGACGAGGGAGGGAGGCTTGAATTGGAAGCTGCTGGAACAGGGTTCGTGGTCCTCCTGTAAGATCCCAACCATTTTGATCTCATGTAACGGTACTTCCTCCATGGCGGAATGTGCATCGTTTTCTTCTTCAGAGATCGTTTCGCCGCGTCGCACATTATTTTGATAATCTGGTTGATTTTCTCCGCTTTTCCAACGAATATATTTGGGAGAAGTTCCACCATGGCGCTATATTCTTTAGTCGGCCTTGCCATTTCGAACTGCGCTCTGAAATCTATGTCCACTAAGAATCTCCGCTCCGTAAATTTCCCTTTCCTTTTCTCCATTATTACGTCCGTGTACTCGTACTCACCTGCATTTAACACACAGCAAATTAAATAAGGCTCTCAATTCCATTTGCAATTAAAGCATTTAGTACAAAGATAAATGAGTTATTGTTCTATGTTTAAAGATTCCAATTCTGGTTCTCAATTCCATTTGCAATTGAAGAATTTAGTACAAAGAGAAATGAGTCATTGTTCTATGTTTAAAGATTCAAATTCTGGTTCGAATTTCGTTGAATTGACAGAGTAGTAGATAAACATTGTATATATATTCACATCAGAGATGTCATCCACATTATGTAAGATCGAATTCCTAGAATTCGAACACTGACACAACTCCATTACTAATTACTAATTTACTGAAATATCATTGTTGCCCCTTGCTAAGTCCAGTTCTTTAAATTTACTGAGTTGAAAAATCAATTTCTTTAAATCAAGAACTCCAATTACCTGAAGGAAAGTCTCTGATACTCTCCCATCGCGATTTACATATCGCTGCATTGTATCCCAAGGCCTTCAAGTGCATCATGACTGACCGGCGCATACTGCTATTCACCTCCATACTCTCCTGATTTACCATTGCGTCCTTTACACATGCCAGCAATTGCAACTCTGTTGCAGTCATGCTAGAAACCACAAGTCTCTGCACATGTTTATGAAAATAAAATTAATACAAGTAAACATTCAAGAAATCCTTGGACATATTTTCTTGCTTCAGAAGTTCAGTCCATGGCAGAAAGCACCTATTTTCAGGTACAGAGAAGCTTAAAATAGAAATCAAGAAAAGACTTGACCGTACTTCTAGTATCTGAGTGGAGTGAGCATCTTCAGGCTCATTCTCAGAACAAGATTCGCCATCTTCATTTGAGCAATTACAGCGAGAACAAATTTCTTCATCAAAATCCATTAAGCCACAGACCATATCAGTAAAGGAGGCACACTCCGATCCATGCTCGCTCCCACTGCTTGAATCCTCAGTCTTCCTCTGCGTCTCCTTATGATCCCCTTCTTTCACAGTCTCATTCACAGGACCAGCCACCTGCTGAGACCTCATAGTCTGAGAATTCACCTCAGGGTACGCCACGATCTTCTTCAAGAAACTCTGTATCTGGTATCTCTTCGCCGACTGATTGGCCACAGCGCCGGCAAACAGTAGCGGCATTGCTACAAGACCAAAACCAGGTTCGCTGCTATCCCAAATCTACAGGACTGGCACAGAAATACGCATATGGACTGTTTAAATTTAAGTAACAGATGTCGCTCAGGGGCTAAACCCCAAGGAGAGAGGACAAAATTACAACGCAGATTTGAATCCGGATTTAGCCTGGCAGCCACGGGATAAACGCTGACAGACGATGCTTATACACGTTAAGACGGATCCGCGTTGTGGCTGTTCAATAGTTACTGGTATTTCCTTTTGTGCTGGATAAGCCATGGACCGAGTAAATTGCACACGTTCACCAGTAGCAGCACGCCACCGCGGCTTTAAAATAGTACCATAACAAAGCATCGAGACAAGAATAATTTGGATATATGCTGTGCAAGCAGTCGGATATGCTGTGGAATCTGCAAAAGTGTTGACAGGAAAAGAAATAGTACAACCGTAAAACAAGGAAGATGTTACCATGTGGAAACGCCATGTAGGAAGCTTGTGGATTAAATATTATTGTTGAGAAATTGATAGTGAATTTTTGGGACTCGCGATTTTTATTCTGGCTTTGTTACCATCTATTTAGCGTAGAGTTTGTCGATAAGTTGGGAGTGGTTATTGTAAAACTTCACAGGAAAACGGTCAAATACAAGAGCAAGATAGAAAAGCAATCTGTCCTATAAGCTATTTTTAACCTCGTGAACATTAAAAATACGTTCTTTCTTTCTTTTTTCTATGTTAAAATTTAAATTTTTTTAACCTTGATTTATAGTTTTTATAATATAAAATATATTTTTATTATAAAAATAATAAATTTGAAAAAAAATAATTTCTCGTTAAAATTTTATTATCAAATTTTAATATAATTGTTATAAGTACAAAACTATTAAATATAACATAGAAATATTAAATATAATGTAATTATTATAAGTACAAAACTATTAAATATTAATAAAAAAATGTTAAAGATTTTATTCTATATTTGAAAATTATTAAGAAAATATTTCCAAAATCATAGTTGAGTTGATTTAAATGGTTAAGGAGATTAGTACTGTTACCAATATAAATTAGATTGAAATGATTTTCGTCGTGTATTAAAAGTAGAAAACTTTTTAACCCATTTTGTTTTGAATATTGAATCAAAACTTTTATGTTCTGAATATTGAATCAAAATTTTTAATGTTTTTAGTATTAAATCAAATAAAATTTGATTGAAATTTAAAATAATATAAAATTTTAAAATATTATATATATATTATATAAATAAATGGACTAACCTGCAGTATTATACCATGGCACCAAGTTATACCCTCTTCCTTTGTTTTTATATAACTATTTTATATATGTATGATTTTATATAACTATTTTATATGTGTATGGATAAATGAGAATTGGTTTTTTTAAATAATTTATAGACTTATTATAATTGTTGAAACTTATTAATTTTTTAAATAGAAAGATGTATCTATATTTATAAAAGTATAGTTTAATTTATAAATGAATTCAATATTTTGATTTGGGTATTTCAATTTTACAAATTAAACAATTTAAAATTAAAAATTTCTATAGAATATTCATATTTAAATCTTTTTAATGTCAATATAATAAAAATAATGTTATAATATAAAATACATATTTTAACAATAATCAAAATTATATTTTGATATTTTATTAAACATATAAATTTCAAAATATTTTATAATTATATAATAATGAAAAACTTATAACTAAATACAAATTCAAATATTCAATAATTCTATATAGATATTTGGGAACACATCCCATATAACTGTTTTAAAATAATTGCAAAATGTATCCTTTCTCTAAAATTCAAATATTCAATAATTCTGTGTAGATATTTGGGAACACATCCCATATAACTATTTTAAAATAATTGCAAAATGTATCCTTTCTCTAAATTCTTTAGTCCTGGTCATGTAAAGTAGTGACACGTTATCTTTTTCTATATATTAATTAGATTATCAATATATTATTTTATTAAAATACTTTTTTATAATAATTTTTATTTAATTTTGAATATATTATAAGTTATTTACAAAAAAATTATATTTATCCTCCCTATCATCTAAATATTAATTATAAAACCTTGATAAAACCTTATCCAAATCTTTCTTGTGACATTTATATATATATAAATGTTTTCAACGCTTTTCACAAAATTAACATGAATATAAATATTCATGAATGAATCATATGTCTCCACGTATTGAAGGAAACTTTCTAGAAAATGGTGTCGAAATAATAGAGTTTGAAGACCAAGAGTCCCTACCAATCCATTTCTATGTCATTTATCTTATCTAACTCTTTTGTGAAGACCACCTAACCTTAACTTTTTCTTACACACTTCCCCTACCCTCATTAGAATGACCCCACTGACCCTATGGGCTTATGATGAAAATAGAGATAACTTGATGGTCCAAATAATGTTGCCCTCATTCCATGATTAGAGTTTACGTGGACAATTTCCACCTTGCCAAGTGTTACCAATGTGATGACTTGGACCCACTTTATCAATAAATATGATGACTTGGACCCATTTTTATCAAGAAACGACAATGATGAAGTGGACCCACTTTGCCAACAGCTATCAATAATAATGAAGCTCTTGATATGGATTATATGATGTGATGCATGTATAAATCCCATGGGGTACACGTTGGTGATCAAATTAAACTTATCTGAACATAATTTGGGTATATATTTTATTTGAATGAACCCTTATCTTCTTCCACTTTAAATACGCATGACAACCTTTCAAAACTTGTTGGGATAAGCAATAACCATGGTTTATACGCATGCCAACCTTTCTAACTTCTTGGCATGAGCAATAACCATGGTTTAATGTCACTTTGTGTTACTTATATATACTATTATGATATGATTCTCATACTAAGTTTATGAAATATTTATGATGTAGATATGGTCAATGGAATACTTCCATTGAAAACTTTGTACATTTTCTATATGGAATTGTGAAAAAAATACATTTAAAAAAATAAATGTTAATATATACGTGGATAAATTATTTTGTTTTTCATTATTGTACGGGAATTTTAAATCTTAAATCTTTTAATGTGTAAATTGTATTTTTTTTTTCAATTAAAAAAATTTCTATATATTATAAAGTGAAATTTGAATATAAATTGGGAGAATAATAATTTTTTTTTCACAGTCACTTAAATTAGTATTCATACGTGTGAGCTTCATACTCGATGAAAATTTACTTTTTATGGATAAACAAACATGTTTTCACATTTTGCAAAAAAAATAGAATTAGTATTATAATTACAACCTGCATAATAATGAGCAATTATGATTCCTATTTAGTCACACCACCATTTGCACTATTATGAGCAACTATGCATTATTCAATTCATGTAATTATAAATTATATATTTATACTATGCATAATCCAATATATATGTATAGTTTAATAGAAATAAATGTGAACATATATAAAAATATTGTAGAAAATGGTGATATAAATAGGAATTTTAGAAAGTGATATATATATATTTTTTGGGTTTATGTACAATAAAAAAAATCAGTTTTATTATGTTAAATTTTATTCCAAAGAAATTACATTTTAGCCTTTATTTGTGTGTCTTATAAAAACTTATTATTGTTATTATTGTGCCCTATATAAATCCACTATTGTTATTGTGTATTTTTAGATTATTATTGTTATGTAAACTTTAATTATATTTTGACCCTTTAGATTACTGTATATAGCAAGGAAGTTATGTCATTTGAATCATCCAATAATTGTTCATTTATGCGATGTAAAAGAAGGGTTGCCCCCTCAAAGAAGCGTATTTTCAAGTTATTGATCTATCTTTTCTTCTGCTTTGTGATCTGGTTTCATAACATTTGGCATCAAAGCTCTTGATCCTGGAGTTTCACTGCTTCAAACGAGACATCATGGAAATTTCGCTATAACATTTTTTCTATGAAGCTTCAAACTGTGAAATTGATATCACAAGGATACGAAAATCCTAGGGTTTTACTACTCCAAACAGGACATCGTGGAAATTTTGCTATAAAAAAATTTCTATGAAGCTTCAGAACGTGAAATTGATATCACAAGGATACAAAATCTTGAATAACATTTGGTTAAAATCTTAGATATTGGTTCACTATAGTTTAGGAGATATGGTACAAGTAAGGTATGGTTTCTGGATGCTCCTAAATTATGTCTCAAACAAGTGTCTCAAGTAAAATCATCATAACTTTCGTTTCAAGCATCCAAATTGAATTTCGTAAAAATTAGTTAAAAGTGCACGAAATTTAGTCTCTTGGGTACGATTTTTAGGCCAAAGGTTGAAACAATGACATGTGGAATTCCATAGAAGTTCGCTCCACTGAACCATTCCATAAGCAGGTTATCTTAGCAGATTTGACATAAATTTATCTTGAAGAATCCAATATTGATCTAGCTTGTGGGGGTGGAAAGAGAACACATAGGGCTACAACAAGACGTAATTTCAGACTTTGGGAGCTGAAATCACAAAGTACAACAATTTCAATATTATCCTATCAACATGCTCAAAATCCATTTTTAAAAGGTGTGTATTTTTAATTTTGCATAAATTTTATTTGAAAAATCAATTTGAAGTGATTGAAAGAGCATAGTGAAGAATATTGATCCGAACTTAGACACGAATGCAACAAAATACAAATATAACCATAAATATAAATATGCAACAAAAATAACACTTCATTTCATTAATATCAAAGAACTGAAATATGCTTACAGAAAAAATGGAAATAAACTAGCTCGGGCAATGGTAGCTTATATGTGAGAAGAGATGTGGCGGCTACATGCCTCTTAAATGTGTTATAATGAGGCATGAAAGCCTATTTATTATTCATAAATAACGGAAAACCCTAAACATCTAAAAACTTAACCCTAGGAGATGAAGCGCCAAAACTATGGGCCCCATTTGGGTAAATTGGTACATCAACTTCCCGAGGTCGTAACTTTGGCATACGATCTATGTTTGATGCACACAATACCTCGTTAAAAATATCTATTTGAGGACTACAAAATTCAAGTATTTTTCCCAAAAAACATCGTTTAGGGCCTCAAAATGGCTCTAGAGGTTCAAGACCCGAAAAACTGCAAAAAATAGTGAATTGTGCTATAATTAAGGAAACTAAAAAACTGAAAGAAACAATGTTGGGGGTCTAATTCGAATAGGCAAGTAGTCGCCAATATCCACCTGTACCAGTCCTCCCCCTTAGGAATAAATGGTCCCCATTGTGTTGAGTTCCTCCATGAGATGGGGAAACTTCTGCTAAACTTGATCCCTAGTGAGCCACTTGCCTTATTACAGGAGTTGGTTAGCTTTGACAACCTGATACAATTGAATATTCAACTAGCAAGTATTCTTGATCTATGTTTCCATGATCCGATCAGTGGTGGCCTGTTCCATGGAGTGTGGGTTTCACTTCGTTGGCGTGAGTTGTTTTTCAATGTCGGATGTGTCTAGTAATGATGGAAAGAATGGCTGAAGGCAATCCACATTAAACAATAGGTGCAAGCCAAGGAATGGTGGAATTTTGAGCTTGAAATAATTTTCCCCTACAACCTTCTTGATGGTGTATGGCCCATATTGAAGCGGTCGAAGCTTACAGTGGGGCCCAACGAGGTGCTACTTCTCAAAATGAGCCAAACTTTTTCGCCCACCTGGAACTTGGGTGGCACAAAATGTTGATCTTGTCATTGCTTGTACTTAGCATTGGATTTGTCCAATATGTCTTGTATCTGCTAGAGGATGTGCTGGATTCGCTAAATGAAATTGCTAGCCATGTTGATTTCATATTGTACATGGGCCAAAGTTGCGTGAGTGGCTGCAAATGGTATGGCCACATCGATGGGACATAGTGGCTAGAACCCCAAACCCATATGAAAGGGGATTTGGGCGGTTGAGCTATGGAGAGCTCTGTTGTAGTTGTGTTGGACATAGGGTAGGCTTTCATCCCATGTTCTAGGATGGTTCGAGTTGTACATGCACAAAATGTGTATGATCATCCTGTTGACGACCTTTGTTTTGCCATCATTTTGGGGGTGGAAGGTCGTGGAATTAGTGAGCTTGGTATCCAACATCGACTAGATACTTGACCAAAATTTACTTAGGAACCTATTGTCTCGATTAGAGATAATGGAATGTGGGATCCCAAAGTGTACCCACACTCATTCAAAGAAGAGCTTAACATTGGCTTCTGTTGTGATACTCTTATTGCAGGCTAATAGAATGGTCATCTTAGAGAATCTGTCAACGACCATGAAAGTGCAATCATTTCCAAGCTTAATCGAAGGGAGGCTTGACATGTAATCCATGGATATGGATTCCCAAGGTCGAATAGGAGTCAGTAGAGGGGTATACAATATGATTTTATTCTTGATGTTTGGTTTGGAAATGGCGTAAGAAATGCAAGATCTGATGCACTTCCAACATCTTGTCGAAGGTTCAAGCAATAAAAATACTTTTGTAGCATTTCCACTGTTTTATCTACTCTGAAGTTTCTAGCGAACCTACTGTAGTGAACCTCCAAAATCAACTTGGAACGCCTTCTTGAAGGAACTCAGAGGTGTCCTAGGTGACATAACAGTATATCCTAGAGGTGAAATTTTGGAACTTGCTTGCCTTCTAGGAGTGTTTGCTATGCGTTGTCGAATTCTGGATCACTCTTGTACATATGCGACCACTCTGAATTCTTGTTCCCACAAGAGTCGAGCACAGTGGTCAGTTCCATGACCTGTGGTTAGCTAAGGAAGTTTGCAACATTATCAGTGTTTCCCTTATTGTACTTAATGTTCAAGTGGAACTGTTGCAGGTATGAGGACCATTTCTGATAACGATCATTCCACAACTTCCCTTATGTCTGTATGAACCACAAGGGTCAGTGGTTTGTGTGGATGATCATTTCCTTCCACATAATGTAATAATTCCATTGTCAGCATGCCTTCACAATGGAATACATCTCTTTCTCATAGGTGGGATACTTTCAGACTATGTCTGAAAGTGTCTCACTTTGATATGCCACAGGATGCCCTTGCTGCATAAGAACTGCACCAATAGAATATTCTAAAGCATTTGTCTCGATCTCAAATGGTTCTTGTAGGTCTAGTAATGTGAGAATTGGTTCAGAGCATAGGCGATGCTTCAACTTGAAAAACACCTTTTGTTGGGACTCAAACCAAAATAATTTTTTTTTCACTCTGCCCTTGGTGGCTTGACTCAAAGGCCAAGTGATATGAGAGAACCCCAACATGAACCTATAGTAGTAATTGGAAATACCCAGAAAGTTGCGGAGCTCTATTGGAGTGGTTAGGGTTGGCCAATCCCGAATGAATTATATATTGGATGGATCCACATGCACACCCTTCTTATCAATGATGTACCCCATATATTGAACCTAGGTCATACCAAAAATTCATTTCTCCAAATTGGAACAGAACTTGTGTTGTTGTAGAGTTTTAAGGGATTGTCAAATATGGAAGAGGTGTTGTTCCCAACTCTAACTAAATATAAGGATGTCATCCAAATATACCACCATGAATGAGTTGGTGAAGGGTCGCAATATGTCGTCCATCAGCCTCTTGAAGGTAGCAGGGGAATTTGTCAATCTGAAAGGCATGAAAAATCATTCGAGAAGCCCCTCCTTGGATTTGAAGGCATTCTTCCACACATCGAAGGGTTCAATTAGTACCTGGTGATACCCAGACTTCAATTCGATCCTATTGAAATATTTTCCCCCCTTGAGCTGGTCCAAAATTTCATCAATCTGTGGGATTGGATACCTATTCTAGACAATGATCTTGTTCAAAGCTCGATGGCGAATACAGAGTCTCCAGTTCCCTTCCTTCTTCTATACCAACACGATTGGGCTCCCACAGGGTAATGAACTTGTCCTGATGTACCCTTTATGCACCAACTCCTGAATCTTCCTCTTGATTTCATCTTTCTCCATAACAAAGCATCAATAGATTGGTTTATTAGGCAGCGGCGCACCCAGGGTTAGATCAATGGGGTTCTTGACCTGATATTGTAGAGGTACCATTGTGGGTGAGGTGAAGATGCCCCTGTACTCCTCCATGACCTTGTCCATCTGCTGCTGGCATGCAGAGGAGCCATGTTTGGAGGTCATGGCCACAATATTATTCTTGACTTAAGGGAAAATCATAAGGAATTTTTTTTTTTGTTATGGGAAATGAGCTTACTGCATTTCTTCATAGTGATCAAAGAGATGGTGGTAGGCAGTGCTACCTCCGGTATCTTGTACAAATTATTTCCGAAAGTAATAATAACAATGCGAGGCCTAGACTCATACATAACATGTCGCTTCAACGAGTATGGTTTGCCTAATAATACATCACAAACTTTAAGAGGAGCAACATCACACAGTACCTCATATGTGAAGGGCTTGATGTTGTAGGGAAGGCGAAATTATTGGCTGACGTGAAAATCTTGACCTTGGTGAAGCCACTTGATGGTGTATGGATGTGGGTGTTTTGTGGTGAGTAGGCCCAATTGCTTCACTACATCTGCTGAAATGAGGTTATTTTGGCTTCCGCTGTCGACAATGAACTGCAGCAGAGAACCCTTCACCCACATCTGGGAGTGGAAGAGGTGCTCCCCCTGCTCTGGATCTTCGGCGTCATCCTTTTGCATATTAGTGGTGGCAACAGTGGAACTAGGATTTGCATCAATAATATTCTTTCCTTTTTCATTCCCCTTTTCGGGTTTTGACTTAGAGTTGGACCATGCATTTTATTTGAAAGACTTTATCTCGGCCACCAGTGATTGCTTGGCTCGACACTCACTTGTGTTGGGAGTGGGGCTCTTATGGAACTCACACCACTTTCATGTGTCCTTATTTGTCTTCGTGGTGTTTATCTTTTCTTGTGGCTTTGGTGGGTTGTCCTTGATCACCCCGCCTTGGCTTTTTCCTTTTTTCTACGGTTTGGGGGTGCCTTTCCCTTGCTTAATATTCACAGATCCAAAGTCTCTCTTCTTCTGTTTAAATTTTCGCTCGATCTTGGAAGCATATCAGTATGATGAGCCAAGTGAGGAGACGTCGAGGAACTCCATTTCATCCTGAATGTATCTATGAAAATAACTACGATACTTACACAGTATATGTTTCTCTGAATATTTGATACCAAATTTTGTGCGTAGGGTATGGAATAGATTTGTAAGCTCATGCACATCTTAATCCCTTTGCTTCCACATCATAGTCCATTGTATGTACTTGTCCTCCTAGCTCCCCAAGGGGTAATATTATTCCTTGATTGCATCTCAAAAAGAATTCCAAGTGGGTTCTGCTGAAAACAATTAGGGTTCTCTCTCGTCCCTTTGTTCGCAGTAGGTTTCCCACCAGTCCTTGACATGGGGGGTGGCTTTGAGGAGCACAAAAATAATAATTTCCATATTGGAAAAATCATGAACTAAAAAATATCCTTCCAACATATTTAACCATGTATATTTTGTGTCTGCATCTATCTGGCCTTCAAATATGGGAATGTCAAAGTTGAATTGTACCTTGAAGGGAGTGGCACCTCCAAAGTGTCTGTCGGACAAATATGCGTCACCTATCGACATCCACCAAAGGATCCGGGAAAATTTGTCCATCATCAAACTCCTTTGTTGCTCGTGGGTTTCTTCAAGCAATATTTTGAAAGGATCCCCTGCTACCTTGTCTTTATTTTCTTCTGCCATGGGAGGTCATCGAGGTTGGTGAGACTCGTCTTACAAAGGTTCAACCAGTTTGATCCCTAACTCCTTATACCTTGACCTTGTTGGGTACATGCAAAGAAAAAAAGAGATATAGCAGACTGCTTTGATACCACTGATCCGAACTTAGACAGTAATGAAATAGAATACAAATATAACCATAAATAAATATATGCAGTAGAAATAACACTCATTTAATTGATATCAAATAACTAAAATATGCTTACAGACATAATGGAATAAACTAGCTTGGGCGATGGTAGCTTATCTCTGAGAAGAGATGTGGCAGATACATGCCTATGAATTGTGTTACAATGAGGCTCACATGACTATTTATTATTGAAAAATAATGGATAATTATAAACATCCAAAAACCTAACCCTATGAGATGAAGCACAAAAACTATGTTCCCTGTTTGGGTAAAATGCTATATCAACTTCCTGGGTCGTAACTTTGGCATATGATCTTCGTTTGACACTCACAATACCTCGTTAGAAATATATATCCAAGGACTACAACTTTCAAGTGGAAAAAATGAGTTGAAAACTAATATTTGCCCTGATTTTCCCAAAAAAAATTGTTTAGGTCCACAAAACGACTCCAGAAGTTTGGGACCTGAAAACTTGCCAAAAATAGTAAACTGTGCTACAATTAAGGAAACTGAAAAATTAAAAGAAACAATGGTGGGGGTCCAAGTGGAATAGGAGGGTTTCGACTTGGATGAATTTTTGGATGAATTACGATGAATTACATAGAGCAATTTACTTCACCAATTTCGACCTTTGTTCAGGATATCATCAAATTAGAATGAGGAATGAAGACATTCCAAAAACAACATTCAGAAATCATGAAGGTCATTATGAAATTTTGGTCATGCCTCTTGGCCTTAGTAATGAACCTTTCACATTTCAAGGTTTGATGAATTCCATTCTCAAACCCTTCCCTGGAAAATTTTTGTTAGTATTTATTTATGATATACTAATCTATAACAAGTCTTGCAAGGATCATGTTCAACATGTTGACATGGTGTTGAAACTATTGGAGGAAAAACAATTGTATGAAAAAACCCCCAAATGTTTCTTTGGGGTATAGGAGGTTGAATATTTGGGTCATATTATGTCTCATGAGGTTGTTAAGATAGACCCTAACAAAATTAAAGCCATCAAGGAATGGAAAATCCTGACAACCTTAAGGCATCTTCGAGGATTTATCAGGTTGACATGGTATTATTGCCAGTTTTTCAAGAATTATGTGAAAATAATAGCACCTCTTATGATATTACTGAAAAAATATGCATTTCCTTGGACTCCACAAATAACTAACTCCTTTGAACATCTTAAATAGGAATTTTGTCAAGCTCCAGTCTTATCAGAAGGAAATGTTGGAAATTATACATGCCTTGGAGCAATGGCGCCCTTACCTAATTGGAAGACACTTCAAGGTAAAAAAAAACATGATATTATTAAATACTTCTTGGAACAAATATTATATTCAAACGAGTAACAAAAATGGGTCACAAATATGTTTTATTATGACTTTGAAATCATATTCATCAAATGGAAGAAAATTTTTGTTCATGCAGATTCTCTCTCAACAGAAGATGAGGATGTGGAGGCATTTCTCTGTGTCATTTATATTATCCAACTTGATTGGATAAATGAAGTAAGGGATGAATGGAGGAATGCCGAAGAGTTTTGTACACTCATTCAAAATTTGCAACAAGATCCCAATGCATTTGATACTTTTATCTGGAAAAATGATTCACTATGGTACAAAAATCACTTATATCTATGTAGGAACTCCATATTCAAACAAAAATTTATTTTGAAATTACAGACCTCTCCTATAAGAGGGAACTAAGGATTTGTAAAAACTTACCACAGGGTAAAGAAGGAATTTTTTTAGGATGGCCTTAGATCCGATATTCAGAAATTTGTGCTTGAATGTGATACATAAACTATCATGGATATTCCACTGGACAGTTCATCACAACAAATATCATAATATTATATTAAAAATATAAGATTGTACACTATTATAGTTTCATTAAACTTTAAGATATGTATATTTAAATATAATTAGTGCATGTAGTCAAATTATGCAGAAAAGTAGATAATGAAAAAATAAGCTCATTCACACATAAGACACAACATATGCTCTCTGGGAAACTGTTTCAGGAGAAAACACAACTAGAAGATGAGGTTGCTTCACTTTCTTTCTATGTCTAGAAATTTGGTTGTAGGTACAAAAAAGTAATGTGTGTGGCCCATGTGCTGCTACAATGCATAGAGCCTCTCCGTGTTCTCTAAATCCTATCTCTCCTCACTATATTTGCTCAGCTATGAAACAAAATTCTCTTGAAAGAATGGAATGCCTCTTCCTCCTAGTGACACAGTTATAACACAACCCGATAGCCTACTAGTGGTTAATTTTAACTACTTCAACTCTTAACTAGAGTTAAAATATAGACTCTTATAGACTATTTTACATCACAAACACATGTATAGCCTCTTTTCCATGAATAATGGGGGCTGACACGACATCCTCTCGAACTATAGGTGTCAAAACAGGAAGGTCAACTTCTAAGTGGCATAAATTTTGCATACAAACTCTAATAGAAGCACTT
Organism: Pinus albicaulis; assembly: GCA_034641835.2. Classification (NCBI taxonomy): domain Eukaryota; kingdom Viridiplantae; phylum Streptophyta; class Pinopsida; order Pinales; family Pinaceae; genus Pinus; species Pinus albicaulis. Next base: position 1,629,291,545 of record CM076575.1, read on the forward strand.
CTTGCATCGTTGGAAAGGTTTATGTGTGTAGAATAACATGAAAATTCATGGAACTAAAGTGATACATTTTTACCTCCAAAAAATGTCATTTTATGCCTCAAAATACTCCCGTAAGGTTTCACACCATGTTTCACCAAACTAGGTCCCACCGGTGAAAACAGTCCCGTGAGATTATTCCTCCACTTTTTCCACTCCAAATGCATTGAGATGGATGAAAAAAAATATAATGATCCATTTTGGATCACACCTCCCCATTTTGGGAGGATTTTTGTCCCCAAAATATTTTATTAAATGGCGTGAGGAAAATTTTCCTCCACCTTCTCTCTGGTGTACCATTTAAATTTTCCCAGAAATTGTCCCTTCAACCCAATATGACAAAGATCAGGCTGCCTCTATCTTGTAGTTCTATACCTCTTCTCCAAAACTGTATCTTCTTTCAAATCTGCCTTAGCATCTGGTGCCAAATCCTCCACAGATGGTAGGACCCATTTCTCTTCCTAATCTAACATGGAAGGCTCACATAGTTACAAATTCTCTACATTCACAACTGAGTAAATGCACATATATGGTGGTAAATTGTGTCGATATGAATTATCACCCACATTTTCTAGTATCTCAAAGGGACCATACCTTGGAGCCTTGATTTTATTACCAGACCCCTAAAGCCTCTCCTTGTTCAACTATACCCATACTTCGTCTCCCACCTTAAATGATTTCTATGTTCTGTGTTGATAATGCTTGGCCTTATACTTTTCTAGTGACTTATGCATTATTTTTTGAACCTATAGATGGATCTTCCTGATCTTATCTATAAAATTTTCAGCCCTCAAAGCATATCCTATAAGATCTTCCCTCATTCCTTGTTGCCCATATGCAATATCCAAGGGTGAAGGCGGAAAATATCCAAAACAAGTCTCAAATGGGGACTTTCCTGTAGAAGTATGGATTGATCTATTTTAGGAATTTATATGTATACCATATTTTCATCCTATATCTTTAGATTATTTTGGTTGTATCCCCTCAGAAGCTGCACCAAAGTCCCATTGACTACTTCTTTCTTCCCATCTCGTTATGGATGGAATGTTGTAGATCCCTTAAACTTTGTATCCATCTTCTCCCACAATGTAGTCCAGAATGAACTGAGAAAACTTGTATCCATGTCTGAAATGATGCTACTTGGTATCCCAAACTGCACCTACACCTATCCAAAAAAAAAATTTGTTGCTTCTTGTCCACTGATGGTATTTTTACAGGGCATCAGGACACACATCTTGCTGAACCTATCAACTACCAAGAATATATAGTCACGTCCCTTCCTGGTTATCAGTAAACCTCCCACAAATTCCATGGAAATTATTTCCCAAGGATGAGTAGGTAAAAGTAAGAGATTATATAGACCTTGTTTCTTATTGCTAGTCTTGCTAGTACAAGAAAGCATGCATCCTCTTATGAACCTAGCTACCTTCTCTTACATCTTGTGCCAATACACATACCTTTGTAAGTTAGCCATGGTCTTCCCTAAACCAAACTTCCCTGCAACCTTGGAGGTGTGAGACTCTCTAATTAGCTACAATCTCTCACCTATAGGAGCACATATCTTATCCAACCTATAGATTAATCGATCCTAGAGATGGTAGTCAACGGTGTTGTCGCTATCGTGCACATGAATATGACTTTGCAACTGCTGATACACCTCCTAGAAGTCCTCATCTTTTGAATATGCCTCTTTGTATGCATCATGGGTGAATGAATCCATGTGCATAATATTCCCCAAAAGATGTGATTTTTAATGTGGGTGGCATTGAAATCATGTCAGCCAACTTGTTTGTATTTCCCTTCTTACACTTTATCACCAAAGAAAATTTTGTAAAAAACCCATCCACTTATAATGCCTACTTTGCTATAGCATACTCTGGGCCTACAAGTACTGTAACGACTGGTGATCTGTGTGGATTACTATCTCCTTTCCCATTAGATAATTCTTTCACTTCTTCACAACTTGCACCATGGCATAAAGCTCCTTATCATAAGTAGGGTAGTTAAGAACTTCCCTATGAAATACTTCAAAATGGTAGAAAACGAGCCTTAATCCTTGCATCAAGATAGCTCCCATATCATAGCCACTCACATATGTCTCCACTTCAAAGGGTTGATGCAAATTTGGTTATGCCAGAACTGGTGCTTGACTAGCCTTCTTCTTTAGTTCCTCAAAAGAATTCTGCTGACCTTTTCCCCACTGTAAACACTTGCCATTTTTTGTTATGGCATGGAGCAGTGTTACTACCATTGAAGACGAGGCTATGAATTTCCTCAAGTACTCTTCTACCCCAATGAAAATATTGACCTCATAAAAATTAGTAGGAACTAACCACTTCATGATGGCCTCCTTCTTGGAAGGATCTATCTTCATCTCTCCTCCACCGATCACATACCCCATATACACCAAATATTGTTGCACAAACTCACACTTTTTAAGATTTTCTAGTAGTTGGTGCTTCTTCAATGTTTCCAACACCTATTTCAAATTTGAAATATTCTCCTTCTAGGTAGCACTATATACCAGTATATCATCCAAATAGACAATAACAAATGAATCTATAAAATGGTGCAATACATCATTCATTAATATCATAAATGTAGTTGGTGCATTGCATATGCCAAATGGCATAAATAACCACTCATACAAACCTTGCCAGTTTTTGAAGGAAGACTTCCATGTATCTTCTTCTTTGACTCAAACATCATGATATCCAGATTTCAAGTCCAACTTGGTGAAGTACTTTTCTTGCTACAACTGATCCAAAAATTCATGTATCCTCGGCAAGGGGTATCTGTTCTTCAGCATGATTTTTTTCAACACCTTGTAATCTATACAAATATGCCAAGTCCCATCCTTATTTGGAAAAATCATGATGGGTGACCCACATCGTGATGTACTCGGCTGAATGACACCCTATTTTAGTAGCTGCTACACCTATTTTCTTACATCCAGTGCTTCTATAACAGACTGCTTGTATAGCCCAATATTTGGCAATGGAGAGTTTGGAAATAGCTGGATCTCATGCAAAAATTCTCTCATAAGTATTAACCATTTAGGCTCTCAGAACACATCCTTGTATGTCTATAGCAAATCCTTCATTTTTTGTTTTTATTTCTTATTACACCCCTCCAGGGATGTCTTGGCTCTTATTGACTCTTCTTCAGACTGAATTTCTCTTAAAAAAATAAAACATAATTCTTGTTGGAGTGATCAATTTATTGGCTTAGTTGGCACTTACTACTGAAATTTTCGACTCCCTTTTGTCCGCATTGATGATAAACGATTTTATATCCTTGATGAGTCAGTATGATTGAATCTCCTCATGCATATTGCATCTCACATGTACATGTGTTACCCGGATAAATCCTCTTGTGGACAAGAGAAATATCCCTAATATCCCAACAAATAACTAGAAAAAATTAGACATATGAACACCTCTTTCCCTAAGCTATTAGCATTCAGATGATCAGAACTAGAAAAGAGAGGACAATGCTCTTACCTTTCAATGAGATGTTTGTTGAATAATTTTCTTTTTGTCCCAAATAATTCCTTCAATATTAAGAAGAAACATGCAATCACAAACATGCAAAGAATCAAAAGCATCTGCAGTATGTAATAATCCAAATACTAGCTTAAATTAATGATCAAGAAGATTAGAATTGTAATTCTTTTAATGAATATGAAGACAACACAATGAGAAAAAGTATCCAAATGTATTATTCAGGAATATAAAAATCAATCTTACAACTAAGCCTTCATGTCATACAGATTCCTCCTGTATTCCTTCCCAATATTTCTCCTTGGTTTAACAAGCTTTCCACTCTAGAATGACTAGCATAAGATTATCATAAGTGAACACCCTAGCCCTAAAGTTTTAGCTCAATTTATAGGAGAAACTGATGAAGTTTTAGATCCACCAATAGAGGGGTTTGATCCACGAATGAGGGGATTAGGGTTCCTTGATCCAAGGGGATAAGCTCCATGATTGGAGGGATTTAACTCGAACTGGTGCAACTCAGAGGTTTTAGGTTGGAATAATATGTGCCCAACTATGCTTCTAGAAGTTAATTTTCACCTTTACTTTACTTTAAATGAGGTGTGTTTTAACGGGAAACAAATCGCATAAGTCCACATGGAAAATTAGTAATATCCACGTGTGCGCGGGAAGTGACCACAAAAAGTACGCAGGCCATATTTAAGAGTATTTAAGAGCTATTTTCCCAGTTTCTAAGACTTGGTTAAGGAATATAAATGTTTGAATTCTAAGGAAGCATGATCATGGATGGTGATAAATCCATATTGACCGTCAAATTTCATGGTTACAAAATTATTTGTAACAACATGTATGGACTCCCAAACACCACTCCACATACATCAAGGGGAACCACATCCTGATCTACTTCATCAATAAAATCAACACTGATAGAAAATATAATTTTTCACTATTTTGTTGCCTTCAAATCTACATCCTTATTTAACCATCCCACTGGATATGGGTTTGCATTATCAAAAAATTATAGCCCAACTTCTTGACCATCTCCACTGCAATGATATTTTCCTGCGATCCCAACTCAAACAGAGCATCAATATTTGTCATCTTGACTTGTATCTTTATATGGAAGAGTTTGGTTATTTCTTTCTTTTCCTATTGTTGAAGGCTACTCAGATTCACCTCCTTATGTACTGGTGCACAAATGATCTTTTCATCCACATCCGAGCTTATTTCAACTTGGTTTCTCGAATTAGTGACCATGAGATTCTTCTTCGTATTATTTTTCTTCTTGTTCTTCGGGTTTAGGTTTGGATGCAACTTCCAACACTTCTCCTATCTATGGCCATCGATGTTGCAGTGGTTGTTGAGATCTTTGCACTAGTGTGTTGTGGCTGCCATATTTTTATCTTTTCCCCATTTTTTCTTCTTCTTACCTAGGATTATAAGCTTCATTTTTCTCCTTCTTCTTTGATCCACTTGATTGCGCTCCTTTCGAGCCTATGTTCTCCAGGTACTGTGCCTGTACACAATCCTCATCCACTGATTTTGGCTTGAATAACATCACTTTCTCACGCAGATGGCGTTGTAGACCCCAAAAATACTTGAGGAGTACATATGGGTTCTTTGGAGAGATACCTAACATTATAGTCATCTTTTTGAATTCTATGGTGTACTCCTGCATGCTTTGGCCCAAATTTTTTCCTGAAGTAATGCCACTGGATCCACTGGTCCTCCATGTACCCAATGGGATAAAAATGTGACTTAATGATGGTTTTTAAATATTCCCACTTAGTCACTGGAAGTTTTCCCTCCAACCTCAGGGTTTTCTTATGTTTCTCCCACCAAGTTAGTGCATGGCCCTCTAATTTCACCCGCGTGAATGAGATTTTTTGTCATTTCTCAACCTGATGGATGTTGAAATCAAATTTCAGCTGTTGCAACCATTGGTTCGGATTTAGAGCATCGATATCGTCATGGTATGTCTTGATATCAACTATTGATTCCATTTTAAAATAGATATTGATTCAAAACACTCAAAGCAGGTTGATATTTTCTAGGTTCTTTCTTCGGATAGTTCTCTGTTTCTCCTTGATATTTTGATCCCCGTTCAAATATGTCCTTTGCATTCAAACCCTCTTCTTCTCCAAATATCCCCAGATTGTTATTAAAAGTGGCCATGAGGAGGCTTAAATTGTATTTGATATCTATGAATTTTTTTTCCATCCTCTTAAGCCTCACCTCTGCATGATCATGAGGTTCATTTACAGATTCGTTGCCCATGATTAGGGTTTTATGATTTTCGGCCCCACCGATCTAGATCCTTGAAATATAAAAAAAAATGAAAATAAACCTTCTATGATACCAAATAATCCGTAAACTGTCATGAATATTCCACTGGGTATTTCGTCACAACAGATTTGATAATATTATATTAAAAATCCGAGATTCTACAGTATTGAATTTTTATTAAACTTTAAGATCTGTAGATTTAACTATAATTAGTACATGCATGCAAATAGAAATTATGAAGAAAATTATATAATTAAAAAACAATCTCACTCACACATAAGACACAAGATATTCTCTCTGGGAAACCCTTTTAGGAGAAAGCCCCGCTCGAAGGTGAGGTCTCTTCGCTCTCTTTCACTGTCTGGAAATATGGTTGCAGGTACAAAGAAGTAATATCTATGGTGAATAGACTACTATAGTGCACATCTCCTCTCTCTGTGCTCTACCTCCTATTTCTCCTAGATATATTTTCTCAACTGTGGAACAAAATTCTCTTGAAAGAATGGAATGTCTCTTCCTCCTAGTGGCTTGGTTATAACACAGACTGATAACCTACTAATGGTTAATTTTGACAACATAAAATCTTAAATAAAGTTACAATATAGAATATTATATAGTATTTTTACATCAAAAAACGTTTCTATCCCATTTTCCATGAATAATGGGGGCTGGCGTGACATCCTCTTGAACTATAGGTGTGAAAACGGGAATGTCAACTTCTGAGTGGCATAAATTTTGCATGCAAGCTCTGATTGATGCACTTCTTGCGTCGTTGGAAAGGTCTATGTGTGTAGAATATCATGTAGAAATGTTTCACTAAAGAGGAAAATTTTTACCCCCAAAAAACGTCATTTAATGCCTCAAAACACTCCCAGAATATTTCATACCTTGTTTTGTCAAACTAGGTCCTGCCAGTCAAAATGGTCCCATGAACTAATTACTCCACTTTTCCAATCCAAATGCATCGATATGGATGAAAAATAATATAATGATCCAATTAAAATTATATTTTTGGTTTTCCAAAAAAAAAAATTCAAGTCAATTAAACCCCAGGTCTTTTACAACCATTATCCATTCCAAGTCAGCATTGGGAGGAGGTCTCAATGGAATTTATCACAGGTCTACCCAAGTCTAAAGGAAAGAGTTTCATCATGGTGTTATTTTAAATAATTAACAAAGTATGCACACTTTTGTGTGTTATATCATCCTTTCAAACTTAGTACAGTTTCTACTGAATTTGTGGAAAGAGTTCAAAAGTTATGTGGAACCCCAAAGATTATTGTAAGTGACAGAGATCCCATTTTCACTGGAAACTTTTGGAATTTTTTTTTCTTGTCTTGGTACTCAATTGGATTAGAACTAATCTTATCATCGTCAATATGATGGGAAAACTAAGATAGTGAACAATTTTTTGGAAGGATATCTTTGTTGCTTTGTATCTGATAAAAAAGCACAATGGGTCAAGTGGTTACTTCTATCAGAATGGTGGTATAACACTTCCTTCCATACCACAGCAGATATTAACCCATTTATGGTTATTTACGAATATCATCCACCATCCATCACATCATCTCTAAGAGATAGTTCTAAGGTTCAAGGAGTGGAAGATCACATTGATCATCAACAACAAGTTCTCCAATTCTTAAAGAATTTTTCGAAACTAGTGCAAAATCGAATGAAGCAACAAGCAAATCAACATCGTAGTGAAAGAAGTTTCGACATGGGTGATTGGTTATTTTTAAGGCTACAAACATATAAAAAATGTCACTCAAGAAATATAAGAAGGATAATAAATTATAACCAAAGTACTATGAACCTTATAGGGTATTGCAAAATATTGGTACTATGGCATACAATTTGAAGCTAACTGCATCTTCACAAAAAAACTAATTTTTCATGTTTCATGTTTGAAGAAGGTTATATGTGAGAAGCCTCCAATTCACACTATATTTACATAACTTTATGAGGAATGAAAAATCATATTGGAGCTTGAAAAAATCACAGAAACAAGAATATGGAAGCTACATAATTAATCAATTTCAGAGTATCTCATTAAGTGGAATAACTTACCTACTAAAGATTCCACATGGGAGGATAAGTATTTTATACAGAAGCATCCAAAAATACTCAAGCATTGAGGACAACACTTTTTTGAAGGAGATGTGTGTGTTAGGTCCTTATAATACTAGTGTAGCCCTCATATTTTTATTGTTGTGCCCCATAGAAGCCCACTACTTTTATTATTGTACCCCATAGAAACCCATTATTGTTATTGTGTACCCTTGGATTATTATTTTTATGTAGACCCTAATTATATTTTGACCCTTTAGACTCCTAAATATACTAAGGAGGTATTTTCATTTGAATAATTGAATAATTGTTCATTTATGTGATGTAAAAGTAGGTTTCCCCCTCGAAGAGGCTTATTTTCAGGTCGTTGATCTATATTTTCTTTTGTTTTGTGATCCAGTTACATAACATAGTTTAGTTGTTAGGTCCCTATAATACTAGTATAGCCCCTTATTGTTATTGTTAGTGTATCTCACTTAATGTTATTTTTGTGCCCGTGTAGTCCCCATAGTGTTATTATTTCCCCCCCATAGAAGCCAACTATTATTATTGTTGTGCCCTTACATTATTATTGTTGTGTAGGCTCTGATTATATTGTGACCCCTTAGACTCCTATATATAGAAAGTAGGTTTTTTCCATTTGAAATCATCCAATAATTATTCATTTATGTAATGTAAATAATTTTTCCCCTTCGAATATTTTGATTTACAAGTCGTTGACCTATATTTTCATCTGTTCTGTGAGTTGGTTGCATAACATTTGGTATTAGAGCTTGGGATTCTACTAGGGTTTCTCTTCCTCAAACATGCCATCTTGGAATTTTCTTTATAACATTGTTTGTACGAGGCTTCAGAAGCTGAATTTTATATCACGTGGAGAATAAATTGTGATGAACACCGTGTAAAAATTTTAGACCTTGGTTCACAATAGTTTTGGACATATGATCTGTGGAAGTTAGGGTTTTTGCAGGCTCCATAATTTCATCTCAAACAGGTGACCGAGGGAAAATCATCATAACTTTCGTTTCAGACATTAGATTTGAATTATGTAAAAAGTGGCTGCCAGTTCAAGGAATATAGTTTCTTGTGTATCTATTTTAGAGCCAAAGGTCGAAAATTTGACACGTGGCATGTCGTACAAGTTTGCTATAGTGAACTATTCCATAATAATTAGGTTATTGTGGTAGATCAGGTATAATTTTGTCTAGAAGAATCCAAATTAGGTCTGAACTCTGGCATTAGAAAGACGACTTAAAGGGATACTAAAATATGGAAGTTAAAATCATGGGGATCTGAAATCATAGGTTCAATATCGAGCTCCTCAAAAGCAAGAAAAATTTATGTTTTTCTTTTTTTTTAATTGCAGAAATTTTGTTTAAAAATCCAGTTTGAAGTGATTCCAAGGGCATATTGAAGCATTGATATCAATATTGGGTTCTATAATTCCTCCCAAAGATAATTCCACACCAATTAATCCCTTATAAATATCTACTATGACACATGAAGAGGAAGAAGTGCAACATGATATATCAAAATTACGAGACCAAGTACAACAAATGTTGCTCTCACAAAAATTAATAAAAAATGAAATGGAAGCTATAATGGATGATTTGAAGAAATGTGTGGAAGCTAATATGTATGGAATGGAAGCTAAGATAGATGTGATAGAAGAAAAACTGAAATGAGACATGGAATACATGAAGAATGATCTAAAAGAAGACATGGAAGGTTTGAAGGAAGGTTTGACAAAGTTGCTACAAGAAATGATTCCTAATGGAAAAAAGGTAGTAGTTGAAACTCATTATGAGAACAAAAGAAATGTTAATAATGATTTCATAGACTCTAATTTTGGATTTAATACCCAATATATTCCCAAGATAGATATGTGGAAGTTTTATGACAAGGATCTGGTAACATGGATACTACAAATGGAGCAACATTTTGATCTCCATAATGTGTAAAACACACAAAAGGTATGCATTGCAACTTTATATTTAGAGCTAAATTAGTATGTATGGTATCGATGGATTTTTTCTCATAAAACACTTTTCACTTGGTCATTTTTTATGTAGGAAATGTTATCACATTATGACGATACAAAGAGAAACACCTTCTATAGCTAATTGATAAATCTCAAACAAAAGGGGTCAATGGCAGAGCACATTGAGGACTTCCAAAAATTGAATATCATGGTAGCAGATATTCCAGAGGAGCATATGATTAATGTATTCATATGGAATTTAAAGGATGACATCCAACATGAGGTTCGTCTTTGGGAACCTGATTCATTGGAAAAGGAATTCAGGGTGGCAAGCAAAGTTGAAAGAAAAATTATGGCAAAAATGAGGTCTACCAATCACAACTATAAATATGGAAATGTTGTTTCTCCTAGCCTTCCAAAACATACAAGGTTTCCACCACAAAAATTGGAGGAAAAAAGAGAAAAAGGTCTTTGTTATATTTGTGATATCAAATACATTAAAGGTCATAAGTGCGTTGGGAAGAAATTATTTTACATTGATTGTGAAGAGAAGGAACAAAAATAACAAGAAACATAAAAAGAGGAGGATATACACCAGGAACCAACCCCAGAGAAGGAAGAAATGAATCCAACCATATATAGTAGTGCATTGGCAAGAATTACCACTCCTCAAACTCTCATGATAGAAGGATATATCAAGAAAAAAAAGGTAATAGTTTTGATTGATTCGGGTAGTACACAAAATTTTATTCATTTTAAGATAGCCAAGGAATTGAATTGCTTCCTATATCCAACACCAGAATGTCAAGTTCTTGGATGCGGGTGATGATGCAGAGGTTTAAGGCGATGGGACGGGAGAGTGGAATAATGGGAAGCCATATGCCAACCTGCCTTGAAGCTATCATTCAGTTAATAAATTGGTTTGTTCAGAGTTTAATGCATTTAACTCCTGGCACTCATTACAACCTCGCCTCTGATTCTCGAGACCATTTCACACGCCGCGACTTGGCTATGTCTTCGGCTCAAATTATGAAGGTTTACTGCAAAGGACTCACTGTAGCACGGTATATTGGGTTGATAGCATGGAGCGCGGTTTTGGTTCAAGCAGAACTCCCCTGCCTGTAAAGCTGTGCTGCACTCTGGAGGCCAGGATTTCTTCCGCGCACTCTGTGACTGGCAAGAGAACCAGTCTCAATTACTGTTTGGAGTTAGGAGATAGCCTCCACTACTCTCTTGCAGGCTCTTGCATGTTAGCTATGGTTACTTTTCCTCCTCAAACGCCCCTATCTTCTGTCCTTCATTTGCCTCCCCTCACTGCTATCTCGTCTGAGGAAATGTCGCATCTAAGGCATAGAATGCAGTGTAGAAGGGGTTCCAGCAGACACCAGATTCAGCGTTCCCCCACCACCTCCAGCACCTCCTCTGCGTCTTCTTCAAATTCCGACAGCCTTTCTAGTGCTCATAGAGGTTGTCTTCACTGCTCGGGGCACAACTTTCGTTCCCCCAATTCTCCGATTCCGCCTGCTCATCCCCACACTGTGAATTTTTCTTTCAACGGCTCTCTTAATCATCCTAAAGTGACGGCTTCCATCATAGTCGTCTTTCAGGAAACACCTCAGGAAAGGACTCCCTGCTCTGGCAGGGCGGAATGCAGCACCGAGGGAGCTCAGTTTTCGGGGCAGAATGTTGGCAAGAAGCTTACTGACAGCATGGACTTTCCAGATTTGGAGGGCAAGGCCACTCAGGACAATGCTTGCAAAGACACAGCTGGACAACCTAGTAACCAACAGGAAGTGGTGAAAGACGATTATGCTAAGCAGGTCCATCCTCCTTCACCAGGGAATATGGTTACTTTAATGGATGACCTTCTCTTGGCTGAAGGGGATCTCAGATGCAGCTTGGCCTCGCAGGAACAGCTGAAGATGAACACTGCGCCTGCAGGGCATGCGAGCAAGAAGCTGAATACTGGAAGTCAAGTGAGCGAGATGAAGAATGCTGGAGGTCAAGCGAGCGTGGTGCAGGTTCCTTTTGCAATCGAGAAGGTGATTCATTCAATTGCAGACCTGTACAAGGATGACGGGGAACCAGATGAACTCTGGTGCAGGGTCATTGAAGAAGCTCCTCATGAGTAGCACCACCCTCTCTATCTGTGTTTTGTGCTCTGTCTCGGCCCTTTCTTCAGGGCTAGTTCATGTTTGTTATGTTGTTTATGTTTCAGTTTTTGTTAGCTATGATATCAAAACTCAGATCTCCATGTCTCCCCTGCATGGGATTTTTCTTGAAAAACACTTAGCACTGGTTTCCCAAGCAAAGGGCAGTGTTCAACAATGGTTTTTTGTTCAAAATGCCACTACACCGGGCAAGGATATGGTTAAAGCCTGCTGTAAATAATTTTCATTGTTAATAGATTACGTTTACTTAGAAAAAAAAAACACCAGGATGTCAAGTGATGTTTTCAAATGGAGGAACTATAAATTGCTCAGGAAAGTGCCATAATATCAAGCTAACCATAGGGGAATATATATTGAATATTTCATTGCTTTCTATTCCAATGGGTGGTGTTGATGTTGTACTAGGAGTCCAATGGTTACAATCTTTGGGGACTATAGCGTTTATTTTTCAAGAATTTTTCTTGAAATTTTTTTGGGAAGAAAAGAAGTTGAATTATGGGGTATCACAGGGAAAACAGGAAAGATAATCATCTCTAATGTCATGAAAAAGCTTCTAAATAAAGGAAAAAGAGGCGTAATTGCACAATTATGCTCACTACAGGTTCAAACATCGAAATCCTTTATTTCTCCAGATCTCCAAAATGTCTTGGACAATCATTTCAAGGTGTTTGAGACTCTTAAAGGCATCCCACCTATTTGTGATCATGATCATGCTATTCATTTGATTCCAGGAAATTTTCCTCCAAATATTAGGTCTTACAGATATCCCTATGCCCAAAAGAGAAAAATTGAACGTATGACTGCATAAATGCTAGAGGCTGGTATAATTCAACCTAGTCAAAGTTCTTTCTCTGCTCCAGTAGTATTGGTGCACAAGAAGGATGAATCATCGCGCATGTGTCTAGATTATAGGAAGCTCAATAAGCTCACTATTAAAGATAAATTTCTCATTCCTATCATTTATGAATTGTTGGATTAATTACATGGATAAATTTACTTCACCAAGTTGGATCTTCATTCAGGTTATCATCAAATTAGAATGAAGACTGAAGACATTCCGAAAACAGCATTTAGAACTCATGAGGGTCATTATGAATTTTTGTTCATGTATTTTTGCATTACCAATGCACCTTCTACATTTCAAGGGTTGATGAATTCCAATTTCAAACCCTTTCTTAGAAGATTTGTGTTAGTATTTTTTGATGATATACTAATCTACATCAAGTCTTGGAAGGATCATGTTCAACATGTTGACAAGGTGCTCAAACTATTAGAGGAGAAACAATTATATGAAAAACCTCCAAATGTTTCTTTGGAGTACAGGAGGTGGAATATCTGGGTCATATTATATCTCATGAGGGTGTTAAGGTAGACCCTAAAAAAATTAAATCCATTAAGGAATGGAACATCCCCACAACCCTAAAGCATCTGCGAGGATTTCTCAAGTTAACAGGATATTATCGCAAGTTTGTTAAGAATTATGGGACAATAGAAGCACCTCTAACAACATTATTGAGGAAATATGCATTTTCTTAGACTTCGTAAGAAACTAAGGCCTTTGAAAATCTTAAAGAGGCAATGTTCCAAGCACTAGTCTTAGCTATGCTAGACTTCAAAGAAACCTTTATTGTGGAATGTGATGCCTCAGGAAATGGAATTAGTGATTTTTTAATGCAAGAAGGAAGACCCATTTCTTTTGAAATTCATCTAATCAAAGGAAAGTATTTACATAAAGCTATTTATGAGAATGAAACGTTGGAAATACTACACGCACTAAAAAAATGGTGAACTTACTTAATAGGAAGAAAATTCAAGGTAAAAACATATCATTATAGTCCTAAATACTTTTTGAAAAAAAGAATATCTTCAAAAGAGCAGAAAAAATGGGCCACAAAGATGTTGGGTTATGACTTTGAAATCATGTACAAAATAGGGAAGGTAAATGTTGTTGGAGATGCAATTTCAAGAAAGGATGAGGACATGTAAGCATTACTTTGTGCCATTTCTATTATCCAACCAGATTGGATAAACAAAGTAAGGGAGGAGTGGAATAATGGAAAAGAAGTGTGGAAACTCATTCAAAAGTTGCAAAAAGATACCAATACATTTGATACATTTAGATGGAAAAATGATTCATGATGGTAAAAAGATTGCTTATATATTTGTAAGAATTCCCAACTAAAAAAAACAATCTTTTGGAATTGCACACCTCTCCCTTATGAGGAGACTTTGAAATTTTAAAAACTTACCACAAGGTCAAGAAATATTTTTTTTTGGGATGGCCTTAAATCTGATATTCAAAATTTTGTGGTAGAATGTTTGGTCTAACAACAAAATAAACTTTAGACAATTAAGACTTCGGTTCTGCTACAACCTTTATCCATTCCAAGTCAACATTGGGAGGAGGTTTTAATGGATTTTATCATAGGTTTACCCAAGGAAATAGTGTCATCATGGTGGTAGTTGATAGAATTATCAATTATGAACACTTTTGTGCATTATCTTATCCATTAAAAGCCATTACAGTTGCTATTTCATTTGTGGAAACAATTCAAAAGCTACATGGAAAATAAAATATTATTGTAAGGGACAAAGAGCCCATTTTCACTGGAAATTTTTGGACGAAATTATTTTCTTGTCTGTGTACTCAACTAGATCATAACTCATCTTATCATCATCAATTTGATGGGAAAATTGATATAGTGAACAAATGTTTGGAAGGATGTCTTTGTTGTTTTGTATCTAATAAACAAACATAATGGGTCAAGTGGTTACCTCTGGCTAAATGGTGGTATAACACTTCCTTCCACACTGCAGCAAAAATAACCCCATTTATGGCACTTTATGGATATCATCCACTGTCCATCACATCATATTTAAGAGAAAATTCTAAGGTTTAATCAGTGGAATATCACATCATGCATCATCAACAAGTTATCCAATTCTTAAAGGATAACCAAACGTTGGCGCAAAATCGAATGAAACAACAAGCATACCAACATTGAATCGAAACGGGTTTTTGATGTAGGTGATTGGGTGTTTTTACAGCTACAACCATACAAACAAATGTCCCTCAATAAAGCTAAGAAGGATAATAAATTATCTTCAAAGTACTATGGTCCTTACAAGGTGTTGCAAAATATTAGTACTATGGCATACAAATTGGAGCTTCCAACATCTTCCCAAGTGCACCCAGTTTTCCATTTTTCATGCTTAAAGAACGTTATAGGTGAAAAAATCCCAGTTCAAACAATATTTCCAGAACTTGATGAGGAAGGAAAAATCAGATTGGAACCTGAAGAAATCACTGAAACAAGAACTTGACAGTTATGAAATTGATCAATTTTAGAGCATCTTATCGATTGGAGTAACTTAGCCGCTGAAGATTCCACATGGGAGGATGAGAATTTTATATCGAAGAATCCAAAAGTACTCAAGCATTGACGACAACACTTTTTTGAAGGAGAGGGGCATGCTAGGTCCCTATAATATAGTATATCCCCCTTATTGTTATTGTTGTGCTCATGTAGTCCCCATAGTGTTATTATTGTGCTTTTAAAAATTTCCTTTATGACCTAAAGACTTACCTTACTTTTTTAACAATTGAAAATATCCCATGACCCACCCCACTCACAAAAATACTCTTAATGGCACCCATATCCACTTGGAGGAAAAATATCCCATAGAAAATGAGTGTGCCATGGCTAGAGGCTTCATGCATGGTGTTGGAGCCAAATAGTATTTCATTAATGCCTAGGGTCCTAGTTTCTTCCCATAACCACATTCAAAACCATAGACCCATTTTTTTAGCCTCTTAATTCCACCCAAATCCCCAATTAGAGGTAAAAATATTGCCTATAGAGGGCCTATGTGGTGCTTTGACACCTTATTCTTTGTGCTTGATTGAAAAATCTCCAGTTAAGCAATAAGGCTCTTAGTTTCCTCCCTTAACCACGGTAAATGATGTAAGACCTATTTATGGAAATAAAAACTTTTAATGGCATACATATCTCTACTTAAATACTAAATATCCTCTAGAGGATGCATATGATGTGGATAATGGCTTCATTCATGGTGATTGAGCTTGATAAGTTCCATTTAGAGCATAAGTCCTTTCTTGTCTTTTCATGGCCATTCAACCCTTGCGACTCATCGATTCTGCATAAAATCTATTTATGGCACCCATGTTCTAGTTAGAAACAAAATATACCATTCCAAGGGATTATTTGGTAGTTTAAAGTTGTATTCATGGCTCTTGACCTTGAGAAGCATTGTTTATAACATAAGGCTCTTGATTTCCTACATTGATAGTGGCCAAGAGCCCAAGATCTATTTTTGGCATGTAAAACCTCCCAATGGCACCAATGTACACACTTTGAAGTTAAATATCCCATAGGAAGGGCTTATGTGCTAGCTTGGGACCTTATTCATGGTTATTGAACATGTGTATCTTTGTTAATGGATCATGCCCCTTATTTTCCTTCCTTAACCATGGTTAACTAAGATCCATTGGTGGTGTGAAAAAACCTTCTAATGGTGCCCATATCCTACTCAAAGGCCCACGATCCCCTAGATAGGGCCTCTACAATGGTTCAAGGAATCATTCAGGACACATTAGCTTGAGAATATATATGTCGGACCTAATATTCTTGTATCACATCCCTAACCATGGATATGTTGAAAAATATGTTGTCATTGATTTCAAAACTAGGGGGAGCCAAATATGGGCACATGAGACCCTTTTGATATATGATACGAGAAGACCCAAAGCTAAGGGGGATCTAAGATATAATTGATACGAATCAAAGGAATAGTAGGACCCAAGTTAGGTTTGGACCAATTCAATAGGACTAGTGCTAAAGTTCGCTCCTTGAAGTAATCATTGAATCTACGATCCCTAATTGTTGAAGAGGTCCAATATCACTATAAATATCCAGGATGGAATAATTATTTAAGACATTATGTATGAGAGAAAATGTATAAGTGATTTTAGGGAATCATGATATGAAGAGTAGAGGAGAGAATTACAAAGCATCATAAAGCTTGAGGAAGATGTTTGATGTGTGAATTGAAAATAAGTTTATCTGAATTTGTGAAGGAATGAAATGATAAATATATTTATAACCGGATCAGAAAGATAAAATGAAACTTGATTTCTATTAATATTTAGAAAACGTTGAAACAATATACATACAGAATGGAAACAAACTAGCTCAAAATGTATGTAACTTATCTTTGAGAAGAGATGTGATGTATATGTCCCTTCCTCAAACTCTGTTACAATGAGGCTCATAGGAGTTTTTAGCATAAAGAAGTAATGAGAAACCACAAACATCCAAAAACCTAACCCTGGGAGATGAAGTGCAATAGGCTTTTAGGCCCCGATGGGGTATGTTGGAATGTAAAATTCCCAAGGTAATAACTTTTTCATATGATCTTTGTTTGGTGTGCTATAAAACCTGTTGGAAATGTCTATCATAGAATGTCATTTAGGGACTCAAAACCACTCCATAAGTTCAAGTCCTAAAAACTACCAAAAATATAAAAATATTGTAGTGAGCCAGTGGAATAGGTGGGTTGCCATTGATATCCACTTGGAACATAAATGGAGTAAGGATTAAGGTATGTCATGGAATAACCATACCAAGAAGAGGAGTGAGATTGAGTAACATAGGAAAAAATAGGTGGTTTAAGGCACGAAATTAATCGTAAGTTGAAATTTTGAGAAACCCAAAGATTCTCTTATAATGTATAATTTATTGCAAATTTCTTCATTTTGAATTTCTTTTCAGTAGTTGATGAACATAAAATTTGTCAACATTGACTGATATGTCTACCAAACCCTTGAAATATTTTCATTTTTATAAAAGGCACAGGTGATTAGAAACACAAACATCCTCGTATATAGGCTCATGTTCATAGCGCTTGGTCAAGAGGAACTTAAGGCTTAACACCCAAGGGTTCAACTCCTTGTTCATATTTTAATATTATCATTTTATCGAAAGTCGTGCCTACTGTAAGTTTTTGATATTCTGGTATGTGAGCTCTAGTCATAGCCTCTAGTCACAAGGATCTTAATATTTCATTCCCTAAGACTAATCTCTCCTTGGAATATCAACATATTTTCATTTTATTAAATTGCATGGCTCCAACATACTCTCTAGTATTCTTGTATATTGGCCCCTAGTCACCGCCCTAGTCGTGAAGGCACTTATGGCTTAGCATTTATGCGCTAAGCACCCTTATTTTATCGCTATATTGAAATTTTTATGAAAAGTGAGTCATTGTTGAATCTTTTGTGTTCTGGTATATTGATCCCCAGTCACTTTCTTGGTCATGAAGTGTTAAGGAGAAGCAGCTAGGGCTTAGATTCATTGGCATATCAACAACTCAAAGATTTTGAGGTGTAGAGAAGGTTGAAACCTATGATATCCCAATATCATGGTTCTTGGGTATACAAAATGAAAAATAATTTTCCATCATTTGATAGAATATTTTACCATCATCCATGCTTGAAAAGGCTTCATTTTGCGAGCATTTTTATGTTAAAATTTTTTAGGTTTTCACCTATATTCTAATACGATAGTTCTTAGATATGGCATATGAGTATATACTGTAATGCTTCAATATATAAGAATTTTTACATGAAAATTTGGATTGGAGGGAGCTCTAAGGTTTTGAAGAATAATAAGCGTTGGGCTGAAGGGAGCTCTTGAATATTAAAGAATTATAAAGGCATTAACAATACGTCTGCTCCAACATAACATGGAGTCATTTGTGGAGCATTAATTTAGCCTCTGGTTGGAATATGACTTCGATTAAATACCACAAGTGGTAAAAGCACTTATTATTATAAGAACTATATTTCAAAGGTTGGAATTGAAAGTAATGTTAGTTCTTACAATTTAAAAGAAGAGTTGAATATGAAAATTTGAATTAAATGGAGTGCCAAATTAATAACGATATACTGAGTAATTAAACAGAGGTAAATAATCGACCAGAGAGGTAGAATGAATCGTTGTAGGGTAGAATTTAGAATAACAGTCTGGACCTTTGAAGAACAAGACTATAGAGTAGAATTGATGGGTCCCATCATTAGTTATATTTTGAGGCCCATTATGCTATCTTCCAAGCCTTAAAACTCTCCTTTTATCATATTAATTCACATTTTTAGGCATAATATGCTTAGTATTGTCGTATTGCATGGCCTAATGCGATTAATATGCAAGAAAAATAAGCATTTTTGTAGATATTTACTATGCAGGGGCTTGGTGGATACTTCGAGAGAGAATATAGGGGGATTTTCCACTTCATTAACTCTTAAACTCAGTTGGAGACCAAATATTCCTCACCAATATCTTGAATTCACTAGCAGTTGAGGAACTCCATTGCATGTGAAGATCAAAGCGAACTAGGTACACCAATTTCAAGATTTTGTAGGGGAGCATTCCTCCTTTCAACGGAGATGCCCCTCAGCTACTTTTTGTTTAAATAAACCATCCCAAAGGCTCATTAGGATTCAATTTTGTGTTGAAGATAGGAGTAGCTACTGAGAGCCTCATTTCATATCTCATATGATGTATGTGAATATTATTTTATATATGTCAATGAGAAGTTCACTGTGGCCTGCATCTGAGTTAGTTTGGAGGTTCGAAACCCTTGAGTTTGGGCCCAACATGGAGGCTTGAGTCCCACTCTTGTATATTTTCCTTTTTCTTTTTCAATTCATTGGAATTATTTTATTTTTTAAGTAGGAATTACATCTCAAAACTTGTGGGTGCAAGTTTTCCTATCACCTCTCTTATGGGAAGAGTGATTGTAAGATTTACAATAACAACCCAAAAACATGTGCTTATTATTTATTGGAAATTGTTAAGTATTGGTTTTTAATCCTTCTACATGCTTCATTTTCAAAAATTATAATTTAGTAGAATTGATTTGGCAATTAGATTTGTGTTGTAGGGTAGAGTATATTTAAAAAAAATTCAAGTCATCTTTTCCATGGTAATTTATTTTGTTGTAATATTGATCATTTGATGCATGTGCTTGATTAGTCTGTATGGATTGTGTTGATTTGCATGGATGGTAACACTCTTCCAAATCCACATAGAAAATTCTATCTTTTTCCTGGACACTTCACATTACTTCCAAACTCTGCCACCGTGATCACTCTTCTAGGGAAAATGAAGGACACCATGGGCCTAAAATTTGGTTCAAGATAGGAATTTGAGGGGTATTAAGCTTGGATAAGAGGCTCCCACACCCTTAATTCAACTTAATTCACATTCATTCACCTTCCATCACCTTCAAGATACCATTATTCTCCTCAAAAATATCTTAGACCCCCTCTTATAGCAAAACAGGGCCTCCTGTAGCACTTCCTCTAGCAGTCGTGTAACATTTTGTTCTTCAACCAGATCCACTCCAGAATTTGACCCTTTATTTTTGAAGTTGAATAATTGACCCCAATATTTTATTTCATGATTAAGTAAGTCTCTAATACAACTCCAACACCATCCTTTCCTCGCTGCAAACATGAGATAACAAGTAGAATTAGACACAACATTTTTTGATAGTTGTGTTGAAGATTGAATTCCTCATTTTTAAGAAAGTTAAAAATATATAAATGATTCATGAAAGTGGGATATTGATTTTGTTAAGTGTGATAATAGAGTAGAATGGTTTACTTATGAAACTAGACTAGCCTCTTCCTTTCATGCAATTTCAATTATCATTTACATCTATTGAATGGAATTTTCATTTTTGTAGTTAGAATCATGTTCATCTCCTTTAAATCATGATATGATTTTATAAGAAATTCTCTTTGTATTTAGTTGAATGAGTGATATTTGAATACCTTGATATAATATAAGCGTTGAGGGTGACATGAGTAGAACCTAACCTTTTGTGCATATAACATTGTCCCCTCTAAGTTTGTACGAACCTATTAACGGGGAAAATAGCCTTGCCAACAGTAAGGGGGTCTCCCCGGTATAAAGTCCCAGCTAGAATCTAAACCATTTGTGATAGGGACCCCGTTGGGGTTGTAGGTCTAGCTACCATTGAACATATCTTTCTTGGATGGAGGTGTATCTTGAGAACAAGAGGATGCACGACTACTCGAATTATACGAAACAAACGGTTGATGAGCTTTCCAGAAAATGAAACATTATAAATAGAAAAGAGAGATTCAAAGCATGCAACTAAAAGGAAGTATTGTTAGCAACACATTATTAGCTCATAAAGAAGATTTTTTGACCACAAGAGAAATGGTTCACTGTGGTCGAAACACCCTTCAATTCCTTAGGCATGTTTCTGAAAGACTAAGACAATATCAACAACTAAATTATTGAAACATCCTTGTGTTAAACATCCATATATCATTAACACATCCAACAAGCTCAAACATATAAATGCTACATGAACAAAAACACAGACTAATCAGTTATAAAATATAGTAGATATATAAAGACACAATATTCATAATACTAACCCACACGAGTTTCCATCATATCGAGTAGTGGAGTCAAAACATTGGTTTTTATTCATTCTTGGAATCATGCATTCAATGCAATACAATTATATCTCCTCCTTGTAGAGTCCAAAAAAAATGGGTCCTATACATTGTCCCCAAAGGGAGTACTTATAGAACCAAAAGTGACCTTTGGGTTTCCCCGTCCCTTCAAATTCTCGACGGTTGGCATGGTCAATGACCTGGGTGGTTTTGTGACTTGCGACCTTCCTATGGTTGTGACCTACGACTAGGCACTGGTTTTGACCAACGACCTACATGTGTCTGCTACCTGTAAGGTTAATTCTTTTGAAGGGATTAGTTGTGTGATAGACAGGTCTAGGACTTCAATCTATTATTGTTCTTTGAGATAAGTCTGCCAAGCCTGGTAGATATCGGCTACTGGGGTGACCTGAGGTGTGTCTTCTCCCAACCTGTTAAAACACTCAAGAGAGTCTGGAACTAAAGTGAGCTTCTTTAAAAAAATCTGATTGGATAGGGAGGCCAAATTAGTATAGATCCAGACTGGTGTAATGATGAACTGATCAATGTTATCCTCGGAGGCTGGAAGATCCTGGGATACAGTTGCTTGTCTGATAGGTCCCAGAACTATTTGGATGTCTTGGGCCACCTCTTCCCTTATCTTCTAAGTGTCTAATGTCCCCAAGGAAGGAAAGTGATGTACCTCTTCCATCGAATCAATGTCCCTGATCAAGTGTTCATAGGTTGACATCACTGTTTCTACATCCTTTACAAGCTTGTCCCTAGATTGCAACTTCATCCGTATCTATACCTTTTCATTCTGTGTGTGGATCCAATCCTTCTTTGGCAGGGTGTCGAGAGCCTGTGGATACCTTTCAGACCATTTGGGCATACTTTCAAGTGCTGCAGAAGCTTCCTTTAGCTGTGCAGACTTCTTCTTAGTTTCTGCCTGAGCCCCTAGTAGAGGTGATACCATCTATTTTATAGTGAACATTTTCTCATATACCTACTTCATGGTAGTCTCTAAGGTATCCACTCTCCTTTAATGGCAGTCGGTAGCCTGATGGCCTGAGTGGCTATGAGTTGGAGCCTTTTATTTTCTGCTGCCAGAGCCATTTTCTCTATTTCAGCCTAAACTGCCCTTCACTCGAACGCCTGGAGCCTGCCCTATAGAAACAATATCTCCCTGCTCATCCTACTAACATTTTCCTTCGTATCTGAAGCAAAGGCGGTTCTAGCCGATGCTGTCATTATGTGATTAGTCCTAGTGTCCAGGACTATGTCCTTTTCTGTGGTCACCATGAGGGGCTCAACTGGATTTTGTGCAAAACATTTCCTCCTTTCTTGCCTGATTTTATGAGTAAATTGGTCACAGGATAGCCTCATCGGGTCTAGTACATTGTCCTCATCCTCTTCTTGGATGCCGAAATCAAAGAGTTGGAGGTGTCCACCTATCATGGGAGTTGCTGGGGGTACCTCAATATATGGCAGATCTGCTTGTTCCCCAGTTTTTAAGGGTGATGACCTGCTTCCCTCTGCCTCCCCGGATGCATCCTTCCATAATTCCTGAGCTTCTTCTTCCTTTCTCTTATTTTCGACTTCTTCTTTATCCTGTTCTTCCTTCAACTTGCACTCAGACTCTCTCTTCTGTCGTTCTTCTTCATCTTTCTTCTTACGGGTCTCTTCTACTTGCTTCTTCTTCTGCTCTTTTCTTTGTTGCTTCTTCTATTGTTCTTCAGCTTTTTTCTTTCATTTCTCTTCTTCCTATTGTTGTGTAAAGATGTCTTGGGTCCTTTTTAGCTCTTCCTCTCTGAGTTTCTTCTCAGCTCCTAGTTGTGCCTTCACCTATTTGTCCCTTCTCTCATGTTTATCTATAGGAGGATTACTGCTTGTAGTATTCTTTGGCCTTTTAGATTTGGAAGATGACGCTCCTCCTACAGGATCCTTCCTTTTCAACAAGTTAAATATTTCTTCTAGAGTTTGGTCATCCTGACCCCCTTGATCCCCACTCAGGTCAGCTGATTCTTCAGGAGAGGCTTCTCTATCTGAATTGTACCATTTTATAGTCTGTTCCTCAATAGGGCATTTTGTGTGTCGATAGTTCCAGTTAAACTTAGCCCTCTAGCAGTGTGCAGGGACGATCCTTTCTGGATCATAAGATCTATGAGCGAGGGTCACAAAGTGAAAGGATTTGATGTTTTTTGCCTCCACTTCCACTTATTTGAAATATTTGACAGTGTAGGCACCAATACTAAGTGGGTGGGTAGGCCATGGCTTCTTTTTTCCTTTGTTGAGGTTCTTGGAGAACCCACTTGTCACTTGAGAACACACCTCTTGCAACATCAATTTGTCAGTGACGAACTTGGGTAGTGCGTGAGGTTCCTTAAACGACCCAAAGACCCTAAAAAGAGTACTCTCTGGAATGGGGAATCAGTTGGCTACCTTGGTTACTGTCTCCATAGCTCAACTGGACATGCATAGAGGATCTTTACCGAAAATATGTCAGTAGAGTGCAGGGATGAATTTGTCTGAGATGGATTCCATATATTTCTTGTACCTGGTAGCCCGGAACATGTTCAACTCTTTGTGAATGGGCCCACCACACTTTGCATCCCAGTTATGTAACCATCCCTCAAAATGGCACCTCGCACACACTGCATCTAAGAGGTAGGAGGCCATGTAGAATTCCGATGCACATCCCTCTTCTGGTAGTTGTGCCACTGATATGTTTGCTATGAGGGCCAATATTACCAGGTAAGCCCAGTTGAAATGGGTGTCATAGGAGGTGATCGCATACATGAGTGGGACCCAAGCCCCACTGAAGGTAGTGGAATCCTTTCAGTTGTACAATCTGCACATCATTGTTTCTACGAGCTTATAGACCTTCCTAAGGCCATCAGTTTTACACTTTTGGTCCTTCTTCCCTTTAAACCTCTTAGGGTCCCCCCACCAACCCTTCAAGGTTTCTAGCACTAGTACTTCATGTGTGGT
Source organism: Pinus albicaulis (assembly GCA_034641835.2). NCBI lineage: Eukaryota > Viridiplantae > Streptophyta > Pinopsida > Pinales > Pinaceae > Pinus > Pinus albicaulis. The sequence goes on from CM076575.1 coordinate 1,629,316,073, forward strand.
GACGCATTCGGTGTTAAAGGATTCCTCCATAGTGGGGAGCACATAGTATACTTCTGTGTCCTTCCTAGTCAGATTGGAAAAATTCTTCCCTGATTGATCGCGGATGACCCAGAAATTTGAATCAATCTTCTGGAGGATCCATTCGACTACTTTTGTGCATGGGAAGATTGGTGGATGAGTGCCTATGTAGTGAAGCTTGGACCTTTTGACTTGAATATATACTTTCTGGTCCACAATATCCTCCAAGAATTCTGGCTTTGTGAATTCGTGGTAAACTTGATACCAGGTCATATTATCTCCTTTTCCAAAGACACAGGCAGTGTCTCCATATATAGGGGGTGGCAGAGGAGGCATGTCCTCTCTTGATAGCTCTATCTTTGGGATTTTGTATCTCCTTCGAACTTTTGGAGGCCCCATATCGCTTGAGGCCGAAGAGATGGAAACACACTTGAGCTCAGCTTCAATATGCCTTGGCATATTCAGAAAACAATCCCATGATAAGGCAGATGAAATGATAGAAAAATATAGCGGGATTGACTAGACCTATAAATGATTTGGCTACTCAGGCTAGGTCACTGTGACCCTTGCTGGTCGTTGTATCTAGGATTAAGGAGGTTTTCTATTTGGCGACTTAGAAACAAGGTTGCATGGTCGCAAGGTAGCACTTGCATGAAAGATACCAACTGCAAAATAGTGGCTGGGCAGATAGTAAAGTTACCAAGTCTAAGTCAACGATTATATTAGTCGATCTATGAGTTTGACCTGTGACATTCATTAGTGCGGAGTCGCGAGGTGTGTGGTAACTAGAAACGAGAAGTGATTAGGCCAGTGGAACAAGATGAAGAAGGAAAAATCAAGGAGATGGGTAAAGAAGTTCGAGGCCCTCTGGAAAGCCGGGGGGGGGGGGGTACCAGTGATAACCTAAGGAAAAGAAAGGTTGAGAAGGGGCCAGAAAAAATGGATATAACACAGGTGAGATGAAACCATAGTTGGAGAGATGGTGAAGGTTGAGTTTGAAAATTAATGGTTTGAAGGGAAATTAAGAGCCCAAGTCATGGTTCAGGTAAGGAAACATCAAAAGGAAAAAGGAAACAATAGGAGGATTAGGCAACTTACCTGGGAAAAATCGTGCTCCAATTGGCTTGTTAGACGTCTCATTTTCTCCATCGTGCACGTCAAATGTGCCCTACGGGACCCTTTTATTTATAAAGAGGTTTCACGCGTGGTCATTAATGGGGGTCGCAAAGTCGCAAATTGGGACCAGTCAAGCAAGGATGCGACCTTGCTACCTTGCGACTTGGGGACCTATAGGTCGCAAGGTCGCGAGGTCGCGTAGCTACAAATGTACACTTTTTATTAGGATTTCAACCTTATGACCTTGCGACCTAGCGACCCGGAGGTCGCAAGGTCGCGAGGTCACATAGTCGTGAATGTGTATTTCGGTAAAGTTTGCAACCTTGCGATCGACTGAAAGAAAATAAGTCATGAATTAGCTTTGAAGACAATTTCTTGAAAGGGACTTTCTTAGGTTCATGGTTGAGGGTGCAATAGAATTACCTTGATCAAAGTGGTCAGGGGCTCTGAAATTTCAAATGGGTGTTAAATTTCGGAGGGTGTTGTAGAGGCTACAAAAAATGGCAGTTCACTGGTAGAACCTAGAATCTCTGCCTGCGCTTAATCTTTGAGGGGGGCAAGGGGGCTTAGCAGGTTGTTCCTTTCACTTCCCGTGGGTCCCACTATTCTTGTCTCTGGCACTCGCATGTTTTATTCACTTGTTTGAACTATTTGGAATGCTTTTTCACCGTGATTTCATTTCCGGAGATTGGACATAAGGGGTAAGATTAACCTCATGGGCTTCAAGGATTCGGTATAATTATTTTGTCCCCTTGTGTTGCTCCACAACCAGCGAGCTTGGTGGCCCTGGCGGAGTTACTGCCTAGGAGTCACAAATTTTTCTCTACTGCCAGAGAGCCTGGTGAATACCCTGGTGGAGTTGTCGCATCACCTCTGTAATGTTCCCAATTAAGGAACAACTACACTATTGGGAATAACCTGAGTTATTACCAATGTGGAGCTTCAGAAAACCATGAGCATGGAAATGAAGAGCAGCTAATTGGATGTCAAATAACATCACACTAGCAGATGAAATAAACTCATCAAGATATTGGCCTATATTCTCCTTCCCAAGTGGGGAAATGCAGCAATACAAGACATAAAACTGGAACTCTGCAATGAAAAAGTTGTATAACGGTCCTGTTATGATGAATAAGCTTAAAATATATATAAGAAACACTTGGGCACCATTTTCATCTACAAAAAAACTTGTGCTTCATTTCATGATCTGGAGAGTGGGGAAAAAGGGTATTTTAGGCCCTAAAAAGGATGTTTTCAGAAATGAGCGTAAAAATAAGTAGAAAAAATGGCTGGATATGATATCTTAGGTCACGAGGGACCTATGCTTTGAATTTCAGCTCAAAATAGTGCTTCTAGCTATGTTAAATAGCTCCTCCTATCTCGACTAGGCTAGAAAACATTGATTTCCCATGACTTTGCTAAACGGAAATTTTTGAATACAGTGAGAGTGTAATTCCTAGAAGGGTTTCTACAAAAAATGATGGAATAATACTGATAATAATTTTATATTAATCATACAGCAAGGAAATGGAGGTTTAACATCATTTATACAAAGAAAAAGACACTCGGTAATGGTTTCCGGCAAATTGCATGAATAATAAACAACACTGTAGAAAATAACGCAGTTACTACAGATATGTATTAAACGGGGCTGTAAATGACATGGAATATCATAATAATACAAAGAAATGGCCCTAGGCCTCTTATTAGAACTCCTGGAGGGAAATGAGCACCTCCTCCTCAAAGACTAGCACAAAATCAAAGGGAGCAGTTTTGCTGCTGCTGCCCCTGCATCATGGACAAAATTTTCTAAAGATGACTGTGCTGTAGCTGAATGTAGATGAATGGCCCCAAGCCAAATATAGAAATTAAGCTGTAATCCTTCCCTCTTGATCCCTTAAGCAATTTGATCTAAAGAGAGGATGGAATTCCTGCACGGGAATTCTTTGCACTAAGCAGTGCAGCAACTCCGACTAAACAGCTGAAGTATGAAATTGGTCTCCAGAACAAAATAGTTGAATACATGAATGAATTCCATTTGATGCTATGCCTTCCTTTTATCTTTAGTGAGCCTCCTCACCCAGAACCCCACACAATGTTGAGGTGACTTCTCCATGAAGCTTCCTCTTTCAAAACTGCGTGCCCTAGCTTGCTTCCCTCCTCTTGTGGCTGCGTTGTTGATTTGGTCAACTAATCCACCTCCAATGCCTCTTTTCACACTAGGGATCTTCAATCTAGGTTAAAAATGTGTCTTAGGCTGATCCTCTTTCACATTGAACTGGTTTTCTTAGGTGATCTCCTCCTCCACAAGAATGCATGTTGACTTAGTCAAACTTGACTATGTCCTCATCTATTTGGCCCACGTTCACACTTGTAAGTGTAAAGTTCAGCACTTAACGTGATCCCCTTCCTTCTTAAGGTGGAAATTATTCATAATTTTATTTTTCATGGGCTCCCTTACCCATTTATTCCTCTCCTAGGTGAAAGTAGCAAAATCTAATGTTCCAAATTGCTATGTGCACATTTGGGAACATTACACCTCTCTACGCAGGAAGCCTTTCTCAATCCTTTACCATTTATTTCATGTGCTAATAGCACTTATTTGAATATGCTCAAGGCACTTATTTGAATGTGCTCAAGGCAATTATTTGTATGTGGCAAGTACTACATGGGGGAACAAGGGATCCCTACTTATGCTACTTGTAAGAGAGGTTGCTCTTGGTTTGCTTTTGGGGACCTTTGGGTTTTCCCGAATATCATTTTGTCGTCTAAGGTTGGCCCTTTTCCATTTCCATCTAGTGACCTATTCACCAAAATTTCCCTTTATTTTTATTTTTATTTTTTACAACACTTTCCGAGCTAGTGCACTAGGTGAGCTACTTACTTGAGTCCTAGGACTTGGTCTTGTTTCCCCATGGGGTGTCTATCACAGGAAAACTTGGGCCATTTTGTGTCCAGGGTCAATTCTTAACAGACATAGATTCTGGTACAACCTGCCAATTGAGTAACTGCTACTTCTATCCTTCAACTTGAGTCACTTGGGGAATGAAGTTCTGAGATCTTGCTCAAGGCAAGTTGTTTATTGAAACAACATAAAATAAACGAGAAACAAGAGTAGTAAATCAGAGGAAAAAAAACTATGGTAAAAAGCATGGTGAAAGCCCCGGGCTTATCAGGTGAAGTAGTGCTTGAGGTCATGCCCATTTATCGGAAGGATCTCAATCCTCCCTTCTAAGGTTTGGAGTCTATATGTGTGGGAATCGACCTTTTCTTTGATCTGGAACGGACCCAGTGTCCACAGGGCTTGAAATTTGGTGTGTTTCCCCTTATCTTCGTGAGACTTGTCCCATTTGAGGAAAAGGTCGCAAACTTCGAAAACCTTGTTTCCATCGGACTTCTTATCGAACCATAATTTTATTCGGCTCTGGTGGATGGCGAATTTTTCCCAGGATTTCAGCCTTTCCTCCTCCAATTTCAACAAAGTGTCTATGCAGGCTTGTAAGGAAGGGAATGGGGTACCATGTATTTCTTGTGACAACTGAAGGGCTGGGAGAGAAAGGTTGGGAGGAAGAATTTCTTCTTTCCCATAGACCAATAAAATGGGGAAGTTCCCAAGGATGGTTTATGTGTGACCCGATTAGCCCAGAGGGCGTTATGGAGGGTGTTGTGCCAGTTCTGGTGTTGGGATAGAAAGATATTTTTGATGATACGGATAAGGTTCTTATTGGTTGACTCGGCTAACCCATTCCCTTGGGGGCAGTATTTGGCGAAATTTTTGAGCACTATACCGTTTTCTAAAGAAAATTCATATAATATAAATGACGAAAACTAAGTAGCATTATAAAAAACAAGGGAGGTTGGAACGCCAAACCTGGTCATGATGTACCGAATGATGAAAGCTATTACCTCTTGATCGTTGATTTCACATAATGGTATTGCTTCAATACACTTCATGAAATGGTATGTGGTTGTGAGGATACATCGGTGCTCTTTAGAGGAGTGTGAAAAAATTCCCTCGATCACATCCAGCCCCCACTATTGGAATGCTTCTTCCACCGCGACGGACTGTAACGGGGCGGAAGATCAGGATTCTCTGTTGGAAAAATTATGACATGAAAGGCACTTCTGAACATAGGCATGCACGTCCTTAAACAGAGTGGGCTAATAAAACCCAGCTCACATAATCTTGTGAGTTGTGGCATCTCCTACGTAGTTCCCAACGGTTGGGCTGTCATGTAGTTCCTTCAGGAGCAAGACACCGTTGTGATGCTTGCGGAATATCATACCCTGTATCGGTTGGTAGGATGTAGCCTTTAGCCTTATTGATTGTTTCTGCTGGGCTGTTAATGTGGGGTCCATGGCACCACAGTGAAGATATTGTATGAGATCAACATACCATGATGGGCTATTTTTTTGAGGTGTGTTGTCGGCTTGGTACATATCTATTTCGTGATCCCAACATTCCTCTTCATTCCCTCGCAAGTCTGCGGCTTCAGCAGCCATCCGGCATAGCCCTTTCCCTTTGAAAGTGTGTGAAGGCTTGAATTCCAAGTCATACTCTTGAAGGTATGCCATCCAATTTCCTCATCTCTCAGCCAACTCCTGTTGCACGAATAGTGAGTGTACTGCTGAGTGGGGTGCGAACACCGTGACATGGTTCTTCAAAATATATGTCCTGAAATGTTTGACCTCCTTATATATTTCATAGGATTGATTCTCAATATCCGGATAGTTCATCTCGACACCGTGCAACCCTGAACTCATACACAATATGGGCCACCTGTCATTGCTGCCATCTTTCTAAGTGAGGACAATTGTGAGAGACGAGTCTAAGGAAAGGTATACAAGATAAAGCCTTTGTTGAAATCTGGGCTATGAAGGGCAGGTGCTTCTGTAATGGCCTAATTAATATTATCGAACGCTTCTTTCTCAGGAGGATTCCATTTAAAATTTGTGTTCTTCTTGATCATACCTTGCAGAGGTTTCACGATTTGGGCGAAGTCCGATATGAAATTTTGTAGGAAGTTGATTTTTTTGAGAAATGATTGCATGGATTTTTTGCTACTCAGGGGAGGAATTTGGGAAATGGATTTTGTGTATTCTGGGTCCACTACTATGTCGTCTCGGGTTATGATGTGGCCCAACAAATTCCCTTCAGAGACTACAAATTTGCTCTTCTTGGGGTTAAGTGAGGTTCCCTATTTTCGGCACCTTTCGAATATCTATTTGAGGTGGTGAAAGTGGTCACATTTGTGCTTGGAGAACATGATGACATCGCCAAGGTAGACCATCACACTTTACTCTATTAGCCCCCGGAAGGCGATGTCCATGGCCCTTTGGAAGGTTGCCCCAACATTAATTAGGCCAAAGGGCATGCATATAAATGTGAACGTACCCCATTTGGTTCTGAATGTTGTTTTCAACTGGTTGGGTTCAGCCACCAGTACTTGATTGTACCCTGAGAAAACATCCAATAATGGGAATATTTATGACCCAGATACCATTTGAAGAATCTACTCCATGGGAGGCACTAGGTAGTTATCCTTGTCTGGCGATCGGTTCAAATTTCGGAAGTCCACACATAAGCGAATTTTGCCAGACTTCTTGCGAATAGGGACCAAATTTGACACCCACGTTGAATGTCGGACTTTGGAGATGATGTGGGCATCCAAAAGTTTGTTCAGTTCCTTTTGGATGATCAGTTCCAGAGTAAGATGCACCTTCCTTAGCTTATGCTAGAAAGGCTTAACTCCTTCCTTCATTGGTATTACGTGCTCGATGATTCGCGTGTCATAAGTCTGTAGCTCATCATACGTCCAGGAGAAAACATCTTGATATTTCTTGAATAGTTTAATAAAGGACTGCCACTCTTGGGGGGTGCACTTTGTACAAAAATTAACGAACTTTGGGTCCGCCTTCACCCTAAGGTTCACTTGCTGGTGCAATAGGGTGGAACTTTTCACCTTTGTGTTGGGAGGCCCCTGAAACCACTTCTGTAGGTAAAATAACTTCTTGAGGGACACGAACCCTTTAGGTATGGGATTCCCCTTGTGTTAATTCATTTCCTTTTGTAAGGCCAGTTCATGATCTTCTTCCTCAATCACAACATCCTTGAACATGTCTGCGTTGAAGATGAAATAAACTACCTACTAATCATCATTAAAAAAAAGAAAATTAGTTAAATTATCCGGCACTGCAGGCTTATAAACAATTTCAATAGAAAACCCATCTCTTAATGGGTTAAACCTAGCGGCAGCGTTTGCTAACGTATTAGCTGCTGCACTATGCATTCTAAGTATTGAGTTAGTACCAAAAGCATCAAAGGCAGAAATCAAATGTCATACCTCTTGCTGATGTCCTTTCAAATGGGGAGATAGGAAATGAATAGTGTTGCGTACATGCCTGGTAATGATTTTGGAGTCGCTAATTACCTTTAAGCAACTGACTTTGAGGTCGATTGCTTTCTTGAGACCAAGGATTAATGCTTCATATTTGACTATATTATTGGTGCACTGGAATTCCAATCGGCAAGAGATTAGGAACTTATTCTTTTGGGGATCTATCAAGATACAGGCTATACCGGCACCATCGTGGTTCTTGGAACCGTTGTAGTACATGGTCCAGGCCTTGTCTTCAGAGTTTTCAAGATCACATGTGTGCATAGAAGGGGTACTCAGGGCGAAGACATCCGGTGGACCCCCTGGTGTGGAAGGGTGGAAAGAAGTAGACGAGAGTAGCTCTAACTAGGTATCCTGGGCGATTGGAGACTGAGAGGCTTTATAGAAATTGAAGGCAGCCTCTAAGAAGCACATGCCCAGCTCTTCTTGTGAAAAGCTAATGGGTTCGCTGGTTTCTTTGAGGTCGGTCACTACATGTTTCATGTAAGATTCGTTCTTGACCCAAATCTTATTATTCCTACCCTTGTATGGAATTCACAAGTGGGACCAGTCGGTGGCCAAGTATCCTTGTAGTTTGCTTGACCAATCCCAGCTTAATAGTAGACCGTAGTCCTCCGAGATATCCGCGACAACTATGTCAATGCATTGATGCATCCTAGAGTCTAAGGAGATATGGATTAGGATTTTGTTTAACTCACCCACGATGGGGACTTGGGATCAGTCAAGATGAATGATCTTGACGTCAGTCTTCTCAAGACGAATGTTGAATTTCGTACATGTGGAGAGGGGCATGACATTGGTGGATGCACTAGAATCAACAAGGAAATTGTGGATGTTGAAATTGAAGATCTCTAAAGAAAAAAGGAATGGGGGTGTGGAACCTCATGAGTTTGCATTAACGACATTTACAATGGACTGGAGGTTCAATGAGGCCTAGTAGGGTGTGCAGCTTACAACTTTGGCTTCCGAGGTGGGCTTGTTCATCGGGGATGGGCTAGCGAAAGCGTTGAGAATCAGGTCACGTTGGTTGGCTACCCAGGCGATCTCGTAGAGGGATATGTTAGATCACGTCTTCTTCATGTCTTCAATAATGTTATACCTGAACTCTGGGTGTGAGAGAATTTCAACATAGGTGCTTGGTGAACTTGATGGAAATCTAGCCTTTGGGGTGCCCTAGGCAGCGGTGGGGCTAGATGTTTTAGTGGTCGGGGTTACAGTATGGTTTTCCCTGTTTGGTGGCATAATTTTCCTCAGGAAAGCATTTCTCTTCTCCTATAAAGAGTGATCAGAAACCGAGCCTTTGCTCCTTAGGCTATAATTTCGCAGGAGTTTGGATTGGGGATCATCAGCTAGGTTTATTTTCGTCACGGGAGGAGGCCCTTCTCCACGGATTACTTCAAAAATGAGGACTATTGATCCCAGATCCCCATCCGGGGGAGAGAATTATTTTCCATCTGAGTCGGCCTCCTCTTCTAACTCTCCCACTGTCTGATCTTCAAGGAGCTAATTTACCACAGTGTTCATGTTGTTAATCCATTGAGGGAAGGTCCTTTCTGAGTGGGAAACTTGATGGAAAGATAAGAAATTATATTTTCCGATCTCTTCTACATTGAAGTTTGTATTGGGGTTCGGTGGAGGGCGACTAGGTGTGAGGTTGTTTTTCCTAAAGAATGGCTTTTGTGTTTTGCTACCCGAGATGGAGTCATTGTTCTTCCTCTTCAAATCAAAGACTTCATTTGTCAATAGCTTTAGGGATTTCACGATGCTCTTGAAATTGAAAGGGTCTTTATCCTTGTCTTTGGATTTATGGGCTGAGGGTTGCATTCTTTTCCCGACTGGTTTTTGGTCATCCCAGCTATCATGATCAATGGCTCCTATAGAAAGCATGCATTTCTGGATGGCGATGGTGGTGGTGTATTTTTCTGCCAATTAGCTCTAGCCTCGTGTTTCATGAATACAGAAATGTCCCGAGGAAGGGCCCTTGTGTAATAGTCGATGGTGATGGAATTGTGCAGGGCCATGTTCGAGGGAAATTTGTTCAATATCGTGGCAATGCGTTGGTTGAAGTCTTTAACCTTATCCTTCTTCTGGAACTTCAAAGTACTAAACTCTGTGAGGATCATAAAAGGAGTCTTGTCTTTTGAAAAATTTTGGAGGAAGGTGTGGCAGAATTTCTCCCAAGAGGAAATGGAAGCAATAACTAATGAATGATACCAAGTAGCAGCTTTATTTTCTAGGGTGTGGGGAAAGGGTTGAAATGCTACATCGACAGACTGCACCCTTATTATTTGTAAGGATAGGTAGAAATTATTGATGTGGTCTTTGGCCAATGTACCCTTCTCAGGGTCAAACTTAAGGAGATTTTTCTCCGGATGTCGAGGCATGTTGTGAAGGGGGGCACAAAGGCCTTGAGGAGATTGTGCATCGAGGCTAGGGGTTGAACCTGTCTGGCCCTATGGTGGGGCGGGATGAATATATGCCCAATCTTGTTCTCGGACTCTTTTTCGACGCCAGAACCAAAGTCTTAGCCCTCATGTTGAGAGTACATGTCTTGGTTTTGGTTACCTATAAGGCCTTAATATTTCTATAATTTCTCCAGTTGTAATGGAAGGGCAGTATATCTTGGTTTCAATGGTGGTGGTGGTGAGTATATTATGTGTTTCGACCGTGTTCCCGACCTCTATCTCCCCGACCTGTCCTAGCCCCTCCCCCAGGTGGGTCATTTGTTTGGGTGTTGTCATTCAAAGGTTGGTTGGGCTGGGGGGAAGTGTTTGGTTGGGGCCTAGTAACGTCAGGGCCATCTATGTCAATCTTCGAGGGATGTCAGGAGGTTTGGATGAATTCCGTTCAATGAAATCTGCATAATATTTGAGAATAAGACATATAAGCTGAGACATGGATTTGACTATAAGACCTTGGTGAGTATGATGCATCCTAGGAGTTCGCGGATTGGCTAGGGAACTAGTGGCAGGGAGGTTTTGCAAACCTCTAATGAGGTCGCAGGTGAGCGGATGCAAGGCCCTTAGCTGGTTCGAGGTGACCTCATAGAAATGTGGGTCCTCTTCGGTGGTATTTTTTGTAGGTAGAGGACCAGTGTTTTCATATATTATTTCCCCCTGTGGGGTTTGCAAAGGGATATTACTTGCATGGTGGGATTATACCATCAGGCCCTCCTTCTAGCGCAAAATCCATTGACTGGGAAAATTTCCTTACCAATTGTTGAGTATATTATTCACCCCTTGAGTCCTAAGAATGTTTATAAAGAGGCGAATATTTTAAAAAGGTGTGAAGGCGTAAATGTGAGAAAAAATTCAAATATGAAAGAAGATAAAGCACTATATTATAAATTGGATTGGCAGCAAAGCTTTAAGTAAAATAAAAGAGAAAAGGGTAAAGGCGCGAGACAATGGTACATGGCGAGACCCATTCATACTCCACACATTCATAAAGAAGGACGTGTGAATGATTCCAGGGGGGTCAAGGATGATAAGGGGAAGGCGGAGGCCTCCCCCCCGGAACCCTGATGACGTGGCAGAAAAGGGGACCCGAAGTTGAGAACTATGCAGGGGAACGGCCGCAGGTTTGGAGCTGTTACAGAATTCCTCTGGCATCTCAAGTGGGCCCCAATCTCGATGTACACCTGTCACTATGATCCAAAGGTAAGGTAGGTCCTAGGACACCCGGTACACGACTAGTACCGGTATTAAACCCGACACGTGGTATGCACCTGACCGAAACCTGATAAGAAAATGACTAGATGCCACGTGTCTCAGTGTCGATGTCCTTATGACGTCAGCCCTAATAACATCACCCTAATCTCGTTTTTTGTGCTGTTTTAAGATGTATAAACTTTTTCCGTGATTTATTGTGGTAAAATACTTCATGTTTACAAGTTACTGTATAAGCGAAAGTGCGAGCGCCCAGTACCAGTGCCTCCAAGCCGTTTTCAACCTCCCTGCATCATTTTCCCCCAAGAACTGTCCTATTCACGTAGGTATTCCATCCCTTTTTACTAGCTAGTTTCCTTTTGCTTTGAATTCTTTATAATGGTCATGGGTAAAGTCGCAGTCAAGAATTCAGAGCCTGAAACCCCTCAAGCTCATGAGTCCAGGGCTGCCCCTGGACGAGAACCCTTCACAAATTTACAAGCTCACATCCGAGACCCACAATACCTGTTTTTCATTAGTAACATCAAGCTCGAGCTGTTCAGGAAGCATGTGGAAAATAGGGACAAGTTTCGAGTCGTTCTGTCTGAACTGTATCACCAAATTACTCCCCCGGTCTACCCAGTGGTCAAATTTATTTTTTGGCTCAGAGAGACTTACGATGAACACCGGGATATGTCCCTATCCTCTCAGGGGAACCAAATATTCAGTATATCCCCCAGAATCATCAGAAAAGCTCTCTACTTCCCTACCAGTTCGAATTACGCAAATTTCAATGAAATGAAGATATCTCGATAGTTTTCTAAGTTACCATGGAGGAAACAGAGCGATTTTTTGGCTGCTATTTCTGACTCAAACCTCACTGCTTTCCCATCTGCAGATTCAGTGCCCTTGAGTACATTTAAGGAGGACCTTCAGCCCACCCTTGCTCTCATTTCAGGACTATTAGGTGTAGAAGGTGTCGGGCGAGTCTCGAAAGAGTGCATAGCCCTGCTATGGTTAATTTCACAGCCCGGTGTTGTATTGGATATCCCTGGTTTCCTGTCCTCCACCATCCAAACCCAGTTTCAGGACCTCTTAGATACTGCTCGTTTTCATTTTTGTTCCATGGTATTCTATCTTTTCCTCCTCCAGCAGGTTGATATGTTTGAGGGTTTGGGTTTAGAAAAAGTGTATAGGATAAACTCTCAGCCAAGAGTTATTTTTGACTGGAATCCTGCAACACATCAGTTGGAAAATGGGGTGGGCTATTCAAGTTTCTTGAAAGATTTTATGTCCATAGATTATAACATCATTCATGATAATCCTCCACCTAGGATTTTCCCTGAGAAGAAGAAATGGCTACAGTACAGTGAGGCTGAAAGCACAGAAGACTGGTACCTATTTGATGACTGCACTGAAATTAGGGTTTATGGTGCTGAAGTTTCCCCCTACAAATTGCTAGTTTTTCCTGCCCTGCGGATTTATGCCCTGGAATACATTTGGCAGACCTTGAAGGCTGACCAACTCCACTTCCTCCCTGTGAAAAAGGGTTGATTCTCAAGCTTCCTACAACCATCGACCCCTTCATTGTTAACTCGAGGCATACCCTTCCCATAGTGGAAGACCTACTCAAAGGCATGGATTTAAGGCAAGGGAAAGCTTGGCCCTATGATCCGAAATACATCATTTCAAACAAAAGGAAGAAGATTAAATCAAGTCCTTATTCTCATGAAACTAGACCCTTCATTGAGTGGCATGCTAACCTTGAAACATGGCCTTTGCTTTCACAGATGGAGACCGATTCTTCTGTGACAGGGGAAAATGGGGATACATTTTCAACAAAAAAAGCATGTCAGAAATAGGTGGAAGAGGTCGGCACTTCAGAAGAACATTCCCCACCTTCTAAAAGGAAAAGAATCAGAACCAACGAAGAAGAAAGTACCGAAGAAGACCCATTGCTGCAAAAAGAAACACTTTATGCTCAATTAGGCAAGGGTAAAGCAGGTTTTGTGGTAATATGTGATGGCACATCATCCTCCAACTTCTTAGAATTTTCACAAGCCATCACTGCTACCAGCTCCAGAGGGGAAAATGAAAGGAAGGTGAGGAACAAAGCAGTTAGGGAAAAGCACATGTTTGAATTAGAGGGATATGTTGACAGGTATCAGACTAGTTTTCAGCTGCAATAGATATGGACAAATAAAAACTGATGATGGCTATGACTGAAGGAATTTTAGACCCAAAGGCTGGCACCACCAGATATAAAGCTCTCGAAATAGCAATAACCATGTCAGAAGTCTCACCACAAGTGCAATATTTTCCAATTTTTTGGCGATATGATGAAAGACGAGGTGGTGAAGATCTCCCTCTAAGGAAGTTACAAACCAAGAATAACCAAGTGCTCGATAACCTTAAAATGGAGAATATCAACTCCCGTGCACTCTCAAATGATTTACGCAGTCTCCAAGAAGTTGTGAAAGGAAAGGAGAGAGGTAAAGTAGACCATCAAAGTCATCTCATCTCAGAGTTGCAAAAGTAGATTGCAGCTCTGAAGCGTAAGGTGAACATACCTGGCTCCTAGCACGTACAAACTGTTGAATTAGCCCAAGTGGAAAAGGATAAGGCCAACCTATCAGACTCCCTTGCTAAGGAAAGGGAAGAAAATAATAGTATTTCTGGTGAGATGACCGCCCTCCAGGTAAAAATGGATGAGCTACAGAGAACCTGGGATACCCATACATGCTCTACACCACCTCTTGAAGGGACCAGCTCACTCTCGGAGTAGTTGACCACAACACTGGCCGAGCTTCAAACGGTGGAGAAGCAAGTCCTAATAGCATGGTGGAAGATCAGTGAGCTCAAAGCCACCCTTAAGGAAAATTCCAAGAAGGTTGCTGCTCTGCAGAAGGAGATAGAGGAGGGAAAACAGGAGAAGGCACAACAAGAGAAGACTATTCAAGATATCACGACTCAGATAAAGGGAAATATTACTCTTCTGGATGCTCAACACTTGATTTGGGCATATATTATTATGGAAGTGAAGAAGCATTGGGTTTACTTAACTATCATTGAAGAAAAGAGGGCCGTAGTGTGCCTGTTCAGAAGAAAACTTCACGAAGGGAGTACTAATGCCTCAACTAGGTTTGGAAACGCCAAAAGGTATATTTCTCTTTTAAATGATTTAAGTTCAGAAGATTTGGTTAAGCATGGAATCAAGAGTAGGTTCAAAGAAGTGTCAAAATGTCAGAAAATGATAGAAAAGGAATCCACACGTAGCGTTGCATTGAGCAGTTTGGAAAAGGTGGCGACTAGTTTAGAATAGTTCAAAACAGATTGGACAGAGATAACACTTACTGGCCTCCCATCATGCTGGGAGCCTTCAAATGTAGTTCTAAGACCATTATTAGCATATGAATTCCGATTGACAGAAGAAATGAATCGAACTGACACACCTTCCAAGAAGTCCACTCGACTTAAGGCTAAAACTATAGTTTCAGTACTCAGTAAAGAGTTCTTGCTTATTCATTAGGTAAAATACAAGATCCCCACTCAGGCGAGCTATGCCGAACTGACTGAAGTTTACATTCGGGCTGAAACTTTCACCGTAATGCCTGAACCTGCAGTCGGCACTTCAAAGAGATTTACAAGTCATGCGAGTTTGTTAGCCAGCTCTTTTGCAACCATAGTACCGCCTGTTTCAGCCACTGCCTCGACTCTTTCCCACCACTAGAAGTTGTTAACTCACGATTAGGTCCGCGAGGCCTATTTTTTTATTTTTACTTTTTACTTTCATTATTCGAGTGAGATTCATATTTCACTCTTACAAATATTTACTTTCTGTTAGACAGTTGTGATGTTTTATTTATAAATGGCCATGAGCCCGGATTGTAAAATGATGGGAAGTGTTTTTACCTCATCATAAATTTTGATGTTTTGATCAGAACTTGTAACTGCATAATAGCACGCAGAAAATATATTTTCCCAAAATATCTTTCCGCTTATGATCATTGAAAATGTTATAAAAGGAGGAAGCAAGGACATATAGAGGGTTCCAGATTTTTCAAAGAATTCACTAGAAAGGACTCTATATGTATTTTTTTTTAGTTTTGATATTAATGTTGAAGATCCCGTTGGGATTCAGCAATAAGGATTTTTGTTGATATTGGGATTCTGATCGGAATGATCCACAATTTGTAGCTCTTCCTTACGTTTTATAATACAAATGCTCATTTCACTTATATTCATATTTCTCATATCTATGTTCTGGAATGTGAGTACTCATAGCTTTAAATGTGGATTTACTGTATAGATACTCATATTTACTCATGTCTAGTACTTTAAATATGGCTCAGGAAGGATATTATGTTTCACTCTTAACCTCTTCCATCGTTCCTCTGATATTAGCTGTAATGGATATTTATCTTTAAAGTTGTTCTCTTATATGGATTCCTGTCGTTGCATAGGCCCAGTATATGTGGATTTTTCCTCTAGATAAGCCACTGTTACAATTAATATTCACTACATTTTCTTACACAGTCATCATCTACCTTAATCGATATCTGTGAGTCATTTTGGAATTTAGCCCCCTCTACAACGTTCTATCTTAGAGCTATCAGATACATTTATATATTGAAGTTCGTACATCTGTTAATACAGTCTCATGGTGGTTGTGTTTTACTTTGGAGTCTTGGTTCCATTTTCATCAAAATATTCATCCAAGTGATTATAGCATTAGAGCCTTGTCATGTCAACTCCTATCAGTTGAATCATATGCTCATTGCAGTTAAGATGTCCTAGGCACTGGTCTTTATACAACTCAAGACTGTCTCTAGGAGTGACAACATCTTTCGGCACCGTTGCTGGGGAATCGAATTTGAGAAAAGCTAAATCCCTGGGCCTCGAAAAATTTTTCATTAACCCTTCATAATAGGTGAGCAGGAAGGGTTGAGAGTTGTATATCCCTCACCTTGGTGACTCCACTGTTATTCAAAAGATAAATCTATTTCTAGTCGCGGCTTTCCGAAAGCCACATCTGATGTTAGATACATCCCAGCTGAGGACACCTTCGGTGTCTGACCCAAAATTTTTTTTACATAAGAGAGGTTGGAGAGAAATACATTCAGTCCATAAAGATATTCCTAGATTTTCTTTGAAAGACTCTCCATCCTCCTCACAAATAGCTCAAGATCTTGGTCCTAATTCCACAGTGAGAACCCTTGATTATTATTCAGATAATCCCTCAGGGGAAAACATTCAAGTTAAAGATGAAGCCGAGTCTGTAGATATCTTCTTTCTCCATCCCACTCCTGAATTTGAAGAAGTTAAAGAGGTCACAAAAGTTTCTCTCGTTAACATTCCAGTAGTTGCATCAGTCCCTCAAGCCTCCATTCAATATATTACAATTTTCATTCATACTTCTCTTCCACCATCTCCTCCCACACATCAGATTCGCCCTCCACCTTGACAAACTCCAATGGTTTTTCCAGGCTTCCTGTTAAACAAATATGCTCCCTTGGCATTACCTCAGGTCTTAAATGACATGCCTCGAAATTATTTGAAAACCTTGCCTCATTTCAACGGGGAAAATGTAGTTGAAGCTCAAAAACACCTGGAAGTTTTCTGCACCTTTGCAAAAAAATTCAATGTCGAACATCTGGATATAGTGCTGAGACTATTTGTCCAGTCTTTAGATGGAGAGGCCAGAAAATGGTTCAAAACTTTGGGAGACTGCTCCATTACTAACTAGGGAAGAGATGGAAAATTCCTTTATCAAAAAATTGGGAGAAATGAATGACCATGGGTACTGTCTTACAGAGTTCAATGCACTCAGAAAAAGACATAACGAGGGTGTGCCATAATTCATTAAAATATTAAACAAACTATACACAAGTCTCCTAGCTGAAATGAAACCTCACCAAACTGCTACTAAAGTGGTGTTTGTAGCGGCATTTGATTCACAATTTGGATTCTCTCTAACAGAAAGGAAGTTTGCTACCTTAAATGATACCCAAACCGATGCATTGGAGGTGGAGGCTAATTTTTCTTCTACAAGCAAATCAAAAGGGAGGTCAGATCACGATGCTAGATGGAGTGGGAAAGAAGAGGTATTCACATCCGATCAAGATAGAGACATAGCCGAAAATAAAATTGGGGAGATGAACAAAATGATCAAGAATATTTCAAGCAAGCTGGTGAAGCTTGAATTTCAAGCTAAGAACTCATCCTCCAAGTCATTCCAAAATGCTCCAAATAGGGGTTATAACCCACAATACAGAAAGCCACCTCTACAAATACTACAAAGAGAGCAGAAGGAGCAGCAAGACCATATACAACCTCTGCTGTATCTGGAAGGACAAATGGATGGCCCTACCGAAGACATTCTAGATGAGCAAGATGATCAATATTTTTCTTATTCAAATAGTGACGAAGTTGAGATTTCTTTGCAAGAAGGTGACGTAGTGGGCTTCCATTGCAAGAAGAAGAAGAAAAAACTAGAGCCACTGAGGATACAGAGATCGATGATTACTGCAAGCAGTTCGTTGACTTCAAGCAAGCGCAGTTACATAGAAAATATGATCTTAGGTATTCTAGAAAAAGAACCTGTACATAAGAACAGGAGGAAGATATGCCTCAAAAATAAACAACTATACAGAAGGAGACAACGATGCAGAAGGTCGGAGATAAAGGTAAGAGACCTATAACCGAGCCTTTACATTCGAAAGACCATATTCCTTCCTCTTCTAAGTTGGACACTACTCCAAATTCCAAGCCTGTACTGAAAGAAGAGAAACCTCTAGCCGAGAATAGAGAGTCAAAATAAAATACCCTAGAGAAGCCTCCCTCTGTCTTTAATCTGCAAAAGGAACTTCAAAAAGTTAAAATCCCGGTCCCCTTGACCGAACTACTAAAACAACCAGTCTACTAGTCTCAGGTCTCTTCTTTCATGCTTCCCCAAGAATCAACCCCAATCCCAGATAGTTTGAAACTTCAGGAAGAAAGGCCCATGGTGGTGTTTGGTCCTCATGTTGAAGAATTAGATGCTTTGACCCCTCCTTTCTATGTGTCACTACTAATCCATGATTTGTTATTGCATAATTATATGTTGGATTCTGGAGCATCTCATAATATCTTGCCCTTGTTGGTGATGGAGCAATTGGGGCTGCAAATCACTCGCCCATATAAAGACCTTTACTCTTTTGATTCCAAAAGAGTCAAATGTTTGGGGATGATCAAAGATTTGGTTGTAAATCTAGCCCAAATACCAGCCAAGAGCATGGTGATGGACATAGTAGTGGCATATATACCAGCTCGATTTGGGATTTTGTTGTCAAGATCATGGGGAACAAAAATTGGAGGATTGATAAAACTAGACCTGACTTATGCTACCATCCCTGTATTTGGAGGCCAAGAAAGGAGATTATATTGGGAAACAAGGTTCGTAAAGATGGTCACCAAGGCCGATAATTCTGTAAATTCACCGGTATATATTAAAGAGGGTGAGTTCTCGTGTCTGATGCTGGAAGAAGACCAAGATTATTTATAGGAGCCATTTTTCTATCAGATTAACACCGAACAATCCTTAAGAAATCAAGAAGATGGAGTTTGGACGTTGCACTTCTACGGAGCCAACTCGAAAGAAGGAAATGGAGCTGGGGTGCTCCTGGTCTCCCCTACTGGATAGTTGGTCCCATTGTATTTTAAATTGGAATATGAAGCCACAGAAAACATAGCTGAATATGAAGCACTGCTCCTGGGTCTACTAACAACGAGGAGTATGAATATTCAGAGCCTGAAACTTTTGGGAAATTCTGAATTTGTGGTGAGACAGGTGAGAAATCAATGTCAAGCTAAGTACCCATGGCTGAGGGCTTATAGAAATGAGGTATGGGAGTTGGTAGACAACTTCCTCTTAGCATTCAATATTCAGTTCATGCCAAGAGATCAGAACAAAATGGTAGATTCTCTTGCTGTGGCTGCAAGTACCTTTCAGCCGCCTCAGAATCCTCTTTTAAGATACGAGATAGAGGTCCACTACCGTCCTTCTATCCCCTACAATTTCAAACACTGGCAGGTGTTTAAAGATGAGGAGAAAGTAAGAAGATTCATGGAGACTGTTGGAGAATTCTCCAATATGGATATAGACGTAGGGGAAGAAGAGGCTGAAGACCTTCATTAGAACAAATGGCAAGAAACCATGGCCGGTCATAAGGTGCTACAACTCAAAGGAAATGTGATACCCAGAGTACTGGTCCCTTTGGAGAGGTTATTCCATAAAAATGATGTCCCACTACAACCAAGTAAGGTGGTTGAAGAAAAACATGTGGCTGATCTGAACCTCGGAACTGAGGCTAATCCGAAGATTGTGAAGCTGTCTAAAAAGGTTCCTGAAGAATATAAAGAGCAATATCAGAAATTATTTCAGACATACAAAGATGTTTTTGCGTGGTCTTATCAGGATTTTAAGACTTTTGATATCAACATCATTCAACATAAGATCCCTTTAAAAGGAGATGCAAAGCCACAAAAAAAAAAGCTAAGACAGATTAACCCCTTACCCCTTCCTTCCATATAAAAGGAAAGCAAGAAGCTGTTAAAGGCCAAGATCATTGTGCCATTAAGATATTATGAGTGGGTGGCTAACTTGGTCCCAGTTCGTAAAAAGAATGGAGAGATAAGACTGTGTTTCGACTTTCGTAACTTAAACAGAGCATCTCTAAAGGATAATTATCCACTGCCAAAGATGGATCATATATTACAGAAGGTAGTGGGAGCTTCATGAATGTCCATGATGGATGGTTTTTCTGGATACAATCAGGTGGCAGTGCTTCTGGAGGATCAAAAGAGGACCGCATTCACCACTCCCTAGGGGACATTTATGTATGCTCGAATGTCATTTGAACTGATCAATGCAGGGGCTACATTTCAAAGTGCTATTGATATTGCTATTGTGGGGAAAAAAGATAAATTCGTAGTGGTATACTTGGATGACATCACTATGTTCTCGAAGGATGATGCGGAACATATTTAACACCTGCGCAGAACCTTTGAGAAGTGTCAAATTTATGGACTCTCTCTAAACCCTCAGAAATCATGATTTGCTTTAGTAGAAGGTAAACTGTTGGGGCATATTGTGACGAGGGCTGGGGTGAAAATTGACCCAAAAAAGGTAGAATTTATAAATGGTATATCCTTCCCCAAAAACAAGAAAGAGGTCCAAGTGTTCCTTGGACGTATCAATTTCTTGAGAAGGTTCATCCCAAACTATGCGGAGATAGTCCCACACATAACTGAGATGTTGAAGAATAATAATGAAGTAAAGTGGTCTCCTGAGTCACGAGAGGCTTTTAATAGGATTAAAAATGCCTTCGCAGAAGCTCTAGTGTTGGTTGGACTAGATTATGCCAAGTCTTTCATGATATTTTCATTCGCATCTCCTCACAATATTGCAACAGTATTATTACAAAAGAATGAGGAGGGGTATGAGCAACCAATCACCTTCTTCAGTCAGGTGCTCCGCGATGTTGAGTTAAAATAAAACATCCTGGAGAAACAAGGTTATGCCCTCGTCAAATCCCTCAAGGAATTTTGGATGTATGTCTTGCATTCCTATATTACTGCATTTGTACCCATGGCAACTGTGAAAGACATCATGATCCAGGGAGATAATGAGGGGAAAAGAGGCAAATGGATTGCAAAGATACAAGAATATGAGTTATAAATATGTCCCACCAAACTAATTAAAGGACAGGGATTAGCTAAAATCCTGTCAGAGTCAAATTTTCAGGCTTTGGGGATAAATCTATCTATGGTAGCAAACGAGGAGTTTGAAAAAATAGATGAATGGTGTGGGATAGAAACAACTACACAGAAGATTCATATGAAGTACCTCCTCAGTCGATGGTACAAATAAAATTTAGAATATCTCTTGACTCTTAGATGTCCCCCAAGATGTGACAAAACAAAATATAGAATGTTGAGGCTGAAATCTTAGAAATTCCTTGTAGCAAATGGTCGTTTGTACTGGAGAGACCCATCATGCATACTGCTCCTATGCCTCACCAAAAATTAAGTGGAAGAAATAATGGCAGAGTTTCATGAAGGCATCTGTGGTGGTCACTATAGCTGGAGGGCCACTAATTTTGAAAGCTCGCTTTTTTTGGCCCAAGCTCTTCGGAGATGTTTTTTCTCGGGTAAGAGCCTGCGAAAAATGTAAAAATTTTGTTGAAAGGCAGAAGTTTGCACCCTTGCCCATGATCCCAGTACAAAGAGAAGAACCCTTCCAACAGTGGGGAATTGATTTTATTAGCGAAATTCATCCTGCATCAAGTGGGAAACATAAATGGATATTAAAAACCACCGAATACTTCACTAAATGGGTGGAGACCATGCCAGCAAGGAATGCAACAGACACAGTAGTGATGAAATTTCTGGAAGATAACATCATCTCAAGATTTGGTTTTCCTGCCAAGATTGTTACAGACAATGCTCAAGCTTTTAAGTCTACTAAATTCATCAGTTTCTGTCAACAATATAATATTGTATTGAGGAATTCTACCGCATACTACCCATAGGGGAATGGTTTAGAAGAATCTTCAAATAAAACCTTGGTGAGGGCACTGAAGAAAGCTATTAATGAAAATGAGAAGAACTGGGATTCCTAGCTCAAATTTGCTTTGTGGGCGAATAGGATCACTAGTAAGAGGTCGACGGGAAAATCCCCATATGAGCTGGTTTACGGAAGAGAAGCAGTTTTCCCCATACAATTGGCCTTACCAGTGGCCAGATTCATGTAGGATTTTCAGGAGGAACTGAACGACATTACCAGGATAATGAATCAATTGATGGAGCTGGAGGAAACTCAAAATCAAGTGAATCAGAGATTAACTAAATATCAGGAGAAAATGAAGGACCTGTTTTATCAGCATGCCAAAGATAAAAAGATGCAGATCGGAGACTTGGTACTAAGCTAGGACATATAGAGGGCTGAAAAAGGAAAGCATGGAAAATTCGATCCTTTATGGTTCGATCTTTTCAAAATTGTTAAACAAGGAGGAAACAACACCTTCAAGCAAGAAAACTTGTAGGGTGATCTGCTTGACACCACTGTGAATGGGAAATTCTTAAAACCCTTCTTCAAGTACTGATTCTAGATGGAAGGTATGATGTTTTATGTTGTACATTATTGGGTCACTTTTATTTTAACGTTGTTTGTTTTGAGGTGTCATGAAGAAGAAGGAAAGGTGCCAAGGAGCCGTGTTTACATAGAAGGGGCTAACAGATGGTCTGCGAAGTTCTCGACACATTTGAGGACAAACGTGTCGTCCCCAAATGGAGCCAATGTTGATTATATCATTCACCCCTTGAGTCCTAAGAAATTTTATAAAGAGGTGAATAGTTTAAAAAGGTGTGAAGGGGTAAATGTGAGAACAGATTCAAATATGAAAGCGAATAAAACACTATATTATAAAGTGGATTGGTAGCAAAGCTTTAACCAAAATAAAAGAGAAAAGGGTCAAGGTGCGAGACAATGGTACGTGGTAGCACCAATTCATACTCCGCAAATTCATAAAGAAGGACGGGTGAATGATTTCGGGGGGTCAAGGATGATAAGGGGAAGGCAGAAACCTCCCCCCCAGAACCCTGATGATGTGGAAAAAAAGGGGACCCGAAGTTGAGAACTATGTAGGGGAAACGACCACAGGTTTGGAGATGTTACAAAATTCCTCTGGCGTCTCTAGTGGGCCCCGATCTCGATGTACACCTATCACTATGATCCAACGGTAAGGTAGGTCCTAGGACACCCGATACACGACTGGTACCGGTAGTAAACCCGATGCGTGGTATGCACTTGACCGAAACTTGATAAGCAAATGAACAGATGCCATGCGTCTCAGTGTCAGCATCCTTATGATGTCAGCCCTAATAGCATCAACCTAATCTCATTTTCTGGGCTATTTTAAGATGTATAACCTTGTTCCGTGATTTACTGTGGTAAAATACTTCCTGTTTACGAGTTACTGTATAAGCGAAAGTGCAAACGCCCAGTACCAGTGCCTCCAGGTCGTTTTCAACCTCCCTGCATCGTTTTCCCCCAAGCATTGTCCTATTCACACAGGTATTCCATCCCTTTTAGCTGGTTTCCTTTCGCTTTGCATTCTTTATAATGGTCATGAGTAAAGTCGTAGTCAAGAAGTCAAAACCTGAAACCCCTCAAGCTCACGAGTCCAGGGCTACCCCTGAACTAGAACCCTTCACAAATTTAGAGGCTCACATCCGAGACCCACAATACCCATTTTTTATTAGAAGTGTCAAGCCCGAGCTGTTCAGGAAGCATGTGGAAAATAGAGAAAAGTTTCAAGTTGTTCTGTCTGGACTGTATCACCAAATTAATCCCCCGGTCTACCCAGTGGTCGAATTTATTTGCTAGGTTAGAGAGGCATACGATGATCATCGAGATATGTTCCTATCCTCTCAGGGGAAAAAAATATTTAGTATATCCCCCAGAATCATTAAAAAGTCTCTCTACTTCCCTACCAGTTCAAATTACGTCAGTTTCAATGAAATGACACTATCTCGACAGTTTTCTAAGTTACCATGGAGGCAACAGAGTGATTTTGTCGCTGCTATTTTTGACTCAAACCTCACAGCTTTCCCGTCTGTAGATTCAGTGCCCTTGAGTACATTCAAGGAGGACCTTCAGCCCACCCTTTCTCTCATTGAAGAACTATTAGGTGTAGAAGGTGTCGAGCGAGTCTCGAAAGAGTGCATAGCCCTGCTATGGTTAATGTCACAACCCAGTGTTGTATTGGATATCCCTAGTTTCCTGGCCTCCGCCATCGAAACCCAGTTTCAAGACCTCTTAGATACTGCTCATTTTTGTTTCTGTTCCATGGTATTCTATCTTTTCCTCTTCCAGTAGGCTGATAAGTTTGAGGGTTTGGGTTTAGAAAAATTCTATAGGATAAACTCTCAGCCAAGACCTGTTTTTAATTGGAATCCCACAACACATCAGTTGGAAAATGGGGTGGGCTATTCAAGTTTCTTGAAAGATTTTATGTCCATAGCTTATACCATCATTCATGATAATCCTCCACCTAGGATTTTTTCTGAGAAGAAGAAATGGCTGCAGTAGAGTCAGGTTGAAAGCATGGGAGACTAGTACCTATTTGATGATTACACTGAAATCAGGGTTTATGGTGCTGAATTTTCCCACTACAAATTTCCAGTTTTTCCCGCACTACAGATTTATGCCCTGGAATACATTCGGCCCCTTCATTGTTAACTTGAGGCATGCATGATAAGGACAGGTGAATGATTACAAATTTTTGGGAAAAATACTGAGAGGGGGGGGGGGGTGAATCAATATTTAGAGCTGACTGAAAACTTTTACCTTTTCCTTCTGTTAAAACCATATGCTACTTTACTGAATCCAACTTATATGTCCAGAGATCTTATTATGTCTTTACTTAGACAATCATTCATTCATTATATGTTTAGTAAGCAGTAAATATGAACAGAAATAACAGAACAAACTATCAATCATAAGCAACACATATGAAAACTAGTATTTAAGGTGGAAACCCAATTCGGGAGAAAACCATCGCTTCTGTTATCTCAGTCTTCAATATATATTATAAAGAAAACTTCTTACAATTTTATGCTGGCGTAGAATTATGCCAGTACACAGGCACCCACCTACAGAAAGGCTACAACCTTCTCTCGTTCTCCAGCCACTACTGGAAGGGAGCTCCAACCCCCTGATTTTAACACTAGCTTCTATTGGCAGGATACTTCCTCTTTCATACAGAAGACCTTCACCCTCAGATACACCAGATTTCTTCTATTTCTTCATCAGACTTCCGTCAGGTCTATTTCTTTTGCTGATCATCGTAGAGATTTATCATTTCTAGATCATATCCATAGGTGCATCATATCTGCAAATATCTCTTAAAGATATTTATTTATTAACAACCCTTCACGCACACACCCTGTAGTGTAATCCTCTTATCCTTATATAGTTTAGCCTTTATCAATACCATGAGTAGAAAACCACTCAACTGTTAATGGTATTCATATTAAAAGTTGAACCAATCTAAATTGAAATCCCGATCTTCGTTCTTCCATGCATGAATATTCCTAAAGGTAATCTTTATCTCCGCCAAATAATACTATAGCCAAGGTTAAGTAACATTAACGTGCCGTTGATGGTTTTCTTTCTTTTATTGGAATTTTATTTATCAAGTTCGTGGAATTTGATAAATAAATATTATTCACAACCTTTGGAAATTAAATATATAACAGAACTTTATATTAATAACCAGTGCTCTTATTAAATGGCTTTTAAATAGACCTTTGGTTCTGGCCCCACATACATAATCGACGGCCTAATCAATATAATTTAAAACTAGGTCCCATTGCTAACGATCATTTCCATCCGACGACGAAGAGCACATCGCTCAGTCTTCAGATGATTCGACTGACATCGTTCGTTGATGATGCATGGATGATAACGCGCGATGGCGTGCCGTACCTTGGGTAAATTTCGCGCATCTATAGCAAATGAACACCATCCGATGACCCCTTCCCAGATTAACGACGTTCAATAATATCGCTCGGCTTCTTTGGTCGAACATTAACATGCGATGGTGCGCTTTGATAGCGGTTTTCATGGGTCCACCTTTGCTACGTGTCAATGTTTCTATGGAATCGCTCCCCAACTAGGAAATACCGCCTATCACCGAAGGGTGGTGCGATGAAACCCGGAAACCATCTTCACTATTCACTCGGTCACGATTCCGCTCTTCCACGTAGGGTTCCGTCACGCTTCATTTTGTTATGTTCCACCTCTAAGTTCAATGCCGAATACTCTGTTTTATTTCTTCCGCATTATAACTGATTTTCTCTCGCTCCTCGTTCCTTTCTCCATGAAAACCAATCATCTCCTTATTAATAGCGTAGACCCTTCCATGTGTAGCTTGAAACCATAGCTTTGTTCATATCATATATTCTATGAATATATAACTCCACTGTCTACCAGTTTGGATACACTGTCGACCGTATTAAAATCGGTTCCTCGAATAACATACAAAGCACCATTAATCTTGAAACCATAGCTTTGTTCATATCATATATTCTACGAATATATAACTCCACTGTCTACCATTTTGGATACATTGTCGACCGTATTAACATTGGTTCCTTGAACAACATATAGAGAACCATTAATCCCCTCACAGGGTTTCTTACTTATCACAGATTCGATGTGTTCACACATGAATTACCATTTACTAGAACATTCACTTATAATTTTCTATTCGATGGCCTTTTTCTCCCACTCTGTCTCTAGACAATTCTGCTGCTACTTTTCTTTCCTCTTTTCATGGTGACTATTTCAGAGGCTCTTTCTTTGCCAATTCCTTTGCCATCAATGACAACATTTCCAACAATCTCCCCCTTTGGCATTGATGGCAACACTCTGCCTTTGTTTGTCTTATAGAAGCCCCTTTATTTTCTTTTCCTCCCGCTTTGACATCAATGGAAAAGGGTTTATCAGATCTAATCGGAGTTCACGTGTGCACAAACAGTCCGATGATTATTCTGTACTGAGGAGTGCCTCCGCAGTACCTTGAATCTAAGAAATCAAGTTCCTTTTGAGGTCCGGTGCCATACATATTGTGGGGCCATTAATACCAAGATCCTATGTACGGATAATACCATGCTCCCCCTGAGATCATGTTGCATCTTCTAACATAATTAGAATGCAAAAAATGCATTCTTTCCACAAGACCAATGCTCCCCCTTAACCTGTGCATCCAGAGATACCCAACAGCACCGCAGCTGTGTTGAAACAATGTTGACCCAGCAAAAATTTGTCAGCAACTACCCATACACGGTTTTCTGTCCTTCAGGAAAACTGTGTATTCAATTAATCTTCTGTATTTAAGTAGATCTGATCTTCTTCATGACAGAGACTACTCCCAGATTCTGTTTGAGTTATTCGAACGCTTCCTTGGGTAAAGGCTTGGTAAATATATCAACAACTTGTTCTTTGGAGGGCACATATTCCAACTTCACCTTTTTTTCAAGCACTTGTTCACGTAAGAAGTGGTACTTGATGAGAATGTGCTTGGTCTTGGAATGCATAACAGAATTCTTTGAGATACTAATGGCACTTGTGTTATCACACATAATGGATATAGGAGGTGAACATTTGATTTGAAAGTCTTGTAAGGTTTGCATCATCCAGAGAAGTTGAGTGCAACATGATGCAGTAGCCACATATTTTGCTTCTGCTATAGATAAGGAAATAGAGCTTTTCTTCTTGCTAAACCAAGATACTAATCGAGGCCCCATACAGAATTCACCACCACTAGTGCTTTTCCGATCATCAACATTTCTAGCCCAATCTGCATCAGTGTATGCATGAAGAGTAAGATCAACATTATTTGGATACCATAGTCCAAAGTCTTGAGTTCCTTGTAGATATTTGAATATTATTTTCACAGCCTGAAGGTGAGACTCTTTTGGATTAGCTCGGAATCGTCCAACAATCCCAACTGCATGTATAATGTCAGGTCTTGTCCCAGTGAGATAAAGTAGACTTCCTATCACAGATCTGTATTCTGGTTGATTCACCGTGGGGGAATCATCATTAGAAATGAGATTACATCTGGTTATCATTGGTGTACTTACAGGTTTGCAATCTTCCATGCCATACTTCGTCAATATTTGCTTAAGATATTTTGCTTGTGATAAGAATATGCCATCTGTTGCTTGTTGCACTTGCAAGCCAAGAAAGAATGTTAGTTCCCCAAGTAAAGAAATTTCAAATTCTTGCTGCATATCAGAAGCAAATTTCTGACTCATAGACTCTTCATTACTTCCAAAAATGATATCATCAACATATACAACCAAAATCAATAGTTTGTCATTTTCAGTTTTTGTATATAAGTTGCTATCAGCAGACCCCTTTGAAAATCCTTGTTGAAGAATATATTTGTCAAGACGATAGTACCATTCCCTTGGAGCTTGTTTGAGACCATATAGAACCTTTTTAAGTCTACAAACAAGTTTTTCATCATTTCCCAAAATGAATCCTTCTGGTTGTTCTATATAAACTTCTCCTTCTAGATCGCCATTGAGAAAAGAAGATTTAAAATCCAATTGATAAACTTTGATTTGTTGGAAGCTTGAAAAAGCAAGAAACATTCTTATGGCTTCAAGTCTTGCTACAAGAGCAAAAGTTTCTTCAAAGTCTATACCTTCTTGTTGAGCATACCCCTTGCAAACAAGTCTAGCTTTATTTCTTATAACATCCCCATTCTCATTTAACTTGTTTTTGAACATCTATTTAGTTCCAATGACATTTTAGTCATGAGGTCTTGGTACTAATTCCCAAGTGTGATTCTTTTCAATTTGATCAAGCTATTCATTCATGGATTGAATCCAAAATTCATCTTTTCTAGCTTGACTGACATTGTGTGGTTCAATAGTGGACAGAAATGACAGATTGCTAGAAGATCCCACAAGAGTGACCTAGGGAAAATTTTAAGGATGGAAAATTATCTTAAAGTTTAAAAAATTGGCGAATCTCACTAGTCCCTAATATGCCAACTATAAAACATTTATTGACGTATTTGTAAAATTATTCAAATTTATAATGATTTTATATACAATCACTATATAATTTTGGCGATTTTAAAGGTAAAATAGATTTATATTGTAAAATTTGGGCGAATCATTTTTATAAAAAAATGGGAATTGGCGAATCTTTTTTTTGGAAAAATCAGGGAAAATTAGCCCACCTGCGAATATTAGCCCCTAAAATTTTCCATGCAAGAGTCCTTCTTGTTTGTACACCCGATCCCTTTTCTCCCAAAATTTGAGATTCTGGATGATTCTTTTGAACATATATGGATGGAGCTTTTTCAGATAAATCATCTTCGGGTTCTTCATTGGGTTCACTGTCTATATCATTCTTATTTGATGTAGAAGGATATATTTCATCATCGTCTTCATCTGTTGTTTGTTTTTATTCTTTTGGACCTGCAGGAGACTCATCAATAACAACATCAATACATTCAACAATATTCCGAAGTCTTTTATTGTAACATTTATATGCTCTACTGCTAGAGGAGTAACCAAGAAGTATTCCTTCATCTGCTCTGGGTTCGAACTTGCCAAATTTTTCATCATTATTTTTGATAAAGGATTTGCTTCCAAAAATTCTAAAATGCTTTACAGTGGGAGGATTACCATACCAGAGTTCATATGGAGTTTTTTCACTATTTAGCCGAACATGTGCCTTGTTGAGAATGTTTACTTCTGTATGTGTTGCTTCTCCCCAAAATATGTCAGGTGTTCTGGAATCATCAAGAATAGCTCTAGCCATTTGTTGAATTGTTCTATTCATTCTTTTTGCAAAACCATTTTGTTGTGGAGTGCCAGCTACAGAAAACTATCTTTTTATTCCATGTTGTTCACAAAATTCAAGGAATTCATCTGATGTATATTCTCCTCCTTGATCAGATCTGAGACACTTGATTTTTAGATCTAATTAATTCTCAACTAGTGCTTTGAAGATTTGAAATTTCTCAAATGCTTCATCTTTGTGTTTAAGTAGCCCAATCCAACACATTCTAGAGAAATCATCAATAAATAAGATAAAGTATTGTTCACCACGTGGTGACTTTTTCCTAACAGGTCGACATATGTCAGTATGAATGAGTTCAAGAGGCTTATTTGATGATCCTTCCTTGGCATTAAATTGTACTCTGGTTTGCTTACCGAATTGGCAAAATTTGCATATGATATTTTCAGGTAGATTAATATTGGGAAGATCACGAACAACTTTAAGTATGCTTGATTTTTTGATTTGAGAGAAGCTCAGATGCCCCAAACTTCTATGCAATAGCCAGTTTTCTGAAGATTTACTCAAGTAACATTGTTCTTTGCAGTTCTTCAATACATAAAGGTTGCTTGGAGTTATTTTTCCTTTTATAATTGTTTTACCTATATCAAGATCACGTACCACACATTCTTTTGAACTAAAGACAACTTCAGTTCCTTGATCACAAATTTGACTTACACTTAACAGGTTATGCTTTAATCCATCCACATACATGACATTATTAGCTTTCACCTTTTCTTTTAGAAAAATAGACCCTTTTCCCATAATGACAGCAGGAGTATCATTTCCAAATGTAACATTCTTCTCTTTTTCTAGAGCACTATATGCAAGAAGTTTGTTTTTGTCACCTGTCATGTGTATAGAGCATCCACTATCAATGTACCATTGATTTTCTTCACCTTATGAAAATAAGGCTATGCCACAATTTTCAAACTGTAATTCCTTATTTTTCCACACTTTGGAGCTTGAAGGACATTGCTCTTTTGGTTGGATTTTGCTTCTGCATTCAGATTCTTCATGGCCAAAGTTATTTCAATACGTACATTCAACTTCATTTTGAAGAGGAGAAAAGTTGTTATATGTATTCTTCTTTGTTCCAATATCAATCCTTTTCTTTCTTGCTTCTCTTGTCATGATGGTTTTATATGCAACACATTGAGCAGCTTTATGACCAAAATTGTGACATGAGAAACATTGTCCATTGAAGAAGAAATTTCTGCGATCATGAAATCTTCTACTCGAATTTACCTGTTGATTGGAGTTTCTTTGAAATTTCTTCCTGTTAGTGTTCTTTGAATTGAAATGGTCATGCTTTACCTGTAAATATTCTTTATTCCCTTGCTGAGTGGTAGAATGTTGTATGCTGGCTGTAGCTGCTTTTAGATAATTTGGTGCTGAAGCCTGAAAAGATTCTCCGATATATCCAAGACCTGTCTTTATAAGAGGAGAACGTTGTACCTTGATAATCTCATCTAAGGTTTCAGATCCTTTAGCAAATCTAAGATTAAAAATCTTCATTTTCTCAATTTCTTTTCTTAGACTTACTATTTCACATTCTAATTTCTCATTGTGTTTCTCCTTTCCTTCAAGCTGATTTTTCAGAGTTTCTATGGATAGTTTACTTTCTTCTAAGCATATCTTGAGTTGATTGAATTCATCAAGAAAATCATTATCCTCCAAAGCATCCATAAAGGTATCTTTTTCTTCTTTAGATTATTTTTCAAATGCCATGACAAGTCTAAGATCTTGTTCACACTCTTCCTCACTGTCAGATAACCCATCACTGTCTTCATGAGTATAGTAACTTTTTCTAGTGCTAAACCGACTCTTATTCCTTCTTGCTACTTCTTTTACCTTTTCATGTGTTTATTTGTGAGGACACTTAGCAGCATAATGACCCACTCTTCCACAAGAAAAACATTTGAAAGGAAGCTTACCTTTGAACCGTCCTGTACCAAGTTGGAGTTTCTTTACAAAATTTACCTCATCTTCTTCTAAGATATACCCAAATCCTTCTGTCTCTTGTACTTCTTTCCATTTTGTAGAAGCCCTAAAGATGACTTCTTTGACTTCAGATGGTCCTCCTCTTCTCATTTCATATGCAGTTAGTATGCCATGAAGTTGTACCACAGTAAGATTTTGAAGATCCTATTTTTATTCAAGAGCAGAAACTTCTGACTCAAATTTTGTCGTTAGTGATCTTAAAACTTTCTCAACCAAAGTAGATTCGGTTATTGTTTCTCCCAGATTTCTCATATGATTTACAATATCATCAAGACGTAAAAATAAATTAGCAATGCTCTCTTCATTATGCATTTTTAGATTCTCATATTGAATTTTGAGAGTTTGGAGTTTAGCACTTTTTACCTTTGCATCACCTTCATAACTTAGAATGATTTTGTCCCATATTGCCTTTGTTGTATTTAGCTGCATAACTTTGACAAATTCTGATTCAGTTAGACTTCCCAATAGAGCATTGACCGCTTTTGCATTCGTTTCGTAATTCTTTATTTCTGTTGGATCTGTTGGTACTACAGCTGGATATTGATATCCTCCTTCAACTATATCCCATATATCTGCTCCCAGAGGCTGAAGATAGGATATCATCCCTGTTTTCCAGAAGATTAAGTTGTTTCTGTTGAAGAGCGGAGGCCTGATAGATGTTGTTCCTTCTTGATTGTTCATCTTGATTGATCTTCCTTTCAGCGGCTAAGATTTTTTAGAAGGACCAGCTCCGATACCAATTGTTGGGAAAAATACTGAGAGGGGGGGGGGTGAATCAATATTTAGAGCTGACTGAAATTTTTTACCTTTTCCTTCTCTTAAAACCATACGCTACTTTAATGAATCCAACTTATATGTCCAGAGATCTTATTATGTCTTTACTTAGACCATCATTCATTCATCAGATGTTTAGTAAGTAGTAAGTATGAACAGAAATAACAGAACAAACGATCAATCATAAGCAACACATATGAACACCAGTATTTAAGGTGGAAACCCAATTCGGGAGAAAACCACCGCTGCTGTTATCTCAGTCTTCAATATATATTATAAAGAAAACTTCTTACAATTTTATGCTGGCGCAGACTTATACCAGCACACAGGCACCCACCTGCAGAAAGGCTACAACCTTCTCTCGTTCTCCAGCCACTACTGGAAGGGAGCTCCAACCCCCTAATTTTAACACCAGCTTCTACTGGAAGGATACTTCCTCTTTCATACATAAGACCTCCACCCTCAGATACACCAGATTTCTTCTATTTCTTCATCATACTTCCATTAGGTCTATTTATTTTGCTAATCATCGTAGAGATTTATCATTTCTAGATCATATCCATAGGTGCATCATATCTGTAGATATCTCTTAAAGAGATTTATTTATTAACAACCCTTCACGCACACACCCTGTAGTGTAATCCTCTTCTCCTTATATAGTTTAGCCTTTATCAGTACCATGAGTAGAAAACCACTCAACTGCTAATGGTATTCATATTAAAAGTCGAACCAATCCAATTGAAATCCCGATCTTCATTCTTCCATGCACAAATTGTCCCAAAGGTAATCTTTATCTTCGCCAAATAATACTATAGCCAAGGTTAAGTAACATTAACGTGCCGCTGATGGTTTTCTTTCTTTTATTGGAATTTTATTTATCAAATTCGTGGAATTTGATAAATAAATATTATTCATAACCTTTGGAAATTAAATATATAACAGAACTTTATATTAATAACCAACACTTTTATCAAATGGCTTTTAAATAGACCTTTGGTTCCGGCCCCACATACATAATCGATGGCCCAATCAATATAATTTAAAACTGGGGCCCATTGCTAACTATCGTTTCCATATGACAACAAAGAGCACATTGCTCGGTCTTCAGATGATTCGATGGATATCGTTCGTTGATGATGCATGGATGATAGCTCGCGATGGTGCGCCGTACCTTGGGTAACCTTCGCGCATCTATATCAAATGAACACCGTCTGATGACCCCTTCCCAGATCAACCATGTTCAATAATATCGCTTGGCTTCTTTGGTCGAACATTAACATGCGATGGCGCGCTTTGATAGCGGTTTTCATGGGTCCACCTTTGCTACGTGTCAACTTTTCTATGGAATCGCTTCCCAACCAACAAATACTGCCTATCACCGAAGGGTGGTGCGATGAAACCCGGAAACCATCTTCACTATTCACTCGGTCACGGTTCTGCTCTTCCACGCAAGGTTCCGTCGCGCTTCCTTTTGTTATGTTCCACCTCTAAGTTCAATGCTGAATACTCTGTTTTAGTTCTTCCACGTTATAACTAATTTTCTATCACTCCTCGTTCCTTTCTCCATGAAAACTAGTCAACTCCTTATTAATAGAGTAGACCCTTCCATGTGTAGCTTGAAACCATAGATTTGTTCATATCATATATTCTACGAATATATAACTCCATTGTCTACCAGTTTGGATACACTGTCGACCGTATTAACATCGGTTCCTCGAACAACATACAGAGCACCATTAATCTTGAAACCATAGCTTTGTTCATATCATATATTCTACGAATATATAACTCGACTGTCTATCGATTTGGATACACTGTCGACCGTATTAAAATCGGTTCCTCAAACAACATACAGAGCACCATTAATTCCCTCACAGGGTTTCTTACTTATCACAGATTCCATATGTTCACACATGAATTACCATTTACTAGAACATTCACTTATTCTTTTCTATTCGATGGCCTTTTTCTCCTACTCTGTCTCTAGACAATTCTGTTGCTACTTTGCTTTCCTCTTTTCATGGTGATTGTTTCAGAGGCTCCTTCTTTGCCAATTCCTTTGCCATCAATTAAAACATTTCCAACACCCGGAACCCTGATGATGTGGCAGAAAAGGGGACCCTAAGTTGAGAACTATGCAGGGGAAACGACCGCAGGTTTGGAGCTGTTACAAAATTCCTCTGGCGTCTCCAGTGGGCCCCGATATCGATGTACACCTGTCACTATGATCCCATGGTAAGGTAGGTCCTAGGACACCTGGTACATGACCAGTACCGGTATTAAACTCGATGCTTGGTATGCACCTGACCGAAACTGGATAAGAAAATGACCAAATTCCATGTGTCTCAGTGTCGGCGTCCTTATGATGTCAGCCCTAATAGCATCACCCTAATCTCATTTTCTAGGCTATTTTAAGATGTATAACCTTGTTCCATGATTTACTGTGGTAAAATACTTCCTGTTTATGAGTTACTGTATAAGCGAAAGTGCGAACGCCCAATACCAGTGCCTCCAGGTCGTTTTCAACCTCCCTGCATCGTTTTCCCCCAAGCACTGTCCTATTCACGCAGGTATTCCATCCCTTTTAGCTGGTTTCCTTTCGCTTTGCATTATTTATAATGGTCATGAGTAAAGTCGCAGTTAAGAAGTCAGAACCTGAAACCCCTCAAGCTAGCGAGTCCAGGGTTGCCCCTGAACTAAAACCCTTCACAGATTTAGAAGCTCACATCCGAGACCCAAAATACCCATTTTTTATTAGTAGCGTCAAGCCTGAGATGTTTAGGAAGCATGTGAAAAATAGGGACAAGTTTCGAGTTAATCTGTTTGGACTGTATCACCAAATTAATCCCCCGGTCTACCCAGTGGTCGAATTTATTTTTTGGGTTAGAGAGGTTTACGATGAACACCGGGATATGTTCCTATCCTCTCAGGGTAACAAAATATTTAGTATATCCCCCAGAATCATCAGAAAATCTCTTTGCTTCCCTACCAGTTGAGATTATGTCAGTTTCAATGAAATGACGCTCTCTCGATAGTTTTCTAAGTTACCATGGAGGCAACAGAGTGATCTGTCGCTGCTATTTCTGACTCAAACCTCACAGCTTTCCCATCTGCAGATTCAGTGCCCTTGAGTACATTCAAGGAGGACCTTCAGCCCACCCTTGCTCTCATTGTAGGATTATTAGGTGTAGAAGGTGTCGGGCGAGTCTCAAAAGAGTGCATAGCCCTGCTATGGTTAATGTCACAGCCCGGTGTTGTATTAGATATCCCTAGTTTCCTGGCCTCCGCCATCCAAACCCAGTTTCAGGACCTCTTAGATACTGCCTGTTTTCGTTTCTGTTCCATGGTATTCTATCTTTTCCTCTTCCAGTAGGCTGATAAGTTTGAGGGTTTGGGTTTAGAAAAATTATATAAGATAAACTCTCAACCAAGACCTGTTTTTAACTGGAATCCCACAACACGTCAGTTGGAAAATGGGGTGGGTTATTCAAGTTTCTTGAACAATTTTATGTCCATAGCTTATACCATCATTCATGATAATCCTCCACCTAGGATTTTTCCTGAGAAGAAGAAATGGTTGCAGTAGATTCAGGTTGAAAGCACGGGAGACTAGTACCTATTTGATGACTACACTGAAATCAGGGTTTATGGTGCTGAAGTTTCCCACTACAAATTGCCAGTTTTTTTCGCATTGCGGATTTATGCCCTGGAATACATTCGGCAGACCTTGAAGGCTGAACAGCTCCACTTCCTCCCTGCAAAAAAGGGGTTCATTCTCAAGCTTCCTATAACCATCGGCCCCTTCATTGTTAACTTGAGGCATGCCCTTCCCATAGTGGAAGACCTGCTCAAAGGCATGGATTTAAGGCAAGGGAAAGCTTGGCCCTATGATCCGAAAGGGATCATTTCAAACAAAAGGAAGAATATTAAATCAAATCCTTATGCTCATGAAACTATACCCTTCATTGAGTGGCGAGCTAACCTTGAAACCTAGCCTTTGCTTTCACATATGGAGACCTATTTGTCTGCGACAGGGGAAAAGGGGGATACATTTTCAACAAAAGAAGCAGGTAAAAAACAGGTGGAAGAGGTCGGCGCTTCAAGAGAAGGTTCCCCTCCTTCTAAAAGGCAAAGAACCAGAACCAACGAAGAAGAAAGTACCCGAGAAGACCCATTTCTGCAAAAATAAACACTTTATGGTCAATCAGGCAAGGGTAAAGCAGGTTTTGTGGTAATACGTAATGGCACATCATCCTCTAACTTCTCAGAAGTTTCATGAGCCATCACTGCTACCAGATCCAGAGGGGAAAATTAAAGAAAGGTGAGGAATAAAGCAGTCAGGGAAAATCACTTGTCTGAATTAGAGGGATATGTTGACAGGTATCAGACTAGGTTTCAGATGCAATAGATATGGACAAAGAACAACTGATAATGGCTATGACTGAAGAAATTTTAGACCTAGAGGCTGGCACCACCAGCTATAAATCTCTGGAAATAACAATAACCATGTCAAAAGTCTTAACAATTGACAAGTGCAATATTTTCCAATGTTTTGGTGATATGCTGAAAGACAAGGTGGTGAAGCTCTCCCTCACTTTGAGGAAGTTACAAACCAAGCATAACCAAGTGCTCGATAACCTCAGAATGGAGAAGATCAACTCCTGTGCACTCTCAAACAATTTATGCAGCCTCCAAGAAGTGGTGAAAGGAAAGGAGAGTGGTAAAGCAGACCCTCAAAGTCATCTCATCTCAGAGTTGAAAAATTAGATTGCAACCCTGAAGCGTAAGGTGAACATACCTGGCTCCCAGCACGTACAAAATGATGAATTAGCTGAAGTGGAAAAGGATAAGGCCAACCTGTCAGACTCCCTTGCTAAGGAAAGGGAAGAAAAGAATAGGATTTCTGGTGAGATGACCACCCTCTAGGTAAAAATGGATGAGCTACAGAGAACATGGGATACCCATACATGCTCTACTCCACCTCCTGAAGGGACCAGCTCACTCTCGGAGCAGTTGACCACAATACTGGCTGAGCTTCAAACGATGGAGAAGAAGGTCCTAATAGCATGATAAAAGATCAGTGAGCTTGAAGCCACCCTCAAGGAAAATTCCAAGAAGGTTGTTGCTCTATAGAAGGAGACAGAGGAGGGAAAACAGGAGAAGGCACAACAAGAGAAGACTATTCGAGATCTCACGAATAAGATAAAGGGAAATATTACTCTTCTGGATGCTTGGTGCTTGATTTGGGCCGATATTATTATGGAAGTGAAGAAGCATTGGGTTTACTTAACTATCATTGAAGAAAAGAGGGCTGCAGTGCACCTGTTCAGAAGAACACTTCACGAAGGTAGTACTGATGCCTCAACTAGGGTTGGTAATGCTAAAAGGTATATTTCTCTCTTAAATGATTTATGTTCAGAAGATTTTGTTAAGCAAGGAATGAAGAGTAGGTTGAAAGAAGCATCAGAATGTTAGAAAATGATAGAAAAGGAATCTGCATGTAGCTTTGCATTGAGCAGTTTCGAAAAGGTGGCGAACAATTTAGAAAAATTCAAAATAGATTGGACAAAGCTAATGCTTTCCAGCATCCCATCATGCTGGGAGCCTTCAAATGCAGTTCTACAGCCATTACCAGTATATGAATGCCAATTTACAGAAGAAATGAATTGAATTGACACACCTTTCGAGAAGTCTACCCGACTTGAGGTTGAAACTATAGTTTCAGTACTCAACAAAGAGTTCTTGTTTCTTCATCAGGTAAAATACAAGATCCCCACTCATGCGAGCTATGATGAACTGACTGCAGTTTACATTCAGGCTGAAACTTTCACCGCAATGCCTGAACCTGCAGTTGACACTTGGCAGAGATGTACAAGTCATGCGAGTTCGTTAGACAACTCTTCTGCAACCATAGTACCACCTGTTTCAGCCACTGCCTCGACTCTTTCCCACCACTAGAATTTTTTAACTCATGATTAGGCCCACGAGGCCTCTTGTTTTATTTTTACTTTTTACTTTCATTATTTGAGTGAGATTCATATTTAACTCTTGCAAATATTTACTTTCTATTAGACATTTGTGATGTTTTCTTTAGAAACGACCATGAGCCCGGATTGTAAAATGATGGGAAGTGTTTTTACCTCATCATAAATTTTGATGTTTTGATTAGAACTTGTAACTGCATACTAGCACACGGAAAATATATTTTCCCAAAATATCTTTCCGCTTATGATCATTGAAAATGCTATAAAAGGAGGAAGCAAGGACATATAGAGGGTTCCAGATTTTTCAAAGAATTCACTAGAAAGGACTCTGTATGTATTTTGTCTGAGTTTTGATATTAATGTTGAAGATCCCGTTGGGATTCAGTGAAAATGAGTTTTGTTGATATTGGGGATTCTGATCGGAATGATCCACAGTTTGTAGCTCTTCCTCAGGTTTTATAATACAAATGCTCATTTCACTTATATTATATTTCTCATATCTATGTTCTGGAATGCGAGTACTCATAGCTTTAAATGTGGATTTATCTTATAGATACTCATATTTACTCATGCCTAGTACTTTAAATATGGCTCAGGAAGGATATTCTATTTCACTCTTAACCTCTTCTATCGTTCCTCTGATGTTAGCTGTAATGGATCTTTATCTTTAAAGTTTTTTCTCGTATATGGATTCCTGTCATTGCATAGGCCTAGTATATGTGGATTTTTCGTCCAGATAAGCCACTGTTATAGTTAATATTCACTACATTTTCTTACACAGTCATCATCTACCTTTAATTAATATATGTGATTCATTTTGGAATTTATCCCCCTCTACAACGTTCTATCTTAGAGCTGTCGGATACATTTATATATTGAAGTTCGTACATCTGTTACTACAGTCTCATGGTGGTTGTGTTTTACTTTGGAGTCTTGGTTCCATTTTCATCAAAACATTCATCCAAGTGATTATAGCATGAGAGCCTTGTCATGTCAACTCCTATCATTTGAATCATATGCTCCTTGCAGTTAAGATGTCCTAGGCACTGGTATTTATAGAACTCAAGACTATCTCTAGCAGTGACAACATCTTTTTGGCACCGTTGCCGGGGAATCGAATTTGAGAAAAGCTAAATCCCTGGGCCTCGACAAACTTTTCATTAACCCTTCAGAATAGGTGAGCAGGAAGGGTTGAGAGTTGTAGATCCCTCACCTTGGTGACTCCACTCTTATTCAAAAGCTAAATCTATTTGTAGTCCTGGCTTCCCAAAAGCCACATCTAACGTTAGATACATCCCAGCTGAGGACACCTTAGGTGTTTGACCAAAAAAATATTTTACATAATAGAGGTTGGAGAGAAATACAGTTAGTCCATACAGATATTCCTAGATTTTCTTTGGAAGACTCTCCATCCTCCTCCCAAATAGCTCAAGATCTTGGTCATGATTCCACAGTGAGAACCCTTGATTACTCTTCAGATAATCCCTCAAGGGAAAAAATTCAAGTTAAAGACGAAGCCGAGTCTGTAGATACCACTAGCTTCTTTCTCCATCCCACTCCTGAATTTGAAGAAGTTAAAGAGGTCACAGAAGTTTCTCCCGTTAACATTCCAGCAGTTCCATCAGTCCCTCAAGCCTCCGTTCAATATATACCAATTTTCATTCATACTTCTCTTCCACCACCTCCTCTCACGCATCAGATTCTCCCTCCACCTCGACAAACTCCGATGGATGTTCCGGTCTTCCTGTTAAAAAAATATGCTCCCTTGGCATTTCCTCAGGTCTTAAACGACATGCCTCAAGATTATTTGAAAATCTTGCCTCGTTTCAATGGGGAAAATGACGTTGAAGCTCAGAAACACATGGATTTTTTCTGCGCCTTTGCAGAAAACTTCAATGTCGAACATCTGGATGTAGTGCTGAGACTGTTTTTCCAGTATTTAGATGGAGAGGCCAGAAAATGGTTTAAAACTTTGGGAGATTACTCCATAACTAACTAGGGAAGAGATGGAAAATTCCTTTATTAGAAAATGGGGAGAAAAGAAAGACCATGGGTACTGTCTTATAGAGTTCAATGCACTCAGAAAAATACATAACAAGGGTGTGCCTGAATTCATTAAAAGATTCAAAAGCCTATACACAAGTCTCCCAGCTGAAATGAAACCTCACCAGACTGCTGCTAAAGTGGTGTTTGTAACGGAATTTGATTTAGAATTCAGATTCTCTCTAAGAGAAAGGAAGTCTTCTACCTTAGATGATGCCTAAACTGATGCATTGGAGGTGGAGGATAATTTTTCTTCTACAAGAAAATCAAATGGGAGATCAGATAATGATGCTAGATGGAGAGGGAAAGAAGAGGTATCCACATCCGATCAAGATAGAGACATAGTCGAAAATAAAATTGAGGAGATGAACAAAATGATCAAGAATATTTCAAGCAAGTTGGTGAAGCTTGAACTTGAGGCTAAGAACTCATCCTCCAAGTCAGTCCAAAATGCTCCAAATAGGGGTTATAACCCACAATACAGAAATCCACCTCTACAAATACTACAAAGAGAGCGGAAGGAGCAACAAGACCATATACAGCCTCCGCTGTATCTGGAAGGACAAATGGATGGCCCTATCGAAGACATTCCAGATGAGAAAGATGATCAATATTTTTCTTATTCAAATAGTGACGAGGTTGAGTTTTCTTTGCAAGAATGTGACGGAGTGGGGCTTCCATTGGAAGAAGAAGAAGAAAAATCTAGAGCCACTGAGGATCCAGGGATCGATGATTACTGCAAGCAGTTCATTGACTTCATGCAAGTGTAGTTCCATAGAAAATCTGATCTCAGGTCTTCTAGAAAAAGAACTCGTACGCAAGAACAGGAGGAAGATATGCCTCAAAAAGAAACAACTGTACAGAAGGATACAATGGTGCAGAAGGTCGGAGATAAAGGTAAGAGATCTATAACCGAGCCTTTACATTCTAATGATCATATTCCTTCCTATTCTAAGTTGGCCACTACTCCAAATGCCAAGCCTGTACTGAAAGAAGAGAAACCTCTAGCTGAGAATAGAGAGTCAAAGGAAAATACCACAGAGAAGTCTCCCTCTATCTTTAATATGCAAAAGGAACTTGAGAAAGTTAAAATCCCGGTCCCCTTGACCAAACTATTGAAACAACCAGTCTACGAGTCTTAGGTCTCTTCTTTCATGCTTCCCCAAGAATCAACCCCAATCCCAGATAGTTTGAACCTTCATGAAGAAAGGCCCATGGTGGTGTTTGGAACTCATGTTGAAGAATTATATGCTTTGACCCCTCCTTTCTATGTGTCATTAGTAATCGATGATTTGTTATTGCATAATTGTATGTTGGATTCTAGAGCATCTCATAATCTCTTGCCCCTGTCGGTGATGGAGAAATTTGGGCTGCAAATCAATCACCCATATAAAGACCTTTACTCTTTTGATTCCAAAAGAGTCAAATGTTTGGGGATGATCGAATATTTTGTGGTAAATCTAGCCCAAATACCAGCCAAGAGTGTGGTGATGGACATAGTAGTGGCAGATATACCAATTCGATTTGGGATGCTGTTGTCAAGATCATGGGAAACAAAAATTGGAGGAGCGATAAAACTGGACCTGACTTATGCCTGTATTTGGAGGCCAAGAAAGGAGATTATACTGGGAAACAAGGTTCGTAAAGATGGTCACCAAGGTCGATAATTTTGTAAATTCACCAGTATATAGTAAAGAGGGTGAGTTCTTGTGTCTGATGCTAGAAGAAGACCAGGATTATTTACAGGAGCCATCTTTCTATCATATTAAGAACAAAAAATCCTTAGGAAATCAAGAAGATGGAGTTTGGACGTTCCACTTCGACGGAGCCAACTCGAAAGAAGGAAATGGAGCTAGGGTGCTCCTGATCTCCCCTACTGGACAATTGGTCCCATTTTCTTTTAAATTGGAATATGAAGCCATGAAAAATGTAGCTGAATATGAAGCACTTCTCTTGGGTCTACAAACAGCGAGGAGTATGAATATTCAGAGCCTGAAAGTTCTGGGAGATTCTGAATTGGTGGTGAGACAGGTGAGAAATCAGTGTCAATCTAAGCACCAATGGTTGAGGGCTTATATAAATGAGGTATGGGACCTAGTAGAAAACTTCTTCTTAGCATTCAACATTCATTTCATGCCAAGAGATCAGAACATAATGGCATATTCTCTTGCTGTGGCTGCCAGTACCTTTCAGCCGCCTCAGAATACTCTTTTAAGATACGAGATAGAGGTCCACTACCATCCTTCTATCCCCAACAATGTCAAACACTAGCAGGTGTTTGAATATGAGGAGCAAGTAAGAATATTCATGGAGACTGTTGGAGAATTCTCCAATATGGATATAGACATCGGGGAAGAAGAGGCTGAAGACCTTCATTAGAACAAATGGCAAGAAACCATGGTTGGCCATAAAGTGCTACAACTCAAAGGAAATGTGATACCCAGAGAACTGGTCCCTTTGGAGAGGTTATTCGATAAAAATGATGTCCCGCTACAGCCAAGTAAGGTGGTAGAAGAAAATCAGGTGGCTGACCTGAACCTTAGAACTGAAGCTGATCCAAAGATTGTGAAGCTGTTTAAAAAGGTTCCTGAAGAATATAAAGAGCAATATCAGAAATTATTTCAGACATACAAATATGTTTTTGTGTGGTCTTATCAGGATTTTAAGACTTTTGATATCAAGATCATTCAACATAAGATCCCTTTAAAAAGAGATGCAAATCCAC
This sequence comes from Pinus albicaulis, assembly GCA_034641835.2. NCBI lineage: Eukaryota > Viridiplantae > Streptophyta > Pinopsida > Pinales > Pinaceae > Pinus > Pinus albicaulis. Next base: position 1,629,359,191 of record CM076575.1, read on the forward strand.
ACAAACAAAAGCTAAGACAGATTAACCCCTTACTCCTTCCTTCCATAGAAAAGGAAATCAAGAAGTTGTTAAAGGCCAAGATCATTGTGCCATTAATATATTCTGAGTGGCTGGCTAACATGGTCCCAGTTCATAAAAAGAATGGAGAGATAATACTGTGTGTCAAATTTCGTAACTTAAATAGAGCATCTCTAAAGGATAATTATCCACTGCCAAAGATGGAACATATATTGCAGAAGGTAGTGGGAGCTTCACGAATGTCCATAATGGATGGTTTTTCTGGATACAATCAGGTGGCAGTGCTTCTAGAGGATCAAAAGAAGACCACATTTTCCACTCCCTGGGGGACATTTATGTATGCTCGAATATCTTTTGGACTGATCAATGCAGGGGCTACATTTCAAAGGGCTATGGATATTTCTTTTCTGGGGGAACAAGATAAATTCGTGGTGGTCTACCTGGATGACATCACTATGTTCTCGAAGGATGATGTGGAACATATTGAACACCTGTGTAGAACCTTTGAGAAGTGCCGAAGGTATGGACTCTCTCTAAACCCTCAGAAATCATTATTTTCTTTAGAAGAAGGTAAAATGTTGGGGCATATTGTGACGAGGGCTGGGGTGAAAATTTACCCAAAAAGGGTAGAAGTTATAAATGGTATATCCTTCCCCAGAAACAAGAAAGAGGTCCAAGTGTTCCTTGGATGTATCAATTTCCTGAGAAGTTTCATTCCAAACTATGCAGAGATATTCCGACACATAACTAAGATGCTGAAGAAGAATAATGAAGTAAAGTGGTCTCCTGAGTCACGAGAGGCTTTTAACATGATTAAAAATGCCTTCGCAGAAGCTCCAGTGTTGGTTGGACTAGATTATGCCAAGTCTTTAATGATATTTTCATTCACATCTCCTCACAATATTGCAGCAGTATTATTACAAAAGAATGAGGAGGGGTACGAGAAACCAATCGTCTTCTTCATTCAGGTGCTCCACGATGTTGAGTTAAAATACAACATCCTGGAGAAACAAGCTTATGCCCTCGTCAAATCCCTCAAGGAATTTTGGATGTATGTCTTGCAGTCCTATATTACTGCGTTTGTACCCACGACAGCTGTGAAAGACATCCTGATCCAGGGAGATAGTGAGGTAAAAAGAGGCAAATGGATTGCAAAGATACAAGAATATGAGTTAGAAATACATCCCACCAAACTAATTAAAGGACACAGATTAGCTAAAATATTGTCAGAGTCAAATGGTCAGGATTTGGGGATAAATCTATCTATGGTAGCAAACAAGGAGTCTAAAAAAATAGATGAATGGTGTGGGATAGAAACAGCTACATAGAAGACTCATATGAAGTATCTCCTCAGTCTGTGGTACAAAGAAATTGTAGAATATCTCTTAACTCTTAGATGTCCCCCAAGCTGTGACAAAACAAAATATATAACACTGAGGCTGAAATCTCAGAAATTCCTTATAGAAAATGGTCATTTGTACTAGAGAGACCCATCAGGCATACTGCTCCTATGCCTCATCGAAAATGATGTGGAATAAATAATGGTAGAGTTTCATGAAGGCATCTGTGGTGGTCACTATAGCTAGAGGGCCACTACGAATAAAATTTTGAAAGCTGGCTTTTTCTGGCCCAAGCTCTTCAGAGATGTTTTTTCCCGGGTAAGAGCCTGCGAAAAATGTCAAAAATTTGCTGAAAGGCAGAAGTTTTCTCCCTTGCCCATGATCCCAGTACACATAAAAGAACCCTTCCAATAGTGGGGAATTGACTTTATTGGCGAAATTCATCCTGCATCAAGTGGGAAACATAAATGGATATTAACATCCACCGAATACTTCACTAAATGGGTGGAGGCCGTGCTAGCAAGGAATGCAACAGACTCAGTAGTGATGAAATTTCTGGAAGATAAAATCATCTCAAGATTTGGTTGTCCTGCCAAGATTGTTACAGACAATGCTTAGGCTTTTAAGTCTGCTAAATTCATCAGTTTCTATCAACAATATAATATTGTATTGGGGCATTCTACCGCATAATACCCATAGGGGAATGGTTTAGCAGAATATTGAAATAAAACCTTGGTGAGGGCACTGAAGAAAGCCATTAATGAAAATCAAAAGAACTGGGATTCCCAACTCAAATTCACGTTGTGGGTGAATAGGATCACTAGTAAGAGGTTGACGGGAAAATCCCCATATGAGTTTGTTTACAGAAGAGCAATAGTTTTCCCCATACAATTTGCCTTACCAGTGGCCAGATTCATGCAGGATTGTCAGGAGGAACCAAACGACATTACCAGGAGAATGAATCAATTGGTGGCGCTGGAGGAAACTCGAAATCAAGTGAATCAGAGATTAACTAAATATTAGGAGAAAATGAAGGACCTGTTTGATCAGCATGCCAAAGATAAAAAGATGCAGGTCGGAGACTTGGTACTAAGATGGGACATACAGAGGGCTGAAAAAGGAAAGCATGGAAAATTCGATCCTTTATGGTTCGGTCCCTTCAAAATTGTTGAACAAGGAGGAAACAACACCTTCAAGTTGGAAAACTTGCAGGGTGATCTGATTGACGCCCCTGTGAATGGGCAATTCTTAAAACCCTTCTTCCAGTACTGATTCTGGCTGGAAGGTCTGATGTATTATATTGTACATTATCGGGTCACTTTTATTTTAATGTTGTTTGTTTTGAAGTGTCATGAAGAATAAGGAAAGGTGTCGAGGAGCCGTTTTTACACAGAAGGGGCTAACATATGGTCTGCAAAGTTCTCGACACGTTTGAGGACAAACGTGTCATCCCCAAATGGAGCCAATGCTGATTATATCATTCACCCCTTGAGTTCTAAGAAAGTTTATAAAGAGGCGAATAGTTTGAAAATGTGTGAAGGGGTAAATGTGAGAACAGATTCAAATATGAAAGTGGATAAAGCACTATCTTATAAAGCGGATTGGCAGCAAAGATTTAACCAAAATAAAAGAGAAAAGGGTAAAGGCGTGAGACAATGGTACGTGGCGGGACCCATTCATACTCCGCACATTCATAAAGAAGGATGCGTGAATGATTCCAGGGGGGTGAAGGATGATAAGGGGAAGGCGGAAGCCTCCCCCTCTAGAACCCTGATGACATGGCAGAAAAGGGGACCTGAAGTTGAGAACTATGTAGGGGAAATGACCGCAGGTTTGGAGCTGTTACATAATTCCTCTGGCATCTCCAGTGGGACCCGATCTCGATGTACACCTGTCACTACAATCCAACGGTAAGGTAGGTCCTAGGACACCCGGTACACGATCAGTACTAGTATTAAACCCAACGCGTGGTATGTACTTGACCTAAACCTGATAAGCAAATGACCAAATGCCACACATCTCAGTGTCGACATCCTTATGACGTTATCCCTAATAGCATCACCCTAATCTCATTTTCTGGGCTGTTTTAAGATGTATAACCTTTTTCTGTGATTTACTGTGGTAAAATACTTCCTGTTTACGAGTTACTGTATAAGCAAAAGTGCGAATGCCTAGTACCAGTGCCTCTAGGTCGTTTTCAACCTCCCTGCATCATTTTCCCCCAAGCACTGTCCTATTCATGCAGGTATTCCATCTGTTTTTACTAGCTGGTTTCCTTTAGCTTTGCATTCTTTATAATGGTCATGGGTAAAGTCAGAGTCAAGAAGTTAGAGCCCGAAACCCCTCAAGTTTGTGAGTCCACAGCTGCCCCTAAACTATAACCCTTCACAGAATTACAAGCTCACATCCGAGACCCACAATACCCATTTTTCATTTGTAGCGTCAAGCCCGAGCTGTTCAGGAAGCATGTGGAAAATAGGGACAAGTTTCAAGTCGTTCTGTCTGGACTATATCACCAAATTACTCCCTCGGTCAACCCAGTGGTCAAATTTATTTGCTGGCTCAGAGAGGCTCGCGATGAATGCTGTGATATGTTCCTATCCTCTTTGGGGAACAAAATGTTTAGTATACCCCCCAGAATCATCAGAAAAGTTCTCTGCTTCCCTACTAGTTCGAATTACGTCAATTTCAATGAAATGATGCTATCTCGACAGTTTTCTAAGTTACCATGGGGGCAACAGAGTGATTTTGTCGCTACTATTTCTGACTCAAACCTCACAGCTTTCTTTCCTGTAGATTCAGTGCCCTTGAGTACATTCAAGGAGGACCTTCAACCCACCCTTGCTCTCATTGCAGTAGAAGGTGTCGAGCGAGTCTCGAAAGAGTGCATAGCCCTGCTATGATTAATGTCACAACCCTGTGTTGTATTGGATATCCCTGGTTTCCTGGCCTCTGCCATCCAAACCCAGTTTCAGGACCTCTTAGATACTACTCGTTTTCATTTCTGTTCCATGGTCTTCTATCTTTTCCTCTTCCATCAGGCTGATAATTTTTAGGGTTTGGGTTTAGAAAAAGTCTATAGGATAAAATCTCAGCCAAGACCTATTTTTCACTGGAATCCTGCAACCAATCAGTTGGAAAATGGTATGGGCTATTCAATTTTCTTGAACGATTTTATGTCCATAGCTTATACCATCATTCATGATAATCCTCCACCTAGGATTTTTATTGAGCAGAAGAAATGGCTACAATACAGTGAGGCTGAAAGCACGGGAGACTAGTACCTATTTGATGACTACACTGAAATCAAGGTTTATGGTGCTGAAGTTTCCCCCTACAAATTGCTAGTTTTTCCTGCCCATGGATTTATGCCCTAGAATACATTCGACAGACCTTCAAGGCTGACCAGCTCCACTTCCTCCGTGCGAAAAAGGGGTTCATTCTCAAGCTTCCTACAACCATCGACCCCTTCATTGTTAACTCAAGGCATGCCTTTCCCATAGTGGAAGACCTGCTCAAAGGCATGGATTTAAGGCAAGGGAAAGCTTGGCCCTATGATCCGAAAGGCATCATTTGAAAAAAAAGGAAGAAGATTAAATCAACTCCTTATTCTCATGAAAATACACCCTTCATCGAGTGGTGAGCTAACCTTGAAACCTGGCCTTTGCTTTCACAGACGGAGACCGATTCGTCTGTGACAGGGGAAAAGGGGGATACATTTTCAAAAAAAGAAGGAGGTCAGAAATAGGTGGAAGAGGTCGACGCTTCAGGAGAAGGTTCCCCGCCTTCTAAAAGGAAAAGAAATAGAACCAACGAAGAAGAAAGTACCAGATAAGACCCATTGCTACAAAAATAAACACTTTATGGTCAATCAGGCAAGGGTAAAGCAGGTTTTGTGGTAATATGTGATGGCACATCATCCTCCGACTTCTCAGAAGTTTCACAAGCCATCACTGCTACCATCTCCATAGGGGAAAATGAAAGGAAGGTGAGGAACAAAGCAGTCAGGGAAAAGCACTTGTCTGAATTAGAGGGATATGTTGACAGGTATCGGACTAGGTTTTTAGCTACAATAGATATGGATAAAGAAAAACTGATAATGGCTATGACTGAAGTAATTTTATACCCAGAGGCTGGCACCACCAGCTATAAAGCTCTAGAAATAGCAATAACCATCTCAGAAGTCTCACCAATTGACAAGTGCAATATTTTCCAATGTTTTGGTGATATGCTGAAAGACGAGGTGGTGAAGCTCTCCCTCACTCCGAGGAAGTTAGAAACCAAGAATAACCAAGTGCTTGATAACCTCAGAATGGAGAAGATCAACTCCCGTGCACTCTCAAACGATTTACGAAGTCTCTAAGAAGTGGTGAAAGGAAAGGAGAGTGGTAAAGTAGACCCTCAAAGTCATCTCATTTCAGAGTTGCAAAAACAGATTGTAACCCTGAAGCATAAGGTGAACATACCTGGCTCCCAGCACATGCAAACTGCTGAATTAGCCCAAGTGGAAAATGATAAGGCCAACCTGTCAAACTCCCTTGCCAAGGAAAGGGAAGAAAAGAATAGGATTTCTGGTGAGATGACTGCCCTCCAGGTAAAAATGGATGAGCTACAGAGAACCTGGGATACCCATACATGCTCTACACCACCTCCTGAAGGGACCAGCTCACTCTTGGAGCAGTTGACCACAACACTGGTCGAGCTTCAAATGGTGGAGAAGTAGGTCCTAACAGCATGGTAGAAGATCAGTGAGCTCAAAGCCACCCTCAAGGAAAATTCCAAAAAGGTTGCTGCTCTGCAGAAGGAGACAGAGGAGGGAAAATAAGAGAAGGCACAACAAGAGAAGACTATTCGAGATCTCATGAATCGGATAAAGGGAAATATTACTCTTCTAGATGCTCAGTGCTTGATTTGGGCTGATATTATTATGGAAGTGAAGAAGCGTTGGGTTTACTTAAATATTATTGAAGAAAAGAGGGCCGCAGTGTGCCTGTTCAGAAGAACACTTCACGAAGGGAGTACTGATGTCTCAAATAGAGTCGGAAACGCCAAAAGGTATATTTCTCTCTTAAATGATTTAAGTTAAGAAGATTTGGTTAAGAGGGGAATCAAGAGTAGGTTCAAAGAAGCGTCATAATGTCAGAAAATGATAGAAAAGGAATCTGCATGTAGCTTTGCATTGCGTAGTTTGGAAAAGGTGGCGACTAGTTTATAACAGTTCGAAATAGATTGGACAAAGCTAACGCTTATCAGCCTCCCATCATGCTGGGAGCCTTCAAATGCAGTTCTACAACCATTACCAATATATTAATGTGAGCTGAAAGAAGAAATGAATCGAACTGACACACCTTCAGAGAGCTCCACCCAACTTAAGGCTGAAACTATAGTTTCAGTACTCAGCAAAGAGTTCTTACTTCTTCATCAGGTAAAATACAATATCCCCACTTAGGCGAGCTATGCTGAACTGGATGAAGTTTACATTCGGGCTGAAATGGCCATGAGCCCGGATTGTAAAATGATGGGAAGTGTTTTTACCTCATCATAAATTTTGATGTTTTGATCAGAACTTGTATCTGCATACTAGCACGTGGAAAAGATATTTTCCCAAAATATCTTTCTGCTTATGATCATTGAAAATGGTATAAAAGGAGGAAGTAGGGACATATATAAGGTTCTAGATTTTTCAAAGAATTCACTAGAAAGGACTCTGTATGTATTTTTTCTGAGTTTTGATATTAATGTTGAAGATCCCGTTGGGATTCAACGATAGGGAGTTTTGTTTATATTGGGGATTCTGATCAGAATGACCCACAGTTTGTAGCTCTTCCTTACATTTTATAATACAAATTCTCATTTCACCTATCTTCATATTTATCATATCTATGTTCTGGAATGTGAGTACTCATAGGTTTAAATGTGGATTTATCATATAGATACTCATATTTACTCATGTCTAGTACTTTAAATATGGCTCAGGCAGGATATTCTGTTTCACTCTTAACCTCTTCCATCGTTCCTATGATGTTAGCTGTAATGGATCTTTATCTTTAAAGTTTTTCTCGTATATGGATTCCTGTCATTTCATAGGCCCAGTATATGTGGATTTTTCCTCCAGATAAGCCACTATTACAGTTAACATTCACTACATTTTCTTACACTATCAACATCTACCTTTAATCGATATCTGTGAGTCATTTTGGAATTCAGCCCCCTCTACAAGATTCTGTCTTAGAGTTTTCGAATAAATTTATATATTGAAGTTCATACATATATTACTACAGTCTCACAGTGGTTGTGTTTTACTTTGGATTCTTGGTTCCATTTTCATCAAAACATTCATCCAAGTGATTATAGCATGAGAGCCTTGTCATGTCAACTCCTATCAGTTGAATCATATGCTCCTTACAGTTAAGATGTCCTAGGAACTGGTCTTTATAAAACTCAAGACTGTCTCTAGGAGTGAAAACACCAAAAGTAAGGGGATATCCCCGGTATAAAGTCCCAACTAGACTCTAGACCATTTGTGATAGGGATCCCATCCGGGGTGTAGGTTTCGCTACCGTTGAATATAATTTTCTCGGATGGAGGTGTATCTTGATAACAAGAGGATGCACAACTACTCGAATGATATGAAACAAACAGTCGATGGGATCTCCAGAAAATGAAACATTATAAATAGAAAATTTTAGATGATCCAAATATAATAATGTAAAGTTAGGATAAAAATATTTATTAAATTAGAATATTTAATAAATATGAGAGACACTTAGAAATATAATATTGTTAGAAAAGATAGGACTCTAGAATAGAGTCCTATATTATGCTCTAAAATAGGAATAAAGTTAGTAGATTGGATAGAAGATAATTTATTGTAAATGGACACTTGTTGTTTTTTCAAGTGGTCCATAACTAAATTAAGTTAGGACATATAGCTTATAAATAGGTTAGTTTCCTAATTGTAAATTAGTAGAAGTTTACGTTTGTAAACTCTTGCAATTTTTTATGTAATTTATTTTCCATTATCAATAAAATTACGTGTCTGAGGAAACTTCTGTATTATAAAAGCAAGATTCGAAGCATGCAACCGAAGGGAAGTATTGTTGGAAACACATCATTAGGGTCATGCTCATAAAGAAGCTTATTTGACAACAAGAGAAACAGTTCATTGTAGTCGAAACACCCTTCAATTCCTTAAGCGCATTTCGAAAGACTAAGACAGTATCAACAACTAAATTATTGAAACATCCCTATGTTAAACATCCATATATCATTAGCACATCAAATGAGCTCAAACATATAAATGATACATGAATAGAAACACAAACTAATCAGTTCTAAAAGAAAATAGATATATAAAGACACAATATTCATAATGCTAACGCACATGAGTTTCCATCAAATCCAGTAGTGGAGTCAAAAAATTGGTTTGTATTCATTCTCAAAATCATGTATTAAATGCAGTAAAATTATATCTCCTCCCTGTAAAGTCCGAAAAAAAGGGGTCAAAAATATACCTTTGGGTTGCCTTGTCCCTTCAACTTCTCGACGGTTGGCATGGTCTGCGACCTGGGTGGTTTTGTGACTTGCGACTTGCCTGTGGTTGTGACCTATGACTAGGCATTGATTGCAGCCTGCGACCTACATGTGTCTGCTACCTGTAAGGTCAATTCTTTTCAAGGGAGAATTTGTGTGATAGACAGGTCCTAGACTTCAATCTATTCCTGTTCTCTGAGAGAAGTCCTATAGGCTTGGTAGTTAGAGGCTACGGGGGTGACCTGAGGTGTATCTTCTCCCAACCTGTGAAAACACTCGAGAGCATATGGAACTAAAGTGCACCTCTTTACGGAAATATGATTAGATAGGGAGGCCAGATTAGTATAGATCTAGAATGGTGTCATGATGAATTGATCGATGTTCTCGTTGGAGGCTAGAAGATCCTGGGAGATAGTTTCTTTTCTAATAGGTCCTAGAAATGTTTGGATGTCCTAGGCCACCTCTTCCCTCATCTTCTAAGTGTCAAATGTCCCGAAGGAAGGAATGCGATGTACCTATACCATTGAATAAATGCTGCTGATCAGGTGTTCTTAGGCTGACATCACCTTTTCTACATCCTTTACAAGCTTGTCGCTGGAGTGCAACTTCATCTGTATCTGTAGCTTGTCATTCTGTGTGCAGATCCAATCCTTCTTTGGCAGGGTATCGAGAGCCTATGGATACCTTTCGGACCATTCGAGCATACTGTCCAGTGCTGTGGAGGCTTCCTTTAGCTGTGCAACCTTCTCCTTATCTTCTGACTGAGCCCCTAGTAGAGGAGAGACCATCAATTTTATAATGAACATCTCCTCATATACCTTCTTCATGGCGGTATCTAAGGTATCCAACTCTCCTTGAATGATAGTCGGTAGCCCACTAGTCTGAGTGGCTGTGAGTTGGAGCCTTTGATTTTCTACTTCTAGAGCCCTTTTCTCTATTTTAGCATGAACTTCCCTTCGCTAGAACGCCCGAAGCCTGCTCTGTAGAAACGAGATCTCCCTGCTCATCCTACTGAAATTTTCCTCTGTAGTTTTTGCGAAGGCGGTTCCAGCCGATGCTATCATTATGGGATTAGTCCTAGTGTCCAGGACTATGTTATTTTCTATGGTCACTGCGAGGGGCTCGACTAAATTATATGCAAGACATTTCATCCTTTCTTGCCTAATTTTATGAGTAAACTAGTCATAGGATAGCCTCGTCAGGTCTAGTACATTGTCCTCATGCTCTTCTAGGATGTCGAGCTTGGAGAACGGGAGGTGTCCACCTGTCATGGGAGTTGTCGGGGGTACCTCAATATCTGGCAGATCTGCTTGTTCCCTAATTTTCGAGGGTGACGACCTGCTTCCCTCTGCCTCCTCGGATGCGTCCTTTCATAATTCCTGAGCTTTTTCTTCCTTTCTCTTCTTTTTGGCTTCTTATTTATCTCGTTCCTCCTTCAACCTGTGTGCAGACTCTCTCTTATATCGTTCTTCTTGATCTTTCTTCTTGCGGGCCTCTTCTGCCTACTTCTTCTTCTGCTTCTCTCTTTGTTGCTTCTTTTGTTGTTCTTCAACCTCTTTCTTTTGCTTCTCTTCTTCCTGTTGCCATGCCAAGGTGTCTTGGGTCCTTTTTAGCTCTTCGTCTCTCAGTTTCTTCTCAGCCTCTAGTTGTGCCTTGGCCTCTTTGTCCTTTCTGTCATGTTGATATTTAGGAGGATGATTGCTTGTAGTATTATTTGGCCTCTTATATTTTGAAGACAACGCTTCTCCTACAAGATCCTTCCTTTTCAACACAATAGCTCTTTCTTCTAGAGTTTGGTCATCCTGACCCCCTTGATCCCCACTCAGGTCAGCTGATTCTTCAGAAGAAACTTCTCTATCTGAATTGTACCAGTTTCTAGTCTGTTCCTCAACAGGGCATTCTGTGTGTTGATAGTTCCAGTTAAACTTAGCCCATTTCCAGTGTGCGGGGAAGATCCTTTCCGGATCATAAGATTTATGAGCCGTTAGGTCCCCATAATTTGTTAGTTTAACAATACCAAATGTACAGGGGTAACATCAGACAAGTCTTTGGAGTCTTAGGACCTAGCCTTCGTGGAATTAGGGAGGGCTATCTCTATACTTCTGTGAAAGATTTCATCTCAATTGATTTTAGGGTTTTGATTTTAGGCTAGTTATAAGGATTAGGGTTTTTTTGTTTGTTTGTTTGGTTGGGTAGGTTGTCAGGCATAACAGATAGAGTAAGAGAGGTTTAGAACATTGGGCTATGGAGTCTACAAAAGGTCTTGAAAGGTCAAAAATAGGTCAAGGATGCTTCATAGGGCAAGTATAAAAAAGCTAAATGGATCTTCAAGGCTTATGTGAGTGAAGTCGAAATTAAATTATGAAAAAAGTAGGTGCAAAGGGCAGTTAAGAATCCTTTGAAAAATACTAAAACAAGAAGGGCCTTTAAGCTCACTATGCATAAAGAAATAACCAAAGACAGGGCATACCAATAAATTCTTTGACCAAACCTAGCAAGTAAACATCAAGGCAACAATCCAACAAACCCCAAAGGGCAATAAACTTGTAAAGTCTCTAGTGATTTCACCTTCAGGAAAAGAAAACATTTAAGATAAAATATAGTAATGATAAAGAAACAGGGAACTCCTAAATTCCTTAATCAGACTACAAAGACCTTCAAAGAAACCATTCATGAATGGATAAAAGGGCGTGGGCAAACCATGAACCTCTTCAGCCAAAACTCTAACTAGAAATATTTTGAAGAAAAGACCTCAAAAACAGTGTTTAAAGTGATTCCAAAGGGAAAGGCTAACCATAAAATACTTTGGCACTGACTCCATTAAATAATTCTTGAGATAAAAAAAGCTGAGTGAGATTAGAGAGTAACTAGGAATTCTCTAAATTGACCTAGCAGAGGAAAACATGAGGGTAAGAGAAGAAAACAGACTTAAGGTGCTTTTGAAAGCATATCTTAAGCTAAAATTTCTATTCTATTGCAAGAGAAAGATGACAAAATATGTAAAACATAAGATAACATGAACAAAATGACAAAGACATCATCATTAGCCATGTTCATGAATCCTGCAAAGTGCTTGTCTCATTGATATTTAGTTCAAAATCTCCACAATGCTCCAAAACCAAAAACTCCTCACAACTCAAAGTCTATGAGGTTTTTATCCACAATCAACCAACATGTACAATAAGGCCTAAATTCTATATTTAACAAGTAAAGAGGACCAAAACCATAACTAGGGTTTCCAAAATGTCATAAACACATCATAAATGCCAAATTTGTCCATTAAGACAATGCAAGGCCCAAGGCACAAAATATATAATGTAATAAATTAAAAATAACTTTTAACACCTAGATTTGGAGTGATTTGGCCAAGAAGCCTCAAAATATATATTTTCAATAAATTTGTGTCTTTTGTTGACTTTTTAGTCAAGGGCGCAACATTGAGCTCCAAGGGCGTAGTGCCTGCATCAGAAAAATAGGTCACCTTGCAGCTGCGTTTTGAAGGCCTTCAAGATCTCCAAATGAGCTCTGTGATAGCTCGTTGGAAATATTGTCATGTATAAACTCAAAAAATACCTTCTGTTTTTCATTTGGTGTTCATTTTCCTCCCCAAAAACTAAATCTCCCAAGACTGCTAACGACGCAGCACCAACTCTGAAAATTGGGTAGAATGGTGAATTTTTGCATGTTTTTGACCCTTTTGGAGGACCAAATCTGCTCCAAATGATCTAAAATTTGGTGTGTGTGATGTACTTGTAAATATGAACCCAAAAATTCAAACCAATCCTCAAGAAAGTTGTAATGTTCCCAAATCGGGATATCTAGCAATCCATGGTTGGAAAATGCATTTTCCAGAAATGGAGGCAGCAGGATTTGATACCAAGACCTGGATCCCTTATATCAATATGTCTAATACCAAAATCCAAGATTTGGGGCCAAATAAATCCCTCTAGAGTGGTTAAAAAGATCTCCCACTACTAGATATCCTCAGAAAGTGCCCGGTGAGGGACTGCAACAATTGTAAGCACATGAAATGGAAAGACAAAATTATTTTACAACCATGAGCACATGAAGATCTGATCAACGAACAAATGATGCTATAGCATCAGAAAGAGTACAATATCTTGAGGAAATAACCTCTCAAGAAAGGCAATGCAAGCCTCAACAATACATGTACATGAAATGACAAAACACAACTGCATATATGAAACCCTTGGCTATGACAACACAATATATTATGGAATACTGCTAAAATACAATGTAAATACATGGATATGGAAATTATATAGCTCAAATACATTAGGGGAGCAAAGCTATAACCCTTAGAAGCAATAAAACATCAATCCTCCAAAGGATTGGCTGAAAGATGAAAAAAGGAAAAAATGCTGGAGTCGCTGGGTAGCTGCAACAACTCAAATCTGGAACTCAATAGAGAAGGCTGAATATGATGATAAATATGAATTATACCTTTCCCAATATATCTCTAAAGTGGAAGGCTTATCCTTACACTTGATATCTCACCCTCCAAACAATACAACAAACCCTCACTGCCGATACTCCATGAAAATAACACAGTCACTAAGAGGGACTGCGTAGTGAGTGGAATAGAACACTATGGACAAGTGCCAAGATCTAAAAATCAGCTCCAATGATTCCAAACTAATCTCCCAAAGAAAGGAAAGACTCTTTCTCTGAAAAGAAAGCAATGGAAGAGGTGCTGTGAAGTCTCCACTGCTACACCCTACAACATAGTATTATGCTGCTGCAGTGATAACGCTACCCTGGAGGAGGATGCTTTGGCCTTGAGCCAAGATATGTGGAAAATTAAGAACCAACCTTAAAGAGGCCTCTCAAGAAGGTGAGGAAATCCTAAACAGGAATTTCCCGGAAATTCTTGCTAAACAACAGAGAATGCACAATGTCTGAATAGACATGAAATGGATAATACAAGCATAAGCATGAGGAACAATGGCTCTCCTCCTTTCCATATATAGCAAGTAAAGGCTCTCTCTCCCTGGGCCCCATCCATTAGGGTTTCCCCCATAAAGAAATATTCCCTCCTCTATCTCTGCGCTGTCTCATGTAGTGCTTTCCACCTCATACACAACGCTGTTAGACTTGGTCAAACTTAACCAAACTCCTCTACAAAAGTCTCCTTTCACACATGAGGGTGTGAAATATAGTTCCAAGGCTAATCCCCTTTCATACTAGAGGGATTTTGTCCATTTTTTTATTATGAATTGGCCTTTCTCACCCAATTATTCATCTCCTAAGTGAAAATAGACAAAATTAATATTCCAATTTATTGAAGGAAAAATTTGGAATATTATAGTCCTCCCCTCCCAAATGTTGCTTGTCCTCAAGTAACTGCAAGGATAGAAATAGAAAGTGTCCACTCAAGGCATGGAGTCAGAAATATGATGAGGAAAATCTCCCTCATGTGGATCCTCCATCCCCAAGCAATCATCCAAACAAAATGAGTCACCTCCGAACATGGCAACTCCTAAAAATCTGCTTCCACCTCAAGCTTCGAAAATGAAGGTGGGCTGAAAATATGAACATCGTAAGCATCATAGCCTACCCCAAGCTATCCTTCTCTCCACTTATGACAAGTTTAGGGTGTGTGATGATCCTGGGCTGCAAAATTATTTCCCTCAATTGGAAAAGTGAAGAACACTCCTCCAAAGAATGGTCCTCCAACAATGAAGAACAAGCTGGCCCAAAAAAATCCATCCATGATGACTAGGACATGGTCATCATAGAAAATACTAATGAGAATTTTTCTGAAGGTTTTACATAATGATACATGATGCAAACAATTCCTCACAAGGATACATCACATTTTAATCCATTGCATTCTCAGAAAGGTACATGGAAAGTGACATACAAAATCCATCACATCTACTAAGGAATAGTAAATGGCTGAATATAGCAACAATACAAGACCAAACACTTGCCCATGGTTGTACAATGGATGAATATCAAGTCCATGGTCCACCTCAAAAGAGAACACATATGTGGTAGTGGTGGCCATATCTCCTCCCATGTTCCCATTACAACATGTAGTGCAGAAAATGTGAGAATCCTTCCCACTCAAGGACACATCCAACTTATGTGTCTCCCTCATAATCATGCTTCTCATACAATCTGATCCATATCAAAAAATGAAGTCATGATAAAAAATAAAATGAAGAAAATGATGAAGGTTTCAAGCGATGCAAGAAGGTACCAACGACTTTCCCAGTAGTGACAATGCAATTTTACAAGTTGCTTATTGAGAAAAGTACAAGGCAAGTTGTTTTGTGTTACATGAATAGTTATGTATGTCATGATAGCTATTGATAAATAGCAAATGGCTGAGTACATCAACTGATCATACATGAAAGAAAACACTTGCCCAAGGCCATATAAAATATGGCTGTCTCCATCATACAAGTTAGCCCAATTTTGTCCATGGAGCTCAATGAAAAACTTGCCCTTATGTGGAGCAATGCACTGAATATGAATGGTAAGAGTATCAAAATGTTGTGTTAGATAATCCATGGATGCAAAAAAAATATTCTTACCATATGTTGAGAGTAACATGATGCATGTGCATATGAATGATCCCTCCATAGTGGTATGGCACATTCCCAAGAAGAGAATTGAACCATATGTTGCATAAATATCACCCTCCTTATACTTGGAAATCCAAGTTAAGAAGATCATAACAAGTGAGGTCATAAAAATGTAATAGATGTCTTCATCCACTACCCTATCAATCTCACCTCCTTTTTGTCCTCCAAGTGCATCAAGTGTGAAGTGATCCTGGGGAAACTCCATCAATAACCCCAAGCTCTCAAGTGACAACGTTGTTGGCGTCTGCAAATGATCTCTGGCCAACTCATAGCTCCATTCTTTGACATGCTCCTTGTCAAAGATATCTCCCATAATGCTGCAATACATAAGAAGCCTCTCCCAAGGTGGAAGTACCTCTCTATTTTCAAAGGCCAAGGAGATAATTCCATCTCCTCCTCCTGCAACATCATGCAAAATGTGAGAGCAAATCTGCCCTTGCTCTCCCAAGAACAAGCAAATCAACAAAACATTTTGCTGCCTCCCCACACTTCCATCATACAACTCATGTGATGAAGACACAATGAATGATATGAGTATCACATCAACACCATGCACCCATACTCTATGCTTCTCAATGATGCAAGTATCCATCCTCCAACTCTTAGGAAGAGTGTTTTCCAAGTGATGGCCAAACTCTTTCAAGAGTAACCAGCGCAGCCAAGCCTCCTACTTCCTGGTATCATAAATTTGCAAGTATCCTCCCAGCTCCTTACTCATAAATCACATCCACTCAACCTCTTATGGATGCTTCCTTCTTCTCTTCATCTTGGTACTCATCCCATGAGGGCTACCATCCTCCCAAATCATATTCATGTCTTTGCACTTCATGGAATTTTGAAATGCAATCTTCTCAAGGATCAATAAGACCCTATCAAGACTCAAATAGGTGGTAGGAAAAAACCTCCCATCATGATGTGCATGGCTCAAGGAATGTCCAACACAAACATGAGAGATGTTATCCATCCTAATATGTCCTCCATCTTCTATCTGCTCTTGTGAGAAAGGAAGAAAATCTTTGCACTCCATGGTGTGTTGAAGTGCACGTCTAATGAGATCTCTCCTTGAGACCTCCCTCTCATCAATAGTCTTCCAAAACCAATGAGGTCTTGGATCTGAAAGTAGAAGTTCCTATTTCAGCTGAGAGGAGCTCATTGAGAAAGTTTCATCTTGAAGGGAGAAAGGGTTTCTCATTGCAAGATGTCTACTATCATCCTTCAAGGCTTCAAACCCCAACCTCCAATGTGATATGCAATCCAAAAAAGGCTCATGAAGATGATGGTTTATTTCCTCCTTGAAAGTTTTCATGTTGCATAGCACAGTGTGAGCAAACTGCTCTATGGTAGCAATGGGATTTGACCCTTGGTCATGAAAAAGTAAATCTCCACCATTTTCAAAAGAAGTTGCTGCAACAATAGATTGTGGAAATATTTTCATACCTTGATGTGCATTTGGAACCTCTTGTAGGGCTACAAGAGTTCCCTCCTCCAAAGTGTTGGATGGTCCAACTGTTGATGCATGTGGCTGCTCCTCCATGAGTGTGAAAACGTTATCACAAGGCTCCTCAAGTGGTGGTGTGGTCTCCCCTTCCTTTGTTCTTTCACCATCAAAGGTTTTGACCAACCCTTGGATGAACTTTGCAAAATTTCTCCATCCTTCATGGCTCAAGTGGCTACTCCACCAATCATAGGCTTCATCCTCCAAGTGCAGCACTGAGATTTCAACAACTTCTTGCTCTACTACAGGATGTAGAAAGAAAAATGCCACCAACTCTTTCACCCAAGTTCTGGCAGTAAAAGACCCATCATAGGCGGACAACAAAAATATATTGCCTTGGATTTCATTTCGGCTACAGGGTCTCTTCTCTTCCTTCAGCTGGATGAAATGAGGAAAATATAGAGTGTCCTTGAAGGCTCTAGTTTCAGATCTATACTCAACAAGGTAATCACTCAGAATCTGATGATCCAAGTATCTTCCATGCTCAATGTCTTCATCTTGATGAGAATAGGAAGTTCATGGTACTTCCTCTTCTTATTCTTCAATCTCCTTGACCTCCTAGGGGAGGTTTCTTCTGGATCTGAAAATAGATGAAAAGAAACTCATATTTTTCAACATTCTGATCTTCTTGGGCTTAGACTCATAGGCTGAGCCAAGAAATTTTCTTTGATACCACTGTAATGTTCCCAAATTGGGATAGCTAGCAATCCATGGTTGGAAAACGCATTTTCCAGAAATGGAGGCAGTAGGATTTGATACCAAGACCTGGATCCCTTAGAATGACGTGTCGAAGGCCAAAATCCAAGATTTGGGGCCAAATAAATCCCTCTACAGTGGTTAAATAGATCTCCCACTACTAGATATCCTCAGAAAGTGCCCTGTGAGGGACTGCAACAATTGTAAGCACATGAAATGGAAAGACAACATTATTTTACAACCATGAGCACATGAAGATATGATCAGCCAAAAAATGATTTTATAGCAGTAGAAAGAGTACAATACCTTGAGGAAACAACCTCTCAAGAAAGGCAATGCAAGCCTCAACAATACATGTACATGAAATGACAAAACACAACTGCATATATGAAACCCTTGGATGTGATAGCGCAATCTATTATGGAATATTGCTGCAATACAATGTAAATACATGGATATGGCAATGATATAGCTCAAATACATTAGGGGAGCAAAGCTCTAACCCTTAGAAGAAATAAAACATCAATCCTCCAAAGGATTGGCTAAAAGATGCAAAAAGGCAAAAATGCTAGAGTTGCTGGGTAGCTGTAGCAACTCAAATATGGAACTCAATAGAGAAGGCTGAAGATGATGAGAAATCTGAAGTAGAACTTCTCCAATGGATCTCCAAAGTGGAAGGCTAATCCTTACACTTGAGATCTCACCCTCCAAACAATACAACAAACCCTCACTGCCGATACTCCATGAAAATAACACAGTCACTAAGAGGGACTACGCAGTGAGTGGAATAGAACACTATGGCCAAGTGCCAAGATCTGCAAATCAGCTCCAATGCTTCCAAACTGATCTCCCAAAGAAAGGAAAGACTCTTTCTTTGAAAAAAAAGCAACGGAATAGGTGTTGTGAAGTCTTGATTACAACACCCTACAACATAGTATTATGCTACTGCAGCAATAACGTTGTCCCGAAGGAGGATGCTTTGGCCTTGAGCCAAGATATGTGGAAAATGAAGAACCAACCTTCAAGAGGCCTCTCAAGAAGGTGAGGAAATCCTAAACAGGAATTTCCTAGAAATTCTTGCTAAACAACAGAGAATGCAAAATGTCTGAATAGACATGAAATGAATAATACAAGCATAAGCATGAAGAAGAATGGCTCTCCTCCTCTCCATATATAGCAAGTGAAGGGTCTCTCTCCATGGGCCCCATCCATTAGGGTTTCCTCCATAAAGGAATATTCCATCCTCTATCTCTACGTTGTCCCATGTAGTGCTTTCCACCTCATACACAATGTTGTTTGAGTTGGTCAAACTTAACCAAGCTCCTTTGCAAAAGTCTCCTTTCACACATGAGGGTGTGAAATATAGTTCCAACGTTGATCCCATTTCATACTAGAGGGATTTTATCCATGTTTTTATTATGAATGGGCCTTCTCACCCAATTATTCATCTCTTAAGTGAAAATAGACAAAATTAATATTCCAATTTATTGAAGTAAAAATTTGGAATATCACAAAAGTGCCCCAAAAAAGAGCACAGTGCCAGTGGCACTGCGCCCTTGGAGTGCAAACGTGTAGTGCCAAGTGCTGAGTGCGCGGTGATAGTTTCTAAGGGGGCAATGCCCTTTTGCAGAGAGAATTTGGAGGCCTTCACGGTGTCCAAATTTGGCCCATTATAGCTCGTTGAAAATATTATCTTGCTTTTTTTCCAAATATACCTTTTGTTTGCTGATTGAAGTTGATTTGACCTATCAAAAGTTGATTCGCCCAAGACTGGTCAAAAAGTGTTGAATGCTGGTGCAGAAATGCAGAGTAGTGGTGTAGGAAAATTTTGGAGGCCTTCCTCAACTCCAAATTGAGCTCATGATAGCTCATTGGAAATATCTTCTAGTCTAATTGTCATTTGACTCATCAATAAAGTCATTTGGACACTCCAGCTATGAGAAAAAATTATTTTCCCAAGGTCACTCCAGAAGTGCAGCAAACCTCTTGTTGCACCTCTAAATTTGAAAATTCTCCCAAACTATGATACCTGTGTAAAATCTGAAGGAGGTTTTTATTCTTGGACCCATGATGAACAAAAAAATCTCTCACATTTTTTAAATTCACCTTTGTTTGTTCGGAAACACAATTTTAAGTGAAACTGGCCCTATGTGTGACAAATGGCTTGACTCTTGGAATGAATTCTTGGAAAATAATGGAGGCAAGATAAGTTTATTTTGACAACTTAGGGTGATTGCACATACCAACATCTTCAAATTCTTGTGTAACTTCCACCATGAAACTTAACTCATCTTTTCCACCTTGTTTGGTAGTTTGATGGAGTTATGAAATTTATTTTTTCTTTTGATCTTGGAGAATTTGACATGTTCATTTTTGGCACAGCAGTAGCCTTAAAAACCTCCTTTACTTCCACCTTGGAGCTTAACCTAATATTTTGCTCATTTAGACATGGCAAGCTCATAAAACACCTTTGGGAGGATTCTTCATAGTAGCACCTTCAAAAACACTCTTTTTCCTGCACCATGGAGTTATGTTCATCATTTCATCAGTTTAGGAAAGATAAACTCACTTTGACAAGTTTTGGATCTAATCACACAATGACATCCTCAGAATCTTTCCTCTCCTTACACCATAGTGTTTAACATCATCATTTACCTTGTATGGAAATTTTCCAAAAACCTAGGTATTAGGAGTGATTTAAGACAATTATGAGTGTTGTCTTCTAAGTTCTCTATAGCCCTTTCAAGTTCATTAATTTCTGTCCAGCTCACCTCACATTTTTCCCTTTTTCATCAATAATTTCTGAAAAACTTCTCTTCATGCTTGGTTTTCTTGGTGTGCCTCCTTCATGTGATTTTCTACAAGTGGTCAGTGTTTTGAAATTTAAGTGGGCCATTCAGCTTAAAATCCCAGTTCTCTTTTCAAGACCAACTTGTTTCCCTTTCATCACTTGCAGTTTATGATTTGATAAGACAAAATTCTTTAGAAACTTTCTAGAAAAGTAAAAGTAGTTCCTTAAACACCTAATGATGAACTTTAACCATGTACAAATCCTAATTAAGCTAGTGGGAGGATCCTTTGACTTGCTCTTTGACTGAAAATTGGCTTGGAGTCTTCAAGTGTAAAAACAGAGTACTGACAAAGTGGCATATTTGAAGATCCAAAATCCAGTGTACTTGATTTATCTAAAGAGCCTACAAAGACAGTTTTGAGACCATCAATGCTTGAGAAACCTGGTGAACATGGGAAGGAATAGGCTTATTGGTAACCCTAGATGGAAAGTGGAGGGATGGATAAGGGAAAAAAATAGAGTAATGAGGTCATAAGTGGGAAAAAAAAATGGAGATGAGTGGCACAAGCTCATAAGGAGTTCTTTAGGAGTGGGAGGGTGACCATGGAATGGAAAAATGGTAGAATAATGAAAATTTTTCCATAAGGATAATGAAGGTAGTGAAATTTCTAAAACTCACAATATTTAGGGAATTTTTCTTTTAGAAATTTATAACCAAAATTTAGTCATCTACAGATGGTAAAAACAATTGATGACTAACATGAGCGAGGGTCAAAAAGTGAAAGGCTTTGATTTTTTCTACCTCCGCTTCCATTTCTTTCAAATCTTTGACATTGTAGGCACCGATAGTAGGTGGGAGGGTAGGAAATGGCTTATTTTTGCCTTTGCTGAGGGTCTTGGAGAACCCACTCGTCATTTGATAGCACACCTCTTGCAACAAAATTTTGTGAGTGACGAACTTGGGTAGTGCGTAAGGTGCCTTGAACGACCCAAAGACCCTGAAAAACGTACTCTCTAGAATGGGGAACCAGTTGGCTACCTTGGTTACTGTCTCCATAGCTCGAATGGAAATGCATGGGGGATATTTACCGAAAATATGTTGGTAGAGTGTTGGGATGATTTTTTCTTAGATGGATTCCATATCTTGCTTGCACTTGGTAGCCAAGAACACATTCAACTCTTTGTGAATGGGCCCAATGTGCTTTCCATCCTAGTTATGTGACCATCCCTCAAAATGGCTCCTTGTGCACACTACATCTAACAGGTAGGAGGCCATGTAGAATTATGATGCACATCCCTCTTCTAGTACCTGTGACGCTGATATGTTTGCTCTGAGGGCCGATATTACCAGGTAAGCCCAGTTGAAACGAGTACCGTAGGAGGTGATCACATACATGAGTGGGACCCAAGCTCAACTGAAGGTAGTGGCATCCTTTCGGCTATACAATCTGCACATCATTGCTGGTAAGAGCTTATAGACCTTCCTAAGGCCATCATTTTTATACTCCTGGTCCTTCTTCCCTTTAAACATCTCAGGGTCCTCCCACCAGCCCTTCAAGGTTTCTGCCACTTGTACTTCATGTGTGGCAAACCATTTAGCATTAAAGGATTCCTCCCTAGTGGGGAATGCATAGTATACTTCTACATCCTTCCCAGTCAGGTTGGCAAAAGTCTTCCCTGAGTGATTGCGGATGACCTAGAACTTGGAATCAACCTTTTGGAGGATCCATTCGAATACTTCTGCACATGGGAATGTTGGTGGATGAGCACCTACGTAGTGAATCTTGGACCTTTTGACATGAATATATACTTTCTAGTCCGCGAGATCCTCTGGGAATTCCAACTTTGTGAATTCCTGGTAAAATTGATACCAGGTCATCTTATCTCCTTTTTCAAAGACATAGGCGATGTCTCCATAGATAAGGGGTTCTAGAGGAAGTGCATCCTCTCCTGTTAGTTCTATCTCTGGGCTTTTGTCTCTCCTTCAAAATTCCTGAGGCCCCATATCACTTAAGGCTGAAGAGATGGAAACACACTCGAGCTCAGCTTCAATATCCCCTGGCATGTTCAGGAAAAAAATCCCATGATAAGACAGATGACATGATAGAAAAATATAATGGGACTGCATAGACCTATAAATGATTTGGCTACTCAGGCTAGGTCACTGCGACCCCTACTAGTCGTTATATCTAGGATTAAGGAGGTTTACGACTTGGCCACTTAGCAACAAGGTCACATGGTCGTAAGGTCACACCTGTGTGAAAGATCTAAACTTTATGAATTTGTGACTTGGCGACCTATGAGTAGGTCTCAAAGTCACGATTGCATTGTCAGTCGATGATTTCCGACCTCGCGACTTTGCGTCTCAGCAACCAAGTCGCGAGGTCGCAATGTCGCAAGGTTCTAAGGTCGCAAGGTTGCATTAGGGATTTTTTAGGGAAACTAAGTGATTTCGACTGGCGGGGAACAAGATGAAAGAAGGGCTAAACTCCAAGGGAGATGGGTAAACCAGATTTGAGTGCCCTCCCAAGAAGGCCAGGGGGGGTATCAATGATAGCCTACGGAAAAGCAAGGCTGAGAAGGGGCCAGGCAAAATGGATCTAGCACAGGTGAGATGGTGATGGTTGAGGTTGAAAATGAATGGGGTCAAGGGAAATTAATAGCCCAGGTCATGGGGCACGTAAGGAAACATCAAAACGAAAAAGGAAATAGTAGCAGGATTAGGAAACTTACTCGAGAAAAATCGCGCTCCAATGGGCTTGTCAAACGTCTCATTTTCTCCATCGTGCAGGTAAAATGTGACATACGCGATCCTTTTATTTATAAATGGGTCACACATGTGGTCATTAATGGGGGTCACAAAGTCGCACATCGGGACTAGTTGAGCAAGGATGCGACCTTGTGACCTGGCAACCTATAGGTCGCAAGGTCGTGAGGTCGCGTAGTCACAAAAGTGCACCTTTTATCAGGATTGCAACCTTACGACCTGGAGATCTGGCTTCTCGGCGTTTGCAAGGTAGCGAGGTCGCATAGTCACGAATGTGTATTTTGTTAAATATTGTGACCGGCTAAAAGAAAATAAGTCATGAATTAGCTTTGAAGACAATTGCTTGAGAGGGACTTTCTAAAGGTTCATGGCTGAGGGTGCAACAGACTTACCTTTATCAAAGCGGTTAGGGGCTCTGAAATTTCAAATGGGTGTTAAATTTTGGAGGGTGTTGTAGTGGCTACAACAAAACCTTGGGTTTATAATTTAAGTTGAGAAGTCTTAGGAGTTGCAACATCCTTGGTGAAATACTAGGGATCATCAAGAATTCAGAGAAGCAAAGTCATTCTTTGAAGAATACGTTTATAGAAAAGAAAACAAAGGGGATTGATGTCTCCTATAGGTTGGTTACTACAAATTTGAAATTTGAGGGGATTGGTGTCTCCTATAGGTTAGTTCCTACACATTATTATAATTGTAGGTTTTTACCTTGTAGATAAATTATTTTCAAATAGACTCTTAAAACAGTTTATAAAAAATAGTGATAGTATAAAACATAAAACAAATATACACATAGCTTTTCCCTTGGATCCCAAAACCGGAACTACCATATTTATTTTTCATTATGTTCCTTTCAATGTTACAATACATATATATACACGCTGAAGAATTCATAAACCCCAATACGTTAACCCTTGATTAGAACATAACCATAGTTTCCTTGACCGGATCTACAAAATACCATGGTTAGAAAACCATCATGCCCAAAACCATGTGCTAAACCCATGCACAAAACCATAGGTAGGTCTTCCCACCTAATATAGGTGGGGCTAGTCATGGAAAGAAGATGACACACACCCAAGAATAATAATAGGTTGGTTCATACAAAAACTTATCGTTTAAAGAATTTTTCTTTTTTTCTCTCGAAAGAGTTTCCATGTATATATTGTTCCTTATGTTTTTCTTATTTGATTTATTCTTTATGGTGTTTGAATGTTTAAATAAGTATAAAATAATGTGTTATATTGATCCTCCTTCCCATCCCCCTTAGTATACTTGTGAATCCAACAATTGGTATAAGAGTAGGATCCTTCAAAATAAATCTAACCACTAGAAGGAATATCTCAGAAGGACCACGACTATTTAAGACGATTCTTTCACAAGTAAGGTTCCACTCTTTGATGGATCAAACTATGATTTCTGGAAGGTAAGGATAAGAACTTACCTAATTATATCAGTATTGAAATTTGTTTATTTGTATTTAATGGTCATAAAGTTCGAACAATCATTTCATTTAATTAATATGGTAAAAAGGATTTTGGGAAAATAATAAAAGCTATGAATGCCATTTTAAATGGCCCATCAAAATTAAAATTTGTCAAGGTGATTAAGTTTGATTCTGTAAAACACATATGGGACAAGATACAAAACATCTATGAAGGAGATAAAAAGTTGAAAAGGAAAATCCTCAAGCTAATAGATGGCAATTTGAGATTTTGAATATGGATGAAGATGAAAACATTGCAGTGCTATTTATTTTTGTGGATGATATTGTTAATACTATCAAAGGACTCAGTGAAAATATCGAGGAATTACTGATTGCGCAGAAGGTGTTGATATTTCTTCCCTTGATATTGCTACAATTATCTAAGCCATTAAAGAAATTAAAGAACTTGAAAATCTAAATATGGATGAAATAAATGGAACCATCACTACATATGAAATGAGAATAGAAAAAGAGAAGTCAATATTAAAGGAATAAGCATTGAAGGTAACAAAAAAAACAAAATGACATAAGGCCCATGATTACTCCAACCATGAATCAAATGAAGAAGAAGCAAAAAATTGTAAGAAAGATGAAAAATCCATAAATTGTCGTGGAAATTCCACTAGACATTTCGTAACCAAAAATCTTGAAAAATTATATTTAAAATTTGAAATTATAAACTATTATAGTTTAATTACATGTATGGATCTCTAGATTTACTTGTAATAGTGCATGCATGCAAATTTAAAATCATGAAAAAAATAGAGAACAATGAAATAAAATATCACACACACATTTGACACATGATATGACCTGGGAAACTCTTCTGGGATAAAAACCTAGTTGGAAGGTGAGGCCACTCAGCTCTCTTTCTATGAATGGAAATATAGTTGCGAGTACAAAGAAGTATGGATTGTGGCTTATGGGATGCTATAGTGCATGAATCCTATCCTTGTGCTCTACCTCCTATCCCTCTTGCCTATTTCTTCTCAGCTATGGAACAAATTCCCTCAAAATAATGGAACCCCTTTTCCTCTTAGTGCCCTAGTTATAACACAACCTGATAGCCTACTAGTGGTTAGGTTTGAATACCTCAACTCTTAACCATATGTAAAATACAGAATCTTATAGAGTGTTCCACATTATAATCATGTGTCTAGCCCCTTTTTCATGAATAATGGGGGTTGATGTGGCATCTTCTCGAATTATGGCGGTGAAAACAGTAAGTTCAACTTCTAAGTGGCATATCTTTCACATACGGGCTCCGACTGATGCGATTCTTGCACCGTTGGAAATTTTTCTATGTGAAAAATAGGGAAAAAAAGGTGAAACTCTAAAGAAGAATTTTTTTACCCCAAAAAAACATTGTTTGGTGCCTCAAAATGCTCCCGAAAGGTTTCAAACCCCAATTTTCCAAACTAGGTTCCGCTGGTAAAAATGGTCCTAAGAGTTTATTCCTAAACTTTTTCCACTCTGAAAGCATTGATATGGATGAAAAAAAATATAATTATCCAACCCAGGTTACACCTCCTCATTTTGGGAGTATTTTTGTCTCGAAAATATTCTACTAAATTAGGTGAGGAAATTTTTCCTCCACCTCTTTGGTGTACCATTTAGATTTTCTTGGATTTTTTCCTTTCAAACCAATATTCCAAAGGGAATGTTGCCCCTATATTATATTTCTCAACCTCCTCTACAAAATTGTATATTATTTAAACTCTTCTTGAGAATATGGTGCCAAGTCCTCCATAAAAGTTAATACTTGTACCGTTTCTAGATGTAGCATGGAAGGCTCATCAAGCTTCAAATTATCTACATTTAGAACTAAGTAAATGTGCTTATATGGTGGAAAACTAAGCTGATAGTAATTATCACCCACCTTTTCTACTATATTGAAGGTTTGATACCTCAAAGCCTTGATTTTATCACCAATTGTAGTGACTCCTTGTTCAACTATAGCCATACTTTGTCTCCCACCTTGAATTATTTGTTTGTTCGATGTTGATCACGCCCGGCCTTATATTTCTCTTGTGCATTTTGTAGTTTATCTTGTACCTATATATGGATCTTCCTAATTTTCTTTATAAAATTTTCAACCCTCAAGGTGTCTTCTATAATATCCTCCTTGAATGCTCCTTGTTGTCCATATGCAATGTCCAAAGGTTAAGGCATAAAATATCCAAAAAGGTTTCAAATGGGGACTTTCCTGTAGAATTGTGGGCTTCTCTATTGTATGAATGTCATATATATACTTGATTTTAATTGAAGGTACTCATATTTTTTTGGTTGTATCCCATTATAAAATGCACCAAAGTCCTATTGAATACTTCTGTCTGCCCATCTCTATGTGGATGGAAGGTTGTAGATATTTTCAACTTCATGTTGATCTTATCCCACAATGTAGTCCAAAATTCATTGAGAAATATTGTGTCCCTGTCTAAAATGATGCTCCTTGGTATCCCAAAGTGCACCCAAACCTATCCAAAGAATAGGTTTCTTTCTTATTGTACACTAATGTTCTTCTGAAAAGGCATCAAAGCATACATTGTGTTGACCTATCAACTACCACGAATAATTAGTCATGTCCCTTTTTAGTTGTTTGTAAAACTGCCACAAATTCCATGGAAACACATTCCCAAGGACGAGTGATTAAAATTAAGGGATGATATAGACCCTATTTCATGATGCTAGAAATTTCGATACAAAAAATCATGAATCCTCTTATGGACCTAGCTACCTGCTCTTGCATCTTAGTCCAATACACATACCTCTACAAGTTGGCCACTGTATTCCCTACACCAAAGTTCCCTATAACCCTAGGGGTGTGAGCCTGTCTAATCATCTACAATATCTCACCTTTAGGAAAAACTAACTTATTCGCCCTGTAGAGTAACCCATCCTAGAGATGGTAGTCAATGGTGTTGTCTCCATCGTGCGCATGACTCTAACTTTGTAATTTTTGAAACAACTACTTGAATTCCTCATCCTCTCAATATGCCTCTCTATATGAATCATGGGTGAATGGATCCATGTGCATAAGAGTCGCCAAAGTTGTGATCTTTGATGTGGGTGGCCTTGATAGAATGAAAACCAACTTGTTGTTGTTTCCTTTATTCTACTTAATCACCAAATTAAATTGTTGTAGAAACCCCATCCACTTGTAATTCCTAGTTATTTGTAGCTTAATCTAAGCCTTTAGGTAGTATAGTGGTTGGTGATATATGTGGATTATTGTCTCCTTTCTTATCATATAGTTCTTCCACTTCTTCTCAAATTGCACCAAGGCATAGAGTTCCTTGTCATAGGTAGGGTAATTAAGAACCTCCCCATGAAATACTCTAGAATGGTAGCATACAAGCGTTCCTCCCTACATCAAGGCCTCTCCCATAGCCTACCTACTCACATCTATCTTCACTTCAAAGGGATAATGAAATTTTGGTAATGCCAGAATTGGTGCTTGACTGGTCTTCTTCTTTAACACCTCAAAATCCCTCTGTTGACCCTTACCCAACTCAAAACTCTTTGCACTTGCTATTATGGTGTGGAAATTGCTTCTATTGTTGAAAATGAAGCTATGAATTTCCTTAGGTACTGTTATACCCCAATGAAAATCATGACCTAAAAAAAATTAGTAGGAAACGACCATTTCATGATGGCCTCCATCTTGGAAGGATCTATCTTAAGCTATCCTCCACCTATCACATACCCTTGATACACCAAAGACTATTGTGAAAACTCACACTTATTGATATTTTCTATCAGTCGATACTTCTTTAATGTATCCAACACCTATGTCAAATGTGAGATGTTATCCTCCTAGGTAACATTGTATATCAATATATCACCCAAATAGGCAATAAAAAGTGTATCTATAAAAGGGCGCAATACATCATTCATTAATCACATAAATGTAATTGGAAGATTCCATAGGCCATATGTCATGACTAACAATTTTTAAAAACCTTGCCTAGTTTTGAAGGTGGTATTTTAGGTATCTTCTTCTCTAACTAAAACTTGGTGATATCCAGGCTTTAAGTCCATCTTAGCCAAGTATTTCTCTTGCTGCAACTGATCTAGCGGATCATCTATCCTAGGCAGAGAGTACTTGTTCTTGAGAATGGTATTGTTCAAGCATCCTCGTAATCTATACACGTCTGCTAAGTCCCATCCTTCTTTGGCACAATGATGGTGAGTGGCCCACATGGTGATGTACATGGTTGAATGACACCCTATTCCAGTAGATGCTGCAATTGTTTCTTCACCTCACTTGCTTATATAATAGACTACTTGTACATACCAATGTTTTCCAATGGGGAGTCTGAAAATAGCTGGAACTCATTATCCACTTCCCTCTTAGGTGGTAGCCCTTTAGGATTTCAGAACATGTATCTATATGTATCTAGAAACTATTCTAGTTGTTTTTTATGTTTCTTATTACAACCCTAAGGGGATGCCTTGCCTCTTACTAACTCTTCCTAAACTAATTTTCTCTTAAAAGAAATAAAAAATACTTCTTATTGGAACCGATTAATTTCTTGGCTTGGTTGGCACTTACCAGTGATGTTTTTGACTTTCCCTTATACATATTGATGGTGAATGATTTTCCATCCTTGACGAGGTGATACTAGTTTTATCTACACATGAATATTTCATCTCACATGTACATGTTGGGTCTCCCGAACACAACTTCACTTACATCAAGTGCAACAACATATAGTTCTACTTCATCAATAAAATAAACACTGATGGAAAATATATTTGTTCACTATTTTGTTACCTTTAGCTCTGTATCCTTATTTACCCATATCAAAGGATATGGGATTGGATGACCACGAACTTCTAAGCCTAATTTCTTGACCAACTCTTATGCAATGACATTCTTTTGCAATTTTGAGTCAAACATAGCATCAATCTTGGTATTCTTGACCTGTATCTTTATATTGAAGAGTTTGGTCATTTATTTCTCTTCCTATTGTTGAATGCTACTCAAATTCATCTCCTTATGAACTAATGTAAAAATAATATTCGCATCCATCTCCAAGCTACTTTTAACTTGCTTTCTTGAATATGTGGCCATGAGATTTTTCTTTTTATTGTCTTTATTTTCATTCTTTGGGTTAAGCTCTCGATGCAAATTTTGACACTTATCCTCTCTATGATTTTCAATGGTGTAGTGGTTATTGGAATATTTGCAGAAGTGTGATGTGGCTATCGTAACTTTATCTTTTCACCCTTTCTACTTCTTCTTCCTCTCATTAATAGCATGTTTTTTTATGTATTATTTGATCCACTTGATTATGCTTTCTTCAGGCATATGTTCTCTAGGTATTGTTTCTGTACACAATCCTCACCACCGATTTTTTCTTGAACAACATCAATTTCTGTCGGAGAGGGTGGTGTAGACCGCCCAAATACTTGAGGAGTAAATCTTGGTTCTTTGAGAGACAACCAACGTTATGGCCATCTTTCTGAAATCTGTGGTATGCTCTTGCACACTTTTCTCCAACTCTTTCCTGAAGTAGCACCACTGGATCTACTAGTCCTCTACATACATAGAGGCTCTCCATCGAACCTTAGGGTCTTAATGTGTATTTACCACAAAGTTAGGGCATGACCCTCTAATTTCAACCACACAAATGAAATATTATGTTCTTCCACAATTTGATGGACATCGAAATACACTTCCATTTTTTACAACCAATCATTTATATTTAGAGCATCGATCTCATTATGGTACAACTTTATATCGACATTTTCTTAAATTTTAAACATGGGATTTGATTGATTCACAACACTTGAAATAGGCATACCTTTTTTCAGGTTCTTTCTTTGATTGATTCTCCATTTCTTCCCAATATCCTAATCCCCCTTATAAGTTTTCTTTTGCATTGAACCCCCATATTCTCCTAATACACCAAACTTATTAATTACGACCACCATGAGGAGATTTATGTTATGATTTATATTAGCTAATTTTTCTTCCAACAGTGAAAGCCTCTCCTTTGTAGGATCACAAGGGTTATTCACAAATTCATCAGCCATGATGAGGGTTTTATAATTTTTAGCCTAGTTGATCTAGATCCACTGCAAATATCCACAATACACCCAAAGAAACCTTCTCTGATAGTGGTGTTATCCGTAAATTTCCATGGATATTATACTAGACAATTTGTCAAAATAGATATGATAAAATTATATTTAAAATATGAAATTCTACACTATTACAATTTTATTACATTTTTGGATCTCTAGATTTAATATTAATAATGAATGCATGTGAATTTAAAATTATGCAGAAAATATAGAACATCAAATTAAAATCTCACATACACATTTGACACGTGATATGACCTAGGAAAGCCTTTCGAGAGAAAAACCCAACTAGAAAGTGAGGTTTCTATGATCTCTTTCTTTGAATGGAAATATTGTTGCGATTACAAAGAAGTATGGCCTATGGCCTATCGAATGTTATACTGCGTCAATCCTCTCTATTTCTCTACATCCTATCCCTCTTACCTATTTTTTCTCAGTTATGGAACAAATTCCCTCGAAAGAGTGTAACCCCTTTTCCTCCTAGTGGCTTGGTTACAACACAACCCGATAATCTACTAGTGG
Organism: Pinus albicaulis; assembly: GCA_034641835.2. Classification (NCBI taxonomy): domain Eukaryota; kingdom Viridiplantae; phylum Streptophyta; class Pinopsida; order Pinales; family Pinaceae; genus Pinus; species Pinus albicaulis. Next base: position 1,629,390,546 of record CM076575.1, read on the forward strand.
TTAGGTTTGTATATATTAAATCTTATCCAAAGTTACAATATATAATAATCTAGAGTCTCATACATCATAATCATGTGGCTAGCCCCTTTTTCATGAGAATTCGGTGCCAGCATGGAATACTCTTGAATTATGGTGGTGAAAACAGGAAGGTCAACTTCTTAGTGGCATAAATTTTGCATATAGATTGTGATTGACATAATTATTGTGTAGTTAAAAATATATTTGTGTGTAGTATAAGAAGAAAAGGTTCACTGGTTAAGTGACAAAATTTTACCCCCCGAAAAATGTCATTTGGGGCCTTAAACTTCTCGTAGAAGGTTTCAAACCCCAATTTGCCAAACTGAGTCCCACTAGTAAAAATGGTCCTCAGAGGTTATTCTTGTAGTTTTTCCACTTTGAAAGCATTGATATGGATGAAAAAAGATATAATGATCCAACCCAGATCATGAAAATAGGATATAGTAAATACAAAGTTCAACTTCAATTCAGATGCATTGATGGTGGTGGAATAGGTCATTTTGTTACTAAATGTCCATATGAATAGTTGGAGTGCAGTGATAATGAAAAATATCATAAAAATGGAAGAAAATATCATAAGCACAAAAATAAAACACATCTCAAGAAGAAAATACTTTATTCCAAAGAGGATTATAGTTCATCAAAAGAGAATGATGGATATACATATGATGCTAACAAAGGAGAATTTCTGTTTTAAACCATGGATGCTCAAAACTCTAATAAAAAATAAAACCAAAAAGAGAAGATATATTCAAGGGAAGAAATTGATGGGGATGATGAGATTCAACAAGAAAATTTCAGCACCCATGCTTAGTGCATTAAGCACCTACACTACGGTGGGGCCCATAGTGATATTTTTGGGTGCATGTCTATTTTAGTTATCCCTTAATTAAGATGGACAATAAACTATACTATATTCTCAATGATGACTTGAAATAGTTAAATGAGAGTGATAAACTCAGTTAGCTAGTGGATTTCAAGTTAGAGGTAGTTGGTGAGGCATGCATAGTAATTCTAGTTGTAACAAAGTTTGAAGTGCAGTGGTGCATTAGTTAATGCAGGTTGTAATCAGTTTAACTCAGTTAAGTGGGTTAAACTCAGTTGTGCTAGTTGTAACTAAAGATACACTAGTGAGAGATAAAGTGAATTAAATATTAATTAATTCACAATTAGTGATCTCACATGAAACTAAGGATTTACTATTATTAGTTGCATGCATGTCAGATCCAGTGGAGACCCAGTTGAGTTCTAGGTGAAAGGGAAGTTGACTATCAGTTTTAGTATTATTGGGTTGCACACATGAAAACAAACACCCGTTGGAGTGCCCATGATACTTGTGTAGTTAAGGAGGGCCAAAATTCCTATCTTTTATGGATTTCATTCATCAGGGATTGCGCAAGAAAGGCAGGTTGTCTAGAGGCCAAGAATTGGCTATGTGTTGGTCAGTTTTGTTCATGAAACTATGAGACAATTAGCTGAGTACTAGAGGGTTCTTGTGAGAAGAGTTTTGTAGGTAATTGTTTCATGATCCATGCTAAATATATAATAGAAGATAGTGGGGTTTTTAGTTGTAAGCTTTCCCTAAGAAATTATCTATGTTGTGTGTGATTTGATTCTTCTTTACTTCATGTGATTAGCGATTGTGTTTTTAATTCTGCAAAATATTTGTAGAAGCGATTCAATATTTAACTTTAGTACATTGTTAGATCAGGTGAATCCAAGAATTTTATAATTTCTACATCGTATTAGAGCATAGGAAATTGCAGAAGTGAAGTAGGAGCTGAGTTTGTGACTGGATAGAATTCGAATTTGAAGAAATAATTTATTGTTGCTACAGCTGATTCAAGATCGAAATGGCTTTCAATGGCTTGACGTTGGAGTATGCAATCGAGGGAAAATCAAACTATATTTCTTGGAATGGCAGGATGGAGGCAGTACTTCAAGACAATGGCTTGGAGGAATTCATTGATAATGATGTTCCTAAACCCATTGTGGCAGATGATGCAAATATGGATGCATGGTAAAGGAAAGTGGCAAAGGTGAGGAGGATCCTGTTGGAGGGAGTATGAGACCACATTTTCTCAAGCCTCCATGGGAAAGCCACACCATATTCAATGTGGAATTATTTGATGGATCTATTCCAAAGCAGCAACAACCATAGGAAATTGGCGCTCAAATATAAACTCAAGGAGATCAAGATGGAAAAGGGCTACACCATTCTGAAATATCTAACAAGGTTTGTCCAATGTTAGGATGAATTGGGAGAAGTGGAATAATAGTCACTGATGATGATTTGGTGAGCTTGTCTCTCCTAAGACTTCCCAATAGTTCACATAATTATCAGGACTCTGTCAATGGAAGGGAAAAATTACCAGATTGGGAACGACTGTGGTCGGATTTGGTGTAGGAGGAGTTCAAAAGGAAGACAAGAGATGGATCTTCATCTAAGAATAAAGATGAAGAGGATTTTTCTTTGGCTTCCAAGGCGAGGAAGGGGAAGGGGAATAATTTCCATTCTAAATCCGAGTCCAAGAATGGAGAGAAGAAGGACATGTCTAGGGTAAAGTGTTTTCACTGTCACGAGTAGGGGAATTTCGCTACTAACTATCCACAAAAGAAGAAGAAAAAGAAGGCTAGAGGATCTACAGTTGGTGAGGCCCTTTCCTTGCAATTTGAGCCTGACTTCTCATTGATCGCATCCATGGTGTCCAGTGAATTGGGATATGTTTGATATTTGGATAGTGGCACTTCCTTTCACATGAAAGGAGACAAGGAACTTTTCAGTGACTTGGAGGAGAAGGATCTCTAGATGCATATTGAAATAGGTGATGACGAGTGGTACATTGCTACGGGGATTGGTACCATTACCTTCCAAAGGAATTTAGGTAAACCCTTTCAATTAAAATATGTAATGCATGTACCAAGTTTGAAGAAAAATTTAGTCTTAGTCGCAATGCTAGAGGATAGAGGCTATGATGTTGTTTTTAGTGAAGGAAAAGCTTTCATGCAACATAAAACAATAGGAAAAGCCAAGAGGATAGGGATTCAAGTCAAGAATCTATAAAAGCTAGAGGTAGATGGATGCGCAACAATCATGGGAAAGGCAGATCAAGCAGTGAGCTAGGATGAGGGCGAATTATGGCACAGGATATTGGGCCATATTTACCATGGATCCTTGATAGTCATGTAGAAGATTTATATTGGTCTTCCTAGGGGTAAAATTTCGCATTTAGACACATGCAAGGGATGTAATATGATAAAATATGTAAAGGCCATCTTTCATAAGAAGGAAAATCGAGCTTCGGGGATCCTTGAAAGAGTTCAATAGACGTGTGTGGTCCTTTCTATGTTACTTCGACAACAAAACAAAAGTACTATGTAATATTTTTTGACGACTTTTCTCGTAAGTGCTGGATCTTCTTCATGCAGAAGAAAGATCAGACATTCTCTAAGTTCTTGGAGTTTAGTGGAGAAAGATTTGGGGAAGTAAGTGAAGGCTCTTAGGAGCGATAATGGTGGAGAATGCATATCTAATGAATTCAAGAGCTTCTATAACAAAGAAGGAATTCGAAGAGAAATCATAACGCCTCATAACCCATAGCAGAATGGGGTCGCAGTGAGAAAGAACACAACGATTGTGGGTGCAGCATGAGTGATGTTGCATGATCAAGGCCTACCGATGCATTTGTGGGCAGAAGCATGCAACATAATGGTACATGTGCAAAATCGTTGTCCTCATAGGATAATTGGCATGGTTACACCTAAAGAGGCTTTTGCTGGTAAGAAACCTGATGTTTCACACTTTAAGATCTTTGGATAATCTATTTATGTGCATGTGACCAAGGACACCAGGAAGAAGCTGGAACCAATAGCTGAGGTTGGGATTTTTGTGGGGTACACTGAAACACCCTATAATTTTCGTGTGTATTTTCCAAGCAGCAGAATGACTGTTGTGCGATGGGATATAAAATTTGATGAGGAGACAACCATGTGGTTGTCCCTTGAGAGGGAACTAGACTTGCATGTAGAGGAGGAACTATTGGTTCCCAAGGATGAGTCTCAAGATGTGGATCAGCCACATGAGGAGGTTCATGGAGTGGAGGAAAACACTCATGCAGAGCCATCCATCAGAAATGGAAGAAGGCAAACCATAGAAGCTGATAGATTAAGACTTGATGCTACAGAGAATGTAGGAGCCCCTACTTCATAGTGCAAACAGAGACAGTTTCTTGACCGATTTACTGGATAAATGGATCTTATGAGGACATTTATTATGAATGAACCATATTCCTTTCAGGAAGTAGTGTAGCAACCAACTTGGGTTGATGCAATGGTGGAGGAGTATGATTCCATTTTCAAGAACAGTGCATGGGTGATAGTCCCAAGACCAGTCGAAAAATTAATGGTTGGATCAAGATGGATTTACAAGGTAAAGAAAGATGCTGATGGGAGTGTGGAGAAATACAATCCATATTTAAGGATTGGGAATTCTTACAGATCGAGGGGATAGATTATGATGATAATTTTGCACCTGTTGCAAGGTATTCTTCCATAAGATCCATCCATGCACTCTTAGTGAGTTGGGATGATGCATTCATCAAATGGATCTGAAAAATATGTTTCTCAATGGGATCATTCAAGAAGAGGTGTACTTAGAGCAGCCTGAAGGTTTTGAAATATTCAATAGTGAGTCACATGTGTGCAGACTTAAAAGAGCATTGTATGGGCTGAAGCAAGCACCTTGTGCTTGGTACACTCAGATAGACATCTATTTCACCGAACTAGGCTTCACCAAAAATGAAGCAGATGCAACCATGTACCAGATTGTGGTTGAGGGTAAGCTATTGATCATTTTTCTTTATGTTGATGATCTAATTTTGACTGTTGATGAGCAGCTAATACACTTATCCAAGGAGCATCTTGCAAGGGTGTTTGAAATGAAGGACATGGGGCTCCTTCATTATTTCCTTGGATTGGAAATATGGCAGCGGGATGGTGAAATTTTTGTGTCTCAAGGAAAGTACACAAAGGATATATTGGGTAAGTTTAACATGGAGAATTGCAAACCCATGGATACTCCTCTTCCAGGAAAATGGAGAGGTAGTGGATGCTACTATCTACAGGCATCTAGTTGATTCACTGATGTATCTAGTGAACACCAGACTAGACATTTGCTACACAGTTAACTAGTTGAGTCAAGCTATGGCTAATCCTACCAAGCTCTTTTGGAAGGTGGGGAAACATGTCTTGAGATATCCGAGGGGCACATCAGATTATGGTCTATGGTACAAAAAAACAGAGGGAGTGAAGCTTCAAGGCTTCACGGATGTAGATTAGGTGGGAAGTCCATCAAAAAAAAAGAGCACATCAGGAGGGATCTTTAGCATAGGATTGATAATGTTTTCCTGGTACAGCAAGAAAAAAAAATCTGTGGCACTCAATTTAGGGGAAGCGGAATACATGGCAGCAAGTCAAGTTTCATGTGAGGCTATCTGGAGGAGAAAGATCTTGGTTGGCTTGTTTGGTTCTTAGATGGATCCGACAGAGATTCATTGTGATAATCAGAGTTGCATTAAACTCTCGATTAATCCTATGTTTCATGATAGGTCCAAGCATATAGATATCCGATACCATAATCTTAGATATTGTGTGCAGAGAATGATAATGTTGCTTCAATACATTCCCACAAAAGATCGGGATGCATATATTTTGATGAAGGTGCTTACCAAGAGAAAATTAGAATACCATAGAGACAGGATCAGGGTGAAGGATAATGCCTTTCTTGTTGAGAGGGAGTGTTGAGATTCAACAAGAAAATTTCAGCACCCAGGCATAGTGCATTACGCACCTACACTAGGGTGGGGCCCACAATGCCATTTTTGGGTGCATGTCTCTTTTAGTTGTACGTTAATTAAGGTGGAAAATAAACTGTAATCTATTATCAATGATGACTTGAAATAGTTAACTGAGAGTGATAAACTCAGTTAGCTAGTGTATTTCAAGTTAGTGGTAGTTGGCAAGGCATGCAGAGTAATTCTAGTTGTAACAAAGTTTGAAGTGCAGTGGTGCATTAGTTAATGCAGGTTGTAATTATTGTAACTCAGTTAAGTGGGCTAAACTCAATTATGCTAGTTGTAACTAAAGATACACTAGTGAGAGATCAAGTTAATTAAATATTAATTAATTCACAATTAGTGATCTCACATGCAACTGAGGATTTACTATTATTAGCTGCATGCATGTTAGATCCAGTGGAGACCCAATTGAGTTGTAGGTGAAAGGGAAGTTGACTATCAGTTGTAAGATTATTGGGTTGCACACATGCAACCAAACAACCATTGGAGTGCCCATGATACTTGTGCAGTCAAGGAAGGCCAAAATTCCTATCTTTTAGGGATTTCATTCATTGGGGATTGTGCAAGCAAGGTAGACTATCTAGAGGATGAGAATTGGCTATGTGTTGGTCAGTTTTGTTCATGACAGTGTGAGACAATTAGCTGAGTACTGGAGGGCTCTTTTGAGAATAGTTTTGTATGTAATTCTTTCATGATCCATGTTGAATATACAATAGAAGATAGTGGGGTTTTTAGCTATAAGATTTCCCTGGGAAATTATCTGTGTTGTGTGTGATTTGATTATTCTTTAGTTCATGTGATTAGTGATTATGTTTTTAATTCCACAAAATATTTATAGAAATGATTTAGTATTTAACTTTAGTACATTGTTATATCGGGTGAATCCAAGATATACATGCATGTTGTATAATTTCTACAGGGGAGATAAATATTGAAGTAGTAATTTATGCCTTTGAACAAATAGATAGGCTTGGAAGAAATATTGAAAAGAAGAAATAAATATTCTATAAACATGAGAAGAAAGGTTATGATTCCGATGAAACAAATATCACCCTCCTAAAGACACAACTAGAAGAAGAAAAGACAGTAGAAGAAATTTTGGTAAGCCAAATAAAAGAAAATGAAATCAATTATGAGAATATAGAAATAGATATCTTTCCTTGAGAAAGGATTTGGAGAAAGAAAATTCCCAATTGAATCAAAGCTTAAAGTTTGGAACAAATATTGAAAGATTATATAACATTATGGGTTTCCATAGTTTTCCTTTCTTTAAAACAAATCTTGGATATGGAAAATCATGATACTTCTAATGGAGAATCAAGCTCTAGGTCATAAAAGGAGGAATGAAAAGAATAACCTAAAATATATTCTAATGTGCTCAAAATTTATATAAAAATAAATAATATTAGGACTAGTAGAAATATGACTTCTCCAAAGGACATGTTAGCAATACAAGTAGCACTAAAAATGGTGATGAGCACTAGAAGAGGAATGATTTTTCCAAAGGCTCTATGAAAAATACAAGCAACACCATAAATGAAGGACTAGAAAATATCTTAGTTTTATCCCAAATATAACAAGAATGGTTTTATAAGAACTATTATCTAAAGAATGCCTTTCACATCTTGGTATAAAAATCTATATTTGTATTTTTACTTCGCTTGTAACAATTTTGGTCATAAATAAATATATCTTAAAGTGTGTGTAAGGAATTATCACAAGAGAAATAGATTTAGATAATCCTTCAAGATTTCAAGGAATGAATATGTGATAAATAATTCTATAAGTTTCAATGAGAATGATGTTAGAAATTAAAATTCATTTTTCCCCATTATTGGATCATATTGAATTCTATAAGTGCAATAACTATGGAATTAATGCATGTGACTATAATGTATGAACAATAAGGTATCATTAACATAATAATAATAATAATAATAAAATGTACAATAGTATGAAAAGGAATCTAGAAAACCAAGAAGAATGTGGGTTTTATTTATATGCTCAAAATAAAGGAGGCCAATGGTACATAGGTAGTGGGTGTTCAAGGCATATGGGAGGAGACAATATATAATTTCTGTTGGAAATACTAAATGGCAGGGGGGGTGAATCAATATAACTCTCAATTAGTATTATTATTAATCTTCAGAGAATCAATTAATCTTCAATTATTATCCATGTATGTACAATGATAGCCTTAAACAAAGGGAACATAAATGCACATAATTTTTAGGGTGGAAACCCCCTCCGGGACGAAAACCACCTAAATGATTTTCTAGTAATTATTTAATATTCAACTCCAATTAAAAAGAAAGCTCCAACTTGCTAGAATCTAGAAAATAATTCTTCTCCATCTCCCATTGGATGGACACTCCAATGCCCGAGATTCTTCAGTGGTCAACTGAACGGATGCCCCAACACCCAATGAGCTACAACTCACCCTAGAACCACCCTAACACCCTAATTTTTTCACAGGATTGAACCTGTTGGTGAATTCGTGCACTAGCCTAGCACCACCCTACCACCCTATAGAAAAATAAAATAAGAATGGACTCCCGTACCAGGGAAGATGGTCCACTTTACAATGATATAGAAGAAGAAGACACACTAGATCATAACCCCAACTATGACACAAATATCTAATGATGATCCTAGACCTCCTGAAATTACCTCTTGAATTCTTGGCAGATAGAGACTTGTACAAATTTTACAATGATGCTTTTACAATGAATCAATACAATAATACCTTTACAATGACTATATGCAGTGCTTCCCACGTGAAGACTTCATGTGGTGAACTTCTTGCTGCCATTCTGCAGCTTCATTTCTTCTATTGTCATGCTACCCTTTCTCACTCTTCAGAACATTATATCATGCATTGATTCTTATCTTGATGAATATATAATACCTGCAAAAAGTATTCAAGGAAATACCCATGATATGATAATAGGAAAATTTAGCTCATCCTACAGAGCATATGTCAGTGGTAAACAAAAAAAAAACAAATAGGAATACAAAGAACCTAATTAAATTAAGATATGAACATGCATATACAGAATATACTTACATGGATCTTACCTCTGCTACACCTTTCTTTGCTTTGATGCCCTAGGAAGTCTGTTCCTTTGCAACACTTGACATCACATTATATAGATTTTTCTTGCCTTATAGGATATCAATATTGAATCTGGTGTATCTTTGTTATTTCAGATCCCCAATATGTGATTCGCATCCCTGTAGTATTCCTATGAGTCTTCTTTCCAATGCCACAGTTTTGACCCAATTTGGATTCTTCAAGACAAAGTTATGCCCAATATCTCACAATGACCTAATAATGGACTGGTTCAGTAGAGCGAACTTGTGCGGCATTCCATGTGTCACTATTTCCTCATTCATCTATGAAATTGATACACAAAAAATATAGTCCATGCAATATCTGGCACTTTTTACATAATTCCAAGCCAATACTCAGAGAGAGAGTTATGACGATTTCCCAAGGTCAGCTGTTTGAGATGAAGTTTAGGAGCGTTCAACAACCCTAACTTCCACAGATCATATCTCTGAAAATATTGTGCACCATGATCTGAAAATTTTACATGACCTTCCTTAGGATTTTGGCTTCGCCTCATAAAAATTTTAGCTTCTAAAATTGCATAGAAAAAATTTATAGAGAAAATTCCACGATGACTTGTTTCAAGTAGCAAAATCCCTACCTGGGGAGGATATGAGGATCACAATTTATATAAATTCTTAGGTTGAGAGGGAGGGTCTTCAACAAGTGAACGTGGGAGGGAATTTAAGAGATCAAAAATTATTAACTATTAACTGTTCAATGACCACAACCAATTATTAGTGTCGTGCCACAACCCCATGGGGTTTTAGCCCAGTAACTAGGGTTACTAACTTCAAACATGAATATCTCTCAAACCATGAAGAATTACATGACATGCCTTATATCCATGGAAACATATCAACAAGTAGAAACCATCAAAAATATTCTTGGCCTAGAATATAGTAATTTGGTAGGTCAAAATACCCATGCAAGATCAGGGTAGCCCCTGGTGCGGCTTGGGTTGACATCAATGACAACCACTGATAAAAAATATCCCCCTTTGGCACTGATGGAAACACAAATACTCTCTATTCGATAATGAAACCTCTTACTACAACATTCTCACCCCCTTTGAAAACAATGAGAAAAGGTAACTCCCCCTAACACACAACCATCTTGCGGACCTGTACACACTTCCACTCCCGCTTTATATTTTGAATAAGGAAAATCTAATGAGAACTTGGGAGAATCCCAAGCTTCTGACAAAGATATTCAAATGCTTCACGAGGGAAAGGTTTAGTGAAGATATGAGCGATTTGTTCTTTTGTACCAACATATTCAAGTTTGATATTCTTTTCAAAAACTTGTTCTCTAACAAAATGATATTTGATCGGAATGTGTTTTTTTTTTTAATGCATAAAAAGATTCTTGGAGATGCTGGTGGCACTGGTGTTATCACAGAATATGGGAATAAGCTCACTGAATTGTACTTGAATATATTGCAAAGTTTGTTTCATCCAAAGGACTTGAGTACAACAAGCTGCCGCTGCAATGTATTCTACTTTCGATGTAGATAACGAGATTGAGGTTTGCTTTTTTCTCAACCATGATACGAGACAACCACCTAGATAGAATGTTTCTCCACTAGTACCCTTACGATCATCAATGCTTCCTACCCAATCTGCATCTGTAAAGGCTTGAACAATGAGATTGTTACCCTTGGGAGACCACAAGCCATATTCTATTGTGCCCTTTAGATATCGAAGAATTATTTTGACGAAAATAATATGTGATTCTTTTGGTGCCACTTGGAATCTTGCTACTTGTCCAACTTCTTGCATAGCATCTGGCCAGGAGGCTGTTACATATATAAGACTACCAATCATAGATCTTTACAACCTCTTATCCACATCATTAGATGAGTCGTCTATGCTCAATTTGCAACCTGTTACCATCGGAGTAAGGACGGGTTTGCAATCTTCCATTTTGAATTTCTTAAGCATTTCCTCGATATACTTGGCTTGACATATAAATATTCCTTTCTCTTGTTGAGATATTTGAAGCCCTAAGAAGTATGTCAGCTCACCAAGTAAAGACATCTCCAACTCACTTTGCATCTTTGTAGCAAATTTCTTACTTAGTCAATCATCATTGCTACCAAATATTATATCATCCACATATACCTAAACGATTGTTAAATTATCTTTATCTATTTGTACATAAACATTGCTATCAGTAGTACCTTTCTTGAACTCTTGTTGACGTAGATATCCATCAAGACAAGCATACCATGCTATGGGAGCTTACTTGAGACCATATAGAGCCTTCTTTAACCTACAAAAATAGTCTTCTTTTTCTGATAGTAGAAAATCTTTAGGTTGTTCGATGTAAAATTCTTCTTCTAGTTCGCCATTCATAAATGTTTACTTAACATCCATTTGGTAGAATTTGATTTTTCTTGAACATGCATAGGCGAGAAACATTCATATGGCTTCCATTCTAGCAATTGTTGCAAATTTTTTGTCAAAATCAATTCCTTCCACTAGTGCATAGCCTTTGCAAACCAATCTTGCTTTGTTTCTAGTAACCTGTCCATCTTCATTCAATTTGTTCCTAAACACCCATTTAGTCCCAATGACATTTTTATCTTTTGGTTGTGGAACTAATTCTCAGGTGTTATTATTCTCGATTTGATCCAATTTTTCATTCATAGCTGCCACCCAATGTTCATTCTGGTTGGCTTCCTCAAAACTACTAGGCTCAAATGTTGCTATAAAAGCAATGTGAGCTTGTTGTGATGAAAAAAGTTGTCGACCTTCATTTATGTCACCAATGATTTGATTTGATGGATGGCTCTTTTGAATCCATTATTTTGTTTTCTTTGGAGGAGCTTCTTGTTATTGTTCTGGTATATCTTGATGATCATTATTTACTTCTTCCTAGTTGATAGTTGCTTCTTGTTCTAGATTTTTCTCTGTGTCTTTTTCAGCCTCTGTCTCAAGTTTCAAAGATTCTAGATCCTCATCATTATTTGTTAGAACAACATCTTTGTCAAATGTAACATTTATGCTCTCCACTATCTGTTTTCGTTTTAGATTATAACATTTATAGGCCTTTATTTTGCGTGAGTAACCAAAAAATATACCATTGTCAACTCGTGATTCAAACTTACCCAAATTTTGATCTTCTCTTTTTATATAACATTTTCTTCCAAAGATTCTAAAATATTTTACATTAGCCAATTTTCCTTTCCATAATTCATATGGGGTCTTGTTGCAATTATTTCTGAGAAAACTTCAGTTGATAATGAAGTATACCATATCAATTTCTTGAAACCAGAATTTTTCATCCAATTTTGAGTCCTTCAACATTGTTCTACCCATTTCCTATATGGTTCTATTCCTTTGTTCAACAACTCCATTTTGCTGAGGTGTTCGTACGGTTGAAAATTTTCTTTTTATTCCATTTTTGTCACAATATTTCTGAAATAATTTGGAAGTGAATTATATTCCATTATATGATCTTAGACACTTTATTTTAAAATTAGTTTCATTTTCGACCAACTCCTTGTAGATCTTAAAGCACTCGAATGGTTCATATTTTTTCTTTAGGAGACTGATGGCTATCATTTTGGTATATTCATCTATCATTAACATGAAATATAATTCTCCATGTATGCCTTTTGTTCTCACAAGACCACATAGATCAGTATGTATCAATTCCAATGGATGTGATGCAAAGTGGTCTTTTGTTTTAAATTCGACTTTTGTTTGCTTGTCGTGCCGATAGGCCTCACATAATGTGCTAGAAGGTTTTCAGATTTTCGGCATTCCTCGTACTTCTTCCTTTTTTTTTATCCTGGCAGTATTGTCAAAGTTTATGTGACCCATTCGTTTGTGCCATAACTAGCTTTCATCTTCTTTAGTTAGTAGACATGCTTTAGTTGCTTCATCCAGAACATATATGTCATTTGGAGCTCGACGTGCTCTAGCCACAATTTTACAATACCTGCCTTTCTTGATTTCACATTTTGTGGAGTTGAATAGAATTGTGTGTCATTGATCACACATTTTTCCAACTCTAAGAAAATTGTGATCCATGTTTTAAACCAATAGAACATTCTTGGCTAGAACATATTTTCTTCTGGGAGTGACGGTGCTTGATCCTATAACATTTTAAGATCCATCAATTCTAAAGGATACGGTTCCATCCTTATTCTCTTTCAGATATACAAATTTATTTCTATCTCCAGTCATATGCGTTGGGCCTCCGCTATCAACATACCACACATCTTCATTATTTTCAGCCTTGAGAGCAAGAGAAAAATTATCAGTCTTCTTCTTCTTCCATGTTCGTTAATTTTGTGGCTTCGAAGTTTCTTCTAGAGGATTTTCAAGTCTACAGTCTCTGGCTACGTGTCCAAAGTTTCTACATTTGTAACACTTCATATTATTTATTAAATGTTCAAAGCTATTGATGTTTCTTTGAGCCCTAAGAGGTTCATATTTGACAGATCACCTGGAATTGTATTGGTTCCTACAGTACGTGCGACATTCTGCAACTTTATGACCAAATTTTCCACATGAATAAAAATAGCCATGAAAAATATGTTGGTACCTAGATGGAAATATTCATCGAAGAATTGTCTTCCAAGGTTGTTCTTGTGAATCTTGTCCAATGAAGTCTACATGCATGTTAGATCTCATAGGTTCACTATATTTTGTTGTAGAAGGTCCTGCTTCTTCTTCTTTGTAACTGAGGCCAGTTCTTTCGTCGTAATATCGTTGATTGTTGATGAAATCTTCCAATTCCCTTGAGTTGTTGGCATAGTTTTGGATAGTTTTTCCCTTCTTCACTTCCGTACACAACGAGACTACTTTGGCTTTTAATGCTTCCCTTTCTTAGTTGATTTATTCCAACTTATTTTTAAGTTTCTCTTCAATACATTTGTGTTCTTCAACTTCAATTTTTGAGACCTTGAACTTGTTATTCAAGAGTATTGGAATGGATCTTCTCAGCCTTGAGCTCTTTTATAAGCCTGATTGTGTCCTTAGAATATTATTCTATGGTCAACCCTTCTTCTTTGTTGTTTGATACCTCTTTTTTATTGTGCTTGGCCGTAAAAAATAGTCTCTCATTGGCTTCTTCTTCATTGTCATTGTCTTCATCGGATGATGAGATATCCTCTTTAGAGATAAAGTTCCTTTTTAATCCTTTCTTTTTGCCTTGCTTGTTGAATTTCTTAAAGCCTTTCTTCATTTTGAGTTTCCATCACTTCTTTTCGGACATTTTGCTGTGAAATAAACAACCTCACCACAGCTGAAACATATCAATGGAAGTTTACCTTTGAATTTTCCCTTTCCAATTTTTAGTTTTCTTGTAAAGTAAGTGTATTCTTCATCTGAAAGACCTTCTTCATCATCTCCCTTTTCTTCACACTTGCAGGTGTAAGTATTTTCCTTTGAAGGTTGTTTGTCCTTATTGGTTTTCTTAGATGCAACAAACACAGTTTCTAGATGCGAAGTACCCTCTTCTTCATCAAGTCTCATTTTATATGCTATGAGAAATCCAAGTAATTCATCTTTGCTAAGTTTGTCCATATTTTCACTGTATTCTAAGACCGATACCTTTGGGTTGAATCTCCCTGGTAATGTTCTAAGAATATTTCGTATAATAGTCTTCTCGTCAACTGGCTCACCCAATCCTTCTAGAGTGTTGGTTATTTCATCGTGTTGGAAGTATGCAACAATGTTACCATCTTCTTTCATCCTGAATTGCTCAAATTTTTCTCTATAGTTTTGAAGCTTTTCTTCTTTGACATTTGAGTCACCTGCATATATATTATCAAGCTTGTCCCATACATTTTTGGTAGTTTTACAACCCAACATCTTATGATAAGAAGATTCAATAAGTCCACTGATAATATTATTCTTTGCTTTTACATCATTTACCGAATTCTTCTTACCTTGCTCATCTATGGTTGGTGTAAAGCCATTTTGAACAGTGTCCCATACTTCGTAACCTTGTGCCAAGAGATATACCTCCATTATTCCTTTTGAGAGTGCATAATTATTTTAATTGAATAGAGGTACACCATTCTTGGTATGCTCCATGACCTCCTTCCATCTATTAAAATGCTATTGAAGGAACCAAGCTCTAATTCCAATTGTTGGAAATACTAGGGGGGGGGGTGTGAATCAGTTTTCCTTTCAATTAGTATTATTAGTAATCTTTCAGAGCATTAATTAATATTCAATTATCATCAATGTTTTTACAATGATAACAGTAAAAAAAAGAAAAAAAAATGCACACAGTTTTTAAGGTGGAAACCACCTCTGGGATGAAAAACACCTGAATGATTTTCTAATAATTCTTTAATATTCAACTCAAATTGAAAATAAAGCTCCAACTTCCTAGAATCTAGAAAATAATTTTTCTCCACCTCCCACTGGTTGGATGCTCCAACGCCCGAGATTCTTCAGTAGTGTTATCACCAAATTGAGTCATGTTGGGTTGCTTCAATGGTCAATTTGGAGTAAATCCTTCAAACCACTTGCAACTGGAAATTAGCCTCTCCGGTCTGAAAGGGCTCTCTCAATTTATCTTATAATTTTCTCAATTAGGTCTTAAATCAGATGGCTAACTCTATGAGTATATTAGTGTATTTTATTGCAGGTGAAAAATGGGATAGATGTCACTACCATTAGGCTCATGGAGTCAATAAGAAGGAATTAAGTGAAAAATGAATCTACTTGAGGAAGATGAGGCTTTTACTATTTTAATGGAATGGAAATACTAACATACAGAAATATTCAGTAGCTCAATGTTAAAAGGAATTCAGAGCATGTGTGACATGAATTCTGAGTAATTCAACCTCAAGATACTATAATTAAGATAAAGAGAGACATAAAACATAAGCTTATTGAAACATTCCAAGAATATCAGGTGAAACAGAAACATAGTCTATCTATATCACTGATGATAGAAATTGACAATAGTGGTAGTGTCAAATAGCATTCTCCAACCTTCTGATATTTGATCTTCTCTATATAAATATAATTATTTTATGTTACATAGGATTCTGGATCATTGAACCTTCACTCTGACAGCTAATCATAACTAGAAAGCCAAATACATGGTAATGATAATGACACCTACTAAATTTAGGAATTAGAGACCTAATAGGACTCAACTACTTATTTATTACACTTTCCAATTGAAAGGACCACATCCTTACAATGGAAATGATCATGTGCTTAGGTGGCACTGACCATGATCAAACTATAAATACCTCCACTAGATTTAGAAATTGATCTTCCTATTTTTAAGGAGATGATGACATGACATTTGCTGACAGTCTTTTGTTGAGTTGGTGAAAAATGCAACTTTTTAGGAGACCAAATCTCTGCTAGAATGTTCCACTGCTACCTTGTAATGTATCCACGTGTTTGGTTGTCTTCCATATGCCTTTCGAACCTTCAAAAACCCTTCAAAAACACCTCACTGCAAAACAAAGCATCTTTAAGCAGTTTCGTAGCATAGTTTAATAACAAGCTTATTTCTGTCTTTTAATCTTTCCTTCTGCCACCTTTGCTGGACCAAAAGTATTTTTTAGGGAAAAATATGAAAATACTATCAAAATCCCTCCTAAGTTCTCCATAAAATTTAATTTAAAGACAAAAAGCATTCTTTAGAAATTTAGTCACTACGAAACTACTTGATTACTGAGAAAATTCAAAATTATCCCTTTTTCATCAAAATTTCACCTGTAGGTCTAAAAATTGATATGATGAAAGATGATAAGGCAATCTAGATTAAAAATTCCTCTTACCCTCTTCAAAAAGCATCATTTTCATCTTTAGCAAGTTAATTTACCAATAAAATGACATTGTTTGTTTTTGAAAAAATAGGGTTCAAAGATGAGCTTCTATCTCCCTATCATTGATAGTTGTTGTAAAATGGGAGGAGGTTTTTGTAAATCGGACTGTTCTAAAGAAAAAAAATCTCTTTGTTTTTTGAAAATCATATCTAGCTGTCAAGAATCTACCTTAGAAAAGAATGTATAAAACAAGAAAATTCAGGATTCTGAAAATAGCTCCCACAGACATCTTCGAATATCTGAACTGGTAGCACTTGTGAGAAAACTGAAGGAGGTTATTTTTCCTTGTTCTGTGCTTGAAAAAAAATTCTCTCATTATTTCTGAAGTAATCACTATTCATCCATAATCTTATGTTTAAGTTTACTTCTCACACAGTCCAAAGACAAAGCAAATTCCCTTGTAGTTCCAACAAAAATTCAAGCAACTTGAATTGGTGAATTTTTCAGCAAAGCTAGGGTCCTCCATGAATAGCTCAAGGTCCATGGGATTATATCTAAGCACAAATCCTCCTTTGTATGATTTCTCCTTCATGGCCATCTTCCTTTATAACCAAGCTACCTTCTTAAACATGTGACACCTGTAAAGAAACAAATTGATGAGAGTTGTTTTGCAATGGGTTGGACTCTTCCAAGGTGAAAAATCACTGATATAGGCAAAGGATGAAGGGTTAATGACAGAGAGGAATTAGGGTGACTTGTTTAAAAAGTAATTTGGAAACTTGAGGGAGGATTATGACACATGTAACTATTGGAAATTGGATAAACCAACGCTCCCTGTGTGTTTTGCAACATGGACTAACCACCTTTCGTGGATCCTTATCTCTGGTGATGTGATCATTGACTAACACCTACGGGTTTTGGTCTAATAGTAATCGTGATTCCCAACAAGTGGTATCAGAGCATAGGTCATGAGTTTGAGACACACCCAGCTCGCGTTGGGGGGGAGATTGTTGGACATTGGATAAAACAACGCTCCCCATGTGTTTCATGACATGGACTAACCGCCTTTCGTGGATCCTTATCTCTGTCGATGTGATCATTGACTAACACCTGCAGGCTTTGGTCGAACGACAATCGTGATTCCAAACAGTAACCACAAAAGCCAATGATGAGAAAAAATATGACCTTGCATGCTTGGGAATCATGAAAACTAATTTAGCTGACCTCACCTTTGTCTTCATCCATCAAAATTTGACACCTCACACCACTTTGACATTATATGTAGGAAAAACCCAGTTTCATAGAGAAAACCATTTCAAGCAGTTTTGTAGCGAAAATTGTTGATTTACCATATAATTCGCTACGAAACTCTATAAAACTGACAAGTGAAATATTTTGTGATTTAAAAGCGTGGGAATGACAACTAAATGAGATGAGGTAGATTTGAATGATATGACATGGTTTGAAGTGGATTTTAGACTTGGGGTAGACATCACCAAATGCAATTTTTTCAATAATTTCATGAAAATTACTATGAGACAACATGACCCTAGGTTAATGACATGTAGAACCCTATCAATGAAAGTGTTTAAAATTATGAGTGATAAAAAGTAGTCAACTAAACAGATGCCCCAACACCCATTGAGCTACAACTCACCCTAGCACCACCCTACCACCCTAAATTTTTCGTAGGCTTGAACCTGTTGGTGACTTCATGCACCACCCTAGCACTGCCCTACCACCCTATAGAAAAATAAAAGAAGAATGGACTCCCGTGCTAGGGAAAATGTGTTTGAAATACTGAGAGGGGGGGTGAATCGGTATTCCTTTCAATTTTATTATTATTAATCTTTTAGAGCATTAGTTAATCTTCAATTATTATCAGTGTTTGTACAATAATAATAGTAAACAAAAGGAACACAAATGCAAACATTTTTTAAGGTGGAAATCCTCTCCGGGATAAAAACCACCTGAATGCTTTTCTAATAATTCTTTAATATTCAACTCCAATTGAAAATAAAGCTCTAACTTCCTAGAATCTAGAAAAGCATTCTTCTCCAGCTCCCACTGGATGGATGCTCCAATGCCTGAGATTCTTCAGTAGTCAACTGAATGGATGCCCCAACACCCAATAAACTACAACTCACCCTAGCACCACCCTAACACCCTGAATTTTTCACAGACTTGAACCTATTGGTGAATTCATGCACCAACCTAGACCCTGCCTACCACCCTATAGAATAATAAAACAAGAATGGTCTCACGTACTAGGGAGAATGGTCCACTTTACAATGATGTAGAGTGATGTAGAAGAAGAAGACACACTATACCCTAACCCCAACCATGACACACCCACCTAATGATGATCCTAGACCTCCCAAAGTTGCATCTTCAATTCTTGGCAAATAGACACTTGTACAATATTTACAGTGACTTAATACAATGATACCTTTATAATGATTGTATGCAGTGCTTCCCACTTGAAGACTTCATGTGGCCAAATTCTTGCTACCGTTCTGCACCTTGATTGCTACTCTTCTCATGCTACCCTCTGTTGCACCTTTCTTTGTGTTATAGGTCAATTTGGGCATCATTCCCAATGACCTAGTTAAACTGGACATCATCCCCAGAACCATGAATAGGGTCTATCATCCCCTATAGTTTTAGTTGCTACATGCCCTAAGACAAAGAACAAGAACAAATCATCTATGACTTCCATTGTAAGGTTTCCAAGATTTGAAGTACATGTTGTATCACCTATGAGCTCACCAACACAACCTCTCAAAGGGATAAGTGCGTTGCATGTGCATTTACCTCCATTCAAGGATGCTCTGCAAAGCACTTCCTGATAACCAAGGGTGCATTGGTCAATTGGGAGATAAATTCTCTTTGTTCTGGATCTCCACATCGCCAGTGCCTTCTAGAAGAGTGCATATGTGTAAAACTTTAAATTTATGTGTCCATTTGATACCTATGAGCTTGGGAACATGTCTTGCCTATTATTAGAAAGTCATTGATTGTGAAACTACCTTTAGCTCATCTATAAATTGAGCACAGATCTTAGTGCTTGAGAAGGAAGAATATGAGTAGAGAAATGCTGGTGGAATTTAAATTGAGGAATTGATTTGAGTGATATGTTGTTGGAGAGATTTTCATTGTGATGAGGCTGAGATGATGCTAGAGATGGTGACATCAAATCAATCGTTGGTTGTAACCTCCCCTTTTATCCATTAATAAAGATTTTTGTTTACTTTCCCACATATGTATTTGTATAAGCTTATGTCTTTCATATTATGAATTCTTATCTGATATATATGGTTCATGTTTCATTGATTTAACTGAATAAATTGAATATACATCCGTATATTGAAATCTATTTGATGTTTAGTGTTCATTATTTCAGGAAATATTTTGGCGATCTAGCTTAGATTTGAAGCTACAACAAGAGCGACAAAAGGAGAATTGGAAGTGCTTGGACTCCAAGTAAGTTTCTTGATCTGTTCTGTGTGTCTATTTACTATTAGGAAAATTATCTCTACAAAGTCTTTAATATGTTGTTCTAAATGCATAGCACCACATTTAGGGAAGAATGTTTTATATGTAATTCATAATTCCGCATAACAAATTGGCGACTCCGCTGGGGAGTTTACCCTTCATCCTTGGTGTGTTTTCCTCTGTTTATCTACCTAGTAGCATTTACTCTTAAATATTAGGCTTTTTGAAATCAAATTTTCATTAGAAGTGTGTTAGAAAACCTGAGTTTCTGTTCTCTGCTGTGCCCAATGCACTGTTGAACATGACACAGTGCTTTGCAAAGCACTAACTCCCACTTAGGGGTGTGTTGCAATGCATTGTCTCCCCTTAGATACTGCATTTCCCCCTACATCCAACCAAATTCCTATTGAATTTTTCATTGAATTTTCTTTCATTTTTTGTTTAATGTGTTTTCAAAGTTCCTGATGCCTCATAGAGACTAATAGCCTCACTTACCTCTTCCTCGTTTGAAAGAATTTTTTTTTCAAAGTTTATTTAAAGTGTTTTTCTTTATCATTGAAAAATTAATTTCGAAGTATTTTCATTACTGCATTAGATCCATTTTGTTTTGAAAAGGAAATTGTCATTAAATTATTTGTTTCCTATAAGGTAAATTGTAGTTAAAATATTCATTTTTCCTAAAAAGAGAAATTGTTGTTCCATTCCTCATTTCTCAAAGTAAAAGGCATTTGTTTTTATTGATTTGATGCACTTAGTTTCCTTTTCTGCATTCACATTAAAGGGAATGAAAAGAAAAACCTGCATTTGCATGTAGTGGATTTTGTGTTTTGCATAGGAGCAATTAGGAAAGCTGCATTTTAGTTTGTTCTCTTTGTTGTTTTCTCTCAAATTGATTTCTCTTTCCCTCTAGTAACTAGGATTTTCATTGAAAAAACTAAAAGTGAAAAGATTGCTTATCATTCTATTTTGCATTTTAGGAATTTCCAACACATCATCGTGGTGAACCTTGAAAGGAAAATTGATAAACAAGATCAACTTAAAATTTACATCAATTTACCTAACAAAGCATTGGAACCATAACAATAAAATTTGTAAGGTCTAGGCTAGAGACATGTTCCAACATTGTAAAACATAGCAGCTGTCATTAATTGTCTGTGATACATTCCGAGTGTGATACCTCACTTCACGTACATAAGTATATCGTAGCTTGTCCACATACTTTCGGGTATATCGAGTGGTGTTACAGTACGAAAAGTATAAAGGGGTGCTCTCACTGTGCGATTTCAAATTAGACAGTGCTAATATGGACTTGGGCCTCCACGTACCTTCAAGTTTATTTGGGAGGAAAACTTTAGGTTGCTATCCATCCATAGCGAACTAATTTGGCTGACTTGTAAATTGTGATACACCAAACATAACATTTGGGGAGATTTCCTGCCCGTACTTCTTGGTTCGCCAGGAGGTATTTTGTAGTTCACAGTTTCTTGGTAAACCTTTTGCCTAGCATTATCCTTTTATTTTGTTTATTTGTATTTAATAAATTAGTTGTTGTGGAAGAAAAAATTATTTTTCCCCATTGTTCACGTAGATTACCATTGAAACGACCTTTACCACCAGAAGTTACTCCTGGTCGGCGAAGGTGACATCACTTTACCGAAACTAGTACTATTAGTACCACTGGTGAAGCATCATCTTCCCATATACCAGAGTCAGCACAAGTTGTTTCTACAAATCCTGGTTTGTCTACTATTGTCGAGATAGAGTCCTCATAGCTAGTCGTGGTCACTATCCATCCAATCAGTGAGACCATACCTCCTAAACCCGACGTTGTTCAACCGGAATTTGATCCAGATCATGTCTCTTCTTTGCTAGAAAAATTGAATCTTGAAGTCGAACAACTGGAAGTTGTTCCTCCATTTGCCATCCCATAATTTTATGTAGCCATTGAATCTCCCATATCACGCAATAAACCTCCTGAAATATACTTTGGGCCTAACAGTGAAATACTTCCACCTGTTTTAATTTCGATAGAAGAAATCCCACAAGACGAGACACCTTTAAATCCAACCCATTTTGGGGAGGATCTTTACCTATACGAGTCTTTTTCTCAATCACCACCCTCTGCTTTTGTTGATCCTATTCCCTCATATTCTTGTCGATTCAAAAGGGTGTACATTTTTTCAAGTAACCATGCCTGAACCAACATCTTCGGTTGGACCATATGTTCCAATTGCGTTAGCACTTGCTCTCGCTACACCATTTATGTTCACAACTTCACCAGAATCATATTTTCATGGTGGCCCTTTGGTCCCATCAGGTTATAAATCTTTATCTGGAGCTTTTTCTGGTGCATCTTCAAACCCATGGACTTCACCAATGTCATCATCTGGTATTCTAACTTGTAAACCTATAGTGGGTACTGAAAAACTTGATTCTTTGTACACATCATTAGGGCAATATCAAGCTGGTCATTCTGGGTCTATTCCATCTAGTACTATATCAACTGAACTCCCTGCATTTGGGGAGAAATATTTTCCATCTTATTATCCTCCTCATGCTGGGGGGTAACCTTTGGTCACCAATTTGACAAGAGTCCATCATTTTTTGGTCAAACTAATGTCGAAATGAATGTTTGTCAATGGCAACCCGCTCTGCTTATCCAACCACCAACGATTGTACACTCGTATCAACTAGTTCAACCTGTTACACCCACATTGCTCCCACTTGTTAATACATCTTTACCCTTGTTACAGAATCAAAATGTTGTAGAAAAAATGTTTTAGGTGGGTCCTTCAACTCAATACCATCAAGTATTGGGCCCATAGAATCCAAATCCTTTTTCCAATTTACAACAACAACCTGCACCTGGAATCATATATTCACAAGTTGGTTTACCATATTATGGGATGTCACAACCACAACCAGGTTATATTTATCCTCAACCGAATCCAAGTTATCCTAATTTGGGTTATAACATTGGTGGATAGACCCCTTGGGAGCCTCAGGGACAAATGCCTCAACCTTCATTTCAACAAGTATCATATCCAGGTTTTGGTCAACATAATCCTCAAGCGTTTTCTTATCAAAACAACCCATCTATGGGTTACCAACAACAGATTCCTTATGTTGGTGCTCAAAGGATTGTTTCCCAAGCAATTCCATCATACACTGGCTATGCTCAACCTAACCTTAATTGACAATTTCCCTTTGTTGCAACTTTAGAGTTACCAGATTTAAATTAGCTAACCAATGATCTAATCAACTATGCTCCTTGGTGGTCGGTGATACCTCACAAATTACCCTCGGATATTCCTAAGTTCAATAGAAACCATGGGAAGACCCGTCGACTCATGTTGTGACTTATCATTTGTGGTGTTCATCAAAATCCCTGAATGATGACTCTGTTTGACTACGTCTTTTCTAGCGTACGCTCACTAGTCTAGTTGCAAAATGGTACATTGAGTTACCTAGAGCTTCTTTTGATAATTTAACTACCCTAGCTACTGTATTTTTGACTCACTTCTAGTTGCCCATACGATATGAAACTGGAACAAAACTCTTGACCAATTTAAAACAAACTAATGCTACTCACATTTCTTATCATATTCATGAGTGGCGTCATTTTCATAGACTGGTTAAGACGTTTGTTCCTGATCAGCTCCTTGATAAGTGGTTCATTAAGTCTTTATTACCATCTTTAATTGAGGATGTGGCTAAGGGTCGCATCATCACTGAAGAGCAGGTCATTTCTCGTGCCTAATATTTATACTTGATCTATACCTAATCTGGCACGCTCTATGAAAATATTCCTAATGCGCCGCGATCTAATTTTACTATTCCTCCACAATTAAAGGACTCTCATGTCGAAGACGGTTTGATTGGTACTCCAAGCACACATCATACTACTGCATCTGATCTTGCACCTTCTTCCGAAATCAATGTCGTGTCATTTGACAAAGGCAAAAGTGACAAGCAACCCAAAATTAAGAAAAAAGGGAAATCTAAGAAAAAGCAAACTTCTAACCCGCAAGAAAGATCATCTGATCAATCATTTGGAACTAGGAAAACTCGTTATCCATGCATAATTTGTAATGAGGAAAAAAAATTTCGGGATTGTCCTCATCACGTTGAAATCTAAAAAATAATTAAGACTTCACATGCATCAGCTGTTTTGACTGATCCGTTTCTGAATCCGAACACAAATTTGGTTGCTATGGATCCAGCTTCTAGTTCCCCTTCTAGTTCCCAAGTTCTTATGTTATCTGTCACAAACCTTCAACAAATATTTTGGTGTCAACGCGTAATAAAGATTATGGTATTGAGGCAACTGATCAAACTACTACCTAGACTATGAATCCGTCTATGGAATCGGTACTGCCTACAGCTATTCTTGAATTGACGATTAAGCCACCTAAGGGAGTCGCTCATAAATCTACATATAATCCTCGAGTAAGAGCTACTCAAAATTATAATATAGTTGAATATTTGGCTCAATCCCCTTCAGCTATGTCTGCTCTTGAGGTATTACAAAATTGTCCCTCCAAGAAACAAGATTTATTGTCAGCTATTGGTGGAATTGATCTGATTGATTCAAATCTCATGATCTTTAATCATACGACCTATGTGCCACAATTACCAACAGAATTGGAACTATCCATACAATTAAACGTTCTCAATCACCTTTCTCATCGTACTATTATTGATGAGGGAGCATATACATGCATTATGTCTCTAAATTGTTGGAATTCACTTGGCTCACCACGCTTATCTCAATCATCAATTACCTTGAAGGCTTTCGATGGACGTACATATAAGCCTTGTGGTATTATTAGTAACCTACATGTTGAACTAGGGGAAAAACAATGAATTTTTATTTCGAGGTTGTTGACGGACCCCTTAATTATAATATTCTACTTGGAAGGCCATGGGTATATGCTATGACTGCAATTGTTTCTACATATTTTAGAATGATCAAATTTCCATATAAAGGTACCATCATAGTCATCAATCAGTTATCCTTATTTGCCACCACTTCACAGGTAACTAGAAGTGTTATGTGCATTCATGGACCCTAACTAGCACTTCAGAACATTGGTGTAGGACTCTTAAAGGATTCCACTCTCATGGGAACCTTTGCATTACCGCCGCCTGTGACTTCGACAGAAATAGAAAGTATAGGGACCTGCTACATGATCTCTTCCACTCCATATGGCTTAAGGAAGAGTGTGGGTGATGCTTGAATTTGCTACGTTGGATGAGTTTCTTCCACCTAGCCCTATTGAGATGGCATAGCAATTAATCTATCTGGCTTGGGCAGCGAATCCGAAATCTGCGTCGTCGGTTGTTTGGGTTGATCGTTCCTTACATTTTGGTACTCCATCTGATCCTTTTTCCTCAAATTTCTTGACAAATGAGAATATTTTGGAAACCATGATGTCAGAAGGAGAACCATGGGAATATTATCATCATTGTTTCCATCTTCATGATTATGAAGAAAATTATCTTAGTGAACTATATCACCCATCAATCAAAAATTTATTTTCAAATTATTTACCTTTAAAGCAATCGATTCTGAGCGAAATTTGTCAAATATTGAAGAAACAATTTCTATTGATATTTCAACCAAACCTAGCGTTGTAGAAAATATTCATGTCGACGTATCTTGTTCTTCATCAGAACTTGAAACATGTCGCTCTCTCTTTCGTGAATTTCGTGATTTATTTTCTTGGTCTTATGAGGAAATGCTAGACATAGATACTAGTATCGTTGAACACACTATTAATATGTATCCTAATGTCAAACTGGTGCATCAACGCCTTTGTCTTGTTCTTCCAAAGAAGGCCACTGCCATTAAAGCAGAAGTTGAGAAACTTTTGCATGTTGGTTTCATTTACCCTGTTCCACTAACTGAGTGGGTTTCAAACATCGTTCCTGTCATGAAAAAGCAAGGAACCATTAGAGTGTGCGTCGATTATCGGGAAGTCAATTTGGTTTTTCCGAAAGACAAATATCCTACTCCCTTTATTGACCAGATTATTAACAATTGTGCTGGATGTGAATTTTTTTTTTCATGGATGGATTTTCCAAATAAAATCAAATCAATATCCACCCAGAGGATCAACATAAGACAACATTCATCTGTCCCTAGGGCACATTCGCTTATAGGAAACTACCGATTGGTTTAAAGAATGTTGGGGCAACATTTTAGAGAGCAATGGATTATGCTTTCAGTGACATCAAGTACATTATTAAACCCTATCTAGATGATTTACCCACGCATTCATGAAATCAGACTAATGACCTGATGCATTTGAGAGCCATCTTCTTACGCTACCGACACTAAAAATTATGCCTCAATCCACATAAATGTGTGTTTTGTGTTGGTTCTGGTTGTTTTCTTTGATTCTTAGTCTCAAAATAAGGAATTCGAATCGACCCATTGAAGGTTCACGCCATTCTTGATTTTCCTGCACCATCAAATTTACTTCAGATACAAAAAATTCAAGGAAAGGCTAACTTCCTAAGGAGGTTCATACCCAACTACGCCGAAATGGCTAAAGGATTTACTTGGCTCTTGAAAAAATGGGTTCCATTCCATTAGGACCAAGTTGCACAAGCTTATTTTGATGCTATCAAGGATACTCTTGTCCGAGCGTCATTAATGTATCCCCCCAATTATCAGAGTGATTATTTCCTATATATCGCCGCCGCTGATACGACCATTGATATGGTATTGGTCCAAGTAGAAAATGGGATAGAACATTTGATCTATTATTTGAGTCATAATCTCAATGATACCAAAGTTAAGTATTCATACGTAGAAAAGATTACCTTGGCAGCTATTCAAGCTGTCCAAATATTTCGTCATTATATCCTATTTGGAAAGATCATTGTCGTTTTGGATTGCAACCTCATGACTTATATCTTATCACGTCAATTTCTGAGGGAAAAATATTCAAAATGGATTGTCATTTTGCAGGAATTTGATTTGGAATTTTTCAAATCCAAGTCAAAGAAGTCTTTAGTTTTGGTTGAGCTTCTCTGTGACCTTCCCTCTGATAGTACTGCTACTATGCAGAATCCATCAATTCTTGATGTGTCTCTGTTTCTGATTGGATCATCTGATCCTTGGTATGGAGATTTCATCATTTATCTCCAAACTCAAACTTTTCGGCCTGATACCTCTCACTATGAACAACGACGTATTCGATACCGAGCCAAAGATTATCTGATTTTCGACGATACACTTTATCATCATGGTGTTAATACAATTTTAAGAAGGTTCCTCACTCATGAGGAGGCCAAAAAGGTTTTAAATGTTTGTCATGCTGGGGCTTGTGGTTGGAATTTATCTAGATATGCTATCGCACAAAAGATACTCTGTGCCAGTTACCTTTGGCCTACCATATTTCGTGATTGCATCCTCGCGGTCAGAAGTTGCCATGCATTCTAGATATTTGATTGTAAAATCCGAAAACCGCTAGCACCAATGCATCATGTTGTCTCTGTGGGACCATTTTCAAAATGGGGTATTGACTTCATGACTTGTAACCCTTGTTCATCTGGGGGACATGGTTATATTATTGTTGCAGTAGACTACTTTACCAAATGGGTCAAGGCGATGCCTACATTCAACAACATAGGACAAAAAAATGCATTATTTTTCTTTAATCATGTTATTGCACAGTTTGGGGATCCCATGAGCTATAGTTACAGATAATGGGAAGCATTTTCACAATCACACAATGAATGAATTGACTACTAAGTTAGGATTGTCACATGATAATTATACTCCTTATTATCCACAATCAAATGGAAAAGTTGAGGCTATCAACAAGATTCTTAAACGTATGCTTCAACGAATGATAGGAGTTCATAAAATAAACTAGAATTTGATCCTGTGCTCGGCCTTGTGGGTGTACTGAACCTTGGTGAGAAACGCAACCAGATTTACTCCATTTCAATTGGTGTATGGTTTGGAAGCTATCTTACCAATCCAATGTGAAATACGATCATTAAAACTCGCAATTGACTTGTTACCTAACACCTCAGAAGAAGAAGCGTGCCTTTTTAACCTCATCCATCTTGATGAAACACGTCATGAAGCCCAATTGGCCAATGAAGCGCATAAGAGACGTATAAAGGCCCAATATGACAAAAATGTCTAGCCTCGCATTTTCTCAGAGGGAAACTTGGTCCTTCTTTATGATCAAAAAGCTGATGTAATAGGTACAGGAAAATTTGAGCCATTATGGCATGGCCCCTATATTGTCAGAAGAGTTCTTGCTAAGGGTGCCTATGAGTTAGTAGATTATGATGGAATTCCATTGGCGTAGCCCAGGAATGGGTTGTATCTGAAACGTTATTATGCCTAATCATGAGCATTGTAATTTTTTGTATTATATTGTATATATATGTTGTTTATTTGCATTCACTGTCTTAGTTTTTTTTTTAGATTTTTCTTAATGTTAGTAATCCGCTTTACATTTCATTGCAGATTTATAACTCTTTGGAACCATTTGTTGGATATGTTGATGGTGCTAGTCATATTATGAAAAATCTATCCTTTGCAGCGTGGGCCCTTTTTGCTTCGAACAACGAGTTAGTGAGTTATTGAGGGATTTGTATTGGTAGATTGACAAACAATATCGCTGAGTATAGCGCGTTGATCAAACTTCTCTCTAATGCCATTTCATTTGGTATTAACCACATTATCATAAGGTTAGACTCACAACTTGTGGTATTACAACTCACTAGTGTTTATACTATTAGAGATCCAACAATGCATCATTTTTTCCTAGACTTCGACTTTTGGAAAGACACTTTGATTTTATTCAATATCAACACATTTACAAAAATTTGAACACATTGATTGATTCTTTGGCTAATAAAGTTTTAGACAGACATTTTCAACACATGTAAAAAAAACATTCACATAATTGAATAGGATTGCATAATAAACATAGGAAAACACTGAAATCAAATAGATAGATAGTTATAGGTTTTTACAAAAATTTGTGCCCAAGACACATTGCTCATCTGACCTCAAAATGTATGCAACATGTCAAAAGTAAACTAGTGGTGGTCATGGTAACATGCTATAGATCTAGCTATCCTACGCAGTAACCGCATCCAGTGGTTAGGAACACCTATAGTGTGGCGCTACAGTTGCATGGGTAACTCTTCGATCCGATAATCCGATATCACGAAGGTCAACCCCTCTATGTGTTGCTGAAGCTCAGTTAGAGTCTTAGCCATGTCTAGATCCTGAAGGACTACTCTCCCAAAAGCCCTCTCTGCTGGCTCATCTGCTCCATGCTCTGGTTCCTCCATTGGTTGAACTCGACCAATATCTGCATTACATCAAAACTTTAATTTAGTCTTGGGAAAACATAAAAAATACAAAAAAATTGTATAAACCTTAGGAAAATAAAAAACATGGTCAAAAAATTTTTACCTATTGCATCCCACTGAGTGCCTTCTGGTATGTCTAAGTCTATATTTCCTTGCAAATCGACACCTATGTATGCATACTCATCGATGGTGACAACATGTCACCTGAACCAATCGAAGAACGTAGTCGAGAATACAATGATCGATTGGCCTACATGCCTACCCATTAGTTCTACCCATCTATGCATCCTCGGATCTCTAGGGTTAGACACACCCAACGTCACATGTTGAGGTTGCATCAGTGGAATCTGCTCTAAGGAAAATTAAATGAGGATCAAACCATAACTAAAGTTCTTCTTCCTTCCTCCCTTTGCTTTGTTTAGTTGTTCCTTTATTTGGGAAAGTACAACTTCAGACCAGTTGAAGGCTATTGGCTCCATGCACTCTAGCGCATACTTCATATATGATATATTAGCTAAATTTGGTGTAACAGTGTCGACAAATTTTGTGATCGTGAAAATAATGCTTCTAAAAGAAAAATATCTAACGTCCCAGATGTTTCTCTTCCCATATTTGCTTGGCTCTGCCCCTGGATACAAATACTGCAAAACATTATCTCTCACAGTCTCTCCTCCAAGAGCAGACCCTGAGAGAGAAATGAGCAAGCCTCTCCTCGAATTTTTTTTGAGAAAATATACATCCTCTATTGTAATAGGAACCACTTTGTTCCTAATATGAAATGCCTCAATAGCGAGATCCCATGCTCGAACTAGGAACTCCAAGAGTTCTATTTGTTGCCTCATCCCTGACAAGTGGAAGTACTTTAACAACCCACAATCTCTTAGGGCTCTTACTGTTCCTGGATCATTTAGGGGAAACATATTTTGTTCTTCATGATCTCTTTCCCTCCATGTAATCATCATTATAGTCTGATGAAATCTTGAAACATAACCATAAGACTCATTAGACTCATTTCAATGCAAAAAATTAGACAAATTTTGGGCATAGTGCAAGAAACAAAAATGGAGATTGTGCCCAACATAGTCTTGAACAAGGCACAATGCATTGCATATGCAACTAGACTTCAATTTAGGTGCTCCAAAATGCACTTTTCTATGCTCAAGGGTGCGTTGCCCTCTTTGGAAGAAAAAATTACCCTAAGGGGCTTAAAACCCTAAAAATTTGCAATGAAAGGAAATGAATTGTTTACTGAAAGAAAGAGAGGGTTCATGGCACTAACTTGGATCAAACGACGATGAAAACTATCTACATAATCGATCATAATTAGCAGCTAAAGTTTGGGGGAAAAAATAGGTTCAGAGCTCCAAAATGAAAATGGTAACTATTGAATGGTAAAAATGAATAGTAAAACTCTTTTTATTTAGCCATTCAATTGTTTGCAATGAATATTTATTGCCGTGACTATGGTTTTATTATATTTTTTTATCATGAAATAGGTATTTTAAATCCATTTGATGTTGTTCTGAACATGTTTTACAACTGATGAATAGATTAGTCATGCAAATTTATTTCGAGAATGATTTGACCACAAAGCATACTTTTATCCTTATTTTTCGAGCTTTGTTAAAAATGAAAAAGGACTTGAAGTGCACTTTTATCTCTTTTTTGAGCTTCGATAAGAGCGAAAAATGAACCCCTGGAGTCTTCTTTTAGCTCTTTTCAGACTCTGATAATATGAAAATATTTCTGAGAACTTGTCTTTTTGAGCTTGTAAAAGTAAATGAATTGATATCTACTCAGTATAAGTTTAACCCTTTTCTAGACTAAGATAGATTATTTACGAAAAATGAATACCTTGGTCAAACATGACTAAAGAGGTTCTCTTAGATATTATTTTACACTTTTTCGGATTTGAGTGAAAATTTTACGAAAAAGTACTTATGGAGTTTTCTTTTTGTCCTCTTTTTCAAACTCTCTAAATATAAAAAGGACCAGGCTGTCACTGTCGTTAGGCTCATTAAAACATAAAATAGTGATGGGCTTGTCAATCATGGTGAGAATCGATTTTCATTCATTGCTAGGCTCGTTAAATTATTAAATAATGATACATTGTTTGCCTGAAGGGTTGAATTATAGATAAAGCATATGTTATCCTCCTCAAGCTTGTTAAAAAATAAAGAGGTACTGGTCGACAAATGACTGGGGAAAATTTGGGAAAGTGAACATAACTTTTTACGGTAGCAGGTCACTCTTGAACATGACACTTCACTCCATCACCATGACTGATTGGGTTGGGTAATCTTCTTGACGGTTCTTTCATACCTATGGTTCATCATACCTTCACTTCAGTTTTGGGTCAATGTTTCCAACTCATCTCAGTGTCGCTGGTATTTTCAAGAGAAGTCATCCAGTGAATACTCATCCTTCTACAATACTCATAAACCTTCATTATCATGACAGTCATCCCTGAACATTGCTATATCAAGTCATACCTTTTTCTCTGAAAAAAGTCACTCCCGTTTCTCAATAAAGTGGTTTCATGTCGACGGAAAATCATCATCTAGGAAGTTCACTTAGAAACATCATATTCTAGTACCATGAGGCTTGTTACAACATCGATAAGATCCTTTCTTCTGGACTTTTAACTTA
The DNA here is from genome assembly GCA_034641835.2 of Pinus albicaulis. Taxonomy (NCBI): domain Eukaryota; kingdom Viridiplantae; phylum Streptophyta; class Pinopsida; order Pinales; family Pinaceae; genus Pinus; species Pinus albicaulis. The sequence continues at coordinate 1,629,422,788 of CM076575.1, forward strand.
AATATTTTGTTTGGTGTTCAACATCAAATCATCTATTCATGCCTTACGAAATGTACTACAGTACCTTGAGGGCCATTGACATCAATGGTGGTTCTCTCGCATTTGTTAACAGGTTACATCATTGGCTGGTAATCAAACGATGTCTTACCATGTTCGACTACAAATCATATATTTGCATGGCTAGAATTGTACATAGATGATCAAGTGAACAAGATAAGAAGAACTCGAATCTAGTTTCAGCCATCTGAGCTGCAATTTCAGGATTTTTGTACACATCATCTGTATGGTGACCTTACATACAGATCGTCATTTGAACATGGGCATATATCTGTAGGCATGTCTGTATTGGGCAACATTCCAATGTAGACGACTTTCTGCACTATGTACATGTTATTAGATATTTTATGTCCTGAGCATCGGAATGCCTTCTCTCAACAATTCGTGATCAAGAGGATATACCATGATGTAATGTATTGTAATATTGATTCAGGTCGCCACTCTACTTCAGCTCCATCCCATCACAGTGTAAAGCATCTCATTCAAAAAATATTATTATTATTTTGGCTTCATGCTTTAGGGGGAAATAATGTTATAGGTCAATTTGGGCATCATTTCCAATGACCTGGTTAAATTGGACATCATCCCCAGAACCATGAATAGGGTCTATCATTCCCTATCATTTCAGTTTCTACATGCCCTAAGGAAAAGAAAAAGAAAAATCATATATAACTTCCATTGCAAGGTTTCAAAGATTTGAAGTACATGTTATATCACCTATGAGCTCACCAAGGCAGTCTCTCAAGGGGCTAAGTGCGTTGCATATGTAGTTACCTCCATTCAAGGGTGCGTTGGTCTACTAGGAGCGAAATTCTCATTGTTCCGGAATCTCCACATGGCCAGTGCCTTCTAGAAGAGTGCATATGTATCAAACTTTGAATCCATGTGTCCATTTGACACCTCTAAGCTTGGGAACATGTATTGCCTATTATTAGAAAGTCATTGATTGTGAAACTACCTTCAGCTCATCTGTAAATTGAGCACAGATCCTAGTGCTTGAGAAGGAAGAATTTGAGTAGAGAAATGCTGGTGGAATTTCAATTGAGGAATTGATTTGAGTGATATGATGCTAGAGAGATGTTCATTGTGATGAGGCTAGGATAATGTTGGAGATGGTGACATCAAATCAATTGCTGGTTGTAACCTCCACTTCTATCCATTAATAAATATTGTTGTTCACTTTCCCACATATGTATCTGTATAAGCTTTTGTCTTTCATATTATGAATTATTATCTGATGTATATGGTTCATGTTTCATTGATTTAACTGAATAACTTGATAGGGATATATATATTGCAATCTCTTTGCTGTTTAGTGTTCATTCTTGCAGGAAGTATTTTGGCGATCTAGCTTGGATTTGAAGCTAAAACAAGAGTGACAAAAGGAGAATTGGAAGCGCTTGGAATCCAAGTAAGTTTCTTGATGTATTATGTGTATCTATTTATTGTTAGGAAAAGTATCTGCAAAGTATTTATATGTTTTTCTAAATGCATAGCACCACATTTAGGGAAGTAATTTTTATCCATAATTCATAATTCCGCATAACACTTTTCTTTGCTACCCTGGAAAGTCTAGTCCTTTGCAACCCTTGATAACACATGATCTAGCTTTTTCTTCCCTTCTAGGAGCTCGATAATGAATCTAATGTATATATGTTATTTTAGATCCCCAATATGTGATTTTAAACCCTATAGTAGTCCTCTGAGTCTTCTTTCCAATTCCATAGGTCTGACCTAATTTTGATTCTTCAAGAGAGATTTATGCCCAATATCTCACAATGCCCTAATTATGGACTATTTCAGTAGAGTGAACTTTTATAGTGTGTCGCGTGTCACTGTTTCTTCATTTGAGTCTAAAATTGATACAGCGAAAACTAAATTTTATGCACTATATTCCAATTTTTACATAATTCCAATTGGATACTCAGAGAGAGAGTTATGACGATTTTTCCAGTGTCACTTCTTTGATATTAAGTTCAGGAGCCTGCAAAAACAATTACTTCCACAAATAATATCTCCAAAAATATTGCACACCATGATCTAAAACTTTTACAGGAGCTTCCTCAGGATTTTGGCTTAGCCTCATAAATATTTCAGCTTCTGAACCTTCATAGAAAAAATGTTACAGTGCAAATTCCATGATGACCTGTTTCACGTAGCGAAATCCCTACATGAGGAGGAGATGAGGATCAAAATTTATATAAATTCTTAGGTTGAGAGGGTCTTCAACAAGTGAATGTGGGAGGGATTTTAGGAGCTTAAAAATTATTAATTATTGACTTTTCAATGACCCATGCCACAACCCCATGGGGTTTTAGCCCACTAACTGGGGTTATAAACTTCAAGCATGAATATATCTCAAACCGTGAAGAATTACATGGTGTGCCATATATCAACGGAAACATCTCGACAAGTAGAAAACATAAAGAATATTCTTGACCCAGAATATAGTAAATGTTTAGGTCAAAATTCCCATGCAAGATCAAGGTAGCCCCTGGTGCTGCCTGGGTTGACATGAATGACAACCACTAATAAAAAATCTCCCCCTTTAGCATTGATGGCAACACAAGTACTCCCCCTACGATCATGACACCCATTCCTACAAAATTCTCTCCCCCTTTGACATCAATGGAAAAGGGTAACTCCCCCCGACACACAACCATATTGCGGACATGTATACACTTCCACTCCCCATTACGCACAACCATCCTGCAGACCTGTACACACTTCCACTCCCCCTTTATATTCTGAATAAGGAAAATCTAATGAGAAATTGGGAGAATCCCAAGCTTCTGGTGAATATATTCAAATGATTCACGAGTACTCTTATGATCATCAATGCTTCCTGCCCAAACTGCATATGTAAAGGATTGAATAATGAGATTGTTACCCTTGGGATAACACAAGCCATATTCTGTTGTTCCGTTTAGATATCGAAGAATTATTTTGACAACAATAATATGTGATTCTTTTGGTGCTGCTTGGAATCTTTCTACTTGTCCAACTGCTTGCATAACATATGGGTGGGAGGCTGTTACATATAGAATACTACCAATCATAGATCTGTACAACCTCTGATCTATATCCTTAGATGAGTCGTCTATGCTCAATTTTCAACCTATTACCATCAAAGTAAGGATGGTTTGCAATCTTCCATTTTGAATTTATTGAGCATTTCCTTGATGTACTTGGCTTGACATATAAATATTCTATTCTCTTGCTAAGATATTTGAAGCCCTAAGAAGTATGTCATCTCACCAAGTAAAGACATCTCAAACTCACTTTGCATCTTTGTCAATCATCATTGCTACCCAATCTTATATCATCTTCTTTAGCTAGTAGACATGCTTTAGTTGCTTCATCTAGAACATATATGTCCTTTGGAGCTCGACTTGCTGTAGCCACAATTTCACCATACCTACCTTTCTCGATTTCACATTTTGTGGGCTTGAATAATATTGTGTGTCCTTGATCACACATTTGTCCAACACTGAGCAGATTGTGATTCATTTTTTCAACCAATAGAACATTCTTGCCTAAAGCATATTTTTTTTCGAGAGTGATGGTACCTAATCCTATAACATTTGAAGATCCATCATTTCCAAAGGACACGGTTCCATCCTTCTTCTCTTTCAGAGATACAAATTTCTTTCTATCTCCAGTCATATGTGTTGAGCAACCGCTATCAACATACCACACATCTTTGTTGTTTTGAGCCTTGAGAGTGAGAGCACAATTATCAGTCTTCTTCTTGTTCCATGTTCGTTCGTTCTGTCACTTCGAAGATTCTTATGGAGGATTTTCAAGTCTGCAGTCTCTGTCTATGTGTCCAAAGTTTCAACATTTGTAAATTTCAATACTATTTCTTAAATGTTCAAATCTATTGATGTTTCATTGAGCCCTGGGAGGTTCATATTTGATAGATCTCATAGAATTTTATTGGTTCCTAGGGTACGTGCGACATTATACAAATTTATGACCAAATTTTCCACATGAATAGCAATAGCCATAAAAAATGTGTTGGTACCTAGATGGAAATCTTCATTGAGGAATTGTCTTCCAAGGCTGCTCTTGCAAATCTTGTCCAATGAAGTCTACATGCATGTCAGATCTCATTGGTTGATTGTATTTTGTTGTAGAATGTCCTGCTTCTTCTTCTTCTTTGTAACTGAGGCCAGTTTTGTCGTTGTAAGATCGTTGATTGTTGATGAGTTCTTCCAATGCCCTTGATTTTTTGGCATAGTTTTGGATATTTTTTCTCTTCTTCAGTTACTTACGTAGTGAGACTACTTCAGCTTCTAATTCTTCCCTTTCTTGGTTGCTTTCTTCCAACATCTTTTGAAGTGAATATTCAATGCATTTGTGTTCTTAAACTTCAATTTTGAGACCTTGAACTTGTTCTTCAAGAGTATTGGAATGAATATTCTCAGCGTTGAGCTCTTTTATAAGCTTGATTGCTTCCTTAGAAAATTCTTCTATGGTAAACCCTTCTTCTTCATTGTTTGATACCTCTTGTTTATTGTGCTTGGCCATAAACAATACTCTCTCATTGGCTTCTTCTTCACTGTCATTGTCTTCATCGGATGATGAGTTATATTATTTAGAGAGAAAGTTCCTTTTGGATCCTTGCTTGTTGAATTTATTAAAGCCTTTCTTTCCTTTTGAGTTGCCATCACTTCTGTTCGGACATTTTGCTGTGAAATGCCCAACCTCACCACAACCGAAACATATCAATGGAAGTTTAACTTCTAATTTTCCATTACCAATTTTTATTTTTCTCGTAAAGTAAGCATATTATTCATCTAAAATACCTTCTTCATCGTATCCTTTTTCTTCACACTTGAAAGTGCATATCTTTTCAATTGAAGGTTGTTTGTCTTTATTGGTTTTCTTATATGCAACGAATGAAGTTTCTAGATGTGAAGTGCCCTCTTCTTCATCTAGTCTCATTTCATATGCTATGAGAACTCCATGTAATTCCTCCTTTCTGAGTTTGTACATATTTTCACTGTATTCTAAGACCGATACCTCTGGGTTGAATATCCCTGGTAACGTTCTAAGAATATTTCGTATAATAGTCTTCTTGTCAACTGGCTCTCCCAATTCTTCCAGAGTGTTAGTTAGTTCATCAAGCTATTGGAAGTATGCTGCAACGTTTCCATCTTATTTCATTCTCAGTTTCTCAAATTTTGCTCTATAGATTTGAAGCTTTGCTTCTTTGACATTTGAGTCACCTGCATATATATTCTGAAGCTTGTCCCATACATTTTTGGAAGTTTTACAATCCAATACCTTATGATAAGCAGATTCAATAAGTCCATTGATAATAATATTATTTTCTTTTGCATCATTTACCAAATTCTTACCTTTTTCATCCGTGGTTGGTGTAAAGCCATTTTGAACAGTGTCCCATACTTCGTAACCTTGCGCCAAGATATAGACCTCCATTCTTCCTTTCAAGATTGCATAATTATTTTCATTGAACACAGGTACACCATTCTTGGTATGCTCCATGACCTCCTTAGATCTGTTAAACTACTATTGAAGGAACCAAGCACTGATACCAATTGTTGGGAATACTAAGAGGGGGGGTGAATCAATATTCCTTCAATTGTATTATTATTAATCTTTCAGAGAATTAGTTAATCTTCAATTATTACAGTGTTTGTACAATGATAGAAGTAAAAAAAAGGAACACAAATGCACACAATTTCTAAGGTGAAAACCCTCTCTGAGACAAAATCCACCTGAATTATTTTCTAATAGTTCTTTAATATTCAACTCCAATTGAAAATAAAGCTCCAACTTCCTAGAATCTAGAAAAGAATTCTTCTCTAGCTCCCATTGGATGGACGCTCCAATGCCTGAGATTCTTCAATAGTAAGCTAAATGGATGCCCCAACACCCAATGAGCTACAACTCACCCTACCACCACCATACCACCTTGAATTTTTCACAGGCTTGAACCTGCTGGTGACTTCATGCACTAGCCTAGCACCACCCTACCACCCTATAGAAGAATAAAACAAGAATGGACTCCCGTACCAGGGAAAATGGTCCACTTTACAATGATGTAGAATGATGTAGAAGAAGAAGACACACTATACCATAACCCCAACTATGGCACACCCACCTAATGATAATCCTATACCTCCCAACACTGCCTCTTCAATTATTTCCAAATAGACACTTGTACAATTTTTACAATGATGCATTTACAATGACTTAGTACAATGATACCTTTAGAATGACTGTATGCGGTGCTGCCCACTTGAAGACTTCATGTGGTGAACTTCTTGCTGTTGTTCTACACCTTGATTGATTCTCTTGTCATGCTACCCTCTGCTGCACCTTGCTTTGCTTTTCTTCCCTAGAAAGTTTGGTCCTTTGCAGCCCTTGACAACACATGATCTAGTTTTTTCTTGCCTTCTAGGAGCTTGATATTGAATCTGGTGTATATTTATTATTTCAAATCCCCAATATGTGATTTTTGGACCTATAGTAGTTCTTTGAATCTTCTTTCCAATTCCACATGTCTGACCTAATTTGGATTCTTCAAGAGAGAGTTATGCCCAATCTATCACAATGCGCTAATTATGGACTAGTTCAGTAGAGTGAACTTGTATAGTCTGCCACGTGTCACTGTTTCTTCATTTGGCTTTGAAATTGATATAAAAAAAACTACAATCCATGAAATATCTGCCACTTTTTATAGAATTCCAATCCGATACTCAGAGAGAGAGTTATGGCGATTTTCCCAAGGTCACTTCATTTAGTTGAAGTTGAGGAGCCTGCAAAAACACTTACTTCCACAGATCATATCTCTGAAAATATTGTGCACCCTGATCTAAATTTTTTACAGGAGATTCCTCAGGATTTTAGCTTTTCCTCATAAACATTTCAGCTTCTGAACCTTCATAGAAAAAAATTCATAGTGCAAATTCCACAATGACCTGTTTCAAGTAGCAAAATCCCTACATGAGGAGGATATCGGGATCACAATTTATATAAATGCTTAAGTTGAGAGGGTCTTCAACAAGTGAATGTGGGAGGGATTTTAGGAGCTTAAAAATGATTAATTATTGACTTTTAAATGACCTATGCCACAATCGCATGCCAGTTTTAGCCCACTAACTGGGGTTATAAACTTCAAACATGAATATCTCTCAAACTGTGAAGAATTACATGGTACCATATATCAACGGAAACATATCAGCAAGTAGAAACCATAAAAAATATTCTTGACCCAGAATATAGTAATTTGTAGGTCAAAATTTCCATGCAAGATCAGGGTAGCCCCTGGAGCTACTAGGGTTGACATCAATGACAACCACTAATCAAAAAAATGATATACTTTACAATTATATAGAATGATATAGAAGAAGAATACATATTGGACCATAACCCCAACTATGGCACAAATATCTAATGATGATCCTAGACCTCCCAACACTGCCTCTTGAATTCTTGCTAGATAGATACTTGTACAAATTTTACAATGACTCAATACAATGATACCTTTACAATGACTATATGCAAGGTTGCCCACATGAAGACTTCATGTGGTGAACTTCTTGCTATCATTTTGTATCTTGATTGCTTCTCTTTTCATGCTACCTTTTCTCACTCTTCAGAACATTAGATCATGCATTGAGTATTATCCTGATGAATATATAATACCTGCAAAAATTCTTCAAGGAAATACCCATGACATGATAATATCAAAACTTACCTCATCTTGCAGAGCATATGTCAGTGCTAAACCAAAAAAAAAATTAGAATACAAAGAACCTAATTAAATTAAGAGATGAACATGAATATACAAAATACATTTACCTAGATCTTACCTCTGTTGCACCTTGCTTTGCTTTGATGCCCTAGAAAGTCTGGTCCTTTGCAGCCCTTGAGAGCACATTATATAGATTTTTATTGCCTTCTAGGAGCTCTATATTGAATCTGGTGTATATTTATTATTTCATATCCCCAATATGTGATTTTCAGCCCTGTATTATTCCTCTGAGTCTTCTTTCCAATGCCATAGGTCTGACCCAATTTGGATTCTTCAAGGCAAATTTATGCCCAATCTCTCACAATGACCTAATTATGGACTAGTTCAGTAGAGAGAAATTGCACGGCGTGCCATGTGTCACTATTTCCTCATTATGATCTAAAATTGATACATATAAAACTACAGTCTGTGCACTATCTTCCAATTTTTATAGAATTCCAATCCGATACTCAGAGAGAGTGTTATGAGGATTTTCCCAAGGTCACCTGTTTGAGATGAAGTTCAAGAGCCTGCAAAAACCCTAAAGTCCACATATCATATCTCTGAAACTATTGCGCACCATGATCTGAAATTTTTACATAAGCTTCTTCATGATTTTGACTTTGCCTCATAAAATTTCAGCTTCTGATGCTTTGTAGAAAAAAATTCATAGCTAAAATGCCACGATGACCTATTTCAAGTAGTGAAATCCCTTCCTGATGAGGATATGAGGATCACAGTTTATATAAATGCTTAGGTTGAGAGGGTCTTTAAAAAGTGAACGTGGGAGGGGATTTAGGAGCTTAAAAATTATTAATTATATAATGTTCAATGGCCACAACCAGTTATTAATGTCATAGCACAACCACTTGGGGTTTTAGCCCACTAACTGGGGTTACTAACTTCAAACATGAATATCTCTCAAACCATGAATAATTACATGGCGTGCCATATATCAACTGAAACATATCGACAAGTAAAAACCATATAAGATATTCGTGACCCAGAATATATTAATTTGGTAGGCAAAAATTCCCTTGCAAGATCAAGGTAGCCATTGGTGCCACTTGGGTTGACATCAATGATAACCACTGATAAAAAATTTATGTCTCTAAAGGAAGATAAAGGAGGAAGTGTTACTTTTGGAAATAATGTGCTAACTATAATAATGGGAACATGAATAGTAAATCTTGATAATGGAAGGACTAAAACTCAAAATATTCTATATGTCAATGGTATAAAACAAAATATTTTGAGTGTTAGTAAAATATGTGATCAAGGATGTGATCTCACATTTCATGCTAAGGGATGTTAAATAATGAAAGATAGATTAGGAATATTTATGGAAAATGAAGCTAGGACCTCATGTAGTGTATATGTATTAGGTGAAGTCAAAGAAAAATGTTGTATTGGGAAATTGGATGAAATTTGGCTATGGCACAAAATGATGGTTAATATCAATTTTTACTATATAGTAGAAATAAAAAAACATAAAGAGTGAAATACATGTCGAATATATAAAAACCAAGTAATCCCATTTGCAAGCATGTTAGCTTGGGAAGCATAACATATTCAAGTTCAATCCAAAGGAGTACCATCAACCAAGCCATTAGAACTCATTGAAACAAAACTCCGCGGGCCTATTATAACACAAACATTATGATATATATTTAATCATTATGTTTTTTTCATCCATCTAAATTCTTTCAAAGTGAAAAAATGGAGGAACAAACTTACATGATCATTTTTGCTTGCGGGGATCCAATTTGGAAAATTGGTGTCTAAAACCTTCCAAGAGAAATTTGAGGCATTAAATGGATTTCTTTTGGGTTGAGGCTTTGTTGCTTAAGAGAATTTTTTTTTTCCTATTCTACACACATACACCTTTCAAACAATGCATGGATCACGTCAATCGAAGTCTGTATGAAAAATTTATGTCACTCTAAAGTTGACCTTCCTGTTTTGACCACCATAATTCAAGAGGATGCCACATCACCCGCATTATTCATGGAGAAAATGGTATAGCCATGGGATAATGATGAAGAAACCTCTTGAAGATTCAATAATGTAACTCTAGTTAAGAGTTGAAGGAGTCAAACATAAGCATTAGTAGGCTATCAAGTTGTGTCATAATTGGGCCACTAGGAGGAAAAGGGTTTCCATTATTTTCAAGTGCATTTTGTTCCATAGACAAGTAGAGTAGCTGAGAGGGATTGGGGGAGATAACATAAATATTGCTTATGAATTTTAGTAGCCCATGGTCCATATGCCTTACATCTTTGTACTTTCATGCATTTTCTCTTCAGAGATAGAGAGTACAACAACCTCACTTTCCTGATGGGTTTTCTCCCAAAAGGGTTTGGCAAGATATATCTTGTGTAAATTATGGTTAAATTTTTTTATTTAAATATTCTATATTTTTTTCATAGTTGCAGTTTTCATGCAAGTGCAATTAATGGTAATTAAAAAATCCAAAAATATAAGGATAAATAAATCCTCATAGTATAGATCTTGGATTTTCTGATATATTTTAGTTGATCTATTTTTAGGAATTATCTAATGGAATATCCACTAAAATTTATAGATAATATTGGTATCATATTAGGTTTATTTTGGTATATGGTGGGGATTTTTTGGGGATACATAATGGTTAAGATGATATCCACAAAACCATATTCATCGCTAACAAATATATGAATAACCCTCTTGATCTCATAGAGGAGAGGTTTTCATGGCTAGATGAACAATTTTTGGATATAAATTATAATGTGAGACTCCTCATGATGGACTTGGCCAATAATATTGGGCTATTCGTAATTTGAGAAATATATTTAGAGATCTGATCAAATATGAGAGTAGGATATCGAGAAGCAACATAGAAATAGATGAAGAAAGGACCCAAAAATATCAACCGAGTTCAAGTGCCATGAAAAATTCGTAGTCCCTATTCAAAATGGAAGTGAAGGTTGATATTAAGCCTTATCAAGGTGAGAGTATCACTCTGAAGCTAAACTATGGGTTGCATCAATTAGAATTTTATTTTAGTGTTAATCATATGGAGGAAGAACACAATATTTCATTTGTGTGGATGAAATTAGAGGTCCATGCCTTGATATGGTGGGAAATGCACATGGAAACCTTAAGGTTGGAGGGATATCCTCTTGTGAATAAGTGGGAGGAATTTAAAACCCCCATAGATTCACAACTTCAGCTTATCAGGTATGTAGAGGACCGTTGGATCTAGTGTAAATTATTTAGGAAGAAGCAAGTGTAAAGTGTATAGGGGTACACCACATAATTTAGAAATATTTTCATAATGCTTGGTATCTACCCAAAGAACCTAAATGTACTCCTTAAGTATCTGGGGGGCTTACATATCCATCTACGAATAAATTGATTCTATTCAACTCCAGATCATTGTACAAGGCTTGTGTAATGGACTCAAAGTAGCTCCAAAAGTTTAGGACCTAAAATATGCCAAAAATAGGAAAATAATGTTGTGATCCAGTGAAATAGGTGGGTGGCCATTGATATTCATCTGGAACATAAGTGAAGAAAGGAACAATTTATATCATGGAAGATCCATACTGAGAAGAGGAGTGATATTGAGTAACATAGGAAAAAATAAGTGGTTTAAGGCATGCAATTAATTATAAGTTGAATTTTTGAAGAACCAAATATTCTCTTATAATGTAAATTTTCTTGCAAATTACTTTATTTTGAATTTCCTTTCATTAGTTGACGGACATAAAATTTGTCAACATTAAATGGTATGTCTACCAAACCCTTAGCATATTTTTTTTTTCAAAGGCACCTATGAGTAGAAACACTGATATTCCAGTATATATTCTCTTGTTCATAACCCTTGGTCACAAGGAAATTCAGGCTTACCACCCCAGAGTTAAGCTCCCTCAACATATTGGCATATCATCAATTTATCAAAAGTCATGGATACCACAATTTATTTGATTTTATCAATTCCACCTTGTCATATCAACTTATTGTAATTTTATTAAATTGCATGGCTCCAACAAATTATCTAGTATTCTTGTATATTGGCCCCCAGTCACTTCCTTGGTCATGAAGTGCAAAGGAGAAGCACCTAGGGCTTATAGCCCTTGGCATATCAGAAACTCAAATATTTTGAGATGTATATAAATTTGAAACCTATGATATCCCAATATCATGCTTGTTGGGTCTATCAACTGACAAATAATTTGAAATCATTTGATAGAATTTTTTTCCATTATCCATGCCTAAAAAAGGCTTGGTTTTATGAGTATTTTTAGTGTTAAAATATTTTAGGTCTTCACCAATATTCTAATAAAATAGTTCTTAGACATGGCATATTAATATATATTGTAGTGGTTAAACATATAAGAATTATTAAGTGAAAATTTGGATTGGAGGGAGCTCAGTTTGGAAGAATAGTAAGTGCTCACATAATGCTTGGTTGTATGTAAGTGATAATATATGAATGTTGGAGTAAAGGGATCTCTTGAATATGAAATAATTTTAAATGCATTAATAATATATATTCCTCGACATCACATAGATTCATTTGTGGAGAATTAATTTAGCTTGGTGGTTGGAGTATGACTTCGACTAAATACCACAAGTGGTAAAAGCACTTAGTATTATAAGAACTATATTTCAAAGGTTGGAATTGAAGGGAGTGCCAAATTAATAATGATATACTGAGTAATTTAATAGAGGTAAATAATCGATCAGAGAAGTAGACTGAATTGTTGCAAGGTAGAATTTAGAATAATAGTGTTGACCTTTGAAGATCAAGGCTAGAGAGCATAATTTAGAGAAGTAAAGTGGATATTTGATGAATAATTTTACAGAAAATAAAACAAAGGGGATTGGTATCTCCTACATGTTGGTTCTTGCAAATTAGAGGGGATTAGTGTCTCTTATGGGCTAGTTCCTACACATTATTATAATAGTAGGTTGGTTTCTACAAAAAATTATCATTTAAAGAAGTTTGTTTTTTTGTCTCCCGAAAGGGTTTCCATGTATATCTTATGCCTTATGTTTTTCTTATGTGATTCATTATTTATGGTGTTTTAATGTTTAAAAAGGTAAAAAAAATGTGTTATATTGATCCCTATTCCTATCCCCCCTAGTATACTTTTGAATCCAACAATTTTTATAAGAGAAGGTTCCTTCAGAAGCAGTGTAACCATTAGAAGGAATATATTAGAAGGACCATGACCATTCAAGATGATTCTTTCACAAGAACTGTTTGATGGTTCAAACTATGATTTCTTGTAGTTAAGGATAAGAAATTACCTAATGTCTCTCAGTATTGACATTTGGTTATCTATAGTTAATTTCCATAAATTTCCAACAATCCCTTGATATAATCAAGCTGGTAAAAATGATTTTGGGAAAATTTGAAAAGCTATGAATTCCATTTTAAATGGCCCATAAAAATAGAAAAATTTCAAGGTGATTAAGTTTGATTATGTAAAACACATATGGGAAAAGCTTCAAAACTTCTATGAAGGAGATGAAAAGGTGAAAAATAAAATCCTCAAACTCATAGAAGGAAATTTTAGATTTTAAATATGGATGAAGATGAAAACATAGTGTTATTTCTTTCTATGGATGAGATTATTAATCATTATCAAAGGACTAGGTGAAAATATTGAGAAATTAGTGATTGTGTAGAAGGTGTTTAGATCTCTTCCCTTGATATTACTACAAATATATAAGACATTGAAGAAATGAAATAATTTTAAAAAATAAATATGGATGAACTAAATGGAATCACCACTACATATGAAATGATAATAGAAAAAGAGAAGTCAAGATTAAAGGAAGAAACATTCAAGGTAACAAAAAATTAAAATGGACATAAGGCCCATGATTACTCCAACTATGAATCAGATCAAGAGGAAGCAAAATTTGTAAGCAAGATGAAATGATCCATAAAATTCCATGGGTATTCCACAAGAAAATTCATAACAATAAATCTAGAAAAATAACATTTAAAAGTTGGAATTATACACTATTATAGTTTTATTATATTTTTGGATCTATATATTTATTGTTAATAGTGCATGCATGTGAATTAAAAATTATGAAAAATTAGAGAACATTGAAATAAAATATCACACATACATTTGACACATGATATGACATGGCAAACCATTTTGGGAGAAAAACCAAGTGGGAAGTTAAGGCCACTCTGCTCTCTTTCTCTAAACGGAAATATGGTTGCGAGTACAAAGAATTATGGATTATGTCCAGTGGGATGATAAAGTGCATGAATCCTCTCTATTTTCTCTACCTCCTATCCCTCTTTCCTATTTCTTCTTAGCTATGGACCAAATTCCCTCGAAATAATGGAACCCATTTTCCTCTTAGTGGCTCGGTTATAACACAACCTGATAGTCTACTAGTGGTTAGGTTTGTCTACCTCAACTCTTAACCAGAGTTACAATAAAGACTCTTATAAATTATTCCACATCATAATCACATGGATAGCTCCATTTTCATGAATAATTGGGGTTGATGTGGAATCCTATCGAATTATGGTGGTGAAAACAGGAAGGTCAATTTATGAGTGGCATATCTTTCACATATAGGCTCTGATTGATGTGTTTTTTGCACCATTAGAAAGGTATTTGTGTGTAGAATAGGAAAAAAGGTGAAATGATAAAGAAGAAATTTTTTACCCCAAAAAAAATTAGTTTACACCTCAAAATTCTCCCATAATTTTTTAAGACCCCAATTTCTAAAACTAGGTCCCGTTGATAAAAATGGTCCTAAGAGTTGATTCCTTCACTTTTTCAACTCTAAAAGCACCAATATGGATGGAAAATGATATAATGATCCAACTCATATCACACCTCCTCATTTTGGGAGGATTTTGGTCCACAAAACATTATATTCAGTGAGGTGAGAAAATTTCTCCTCCACCTTCTCTATGGTGTACCATTTAGCTTTGCTTGGAAGTTGTCCATTCAACCCAATCTACCAAAGGTCATGCTACCCATGTCTTGTAGTTCTGGACCTATTTTGAAAAATTGTATCTTCTCTCAAATCTTCTTAACCATCTGGTGTCAAATCCTCTACAAAAGGTATGACTTGTTCCTCTTCTCGATCTAGCATGGAAGGTGTAGGTTTTAACCCTCTACAGAAATTATTTGCAAACGAAATATTAAATAGAAAATAAAAAATAGAAAGATAATAAAACATAAAATATATATACACATATATTTTCCACTGGATCTCAAAACCAAGAATACCAACTTGATTTTTAATTATGTTCCCTTCAATGTTACAATACATATATATACATGTCAAAGCATTCATAGACCCAAATCAATTAACCATAGATTAGAACATAACTTTAGTTCCCTTGACCGGATCTACAAAGTACCATGGAAAGAAAACCATCATGACCAAAAACATGTACTAAAACCATGCAAAAAACCATAAGTAGGTCCACCCACCTAATATAGGGTCCAAAAAAAAAATTTGTTGGACCATTGCTCCGGACCCCGTGCAGGGGGGTACAACCCACTGACAGAGGGAGATGCGACCCCCCTACTACACCCAGCACAAGTGAAGGGGGGGCTGACCTCCCCCCCCCCCCCCCTTCTTACCCCTCACTTCCAATGTCAATATAGTTTTGGAAAGAATATAACACACACCCAAAAAAAGGCTCATAGTGTTTCAAACTCTCTACATTCACAATCGAGTAAATGCACATATTTGGTGGAAAACTAAGTCGATAAGCATTATCACCCACATTTTCCAGTATCTTGAAGGACCCATACCTCAAAGCCTTTAGTTTATTACCAATCCGCTGTGGAAACTCCTTGTTCAACTATAGCCATACTTTTTCTCCCACCTTGAGTTATTTCTTTGTTCGATGTTGATCATGCTTGGCATTATATTCCTCTTGTCACTTTTGTAGTGTCTCTTGTATATCATGATCTTCTCTGTAATTTTTTTAACCCTTAATCCAAATCCTATAATATCTTCCCTCACTTCTCCTTGTTGTACATATGCAATTTCCAAAGGTGAAGGTGAAAAATATCGATTTTCCTGTAGAATTGTGGACTTCTCTATTATAAGAATATTTTATACATACTATATTTTCATCCAAGGTCTTTGGATTCTTCTAGTTGTATCCCCTTCAAAGCCACACCAAATTACTATTAACTACTTCTTTCTTCCCATATGTCTTTGGATGTCTATATTCTCCCACAATGTAGTCCAAAATGCAATAAGAAATATTGTGTCCCTGTCTGAAATGATGTCCATGGTATCCAAAGTGCACCAAAACCTGTCCAAAGAAAAATTTTGTTGCTTCTTGTCCACTAATGGTATTCTTAAAAGGAATCACAACATACATATTTATGACCTATCAACTACCATGAACAATTAGTCATGTCCCTTCCTAGTTTTTGGTAAACCTCCCACAAATTCCATGGAAATGATTTCCCAAGGACTAGTGGGTACAATTAAGGGACGATATAGATCCTGTTTCCTATTGCTAGGCTTATCGGTACAAAAAAGCATGCATCTTCTTATGATCCTAGCAACCTGGTCGTGCATCTTGTTCCAATACACATGCCTCTGCAAGCTGGCCACCATCTTCCCTACAAAAAATTACATTATAAATTTGAAGGTGTGAGCCTGTCTCATCATCTACAATCACACTCACCTTTAGGAACACATAGCTTATCCGGCTTGAAGTTAAACCTATCATGGAGATGTTATTCAATCATGTTTTTTCCATCATGCACATGACTCTAAATCTGCGACTGTTGAAACACCTCCTTTAATTCCCCATCCTCAGAATATGCCTCTTTATATGCATGATGTTTGAATGGATCCATGTGCATAAGATTTGAAAAAAATATGATCTTTTATGTGGGTGGACTTGAGATCATGCCTTCCAACCTGTTCCTGTTGCCTTTCTTGTCCTTAATCACCAAAATTATTTTTTGCATAAACCCCATCCACTTGTAGTTCATATCCTGTTGTAATTCATAACAGGTACTTTAGTGGTTGGTGATCTGTGTGGATTACTGTCTCATTTCCGATCATATATTGCTTCCAATTCTTCATAGCTTGCACCAAGGCATAGAGTTCCTTACCATAGGTATGGTAGTTCAGAACTACCCCATGAAATACTCTAAAATGGTAGCATAAAAGCCTTCCTCCCTACATCAAGACCACTATCATAAAATACTCACTCGCATATGTCTCCACTTCAAAGGGATATTACAAGTTTGGTCATGAAAAAATTGGTGTTTGTCTAATATTCTTCTTTTTCTCCTTGAAATCCTTTTGTTTCCCCTTTCACCCATGGAAACTCTGCCACTTTCTATTATGGTGTGGAAAAGTGTTGCTACTACTAAAAATGAGGCTACGAATTTCCTCAAGTACTGTGCTACCCCAATGAAACCCATGACCTAAGAAACGTTAGTAGGAACTAACCATTTCATGATGGAATCCAATCTTGGAAGGATTTATCTTAAGCTCTCCTCCACCTATCACATACCCTAGATACACCAAACACTATTGTGCAAACTCACACTTCTTGAGATTTGCTAGCAATTGGTGCTTCTTGAATGTATCCAACACCTATGTCAAATGTGAGATGTTCTCCCCCAAGGTAGAAGTGTATACCAATATATCACCCAAATATAAAATAACAAATGAATCTATAAAAGGGAACAATACATCATTCATTAATCTCATAAACATAGTTGGTGCATTATATAGCACTTATGTCATGACTAAAAACCTATAAGGTGGTATTTTAAAGGTGGTATTCTGGGTATCTTCTTCTCTGACTCAAAAACTGGTGATATACAAAATTTAAGTCTATCTTAGTGAAGTATTTTTCTTTTTGCAACTGATCTAGTGAATCATCTATCCTTGGTAGAGAGTACCTTCTCTTGAGCATGATTTTGTTCACTTTCCTGTAACCTATACACATCCACCAAATCCCATCCTTCTTTGGAACAATAATGATGGGTGACACACATGGTGATGTACTTGGTTGAATGAAACCATGTTCCAATAGCTACTGTAATTGTTTCTTGACCTCACTTGCTTCTATAACAGACTAATTTTACATCCTAATGTTTGGTAATTGGGAGTCTAATGATAGCTGGATCTCGTGCTCCACCTCCCTCTTATGTGGTAACCCTTTAGGCTCTTGGAACACATCCTTGTATGCATGTAGAAAATATTCTAGTTGTTGTCTATGTTTTTTATTACACCCCAATAGGGATGCCTTTCCATCTACTCTTTTATAGCTTGATTTTCTCTTAAAAACAATTATTGGAATTGATCAGTTTCTTGGCTAGGTTGGCACTTACAATGATGTTTTCAACTTTCCCTTGTGCGCATTGATGGTGAATGATTTTACATGTTTGACAAGGCGATATTGGTTGGATATACACATGAATATTTCATATCACATGTAAATGTAGGGTCTCTATTGTTGAGAAAATTTGATTTAAGTTTGACCCAAGGTTTGACCAAGGGTGCCAACAAAGAGCCCATGTAGTCTAGCACTTCGCTGCCATTTTTACCCCTTTAGAACGAAGGAGACTCTCACCCAAGGTGAGCTAGAACCATAAAATAATATGGGGGTTTGGATATACTTAATTTAATTACTTGTGTAACCATTATCACAATCATTCTCAACCATTAGACTTATTACATTCATTTAGACGATAAATGTATTCAGAAAATTTTAAAAGGGCCCATAAATACACAGATAATTGACAAAATTCCAAACTTTCTTATATCATTAGTATCAGTGGTATATTACATCATATCGGGAGAATTACATGTCATGGACATCATATCAAGAGCATTACATCTCGTAGAATTCATAGAATTGCATGCGGAATCAAAATACAAAGATAATACATAAATAGTTATTACATTATAGTCCATATCTAGAAACTACAAAACTTGAAACATTCAATTCTTTCTGATCACCCTGGTTCAACTTGAACCTTGCAACACTATCTAAGATTATTTCTCATTGTCTTATGTCTTCCTTTATAGCTTCTCTCACTTTATCTAATACCTCGCTCACTTGATCCATGGTTTTCCAATACCTATGGTCATTACCTTGGTTCTTATTTGGTTTTATCAAAATCATCTCCTAGTTCTTTGGCGTGCTCCATTTTTTCCCATTGTACGAGTTCTAAAACATTTCGTCGTCATTTTAATTTACGGTGCTCTGTTTTTGAAAGCTTCATCTAAAATTTACTTCATGACTCTTATACCTTAAAAACTGAAGGACCTAACATTCCCCAACCGCATATTATTATCTCACCATTGAGTCAATGTGCTATTCCTGCTACTTCTGAATTTGTTGTAGGTTGGCTTCCACTAGCTTCAGTTACGATACCTTTAGATTAGTGACCCAACTGTGGAATAGTCAAGAGATCAGAGTGCTTAAAAATGGTAAATCAAGACACAAAATAATTCCAGGAGTTCATAAGTGTAGAAACCTTGGCTGAGACTCAAACAACTCCTGAATCTATTCGTTAGAGATTGTGGACAGTGTAATCAAAGTCATAAAATTCTTCTAAGATTCTGACCAAGGATAGTAGAGAACTCACTTGGTAACTTGTGCGGAATCTTCCAACTAGGTGATTTCAGCTTCAAGTACATATGCCTGGTCTAGAATTTGTTGCTTAGCTTCTAGATCAGAAGTCAATAGGACCTATTGATATAGGTTCCAACCATTCTCACAAAGGGGCTCAATGGTTGCATTTATGTTCACAACAACGCGACTCGCATCAGATATTTGATGGAACATATGTTGAAATTCTTCCATAAATTGTGGAAAAGTATCACGAATAGAAGTGGGAGTCTGTATTTTCTCATTAATCTAAGTGCAGTAAGTGGCAGAAGAATTAGAAGTATATTTTTGCATATTTTTAACAGTTTCCTAGAGGTCTGCATTTTTGGACACAAGTTGTTGGGAGGCCTCTTCAATCACAGTAAAATATTCAACAGGGGAGAAAGCGATGAAATCTTCGGGCTGTTTGGCGACATATGGAGCAAGGGTAGGCCATAAGGACTACAAATGACAATGGCCCACACTTATATTATTATCTAATCCTTACTTTTCAAATCGTAGTTGAGTTTCTACAACAAAGGCAATATGGAATTGATGTTGTTTCTCTTCACTGGTGACTTGAATATCATTGAACCTAGTCTATGTCTGAACTAAATGGTGCTCCAATTGATAAAAAAAAAACATGAATAAATTGAAATAACTGAGGTGAGGACCAAGTACCGATGGTATCGCTCACAACTGTATCAATTAGCTGGAGTCTAGATTGTAGTGGTTGGCCACTAGCAATCGACCGTTCGGATTAATCCTGTGGAGAATATTCCCTCTGAATTGAATCTCTTTGGTTATGTATAATATGACACAAAATATGGCCAGGAATGAAAGAGATGAGGTCATGCTTCTACGCAAAAAGAGAAATTACTTGGTCACATCTCTCAGGGTCTTTCATTAAATCAACAACTTGTTCTTCCAAAATTGGTGGAGTAGTGGACGACAATAGTTGAGACAGTGTGGAAATAGAGGATGGAAAAATAAATTATGGGGAAATTACAATATTATGCATAAGAGTAGAATGTGCAACAACATCGTCAATTTCCATCTTTGTAGGATCATGAAGGGGGGCGGGTGAATCATGGTAGTTTGATACAGTGGCTGTAGATTAATAAGGAATTTGTTCAGAGGTTGTATGTTGGGATGGTGTTGTTTCTTCATAAATAGGAACTACAGGATCTGTAGCTAACAAATCACAATTAAGGTTAATGAAAGTGGAAGAATGGGAAGTATTATGAACCTGGAGAGGTGAAAGGGGGCTAAAGCCCGTGGGAGGTAGAATGGTAGATGCAATAACAAGAGGTGCAATGGACATGGGGGTAAGATGATGTGCCTGAAGATTTTGATGAAAATATGAACCAAATTCAGACCAAGTGGCATAAGTACAACTCACACACTCTTTTTGTTTCTTCAAAAGGGGTTGGAGACCCTCTGGGAAATCTTATGAATTTTTGTGGGAAGTGGATCGAACCTCTTCAATAGGATTTTTACCATAAAAATTATAGAAAATTTTCCATACATCTACCAAGCAATAAACCCTGACCAAGTGCTGACTTCATAATGAAATCATGCTCATTTATATAAAACCGAAATGGACGCATAGATAAAATGGTAGAGGGAACATGCATCAGACTAATATATCAAAAACCATGAGAGATACCAAACCAGACTAGGGGATAGTATTGGTCCAAAAGAGGAAGTGGCACCCTTGATATAGTATGTGTCGCAAAAACCATCTTATTTTACCATTGATGAAAGGCAAGGTCATTAAACTCCTCGTTTACAGTCTCTTCGGTGCTGGGCCAAGGTGCGTACATAAATACAAGGGGTTCATCTTCTGAAATTGTAGCAAGGCCATGACCTTTAGGAGGACACCATTTAGACATAGCAAGTGGAATAAGTAGGAAACCAAAGAAAAAATACGTGGACCAAGCATAAACATCATCTACAACTTCAAATAGTTTGTCAATAAGATAGTTGGTCCAGTTAAGCTAATCTCCATGAACACAAACATCAGGGACAAAAATAACATCCAGCGTACATTCTCCTCAAGTACAATGGTGCATGATTTTAGTGGTGATAACTGTAGCAACTACCTAGATAGGTATATTGTTAGTCAAATATAGAACCTCTCCATGACCCTTTCCGGTGGTACCATATCGCTTATATAAATTTTTCTCATCAGTTCTCTTTCCCTGCTTGGTAATATTTTTAAAGGTTGACTTAAAATCAACATCATAGGTAGAAAATCCAATAATTTTGTGAATATCAACATAATGGATGGGGTATTCTTAGTCCAACCAAATAGAGCTCCCCTGGAGCCGACTAATTAAAAAATTTGTGCAGCGTAGGATTTCATTTGTAGTACCGAACACAGGAAAATCCCGTAAAAGGATAAGGGTAGACTACTTTAGTTGATAGAATGTGAGTCTAACTTTCAGTGCTGAATGAGAATTATGGCAGGTGTTGGGATCCATAAAAACATTGGTTTAGAGTGTAGGGAACAACAGAGAATCAGACAAGTCTTTATGCATAAGAAGGTACTTATCATATTTTCCCAATAGATCATGGTGATAGTGAATTCAGGAATCAATGGGGTATAGATTGATAATATATTTGGCTGGACGAACCATATTGGAAAAGTGATGGCTGTAAAAAAACCAGACAGGAGGATGAGAAGGCAAGGAAGATGCGAGGGTGGGTGGTCATGGATCCAAAGTGTAAACTAAGAATGCAGTACAAGGGACAAATATGATAATGAGGAAAATTGAGTAGGAATATATAGAAAAATAGAAAGGACTTACCCATTAAGCGTGGGAAATGTGACTGACATTTGAATTAATGACAAGTGATCCTGACATGTACCGATAGATGGGGTGACGTAATCGAAAATATAACAATCCAAGATAAAATATTCTCTGGACTTGAAATATGGATATGGTAACTAACTTTGGCATGATTTGGAAAACTAACAAAGAAGACAAGATATGACAAAATATCCCTGACCATAATGGGTTGCGTCGGGTCACAACTACAACTGGAAGACACTTGCAGATAATTCAAAACATTCAACCTTCTAGGAAGACCATGGACAATTATTGATATAACCAACCTAATTCCTACCTACTGTTCTCTCAAATATAGATAAATTAATCAAAAGATGAACAAAAAAAATATGGCTTCAGGTGAGCGACATTCACCCATCTAGAGAAATGAGTACCATCTAATTGAGAAATTCGAACAACACCAAAATATTTAATATCCACAAGATAAAAAGGACCAAGACAAAGAATTTGTGGCTTACCAGGATGTTTATGATACTAGTTGTCATAAATTAATACTTGGTCTCTGACTAAGAAGGAATTATTCTTAATGTGACAGTCATTCTAAGCCTTCTGGAATTCCTTTTCAATTTTCTGATTAAAGTAAGCAAGAAATCAGGATTCATCCAGTTCCAACAATTCATTAACTCTATGAGGAAGATGTTCATCCTTGAAATTCAAATTTCATGATCTATAAGAAGATTAGGGAAAATAAACTCCACAGGAACAACAACTTCCCTCCCATAAATCAGTTCGAATGGGGTTTACACATTCAATATCTTAACATTAGTTTTGTAGGCCCATAATGTAGCAAGAACCCATTCATCCCAATCATCCTGGCTCATTGAACAGATCTTCGTAAGTCCCCATTCCAAAATTTTATTGAATGCTTCAATAGTCCCATTGGCTTGTGGGTGATATGAAGTGCTCTTATGATGCTGTATCATGATTTTTTTCAACAAAGTCTGAACTTTTTTGATAATAAAATGAGAACCCTAATCACTTGTCAGGATGCGAGGGAAATCAAACTTGGTAATAATGTTCTCAAATATAAATCTAGTAGTCATATCCGCAGTACAGTCTTTGACCGGAGCAGCTTCCACCCAACGGGTGAGGTAGTATTTTGGAGTAATGATATATTGGGCATGTGAATTCCGAGTAGGAGAGTTAATAGGTCCAATGAAATCAACAACCCATTTCTCAAACATGGAAAAATATTGTAATATGTTCAAGGACATATCATCCCACCATAACGGTCATCCAAATAGTTGACCAACATCACAATTCTTGGCATAAGCCTTCACATCATTGAAAAGGGTTGGACACCAAAGATCACCTTGTCAAATTGATGTGGGTGGAGACATATTCAAGATTACTACAACTTTAGCAGGATCCAAAAAAACTCCTTCCTTACAAACAATATGACCCAATAGCATTTGAAAATTCACAAAAAAAATTAGTTTCTTTAGGTTCAATGATATATGAAGTTTCCTACACTCATAAAAAATAAAATTCAACAAGCTACTGTGGTTCTTGACCAAACTGTGAACAGTCTAATCATCCATGTAAACTTCTGAAAACTTGTGTATATGCTCACGGAAAGCAACAATAACAATACAAGAATTTTTTTTGGAGCATTATTCAATCCAAAAGGCCTAACATTATACACATATGACCCCCATTCAGTAGTAAAATTGGTCTTTGTATTATCTTCTTCTGCAATGCATACTTGATGGTAGCCCGAAAATACATCGATAAAGGAATATATTTCATTTCCCCCAAAATTTTCCAGGACTTCATCACTGAACGGGGTTGGGAATGGATCATGTACACATGCATTATTAAACTGCAATAATCAACACATACCCTAATTTCATCTAATTCCTTCTTGTCATGGATGACAATAGGACTTATCCATTTGGGTTCATCAACAAGGAATATCAGACTAGAAGCCAACATTTTATCATTCTCCTTCATGAATTTCTCCTTAACTCGCAGGTTCAACCTATAAGGTCGATGTTTAAAAGGATTCAAATATGTCTTTAGTGCAATTTTCATTTCTCCCATATCGCCTTTAGTTCCTTTCAATTATGAGAAAAATCATGGAAATATATCCTCATATTCTTTGAGCAAGTTGAAAATTTCTCACGTGGTATGATTGTCTCAATAGTCTCTAACAGAAGCAAGATTTGGTTTCTCTTTAGTACCGATATTCATCTGCTTTAATTTAAGTGGATTCAGATGTGGAGCGTCACAAATAGGATCTTAAATTTTTCATTCCCCTTCATGTTATTTGAAAGTTAAGTGCCTTAACTGTTCTAGGTCATCATCCAAGTCTTTGTTAAATTTTCCACAAACAACAACTTCATGAAACCCTGAATCATACTGGTGGATAAAGTCTCTCCAACGAACACATTGAAAAATAGCGCAATGTTGAGAGTGGAGTTCTTGAGCACCCTATTTCAAATCCTCCATTGCAGCTTTAGAACTAACTTTAGTAGTTTGGATACTCCTCCAGCTAATCGAGCTAGTTGTTGCAGGGTTAATGTAATCTTCTCACTTTCTAGTAATAACATTTTTGGAGTGTGTTTGGTGCATGTATGTACAAAATCACACCAAATTAAGGGATGTGGTCTACCCACTTAAGTTATTGGTAACAGGCAGAAAAAGAAGTGGAGTCAAGCAAGTTAGTGGAACAAGCTAGAATCATAAGCATACTAGATAGAGAAATAGCATGCATATGAATGGTGGATCTTGGCCCCCTTATTGAGCGCTAGTAGGAATAAGAGTGAAACTTTTTGGGTTGAGGGATGTGTAAGGTACCATTGGATGTCGAAAGAGGCTCGATAGAACCTGAAGAAGGGGACTCGGAGGTAGATAGAGCGGGAGGCTTGGGGTACTGGCGAGACTGAGTTTGAAGGTTAAGGTCGACGGTTGGGGATGGATCAGATTTCATCACGAGGATCTGGTAATCGAAGGAACCAGAAGGGAAAGGTTGAGTGGCGACCTGTCCGTCAGGTGGTTGGGTATCCACGAATCCTTGCTGGGGGAAAGGATCGGTAAACACCGCCGGTTGAGTAGTGGCCACATTAGGGGGAGCATGAGGGGAGGCATGTTGTCCTCGCAATGTGGCTTGAGACTCCCACATCTGCTGCATCTGTGGTAAGAGGGGACAATCGTGAGTGTAATGACCGTAAACACCGCAACACGAACAAGGCTTATTTTTGCGAATAGGTCTGTCCGGCTTGGGCTGAGTGCCCTGTTGCTGGTTAGCAGTGTTAGGGTCAGTACCTTGAGGATGGGGTCCATGAGTACTAGGGGCAGATTTATTTTGATTGCCTCTCCTCCTTCTTTGAGAGGAAGGGGGATTATTCGCGCCCTGCTGTGCAAATACTTGCCCTGGAGGGGGCTATAGGTGCTATTGCTGAGGTTGAGAAGGCAAGGGAGGTGAAAGTGCAAATTTTGGAGGAGCTGGAGCACCAGGTTGCGGATAAGGATAATGGTTAGGTTGGGAAACATTGAGGTAAGAAGGAGGTTGGGCAAAAGGATGAGGCATGCCGTATCCTGGATACATGCTACCTGGAGGGGGAAAAGTGCTAGAGGTGTTGGCCCCTCCCGGAGGGAGACCATAGCCCATAGGAGGTTGAGCATACGGATGAGAAAGGGCTCCAACGATACCATCGGCGGAATGAGATGCCCCCGGGGCGTTATCGCCACCGGGCCTGAGGAGGTCAGGAAGGACGGTATAAACATAACCAGACTGAGCATAGATCAGGTCATATTTCAAGGCGATTTGGAGGGTGGCTTCTTTGGTTTGGGGGAAATGAGAGGCGACATCTTTGCCAATGGGAGGTAAGAGAGTGTGAAGGAACCAGTCCATATAAACCCGATCCTTGAAGGTGGGAGCTCGACATAAGCTCCTTTGTCTCTGCCATTCCTGGACATGAGTGGAAAGGCGGGTGGAAGAGGTTTGATGGAAGGAGGTCAAAAGCTCTGTACCAGTGTCGTATCGGAGAGGGAGCTGGAAATAAGATAAAAAGGCTTGGGCAATGGTCGCAAAGGTGGTATGGGAAGAGGTGGCCCGGTCAACATACCATTTAGAAGCTTCAACCATAAGCGTGCATTGGAACAACGGAAGACGGATGGAATCGTCGGTATGGAATTGGAGGAACACCACATGTGGAAAGATCGGACATGATTGGTTGGATCTTCTCCAGCAAGGCCTTCAAACTTAGGGATGTCGAAGGGGAGCTTGGTTGGCATAGCAGGCCAACCAACATCGTGGCGGATAGGGTCATTGATCAACTGATTGAGATCGGGGAGGCTGAGGCCTGCCATGTAAGGGAGCAAGGGTGCAGCCGAGGTAGTTCCTGTGGCGGTTCCGCTAGTAGTATTCCCGGCATTAGGGCCGGGATTCCCACTAGCGTTAGGCCCTGGACCAGACATAGTGAAGGTGACAGAGGGAGAACCAGAAGTGAAAGGAGAACCCAATGAATTAGAAGAGGAGTCGGAGTGTGGACTCGGGGGAGGACTAACTCGACGACGGCGGGACGGAGTAGGTCGACCGACCGGAAACTGAGGGTGAAGGCCAAGAAGTCTGTAGGAGGTGCGCCTTGGGGGCGCAATGATGACAACACAAACATGGCACAAGGGGAAGAAGAACAACCAACAAGGGCAGGGAGGTGCAGAATCAAGTGATTACAATGTCGAAACAAGGGTAGAAAAGGTGCAGTGTCAATTGATTTCACAATGTTTTAAAGTCTTTGCCTGGTGGTGTGAACTAGGCTCTTCTTCGCTTAGGGTGAGTGTGTGGTGTGCGTTAATTTTAATTTTTAAACCATGATGTTTTGAGAGCAAAAGAGAAAGTGTGCTGCGTAACTGAAAATAAATCTACAGAGAACAGTATATAATGCTGAAATAACAGAAAATTAATAGTGAACAATGCATCAATTTAGCCCAAAACTAGTCTAACAGAGGGAAAAAATCTAGTCAAAACACACTACAAAGAGGCCAATAGATCTAGGGTCAAAAGGGACAGGGATCTAAAGGAGAAACCTGCTGAAAAGAGGTGCAGAACACAGCCAAGAGGCAGAGGCAAGGTGGCTGGAAAAAAGGAGGAAATCAGCAAAAAGCAGAAGGGACAAAGAGGAGGCCCTAAAGGTAGATCCAAAAAAAACTTCAGGAGGTGATTTGAAAGGAAGAAGAGCTAATTAAAATGGATCTGAAAAGGAGGTATCAGATCTGAAAAAGGGGCGGTTGAAACTCTGAAAAACAAACACCTGGAACAGCTAAAACTCTTCCACCAAAAGTGGAGGGTACTAAAGCCCTAGGGGCTATGTTCCCACTTAGATGAGAAAAATAGATCAGAAACAGGTCTAAACGGGCTGAGACAGAGGCTGGAAAACCCTGACAAAAGCTTCAGAAAAACCCAGAAAAATTGCAGAAAAAGAGTAGAAAAAATGGCAGGTCACAGGTTCTGACCTGTTTTCTGTGCAAGTGGCAGATAATGGGTTGAAAAGTGTGACTTGGAGTCCAGGTCACAGGTTCTGGGCTGAAAAGTGTGACCTGAAGTTTCGAGTGTCCCGGCGGCAGATTTCCGAAAAAATTGTCGTCTCAGTTGCGGCTGATGTCTGTCACCTGCGCAATAGGGCCAGAAACACACGGAAGTTAGAAATTTTAATGTTTTAGGGTTTTATGTGAGAAAAAAAACATAAAAATAGGAAAAAAAAAGCTGAAAAGAAACCCTAGGGTCTGAAGTAGCTGGATATGCAGGAATATGAAAAACGACAGCGGTTGTAATTGAAAACCCGTGTGGAGTCGCTAGTTGTTAGTATGAATCTTTTGTCGAAGTGTACGAAAAAATACCACTTTAGCTACGCATAACTTATAGCCCTAACATCAAAGATGGCTACCAATATCTTCAGATCTGTAGTTAGTTGATCAAGACAAGTGCTGCAGAAAACCAGATCTATACATAAAGAGACATTAAGCAGTAAAAATAAGGTTTTGCTCCATACATCCAATAGACAAGACAAGAAGAATATTTTTGAAAGAAGTTTGTATTAAGGGCACCTGGGAGGAAAAAAAGAAGGTGTTTCCAATTCTCCTCAATGGGATGGGTTCTTGGAAGTCCTCAGCACTTCAGATCTAGCATTTCTCTCTCC
Source organism: Pinus albicaulis (assembly GCA_034641835.2). Lineage (NCBI taxonomy): Eukaryota > Viridiplantae > Streptophyta > Pinopsida > Pinales > Pinaceae > Pinus > Pinus albicaulis. The sequence continues at coordinate 1,629,451,231 of CM076575.1, forward strand.
TGTTGGTGTAGAAAACCCAGACAAAGATAGAACTCAAAGGGAGCTCACACAGCAAGTAATGGAAAATATGAAAATGATAATGGCTCAAAGTCAGACCAAGAGTCTAGATCCAGAGTGATCTAATAGGCAACAAAAGGTGAAGAATGATAGGAAAAACCCTCCTATTTATAACAAAATATTGGGTCATTCTAGATCTTGGTGCATGATTAAAATAACATTAACCAAATCTAGATCCACCTTTTATGGAATATATTATTATATTTGTTGGAGGGAAAAGGTATTTGACTTGGGTCAAATCCCTCTATTTGTGAATAATAAATAAATAAATGATTTATTTATCATTTTAAGGAAGTGGTTGAAGGATAATCAAATAAATAATGATTTATTTAATTATTTATGGGTGATTTAGTCATATTTAACAAGGAATATTATTTAAATAAGATTTAAATAATTATTCCTAGAAGATAATAAGATAAATAAAGATTTATCTAATTAATTTCTTTGTTGTGGGTTAAACATGACCAGGAAAATCAAACAAATATAGGTTTGTTTAATATTTCCTTTTGGTATTTCCTGTTTAGACCATAAACAACCTAATAAATGTGTTTTATTAAGTTATTTTACATAGTGAAAGCAATTTTACTTAGGGTAAAATTGGTCTTACGTGGTGTACTTGGGTCCATCTAATGATAGTAAGTTAGATGACCAAAAAATGGTGTAACACCCATGATATCAATAAATTTTAAAACATAATAAGTTTTAACACCAACTATATCAACTAATTCCAAATTTTATAGTCTTCCAATAGGAATAATATAATATTGGTTTTCCATCCACAACTAAATCGGTGAGTAAAAAAACCTGGGTTTCCCGAGAGCTTCCCAAGTTTTCCTAGGAAAAATATGAACATTCTATCCCAAATACAACATGGATTCCCTGATCTGGAACCTTGAAATATGAGCATCTACTAGAACCCCCTCTTATTTCTATGTACCCATTTGTAATTCCTCTTAGGTATATTTACAGAGACTGGTTCTTCATAGAATACATCGTCCTGAACAATAGTCTTCAGCCTCTTCCACAATTGGCTAGTGAGTTTCTTATCATTCATATTCTGTAAGAATAACCTGAACCAATCCATTACAGGTTGAGAAGGTTATGCAACATATTTATCCTGGATACCCTTTTCTTTCTCCTGCAACTCATGGCGAGATCCTTGCAAGGACATTAATCGATGAAATATTTTGGTTGCATTCTTGTAATACTCCTTTTGCTGGTTAGGATCGTATGATTTCTTCAGGGATACATACTTTATAATAGCTCATTAATTAGTGGCTCGAGTATCATCTCCCATTATTTTTCTTCCTCTCATGACAAAATTAATATTGGGTTGCGTTAAAGGATTGGGATCCCTAGGTTCTACACATTCCAAGTTGGCTCCATTTTCTCGATTTCCCTCCTCTCATCGAGAAATAAGCTTAGGGCAGTCTTTAGTTGCATGCATATTTAATAAACAATACAAACAACATGGTCTCCTTGGAAAAGGAATTTTTCTCACTGCATTCCCCCCCTGATCACATTTATAATATATAAGCAAACCTATTCCATGTGTCCTTCCTCCCCTTGGAGCTCCCCCTCCTCACCCTCAAGGAGTGTCATTCCATTGGAAAGCAGTGCGATCAAGACGGTCTGCTAGTGCATCCAGAGACTAAAATTTATCTGTATGGTGATTTGGGGTTCCACATAATTGAGCCAACAATTTATTCGAAACATTTGAATACTTATGTAAAATAGGACACATAAAAGGTTCATGGCAAAAGTTTCGGAAAATTTCATAGTAATCGGTTGTAGACATACTTGACATACTGGGAAACAAATGGAACTAAGTATGAACTTGATAGGGAATGACAGAGGATACCTACGCAACTCCTACAAGTTATGGTGATGGAGGTCCCATAGGTGCACTGCACACTCCTGGCCCTCTTAGTCATGGGCACTTTGTAACATGGTGTCCTTCGACCTAGGAGTGGGTACACCAGACATGGGATCTTGCAGTATGTACAGGGGCTAGATATTTCAACCTTTTTATCAATGTATAAATTTTATTTTGGAAACCAATAATAACAACAACTGTCGAGTGCCCCCCCACTCTGTAATCTTATGGATAAAATTCCATGGCCTCTATTTTCATTGCCTGCTCCAAGGCACCTTGAAGCACATTAACCTTCTGCTGAAAGTGGAATCCTAGTCATTGGTTACAAGGCTTTGATAAAAAAGTCTCTCTAGTGATGAGTATCAATAGGGTATGATAGTTTAATTATACCATCCTTGAATCGCTGCATGAATTTCCATGCCGATTTCTATTCCATTTGGTGAATCTCTAATATTTTTTCCAATTCCCTCTAGTTTGATTACGACCATTTAAACTCTTGAATCAATTATTTATTAAGAAAATCCATACTAGGATTTGGGTTACCATCAATCCATTTTATGATCCATCTCAATGCTCTATCTCTAAATGTGGTTTAAAACGCAATGAGCTTGGTAGCGTAAGGAGTCTGGAAGACTTGACAAACAACTTCACACAAACACCACTGCTACTCAACATCTTCACTGCCCCTTTCTGAAAACTTAGGGTATCTAGTCAGAGACCCAGTTATGACTCAAGCCATAGTTGGTTGCGTTTTATAAACAAGTACAACCCCTCATGAACCAAGTTGAGAATAACTAACTGGACTTGGTTGAATAACACTACTAGAACTACTTTTACCTTGAAGCGATTCTTGAACTTCAATAAATTTTCATACCTATGAAAAGAGAAAATTCGGGCTTTGATATAGAAGTAGGGGAAGGTGAGAGGGAGGAAGAGTAGTTATGCTTCTATGTTACAAGGTGCTACGTTATGGTGTTGAATCCTATTCAAAGAAAAGTAACCTCATTACAAAATGTATATCATCATCCATGAGCATATCCTCATCTGATATTTTGTTCAACTGGACATCTAGTTCAGGCATCCAAAATCCTTCTCCCTCCACATGAATCATAGTAACCACTTCTAAACCCTCCATTTGACTTCCATTTTGAGTTCCATTAGCCCCTCCCATTTTTCCAAAGAAAGGACTTCCCCCCTCACTCCCTCTGCGTAGCTCTTGAGTCTCCATTTCCCTCTTGCACTCTGCTAAAATCCTTAAAACGTCACCTATGCACTATAATTCCCTTATTCTAGCCCTAAGTTCCCGCAACTTCTTCTTATGCCACTCTTCAGTGATTCTTTCCTTCCATGACGCTCTAAAATATCTATCTTGTCACAACTCTTCTTGATTCATTATAGGACTTCCTTTATCCTCTCACAGAAACACAACATTCGTGCCCCCTAATCCATTCACCCAATACAAATAGCTTAAGATTCCATTTGACATGATTTAAACCAAAAAAGGTGGTATTCTACTAACAATACCTTAATCTAAAGTGGAATTTACTTCAATAGTCGCCTTTTTATTTGAAATTTAAATATATCTTCTGCACGAGAGAACGACTAATGATTTATAGACGAAAATTCAATAATATAGGTTTTAAGGTTTTCTTTAACCCAAAATTCGATGACTCTTGTCAGTTATGTATCCAACCTCGATGAATATTGGCTAGATCCTCCATATTACAACCCCTACACAACCTTGGTTTTTTCTGAATCCTTAATATATGATGAAATCGGGTCAGCCAATTCTCTAGTTTCTCGGGAAACTCACACCAAAATATCTCATACTAATTAAAAGTAGGTTCTACATAAAATATTTCTTCTCTGGCACGATCTAAATTATTTTTCCTCAGTTGTGCCTACTGCAAGATAATGCGATCCACCTCCTCATTCCACCATTTTTGGACATTTTTATGGATATACCATGGCTGCATGATCTAAACCCCCTTTAAGAAAACTTGAGGTCCCAAAAATGGAACCATTTTTTGGAAAGAAAAATTTATTTAAGTTTGACCCAAGGTTTGACTGAGGGTGCAAACAAAGAGCCCACATAGTCTAGCACTTCATCGAAATTTTCACCCCTTAAGAACAAAGGAGAGTCTCACCCGAGGCATGCTAGAACCATAAACTAATATGGGGGCTTATACATGCTTAATTTAATGACTTGCGTAACCAATATCACAATCATTCTCAACCATTAGAATTATTACATTCATTCAAAAGGTAAATCTATTCAAAAAAATTTAAAAGGGAACATAAATACACAAACAATTGACAAAATTCCCAACTTTCTTATATCATTAGCAACAATGGTATATTATGTAATATTCCTAATTAGCCATGAGCTAGTTGTTGATTAGCAGTTGTCATTGATGTCAACCCAAGCAACACTAGGGGCTACCCAAATATTGCATGGGAATTTTGACCTACCAAATTAATATATTTTGGGTTGAGAATGCTTTTGATGGTTTCTACTTGTCTATATGTTTATGTTGATATATGGCATGCCATGTAATTCTTCACGGTTTGAGAGATATTCATGTTTAAAGTTTGTACCCCGGTTAGTGGGCTAAAACCCCATGAGGTTGTGGCTTGGGTCATTGAAAAGTCATAATTAATATTTTTTAAGCTCCTAAAATCCCTCCCACATTCACTTGTTGAATCCCGTCTCAACCTAAGAATTTATATAAATTGTGATCCTCATGTCCTCCTTATGCAAGGGATTTCACCATCTGAAACAGGTCATTGTGGAATTTTCGCTCTAACTTTGTTTCTAATAAGGTTAAAAAGCTGAAATTTTTATGAGGTGATGGTGAAATCCTGAGGAAGCTCCTAAAAAAATTTCAGATCAAGGTGCGAGATATGATCTGTGGAAGTCAGTGTTTTTGCAGGCTCTTGAAATTCATATCAAAGAAGTGACCTTAGGAAACTCGTCATAACTCTCTCTCTGATTATCAGATTGAAATTATGTAAAATGTGGTAGATATTGCACAAAATGCTATTTCCTCTCTATCAATTTCATAGCCAAATGAAGAAACAGTCACACGTGGCAGACCGTACAAGTTCTCTCTACTGAAACAGTCCATAATTAGGGCATTGTGAGAGATTTGACATAACTCTCCCCTGAAGAATCGAAATTGGGTCAGATCTGTGGCATTAGAAAGAAGGCTCATAGGAATACTACAAGACCGAAAATAACATATTGGGGATACGAAATAATATGGATACACCAGATTAAATATCGAGATCCTAGAAGGCAAGAAAAAACTAGATCATGTGTTGTTAAGGGCTGCAAAGGACCAGAATTTCTAGGGTAGAAAAGAAAAGCAAGGTGCAACAAAGGGTAGCATGACAAGAGAAAAAACCAAGGTGTAGAACAACAACAAGAAGTTCATCACATGAAGTCTTCAAGTGGGCAGCACTGCATACAGTCACTATAAAGGTATCATTGTACTAAGTCATTGTAAATAAATTACTGTAAAAATTGTACTAGTGTCTATCTGCCAAGAGTTGAAGAGGCAGTGTCGGGAGGTCTAGGATCATCATTAGGTGGTTATTTCATAGTTGGGGTTATGGTCTATTGTTTCTTCTTCTTCTACATCATTCTATATCATTTTAAAGTGGACCATTTTCCCTGGAACAAGAGTCCATTCTTCTTTTATGATTCTACAGGGTGGTAGGGTGGTGCTAGGGTGAGTTGTAGCTCATTGGGTATTGGGGCATATGTTCAGTTGACTACTGAAGAATCTCGGGTGTTGGAGCATCCATCCAATGGGAGCTGGAGAAGAATGCTTTTCTATATTCTAGGAAGTTGGAGCTTTATTTTCAATTGAAGCTAAATATTAAAGAATTATTAGAAAGGAATTAGGTTGTTTTTGTCCCAGAGTGGGTTTCCACCTTAAAACCTGTGTAAATTTGTGTTCCTTTTGGTTACTGTTATCATTGTAAAAACACTGATAATAATTGAATATTAAATAATTCTCTAATCGAAAGGAATACTGATTCACCCCCCCCCCCCTCTCTCAGTATTTCCAACAATTGGTATTAGAGCTTGGTTCCTTCACTCGCAGTTTAACAACTGGAAGGAGGTCATGGAGCATACCAAGAATGGTGTAACTCTGTTCAATGAAAATAGTTATGAACTCTGGAAAGGAAGAATGGAGGGCTATCTCTTGGCGCAAGATTACGAAGTATGGGACATTGTTCATAATGGATTTACATCAACCACGGATGAACAAGGTAAGAAGAATTTGGTACATGATGCAAAAGCAAAGAATATTATTATTAGTGGACTTATTGAATCTACTTATCATAAGGTGTTGGGTTATAAAACCACCAAAAATGTATGGGACAAGCTTGAGAATATATATGCAGGTAACTCAAATGTCAAAGAATAAAAGCTTCAAATCTATAGAGCAAAATTTGAGTAACTCAGAATGAAAGAATATTGCAACATTGCTGCATACTTCCAATACATTGATGAAATAACCAATACTCTGGAAGGATTGGGAGAGCCAGTTGGTGAGAAGACTATTATATGAAATATTATTAGAACATTACCAGGGAGATTCAATGCAAAGGTATCAGTCTTAGAATACATTGAAAATATGGACAAACTTAGCAAAGAGGAGTTACATGGAGTTCTCATAGCATTTGAAATGAGACTTGATGAAGAAGAGGGTACTTCGCATCTAGAAACTACATTCATTGCATCTAAGAAAACCAATAAGGACAAACAACCTTGAACTGAAAGGACATGCACCTGAAAGTTTGAAGAAAAGGGAGATGATGGAGAAGTTCTTTCAGATTAAGAACATGATTACTTTATGAGAAAAATAAAAATTGGTAAGGGAAAATTCAAAGGTAAACTTTCATTGATATGTTTCAGTTGTGGTGAGGTTGGGAATTTCGCAACAAAATGTCCAAACAGAAGTGATGGAAACTCAAAAGGAAAGAAAGGCTTTAAGAAATTCAACAAGAAAGAAAAAAGGAAAGGATCCAAAAGGAACTTTCTCTCTAAAGAAGATAGATCATCATCCAATGAAGACAGTAATAGTGAAGAAGAAGCCAATGAGAGAGTATTGTTTATGTCCAAGCACAATAAACAAAAGGTATCAAACAATGAAGAAGAAGGGTTGACGATAGAAGAATTTTATAAGGAAGCAAACAGGCTTATAAAAGAGCTCAAGGCTGAGAAAATCCATTCCAATACTCTTGAAGAACAAGTTCAAGGTCTCAAAATTGAAGTTGAAGAACACAAATGTATTGAAGAGTCACTTCAAAAGAAGTTGGAAGAAAGCAACCAAGAAGGGAAGCATTAGAAGCCGAAGTAGTCTCGCTGCGTAAGGAAGTGAAGAAGGTAAAAACTGTCCAAAACTATGCCAACAACTCAAGGGAATTGGAAGAAATCATCAACAATCAATGATCTTACAGCGACAAAATTGGTCTCGGTTACAAAGAAGAAGAAGCAGGACCTTCTACAACAAATTAAAATGAACCTATGAGATCTGACATGCATGTAGATTTCATTGGACAAGTTTCACAAGAACATCCTTGGAAGACGATTCCTCGACGAATATTTCCATCTAGATACCAACATATTTTTTATGGCTAATGTTATTCACGTGTAAAATTTGGTCATAAAGCTGTAGAATGTCGCACATACGGTAAGAACTAATACAATTACCAGAGATGCTTTAATTATGAACCTCCCAGGGCTCAATGAAACATCAATAGATTTTAACATTTAAGAAAAATATGTAATGTTACAAATGTCAGAACTTTAGACACCTAGCCAGAGACTGCAGACTTGAAAATCCTCCAAAAGAATCTTCTAAGACACAGAATGAACGAACATGGAAGGAGAAGAAGACTGATAATTTTACTCTCACTCTCAAGGCTAAAAACAAAAAAGATGTGTGGTATGTTGACAACGGTTGCTCAACGCATATGATTGGAGATAGAAGGAAATTTTTATCTCTAAAAGAGAAGAAGGATGGAACTGTATCCTTTGGAAATGTTGGATCTTCAAATGTTATAGGATCAAGGACCGTCACTCTCGGAAGCAAAGATGTTATAGCCAAGAATGTTCTATTAGTTGAAATCATGAATCATAATCTGCTCAGTGTTGGACAAATGTGTGATCAAGGACACACAATTCTATTCAACTCCACAAAATGTGAAATCAGGAAAGGAAGGTATGCTAAAATTGTGGCTACAGCAAGTCAAGCTCCAAACGACATATATGTTCTAGATGAAGCATCTAAATCATGTGTACTAGATAAATAAGATGAAAGCTGGTTATGGCACAAACGAATAGGTCACATAAACTTTGACAATCTTTTTAGGATAAGAAAAAAGGAAGAAGTACGAGAAATGCCAAAAATCTCAAAACCTTCCAACACACTATGTGGGGCTTGTTGGCACGACAAGTAGACAAAAGTCCAATTTAAAACAAAAGAACATTTTTCATCACATCCATTGGAATTGATACATACTGATCTATGTGGTCCTGTGAGAACAAAATTCTTTGATGGAGAATTATATTTCATGTTAATGATAGATGACTATACCAAGATAACATCTATCGGTTTCCTAAAGAAAAAATCTAAAGCATTTGAGTGCTTTAAGATCTACAAGTAGTTGGTAGAAAATGAAACTGATTTGAAAATAAAGTGTCTAAGATCAGATAATGGTGGAGAATTCACTTCCAAATTATTTCAGGAATACTGTGAAGAAAATGGAATAAAAAGACAATTTTCAACAGCACGAACACCTCAGCAAAATGGAGTTGCTGAAAGAAAGAACATAACCATACAGGAAATGGGTAGAAAAATGTTAAAGGACTCAAAATTGGATGAAAAATTATGGGTTCAAGAAATTGATACAGAAATTTTCATTATCAACCGAAATCTTCTAAAAAATAATTGCAACAATACCCCATATGAATTATGGAAAGGAAAACTAGCTAACGTAAAATATTTTAGAATCTTCGGAAGCAAATGTTATATCAAAAGAGAAGATCAAAATTTGGGTAAGTTTTAATCACGTGTTGATGAAGGCATCTTTGTTGGTTACTCATGCAAAATAGAGGCCTATAAATTTTATAATCTAAGACAAAAAAAAATAGTGGAGAGAATAAATGTTACATTTGACGAAGATGGTGTTCTAACAAATAATGATGAGGATCTAGAATCTTTGAAGCTTGAGACAAAGGCTGAAAAATACAGATAAAATTCTAGAACAAGAACCAACTATCAACTAGGAAGAAATAAATAATGATCATCAAGATATACCAGAACAACAATAAGAAGCTCCTCCAAAGAGAACAAAATAATGGATTCAAAAGAACCATCCATCAAATCAAATCATTGGTGACATAAATGAAGGTCAACGGCTTTGTTCGTCACAACAAGCTCACATTGCTTTTCTAGCAACCTTTGAGCCTAGTAGTTTTGAGGAACCCAACCAGAATGAACATTGGGTAGCAGCTATGAATGAAGAATTGGATCAAATCGAGAAGAATAACACCTAGTAATTAGTTCCATGACCAAAAGATAGAAATGTCATTGGGACTAAATGGGTGTTCAAGAACAAATTGAATGAAGATGGACAAGTTACCAGAAACAAAGCAAGATTGGTTTGCAAAGGCTATGCACGAATGGAAGGAATTGATTTCGATGAAACATTTGCACCAGTTGCCAGAATGGAAGCCATCCGAACGTTTCTTGCCTATGCATGTTCAAGAAAAATCAAAGTCTACCAAATGGGTGTTAAGTCAACATTTTTGAATGGAGAATTAGAAGAAGAAGTTTACATCAAACAACCTGAAGGTTTTCTACTATCAGAAAAATAAGATTATGTTTGCAGGTTAAAGAATGCTCTGTATGGTCTCAAGTAGGCTCCCAGAGCATGTTATGCTCGTCTTGATGGATATCTACATCAACAAGGGTTCAAGAAAGGTATTGTTGATAGAAATATTTATGTACAAATAGATAAAGATAATTTAACAATCGTTGAGGTATATGTGGATGATATAATATCTGGTAGCAATGATGATCGAATAAGTAAGAATGTTTCTACAAATATGCAAGTGAGTTCAATATGTCTTTACTTGGTGAGCTGACATACTTCTTAGGGCTTCAAATATCTCAGCAAGAGAAAGGAATATTTATATGTCAAGCCAAGTACATCAAGGAAATGCTCAAGAAATTGAAAATGGAAGATTGCAAACCCGTCCTTACTCCGATGGTAACAGGTTGCAAATTGAACATAGATGACTCATCTAAGGACGTGGATCAGAGGTTGTACAGATATATGATTGGTATTCTTCTATATGTAACAGCCTCCCGGCTAGATGTTATGCAAGCAGTTGGACAAGTGGAAATATTCCAAGCAGCACCAAAAGAATCACATATTATTACTGTCAAAATAATTCTTCGATATCTAAAGGAAACAAAAGAATATGGCTTGTGGTATCCCAAGGGTAAAAATCTCATTATTCAAGCCTTTACAGATGCAGATTGGGCAGGAAGAATTGATGATCTTAAGAGTACTAGTGGAGCAACATTCTATCTAGGTGGTTGTCTCGTATCATGGTTGAGCAAAAAGAAAACCTCAATCTCGTTATCTACAATGGAAGCAGAATACATTGCAGTGATAGCAAGTTGTACTCAAGTCCTTTGGATGAAACAAACTTTACAAGATCTTCAAGTACAACTCAGTGATCCTATTCCCATATTCGGCGACAACACCAGTGCCATCAACATCTCCAAGAATCCTATCATGCATTCAAAAACAAAACACATTCCGATCAAATAGATTTTATTAGAGAACAAGTCGCTGAAAATAATATCAAACTTGAGTATGTTGGACAAAAGAATAAATCACCGATAACTTCAGTAAACCTTTACCTCGTGAAGCATTTGAATATCTTCACCAGAAGCTTGGGATTCTCCCAAGTTCTCATTAGGTTTTTCTTATTCATAATATAAAGGGGGAGTGGAGGTGTGTGTAGGTCCGCAGGATGGTTGTGTGTCAAGGGGACTTACCCTTTGCCATTGATGTCAAAGGGGGAGATAATGTTGTAGGAAGAGGTGTCATGATTGCAGGGGGAGTACTTGTGTTGCCATCAATGCCAAAGGGGGATATTTTTTTATCAACGATTGTCATTGATGTCAACCCAAGAAGCACCAGGGGCTACCCCAACAGTGCATGGGTATTTTGACCTAAAAAATTAATATATTCTAGGTCAAGAATGATTTTTACGGTTTCTACTGGTCTATATGTTTCTATTGATGTATGGCACACCATGTAATTCTTCACAGTTTCAGAGATATTCATGTTTGAAGTTTGTACCCCAGTTAGTGGGCTAAAACCCCATGGGGTTGTGGCATGGGTCATTGAAAGTCATAATTAATATTTTTTAAGCTCATAAAATCCCTCCCATGTTCACTTGTTGAATCCCCTCTCAACCTAATCCTTTATATAAATTGTGATCCTCATATCCTCCTTATGCAAGGGATTTCGCCATCTGAAACAGGTCATTGTGGAATTTTCGCTCTAAATTTTTTTCTACGAAGGTTCAAAAGCTGAAATTTTTATGAGGAAATACCGAAATCTAGAGGAAGCTCCTGTAAAAATTTCAGATCAAGGTGCACAACATTTTTGGAGATATGATTTGTGGAAGTCAGTTTTTTTTTGCAGTCTCCTGAAATTCATCTCAAAGAAGTGAACTTGGGAAACTCATCATAACTCTCTCTCTAAGTATCAGATTCGAATTCTGTAAAAATTGGTAGATATTTCACGAACTGGAGTTTTCTCTCTATCAATTTCAGAGCTGGATGAAGAAATAGTGACACGTGGCACACCGTACAAGTTCGCACTACTGAAATAATCCATAATTAGAGCATTGTGAGAGAATGGGCATAACTTTCCCTTGAAAAATCCAAATTGGGTTAGACCTATGGCATTGAAAATAAGACTTAGAGGAGTAATATAGGACTGAAAAATGCATATCGAGGATCAGAAATAACAAAGATACACCAGATTCAATATAGAGATCCTAGAAGGCACAAAAAAGCTAGATCATGTGTTGTTAAGGGTTACACCAGACTTTCTAGGGTAGCAAAGAAAAGCAAGGTGCAGTAGAGGGTAGCATGACAAGAGCAGCAACCAAGGTGCATAACAACATCAAGAAGTTCATCATATGAAGTCTTCAAGTGGTTAGTACTGCATACAGTCACTGTAAAGGTATCATTGTACTAAGTCATTGTAAATACATTATTGTAAAAATTGTACTAGTGTCTATCTGCCAAGAGTTCAAGAGGCAGTGTCGGGAGGTCTAGGATCATCATTAGGTGGTTGTGTCATAGTTGGGGTTATGGTCTAGTGTGTCTTGTTCTTCTACATCATTCTATATCATTGTAAAATGGACCATTTTCCCTGGTACGAGAGTCCATTCTTCTTTTATTATTCTACAGGGTGGTAGGGTGGTGCTAGGGTGAGTTGTAGCTCATTGGGTGTTGGTGCATTCGTTCAGTTGAATACTGAAGGATCTCGGGCATTGGAGTGTCCATCCAGTGGGAGCTAGAGAAGAATTCTTTTCTAGATTCTAGGAAGTTGGAGCTTTATTTTCAATTGAAGTTGAATATTAAAGAATTATTAGAAAAACATTAGGTGGTTTTTGTCCCAAAGTGGGTTTCCACCTTAAAAATTGTGTGCATTTGTGTTCTAATTGTTTATTTCTATTATTGTACAAACACTGATAATAATTTAATATTAACTAATGCTCTAGTCGAAAGGAATACTGATTCAACCCCCCCCCCCCCCTTAGTATTTCCAACGCTAGTTGGAATATTAAATTTTGTTTTGCTGCTTTGTTTTATGAATAAGAGGACAATGGAGGTCCATAAGTCTCCTTAATAATGAATAGATCAATGCCAATGTGAAAAGGATATATCTTGGCAGCTTAATTGAGCACCCTTAGGTATGAAAAGGGGCTATAACACCTTGATTGGGTCAACTTTGACCAAATCAACAACGATGTCATGGAGGAGTGGCCATAAATGAAATACAACATAGTTTTAGATGGATATGATTTGCATGGAAGTAGTGCAATTATTGGATGGGGATTAGGGTTTGGAAGCTCATATCTTATAAAAGGAAGAGGATGGAAGCCATATTGATCATGTTTATGTATTTGATATTTCTGAATATATGGTATGTTTAGACATATAGCTTTATCTAGCTATTTAGCTGAGATTGTGTGATGTTTAGCACTGGGTGTTCCCGATCGGGAATCCCACCTCTTCCATTGAGAAGCTCTTGGAGGAGTCTTGTACTACGTTTTCCACTTTCATACTTAAGGCCGAGCTTCATCTTTCATTTCCAGTGCAGATCCTGTTAGGGGTTGAGTTGTTTTGTTGGTTGCAGTAGTGGAGAACATATTTGGGTCACTTCAGTACTTATTCTCAGTGGAGAAGGGTTCCTTTCCATTGGGAGGATAGTAGGGAAGGCCCTTGTGATTATTTTCATATCCTGGCTTTAGGCCATTTAATTATTTTCCCCTACAACATAGTTTATTTCCAAATCTGCGTTATTTTGTGTGAGGAGTTGCAGGGTGGTTTTGGCCTACCATTTGGAGGGGAGGTTTTCTAGAGAATGGATCAGTCCTTGATCTATAGATTCTATTGGATGAGGCTGCACTATTTCTTATATCATATCAGCCACGCTTTCCATCTCTATATTTTGCAATGGATCTTCAACCCTAGGGCTTAGATCCCCATCTTGTACATGGTGCTTCGTTGAAAACCCTTAAGGGGTTCTTCAAAGGAGGTTGTATAGTGCCTAGATATGTATGAGATCTATCTTTTGTGGCCTATGTCAGCCCTATATCTGTTGTATAACAATTTTCTATAGCAGTTCCCTTTAAAAAACGTTGTAGTAGCCTTACAACTCTTTATAGTAGCAACACCTCTTTTAAGGGATTTTGTCCATTGGAGGCTTGTTATTTCTTATTGTACATATTATGGCCCATTTCTTATGTAAATTTTTCTACTGTTATAATGAATGAAAGGTCTCCATATTTTCCTCTTGCTTTTATATGAATTTTTACACTATTGTTCCAATATTTTACACTATATTCCTACTTTTCCCAGTTGGGAATATTACAGTGGTATCAGAGCATAATATTGGCATAGCCTGTGCATCTTGAAAAGCCAAATTTTCTTCTGAAGAAGGAGATCATCTTACTAATAGAGAGAAGAGGTATCAAAGAAGAAGACGCCAGAAGTTTGATTATACAAATGACAAAGAAGACAAGGGTAAAACCCCTTTATTTGGAGGAGAAGATGAAGAGAAAGAGTTTCCTAAGATTCTTCTCAAAGATATGAAAGAAATTTTTAGAGAAATAAAGTAAATGAGGATGGATAGATACAAGCAATCCCCTAAAGGATTTCAACATGGTGAAGGCTCCGACATTTCTCATCATTGGAGTGATCAACCAGTGCAACAACGACAAGTTTCCCAACGCTCTACAATTCCTACATTCTTGGCAGTGGGAAATGAAGGGTTTCAAGAACAAGAATCCCTTGAAGACTATTTCATGGAGTATGAGTCTCAAACTCAGATATTCAAGGACCACTTGATTTTTCAAGAATTTTTTCAAATCAAGGACAATAGGAGACCCAAGCATCACAATAGAAGTGGTGGATTCATTCAGAATCATGATCTACACTGCACTATGGGCATATTTTTCTTACCCAACTTTGATGGGTCATCTAAATGCACTGCCAAATCACAGGTAGAGAAGCTTGAAATTTACTTCTAGTTGAAAAAAGTTCTAGAAATGGAGGCCATTAAGATAGAAAAGCTGCACCTGGAGGGTGAAGCACATGATTGGTGGTTCCATGGCTTGTCTACATTGGGTCATGCCAATGTGATTGAATATTTATAGTTCACTAGGAGGCTGGTGGAGAGGTTTGATAGAAGAGATCCTGATGCACCATTCATGGGGCTTGCAAAGCTAAAACAATCAGGCAATCCAAAAACTTATATTTCTGAATTTTTGAGACTTTCTGTTATGGTTCTTGATTTATTTGCAGCAAGAAGGGTCTATATGTTCATTGATGGATTAGATGAACCTCTTCATGGGTTGGTTAAGTCTACCAAACCCACTACCATTCAAGATGCCATTGAAAGGGCTAGAGATCATCAAGATGCCTTTCCAAAATAAAAGGAAAAATTTCATCATAAGCCCTCTTTTCCATCAAAGGGAAAAGATGAGAAGGCTCCTCTTTCAAAGGAGAGCTAAAATAAAAAAACTCTTGATGATGATGTCCGAAGAGATTTAAGGAGAAGGAAGCTTTGCTTCATATGCCAAGAATCTTGGGCACCCAGACATAGATGTGCAACAATAAAGGCACACTACATAGAGGTCTTCTTAGATGATGAGGAGGAAGAAGAAGATGAACCAAGAAGAGGTCACAATGCTAACATAGCAGGAGATGAACCAACACCATCAGGAGATGGGAATGGGGCATTTTATCCAATTGGAGGGTCTCTTGCATCATTGAGAGGAGTACCTAAGTGCTTGACCTTGAGGGTTCGAGGTTCCATCTTAGATCATAGGGTTTCAGTTTTGATTGATAGTGGGGCTACCCACAATTTTATTGATGCCTAACTAGTGCAGAGGAGGGCAATACCCACTGATGCTTTTGAGGGTTTTTCTATTTTGGTTCCAGGAGATAGAACTATGAAATGCATGCATTATGTTCCATTCTTATCATTTATCATGGGGACATATACAGTGATTGATCACTTCTTTGTGGTTGACATACCTGACACCAATGTGATATTGGGTGTGCAATGGTTGATTACTTTGGGGAAAATTACCACAGATTGAGAGACTTTGCAGATGGAATGGGTGGATAGAAAGAGTGGAAAAACTCAATTTATTAAATTCATGCACACATATCCCTCACATGCAACTTCCACACAGAAATGAGAGATGGATTTGCGCAGTGGAAGCAAGGACCTAACAATCCCATCTATTATGCACATGACTTTGGATCATGGGACATTATTATTTTGTGGAAAACCACATGGGAGGCCACCTGATCCAGATTTGGTGAGACTTATCTCACATCATGATGCACCATTCATAGATCGTGAATGAATGGGATTATTAGAAGAGCAAGATACAGTGCTGAGAGTCTTGGGTAGAATCAAGGAGGAGGGGTAAATTCTCCCAACATCATCATTACCCACTCTCATTTCAGATTTTGTGTCATGGGAGGAGAAGAATGGGAAGGATAGCAACCTTCCAACATATACCTTTGGCATGGGATATGTCAAGGAGAATGGAAACCATATGACAAATGTTCTTTGTGATAGATCATCAGCACTATCACTATGGAAGATTGATCCATATTGGAAATCCCAACTGTTGGTGGATTATTCCAAGGATCTTTTCACATGCATGTTACTTGATGACCAAATACATAAAGAGGGCTATTAATTCCAAGAATAATTCATCTACTATCATGGTAGGATCTTCTTATATAGAGCCTCCAAGCTCAAGAAAAAGTTTTTACAAAGAAAACATGAAGAATTCTTTTTCAACAATACTTAGTCCATGAGGGCCTACAACACTATCATGGAGAGCTACACTTGGGAAGGCTTTGAAGAGGAACTATATCAAAATTTTAAAAGATGCATGAATTCTATAGGGTAATATGCTTGGGTGGTGTTTATTGGGTATCCCTCTCAGGGCTTTCTGTTGCCGAAGGCAGACTGTCAGATTAGCTGTAAAGTTCCAAAGATGTCGTGTGTATGTTCATGCTAATATATATAATCGACAAAGAAATATGGAAAATATTACCTCTTTATGGACAGCAGATCCTATGGAGAATGCCAAGCAACGAAGTAGAGATGCTTCTTCACCGGCTCCAAGTCCAGATCCTGCAATCAATCAAAGCACCCGCGTAATCTCTACAATATTATAGCTTCTTATCAATTAAACTAGCATATAAGAAACATAAAAAAATGGAGATCTAAGCCATTAATATCATGCTACATAGATGATTTAACAACAATTGTGACACTAATGCATCGAATGGACAAAATAGATACAATTCTATTGATTTATGAAAAGGAGGATTACAACCGTCAGTTGCACCAAGCCCTCCTCAATCTCCCAATTCCTCTCTCTCTTTCTCTATCTCCGAGTGTGATGATGCTCAAGGCAGAAAGATCTCAATGAAATTCATCAATATTCAAGCCTCACACTACAACAATGAAATTCTACTCCACATATAATCAAACCTTTGACCTTAGACCAAGAGCCCACAACTCCAATTTATAGGATATGGAGAGGACAAACCTTGCCAAGTCTTTCAACCTGTTCAAATCGGGAAATATCTAGATGTGTCCTCGATTTTCCATGATTTTTCCTTCCATAGGAGTTCAGTTATGTTTGGAAATGCCTAATAAAATTTTTGTGCCATTTAGTTTCTATTTTGAACTGATTCCTTTTGAGAAAAACTTGGAAATTCTAGTTAGTTTTCCGCAAGATATTTCCCTTTTCACATTCAAACATGGATAACGCTTCCCCTTGGGCAAGACATAAAATTACCCTAGGCATTAGCGCTCCCTTTTCATGGCTCAGGTGAGTTATAACTCTTCCTATCTGTTTCCGGGGTGTATTACCTTGGCAAAAATGGGTCTTGTCTACGTCATTTTCTTCCTTCCATGATACCTTCTCCTCTGAGCTAATGAGGAGGTCATTTGTCCTGTAACAGATGCCCCCTAAAGTGTGAGGTTAGAGACAAAGACGATGGTCGAAATACTTTATAACAAGTGTAGTAGAATGAAAGGAATTGGAGGACCGAGGAAAACCTGAAACAACAACATATGTCAGAAAATATAGTATCTGTCTTGAGTTGGGAATTCCCATGCTCAGTAGCTTAATCAACATGATTTCTCTAAAATAGAGATATGAATAGTGTGTCCACTGATAATCATAACATGGAAGTGTCTATCATAACAAGATCAAACTGGTAAGCTCTCTCAAAAAAACAATATCGCAACTTAGGAGAGGAAACACAGCTATAATAGTGTAAACCTCAACCTAAGGTCTTGGTCGCCGCTTCAAAAAACTGCATATTTCCATACATGTGAATGAATGAGTTGTAGTCTAACATGTGGGAAATCGTCTGATTACCAGTAAATAACAAAATTTGTTAACAGACACGAGGGTGGCTATCGATAATGATGATGGTCCCCAAGATGCACAGTACAATCTAGTGAGTGTGAATAAAAGGAGTTGATGTCGAACACTCGTAGAATCATTCGATTGGGAGCAAATAATGAGAACCTCCAACCAAACACAAGATGACCTACCACTATTTTCTACAAGTATCTTGGTATTGACATGTTTCTGGATCAACTTTCTAGATAAAATGTTGAATTCGATAGGAAGAGATTTGTCGAAAGGTAGGCACTGAGGCGTCCTACATCAGTCGACACAAAATGGGAAATGATGATTTTGTTTACGGAAATAATCAAGAGCAAATGGGAATAACTGATGATAAATAAGGTCTGGTATATGATGGCTTTGGTTGATACAAGGAGTAGCAGATAGCAGGATCCTCTTGAACAATAGAAGTCACTCTAATAGGGTGCGAGGAAGCTTAGGCTTAATGAACACCAAAGAGTATCAAGATTCACCAATGCAGGAACATTGGTATACGAAGGCTAAACTCATAGATGGTAGGGTTCAGCTAAATGCAAGAGATTTTTCTGGGAAGTGCCATGTTCAATATTTTGTGCTGCCAAATCGACCTTTAAAATGTAATATAAGAAGTATCCATTTTGTCCAAATTTTTTCCCCATATGATTAAGTTTAATGAGTCTATATGGGTAAACTCGATGATTTTTTCATATTTATAGAGTCTGAAAAACATCGTAAAAGACAACTCCAGGGGGTACCTTTTTCATGTTTGATAACCAGGCACGACGAAGGGAGAATAGTAAGCCTGAAACAATTCCTTTTCCATGAGTTAGTCCATTGAATCCAGAAAAGTGAGAAATCTATGTTCGATGGACATCTTTCTCATTTTTTTATGAGTATGAGGAGATGAAGTAAACTCAATTTTCTTTGTGAAATTTTAATGAGTCCAATGAAGAAAAACTCGATGCTCTCAGTGAATTTTTAGTGAGTCCCATGGAGAAAAACTCGGTTAATTTTTCTGTTTAAAGAGATTTGAAAAAGACAGAAAAAGAATGGCTCTTATTTCTTCGTCATGGTAGTTTAACGAGCCCAATGAAGGCAACTCGGGGTTTTTTCAGTTTTGCGAGCTAGAAAAAGTCCCTAAAAAGAAAGCTCGTTTCAAGGCATCAAACAAAAACTGAGCTTGGTCATCCCATAATATAGTGTTCCTTTCTTCAATAAACGCATAAAGCCTTTAGTCATCTCGGCATAGTTTATTACGAAAGGACGTAAAAATTTTTCTTTCCCTTGCAAATGTTGGAGTTGAAGAATGGACTGTGGTGCGGGTAATTCATTTATCACCTTAACCTTATCAGGATCAACCCTATTCCCGTGCTTGGAGACAATAAAACCTAGAAGGTGTCTAGACTCGACAAAAAATACGCACTTATGTGGATTTAGACATATATTGTAGAACCTACACCAAGCAAATATTTGTTTCAGATGCATAAGGTGGTGGGTGTGCTTCTTGGAGTGAGCCAAAAGTTCATCCAAGTAAGCCTATACAATATGCCGAATATCATGAAAGGCATAGTCCATAGCCCTTTTAAAATTTTCTCCTACATTCTTTAGACTAAATGGGAGTTTACGATACGCAAATGTGCCCCAAGGATAGATGAAGGCAGTTTTATGTTGGTCATATTTTCTAATCGCAATCTGGTTGTAGCCCAAGAAGCCTTCCTAAAGGAGAAAGATTCACATCTGGCACAATCGTCAAGAATCTGATCTATAAACAATGTAGGATAATTGTCTTTTGGACAAGCGGCATTCAGATCACGATAGTCAACACAGATTCAGATGGTGCCTTGTTTTTTATCTACAAGAACCGGATTGGAAACCCATTCCGTCAAAGGAACGAGATAGATGAAACCATCGTGTAAGATTTTTTCGACTTTAGTCTTAATGGCGGCTACTTTGTGAGGGTGGACAGGTCAACGTCTTTATTGAACAGGCTTGGCATTTTCATAAACTTTGATTTTGTGCTCAACAATAGATGGATCTATGCCAGGAATTTCATCATAAGATCAAGAAAAAACATCGCGGAATTCCTTAAAAAGGGATGTGAAGTGTGCAATTTCCTCAGGATTTCAATCAGCTCCAATCTGAATTTTTTTCACGATACCTGTTTTGACCGAGATATTGATGAGCATAGTCTTAGAAATATTGCCCGTGTTCCCTTTCGAATCGATAGTTTGAACAATCATGTAAATGGAGGGAACAATATTAGGTGAGTCAAAATATGGGACTTGAGTAGTTATCGCATCTGAATCAAACATCAAAGAGTGATGATGGAACTCTCCCCAAGGTCGTTCTTCTAGAGACATGACCTCTCGAATAGCTTCGTCCATACGCAAGAATTCATCAAGGAGATCTTTAGAAAGAACCGTGATGGGCGGGAGGTTGGTATCATTGGTCGAAACCAAAGCTATGGAGGGTTCAGATGTGATTTGGATGGCTTGATAAGCCAACTCTGCTAGTGATAGCGACATATGATCTCCATAGGAATCAATTTCTGAAGGCGCCGATAGGATCCATGGATCAATAGAGCCATCCAAAATGGTGGATATCATTGCAGTCATATGTGGAACCTTATGCGGTGGGAGAGGAAAGAAACCCATCAGGGAATATGCCTTCAAAATACTGGTACCAATACTAACGTATGAGTCAGGAACACCTCTTATTAGGGGTACATCGCTACCTGGTAGCGTGGAATAATCGCAGGTGCAAAAGGATAATTGATCCACTGTGACTATTTTCCCATCCAATGGAAAGAGGATGAGTCAGAAGACTAAAGAAACAATGGCAGTTATTGCGTAAGACCGACTATGACCCAGTAACAGATTATAGTCGAGATGATGATCTACGACTTCTATGTCCACCATTATTGTTTTCCCACTAAGAGAAATGGGAAAGCTAGCAAGGTAGCCTTTTGGGAGGAAAGTGTGGCCATCGAAAGCTTTAAGGGAATTCAACAATGGAGACAAAGTAGGAGAACCCAAAGCGAGCTAGCAAGTAGTTGACATAACAGAGGTCGAAGCACCTTCGTGTATGATAGTGTGATGGATTGGTCTCCCTTTCGACACAACTTGCACCTAGAATGAAGGTTGGTGTGAGAGGATAGGTTTATATTTCTCGATGTCAAATATGTCTAGCGTAGAATCTTGGGGGTCGATTGCAACAATGCCCAAAATCAGAGCTTTCCTTTTCACTGGACAAGTTTGCAATACTTCAAGTGCAGACATATCTGATGGTGCATGTGCCAAATCTTCTACAATATTGTAGTTGTGGGCAACACATGTAGAGGTGTTATGAGTCGTGCATTGAAGTATCCCTTTGGGGGCACGAATCGCAAGGTCAACAGCAGGACTTTCAATATGCAAATTGTTGGGTGACAGTGGATTCGAACTAGTACTAGATTCCTGAGCATCAATGACAGGATTTCCATAGATTTTGGCTCGTGTTTGGAGTTCAACACTTTGAAAACCATAAATGGTGGACGATCCTTCACCAGAAGGATGTGTACCACTGTTGTCCCTTTGAGGGGCTTGTGGTGGGTTCGCAACCATGTGTTGTTGTTGCTGCTATGGATTAGGGAAGGGATTATGAAGAACAACAGGTGTCCTCCCAGAGTCCTTGTTTGTGATAACATTTGTGCATTCCTGTAGCCGAGGACATTTGTATGTCAAGTGGTCCTTCGCACAGATTCTGCAAGGAAATTTCATGTGTTTCTCCTTTCCTTTTTCATTTTTAGCAACCTTTTTTTTATTGGGATTATTCTGAGTATCTAACTACTCTTTTGAAGAAGAGGTATTTTTCTTGTTCTTCTTGTTCTTGCCACTAGGTTTTTATGAAAATTGCACATAATTTACCTCAGTGGTAGGAAGAGTAGTTTATTGGTTAGGGGCAGTGGCAGCCGAAGATGGCTGGGAGGTTTGCCCACTAGGCTGTTTTATGGCTACACCAGATATTGCACCAACGAGGCTATTGGCATGTGATCTAGGTTTTTGAGTAGCAGGAGGATTTAGATTACTGGGGGCATGGGGGAGTAAATCATATAGCATGCCAGATTGCGAATAGATCAGATCTAAATGTTTTGCACAACGAATGGATTGATCTTTTGTAAACGCACTGGACAGAAAAATGTCCTTAGCTAGGGTTGGTAAGAGTGACCTACAAAACCAGTTGAATAAGAGATGATCCGGGATTGGCGCTCTGAACAACCTCCTCCTACGTCTCCATTCATTAATGTGATCGGAGATGTGGGTGGCGGTGTCTTGGTGCAGCGAGGTTAAGATTTCCATGTCGGTTTCGTATCTAATAGGTAATTGGAAGCTATTAAGAAATTCTGTAGTTAAGGTGCCAAAAGTCTTGACGACCCCATGTGGTAACTCAATGTACCATTTGGCAGCATTTCCTGTGAGAGTGCGGGGGAAAAGTCGAAGCCGAATATTTTCATCCACCATAGAGTTAGAAATAGACCATAGATGAAAGGTGGTGACGTGTGTAGCTGGATTGTCCCCTTGTTTCCCGTCAAATTTATGGATGTCAGAGGGAATCTTGTGCGGTACTGGAGGCCAGAGTGGGTTGTGGTTGATGGGATCATTTTTCAGTTTGTAGATGTCGGGGATGTCTAGAGCTGCCAAAAATGGAAATTTCATGTTTGCCCCTGGATCTAGCCAAGGAAGTATTGGCTAACCATTCAGACCATAGGGTTCGCCCATAAATGTGTTACCAATGGGATAAGTAGAACTTTTTTGATAGAATTTCCCCGTGGGTGGGGGTGTATGGTTGCTGTCCATAGGGTTTTTTGTATTGGGGGGCGAACTATTGGTTGCCCCCATTGTAAAATTTACTCCCTTGTCCAAATTTATTTTGGGGTTGGTTTGCCCATATGGACGCGATAGAGCTAGCCAAAGGCATACTTCTATTCGCATAGTTAAGCAACGACATAGAACCTACACCGGAAGTTTGACCACTCAAATGTATAGCATTAACAATAGGTTTTACTATTTTTCCTAATGACTGTAGGGGTATCGAAGTGCCCCCCGTCATATGTGTGTTGGTGACACTGCCCCCTAGCATGGTAGTCAAGGGGTTTGAACTCAGCAAAGGGTTCCAACCGAAAGGGTTGCTAAAAGGAACCGAAGTAGCCCTGCTAGCGGGAGTGGAAACTGTGGGTCTCAGTGCAGTCACAGTAGCATTAGATCTTGAAGAATTTGGAGGTCCACTAATAGTTGTGGTGACCGTAGTGTTGGGACAGGGTATAGCCTGGCTACTGGGGTTGCCGATCATTGGCGTAGAACTAACTACTGGCGAGGAAGATGGTGGTGAGCCAGAGTTGGTTACCATGGGCATCGACCCCATGGGTGTCGATTGTGAAACAGATGTTGGTGCAACCGAAGCATACCTTTACTTGGTGTAACCTGAACTAACACTAGTTCCAACGGGTCAGTGAGAGGAGGATTGCAAGGAGGTATGACTCCTTCTATAAAAGGATCCTCTGGAAACTTCGTGTGATATGGGGCTATGTGAAAATCAGGGGTTGTCACTGGAGATTTCTCTTCTGAAGAAGGCACGAGCTCACCGAGACTCGATTCCTCCTCCGGTGTTAATGGAGGAAGACCTTGTTGTCGTCGAGACAGACGACAAGGGTCGAAGGATGCCACAGTGACTTGTTTATTTTTAGCAAATTTTGATTATTTGTGATGTATTATAAAGTCTCAGTGATAGTAACCACACACCTAAAAAGGAGAAAAGAAAAAAGGACTTTCTAAAATCAATCAACAAGTAGCCAGAACAGGGTGGCCCTGTCTGAGTACTACCATTTTCTAGAGACGAAACCCAGTATCACAATATCATACAGAGAGGGTTATTTGTAATCATATTTATGGTTACTCTAGTGCTTCGGCTGAACCTCGGGAAATAGGTGTAAGCACTCTCATGAAGACAAGTACCCTCCCAAAGACCGAAGACAGAGTGGGTCCATCTATTTTAGGTACCAGGACAGCCCGCCCCAGTCACCTTGTGTAAGTCCCTAAAAATTTTGGAAACTAAAGATACCTCAAATCATAGAAATCATCAGGGGGTCATGGTCGTGGACAACATGCTATATGGGTAGAACACCTAGATACCCGATCTAGTTTCGACATCCCCAAAAGGAACCCTAATATACAGCATGCCCACTGAATGCATTCGAAGGTTGGCTACCTTCTCATGCACCCTAGTGTTGTATCGCGCTTAAATTTGGTGGTAGTGGAGTGGTCCTGATAATATGAGTGCAGTAGGATTTCACTTTTTAATGACTCTAGTTTCAAGTTTTGAGATCATGGGTGGTTTTCTCACTTCTCCTACCCCAAGATCCTAGCCTGAACCACTGTTGGTGTGATCTCAAAAAAATTTATGTGATTAATTTTATTATCACTTGATTCTTAGTGTACTTGATTATTATTCTTGCGGAGGGGGAGTGGACATATGAAATGTTATGAGACTCTGACTCAAAAACCATGTAGAAACATGCTCTAAATATTCAATTCAATGAAGAATTTATTCTACAAGGAGAGGTTCTTTCAAAATCCGTGTGCCAAACATTCAAATAACACAGTTAAAATTTAAAGATTAAAACATCTATCTATCTTCTCTTAACAGCTTTTTAACCAAAAAAATTTCATAATTAATTCAACTAAGTTCAAAACAATAAAAATAAAAAATATTCTTCAAAAAGCAGATGCGACTAACATTAACTTTTTAAACAAGAACTAAAGACAAAAATGCTAACTGGTAAACAAGCACATGGATCCAGAAAGAGAAACTAATCTGATGGATAATAACTCAACAACCAAAGGTAAACACAACAGAGGTGTAAACAACAGATGTTGGTTGGGTAACGCTAGTGAGCAAAGCCTACAAAGCATTAATATTGAGACTAACGCATTGTATCTGTGCATAAGCAGCATTATAACACACTGAAACACTTACATAGGAAGCGTTACTTAGGGTAAAGTTGCACAGATGTCTAAGCAGGGTCTAATCTGGACTTTGTGAGCTTTTGAGATGATTAATGAGCATATAAATTGGTTGGAAGGATACATGAATAGAAGGAAAGAGGTAAATTCATAGGAACAACCTGGAAATTGGGGGTTTCATCCCCAGCAGAGTTAGCATTTCTGCTATATGGTAATATGTTTGGGTGGTGTTTATTAGGTATCCCTCTCAGGGATTTTTGGTGCTCGAGGCAAACTATCAGATTAGCTGTAAAGTTCCAAAGATTCTGCATTTATGTTCATGCCAATATATATAATGGACAAAACAAGATGGAAAATATTACCTCTTTCTGGATAGCAGATCCTATGGAGAACACCAAACAGCGAAGTAGAGATCGTTCTTCACTGGCTCCAAGTCCAGATCTTGCAATCAATCAAAGCCCCTATGTAATCTCTACAATAGTATAGCTTCTTATCAATTAAACTAGCATATAAGAAACATGAAACAATGCAGATCTAAGCCATTCATATCATGCTACATAGAAAATTTAACAACAATTGTGACACTGATGCATCGAATGGAAAAAAAAGATACAGTTCCATTGATTTATGAAAAGGAGGATTACAACTGTCAGTTGCACCAAGCCCTCCTCAATCTCCGAATTCCTCTCTCTCTTTATCTATCTTCGAGTGTGATGATGCTCAAGGCAGAAAGATCTCAATGAACTTCATCGATCTTCAAGCCTCACACTACAACAATAAAATTCTGCTCCACATATAATCAAACCTTCGACCTTAGACCAAGAGCCCACAACTCCAATTTATAGGAGATGGAGAGGACAAACCTTGCGAACTCTTTCAACCTGTTCAAATAGGGGAAGATCTAGATGTGTCCTCGCTTTTCCTTGCTTTTTCCTTCCATAGGACTCCAGTTATATTTGGCAATGCCTAATAAAAGGTGTTAGTATGAATCTTTCGTCGTAAAAGACCACTATAGCTATGCATAACAAATAGCCCTAACATCGATTATGGCTGCCAAATATCTTTAAATATGCAATTAGGTGATCCAAATAATGCTGCACAAATCCAGATCTAAGAATAAAATATATTAAGCATATAAAGTAAAATGTGGCTTCATGCATCCAATAGACAAGACAAGAACAATGTATTTGAAAGAATTTTTATATCATCTTAAAAGGGGGGCACCTGAGAGGAAAACAAGAAAGGTGTTTTCTGGTTCTCATCAATGGGATGGGTTCTTGAAAGTAAAATAAGAGTAAGCAGATAAGAATAAGAGTAAGCAGATAATGGTAAGAATAAGAGTAAGCAGATAAAGGATCTACCGATGTTGAGCCTAGGGTGATCACTGAAGGAAGGTCGAGCGAAACAACAGGGGAGGATTTAGAGGGAATGTTCCCCAAGGGTCTCATGGATGATGATAGGTAGAAGATGGTGGATGAAGGCTCCGTCATATCGACATTAGGAGTGGGGATGTCAATGGGAGCCGTCATGTCTAGTACTTCTGTCGAAGCAAAATGCGCAAATAGGGGAGAGGTGGACTCGTTGCGCTGGGCCTCGAATTGGCGGACCACGGCTAGAGAGGTGCGGAAGTCCTTGAGGCGGGGACAAAGGTGGGTGTAATGGCCATAGAGATTACACAAAGCACAGGGGTGGTTGGTGTGAATATTCTTGGGGTTCTTGGCCGTGGTCGTAGAAGGAACAGAGGCTTCGGGGACCGTGGACTCAGGGAACGCAACATTAACCCTAGGACTAAGATGAGGCAATTCAGGACAGGTATGGGTGGCATGACTGACAACATCACACAAAGCACACTAGATGGTATGATTTGGAGGCCGAGTAGGGGTAGGGTTTATCAGGGCAGCCTTTTCCTTTGATGCCCCCTTGCGAGCTTTTCTCTTCTTACCTGAAGTAGTCACAACAGGAGGTGGTTCCTGTTGAGGTGATTGAGGCACTGTTGCAGCGGGAGAAGTCATGGAGACCGGTTGAATCAGGGTTAAAGAAAGATAAGGTTTGGGTTGACCAGGTGGGGTAGTGGCTGGAGGGGCAAGGTACCAGACGAGTATGCTCAAGGTAAAATTGGGGAGGGAGAGGGTGGCCATGATGGGAGCCGAATAGACTACAGGAGGGGGAGAAAGGAAAGGTATCTAACCAGCAGGGTAATGGCTAGGAGGGATGGCTCCCACATGGTGGAGACCTGGGGGAACCAACTCAGGAGGGTAGGGAGGCTCCGGAGTGCTAGGTGGAGGGTAAGGTCCAAGTGGAAGAGGTTTGGTCAACTGAGGCAAAGGGCTAGGAGTAGGTTGCGGTGGGCGAGATTGAGGTTGTTGACTAGCCGAAGCAGGTTGCGGAAGGTCAGCTTGAGACGATTACATCATGCAAACATTCGCTAAGCTGGGATCAAAGACAGGAGGAGGGGGAGGACCCAAGAAGGTTCCAAGCAAGGAGGATTCTTTGTAGACGCCAGGGGAAACACTAGTCAAAGAATCAACAGTTTGCTTATTGGTGACAACAGAGATGGTGGACTCAGGGGAGGTCTGAGATTTGGGTTCATGATATATCAACTAGTCGATGGTGACAATCTTTCCATTATGAGGGAAAAACATCTTGCAGTGGACTGCGGATGGGATAGCAGACATAGCATAGGTGTAACTACGCCCCAAAAGAATGTTATAGTCAAGAGGGGCGTCGATCACTTCAACGTCGACACAAACAGTCTTTCCTACAAGGGTGATATGATAGTTACAAAATAGGCCAATGGGCTGGGAGGCATGGCCATCCCACGCACGAAGGGTGATTGTGGAAGGGGCCAGCTCAAGAGATCCGAGTTGTTTCCAAACTGAAGCAGACATCACACAGGTAGATGTCCCCTCATCAGTAATACACCGAGCGATGTTGGCGTTTCAGATTTTGACTGGGATTTTGAAAGAAACAGAAGCAGGAAGGGGGGGATGGTCTGATTGACGGGCATTGAAAACAATAAATTGGTCATCAGTAGGATCTACAGCACCCACAGCAGATAGTAGAGCCTTCTTTTGAGAAGGACATGACTAGAGGAGTTCCAGTGTTGAAATGGCAGTAGGAGATTGTGCTAGATCATCTAATATGCTATATGAATGGGCAGCTCGACTAGAGGCAACACTTTAGCGTAATGGGCCCTTGGGAATCTTGGTATTAACCTCAGCTTTGGGCGGAGGGATTTGCAAGGGACCATTGGGTGTCGAAAGAGGCTCTTTAGGACCTGAAGATGGGGACTCAGGGACAGACGGAGCGGGAGGCGTGGAGTACTGACGAGAACGAGTTTGAAGGTTAAGGTCGACAGGTAAAGGTTGATCAGAGTTCATCATGAGAATCTGGTAATCGAAGGAACCAGAAGGGGAAGGTTAAGTGGTCACCTGTCCGTCAGGTGGTTGGGTAGCCACAAATCCCTGCTGTGCATCGACCTGCTCTTGAGGGGGCGGTGACTGCTGTTGTGGGGGTTGAGAAGGAAAGGGAGGCGAAGTTGTTGATGTTGGAGGAGCTGGAGCACCAAGCTGTGGACACGAATAATAAGGGGGTTGGGTAACAATGTGGTAAGTAGGAGGTTGGGCCAAACGAGGGGGCATGCCATATCCTAGAGACGTGTTACTGGGAGGGGAAAAAGTGTGGGAGGTGCTGCCTCCCCCCCTAGGAAAACCATAACCCATGAGAGGTTGGGTGTGTGTATGAGAGATCGCTCCAATGATACTGTCGGTAGCATGAGGTGCCCCCGGTGTATGGGAATCATCATTTTTGGGGATATCAGGTAGAACAATATAAACATAACCCGTTTGAGTGTAGATCAGGTCATATTTTAACGCCATTTGGAGGGCAGCTTCTTCGGTTTGAGGAAAATGCAATGCGACATATTTCCCAATAGGGGGCAAGAGAGATCTAAGGAACCAGTCCATGTAGACCCGGTTTTCGAAGGTAGGAGATTGACATAGGCTCTTTCTTCTCCGCCATTCCTGGACATGATCGGATAGGTGGGTCGCAGATGATTGACGGAAAGAAGTCAAAATTTTGATAACAGTGTCATAACGAAGGGGAAGCTGGAATTAAGATAAAAAATCCCAGGCAAGAGTCGCAAAGGTGGTATGGGAGGAAGTGGGCTGATCAACATACCACTTAGAAGCTTCGCCTGTAAGTGTGCGTTGGAACAATCTAAGATGGATGGAATCATTAGTAATGGAATGGGATGAACACCACATGTGGAAATATTGGATATGGTTGGAGGGATCCTCTCCAGCAAGGCCTTCGAACTTGGGAATGTTGGAGGGGAGCTTAATTGGCATAGCAGGCCAATTAACATCATGGTGGATAGGATCATTGATCAACTGATTAAAATCGGGGAGATTGAGGCCTGCCATGAAGGGGAGCAAGGGAGCAGTCGAGGTAGTTCCTGTGGCGGTTCTGCTAGTAACAGTCCCAACATTAGGGCTGAGGCTGCCACTAGCATTAGGCCCTGGACCAAACATGGTGAAGGTAACAGGGGGAGAATTAAAGAATCAGAAGATGAGTCAGAGTGCGGACTTGGGGGAGGACTAACTCAACGACGACAGGAAGGAGCAAGTTGACCAACCACAAACTGAGGGTGAAGGCCAAGAAGTCTCTGGGATAAACGCCTTTGAGGCGCAATGATGATGGGAAGAATAAAAACCGACAAAGGCAGGGAGGTGCAAGATCAAGTGAGGTCAATGTAGAAACAAGGGTAGAGAGGTGCAGTTTCAATTGATTTTAAAGTCTTTGCCAGGCGGTGTTAAACAGGCTCTTCTTCACTTAGGGTCAGTGTGTGGCATGTGCTAATTTTAGTTTTTAAACCTAGATGTTTTGAGAGTAAAAGAAAAAGTGTGCTGCGTAACTAAAAATAAATCTGCAAAGAACAGTATATAATGCTAAAATAACAAAAAATTGACAACTAATAATGCATCAATATGACCCAAGAAGGCGGGTCTCTCAAAACTAGTCTAAAAGAGGGAAAAAATCTAATCAAACACACTAAAAGGAGGCCAATAGATCTAGGGTCAGGAGGGACAGGGATCTAAAGGAGAAATCTGCTGAAAAGAGGTGCAGAAAACAGTGAAGAGGCAAAGGCAAGGTTGCTGCAACAAAGGGGGAAATCAGCTAAAGGTAGAAGGGAAAAGGAGGTGACCCTAGAGGCAAACCCAAAAAAAACTATATGAGGTGATTTGAAAGGAAAATTAGCTGATCTAAATGGATCTAAAAAGGAGGTATCAGATCTGAAAAGAAGAAGGTTGAAACTCTGAAAATTTAGATGTCTGAAACAGCTAAAACTCTCCCACAAAAAGTGGAGGGTACTAGAGCCCTAAGGGGAAATATTCCCACTTATTTTAGTGGAACAGATCAGAAACAGGTCAAAACAGGAAGAGACAGATGCTGGAAAACCTTGATAGAAGCTTCAGACAAACCCAGAAAAAGTGTTGGAAATTTGCAGAAAAAAGTGCAAGTCGCAAGTTCTGACCTATTTGTAGTCCAGGTCGCAGGTTTGGGGCAGAAAAGTGAGACCTCAAGGCCAGGTCGCATTTTTTGTGCCGATAAGTGTGACCTGTAGATCCGGGTCTCTCGGTGGCAAATTTCAGAAAACGTTTTCGTCTTAGCTGCGGCTGATGTCTGTCACCTGCGCAGTAGGCCAGAAACACACGGAAGTTAAAAAATTTAATGTTTGAGGGTTTTAGAGGTGAAAAGCACCATAAAAATAGGAAAAAAAGAAAATGGAAGAGAAACCCTAGGGTCTGAAACAGCTGGATATGCAGGAATATATAAAACGACAGCGGTCGCAAAAGAAAACCCGTGTGGAGTCACCAATTGTTAGTATGAATCTTTCGTCGTAAAAGACCACTTTAGCTATGCATAACAAATAGCCCTAACATCGATTATGGCTGCCAAATATCTTTAAATATGCAATTAGGTGATCCAAATAATGCTGCACAAATCCAGATCTAAGCATAAAAGACATTAAGCAGATAAAGTAAAATGTGGCTCCATGCATCCAATAGACAAGACAAGAACAATGTATTTGAAAGAATTTTTATATTATATTAAAAAGGGGGCACCTGAGAGGAAAACAAGAAAGGTGTTTTCTGGTTCTCCTAAATGGGATGGGTTCTTGAAAGTCCTCAGTGTTTCAGATCTAAAATTCCTCTCTCTTGTTGTTGTAGAAAACCCAGACAAACATAGAACTCAATGGGAGCTCATAAGGTAAAAATAGAGAATGTGACCTAGTATAGATCCAGAGTGATCTAATGCAATGGAGGTGACTAATGAATGGGGAAAACCCTTCTATTTATAACAAAATATTGGGGCATTCTAGAACTCAGTGCATGAATAAAATATTATTAATCGAATTCTAGAATCACCCTTTAGGAATATTTTATTATATTTGTTGGAGGGAAAAGGATTTTTGACTTGCGTCAATTCCTTTATTTATAAATAACAAATAAATAAATGATTTATTTATTATTTTAGGGAAATGATGGGAATATAATTAAATAAATAATGGTTTATTTAATTATTTATATGTGATTTAGTCAAATTTAACTAAGAATATTATTTAAATAATGATTTAAATAACTTATTCTTAGGAAATATTTAAATAAATAAGGATTTATTTAATTAATTTCCTTGTTTTGGGTTAAATATGACTGGGAAATATAAATGAATAAGTTATTTCACGTGGTGAAAGCAATTTTACTTAGGGTAAAATTGGTCTTACATGGTGTACTTGGGTTCATCTAATAATAATAGGTTAGATGACTAAAAAATGGTGTAACAAAAGGTTTGTGCCATTTAGTTTCTATTTTGAGCTAATTCCTTTTGAGAAAAAGCTAGAAACGCCAGTCAGTTTTCCGCAAGATATTTCCCTTTTCACATTCAAACATGGATAATGCTGCCCCTTGGGCAAGATAGAGAATTACCCTAGACGTTAGCTCTCCCTTTGCATGGCTCAGGTGAATTATAACTCTTCCTATATATTTTTGGGGTGCGTTACCTTGGCAAAAATGGGTCTTGTCTAGGTCATTTTATTCCTTCCATGTTACCTTCTCCTTTGAGCTGATGAGGAGGTCATTTGTCCTGTAACAATGAACCATTTGGATATGGGAGAGATACATGACTCAATCAAGGAGTTATCACAGCCACCTCTTTCCTCTTTTGGAATGAGAGGGGATCTACCTATGGACAACTCCATTTGTATGAGCAGAAATGTTGGTAAGGAACATGATTATGTACATGATGTTTCATTTGATGGTTAATTTCATTCCTTTACCATGTATATGCAAGCCATAGATCCAAGGAGGAGCATTATTCCCTATAAAATTCATGTCTAACTTTGGGCCATAAACATTTCTGAACATGGCCACTCCCTTGGAGGACATAGGAAGATGTTGTATCATTATGGGTGCACACCAAAAGCACCAAAAATATCTCACACTTTCAGCCATTTTGAGAAGACTTGGGAAAAAAGTAAGTGGTGGGGAAACCACTTACCATATCATTATATGACACATTCAGGATATTTACTGCACTGGTTCCACATGTGGGACTATGACCCACCTCCATTTTTACAAATTTCTGTTTGTATGTACTTAGTTTTGATCCCACACATTAATGATGTGATTATTCTTTTTATGGGAATGATTGGAGGGATGATGAGAGGAATGTATGTGCCCTATGGGTGAGATATTCTCCATGTTCATTATGCTACATTTTTCAGGGAGAACATTGGGCAAACCATGTTTGTTTCATTGGAACTATTGTCTCCTTGTGGGATGAATTATTTGCATCTCATAAGAACTTTGGAGGAGAATTTCATGGAAGCATGGATTGGGAGACACTTAGCTTATGAGGGAAGCTTATCACATGATAGTGTCACCAATGGTGGAGGAGAAGAGTTTAAACACTCACCTTGTTAGTTTCTTGAGGACAAGCAACATTTGGGAAGGGAGGACTGTAATATTCCCAGTTAGCCATGAGCTAGTTGGAATATTAAATTTTTTGTTGTTGTTTTGTTTTATGAATAAGAGGACAATGGAGGTCCATAAGTCCCCTTATAATGAATAAATCAATGCTAATGTGAAAAGGATATATCTTGGAAGTTTAATTGAGCACCCTTAGGTGTGAAAAGGGGTTGGAACACCTTGACTAGGTCAACTTTGACCAAATCAATAGCGTTGTCATGGAGGAGTGGCCATCAATGAAAGACAACGCAGTTTTAGATGGAGATTATTTTCATGGAAGTAGTGACATTATTGGATTGGGCTTAGGGTTTGGAAGCTCATATCTTATAAAAGGAATAGGATGGCAACCATATTGATCATGTTTACGTATTTGATATTTCTGAATATATGGTCTGTTTAGACATATATCTTTCTCTAGTTGTTTAGCTGAGATTGTGTGTTGTTTATCACTAGGTGTTCCCGATGGGGAATCTTGCCTCTTCCATTGAGAAGCTATTGGAGGATTCTTGCACTAAATTTTCCACTTTCAGGCTTAATTCCAAGCTTCATCTTTCATTTACAGTGCAGATCATGTTGAGGATTGAGTTGTTTTGCGGGTTGCAGCAGTGGAGACCATATTTGGGTCACTTCAGTACTTATTCTTAGTGGAGAAGGGCTCATTTCCATTGGGAGGACAATAGGGAATGTCTTTGTGCTTATTATCATATCTTGGCTTCAGGCCATTGATTTATTTTCCCCTACAGTGTAGTTTATTTCTAGATCTGCATTATTTTGTGGGAGGAGTTGCAGGGTGGTTTTGGCACACCATTTGGAGGGAAGGTTTTCTATAAAAAGGATCAGCCCTTGATCTAGAGAGTATATTATAGGAGTTTGCACTATTTATTATATCATATCAACCATGCTTTCTAGATGTATACTTTGTAGTGGATCTTCAGCCCTAAGGCTTAGATCCCCATCTTGTACATGGTGTTTTGATGAAAACCCTTAAGGGGTTCTTCAAAGGAGGTTGTACAGTGCCTAGATATGTGTGAGATATATCTTTTGTGGCCTATATCAGTCATAGATATGTTTTATAACCATTTTCTATAGCAGTGCCTTTTAAACAGCGCTGTAGCAACCTTCCAGCGCTTTATATATAGTAGCAGCACCTCTTTTGAGGGATTTTGTCCATTGGAGGCTTGTTCTTTCTTATTGTACATATTGTGGTCCATTTATTATGTACATTTTTACGTTATTATAATGAATGAAAGGTCTCCATATTTGCCTCTTACTTTTATATGATGTTTTACACTATTGTTCCAACATTTTGCACTATATTCCTGCTTTTCCCATTTGGGAATATTACATATTACATCATATAAAGATAATTAAATCTCGCAAAATTCACATAATTTCACATGGAATCAAAATAAAAATATAAAAAATAAACATTTATTACATTGCAATCTAGATCTAGAAGCTGCAAAACCCAAAACATTCAACTCTATCTAATCTCCCTAGTTCGATATGAACCTTGTGACACTATATAAACTTATTTCTTGTTGTCTTCTATCTTCATTTATAATTGTTCTTGCTTGATGTGATACCTCACTCACTTGATCCATTTTTTTCCAATACCTAAGGCCATTAACTTGGTTCTTCTTTGGCTGTATCAAAATCGGTTCCTAGTTCTTCAATGCACTCCCTTGTTTTTTGTTGCATGAGTTCCAAAACATTTTGCTATCATTTTAATTTTTACGGTGCTCTATTTCAGGCATATTCATCCAAAATTTCCTTCATGACTGTTATACCTTAAAAAATGAAGGACCCAACAGAATTCCAAGCATGAGTTCACATACATCAAGTGGAACCACATCTAGTTCTACTTCATCAATAAAATCAACATTGATTGCAAATCTATTGTTTCATAGTTTTGTTAACTTTAGTTCAGCATCCTTATTTACTCTTTCCAAAGGATATGGGCTTGGATGATCAATAAATTCCAATCCTAATTTCTTTTCTAGATCTAATTTAATGAGATTTTCCTACAATCCTAAGTCAAACATAACATCAATCTTGGTCTTCTTTATCTGTATCTTCATATGGAATAATTTAGTCATTTCTTTTTTATCCTGTTGCTGAAGGCTACCCATATTCATCTCCTTATTCACTAATGTACAAAAAATATTCTCATCCATGTCCAAGCTACTTTCAAATTGGTTTCTTGAATCTGTTTCCATGAAATTATTCTTCTTTTTTTCTTTTCTTTTTTTCTTTGGGTTAAGCTCTGGATCCAAATTCAAACACTTCTCCTTTGTATGGTCGTCAATGTTGCAGTGGTTGCATTGGTTGTTGGGATATTTCAAAGGTGTATTTTGACTATCGTATTTTTATCTTCCCCCCCTTTGTACGTATCATTCCCTTCATTAGTAGCACTTTTTTCTCCTCCATCTTCAATCCACTTGATTGTGCTTTCTCCAAGCCTATGTTCTCTAGGTATTGTGTCTTTCCACAAGCCTCTTCCACCGATTTTGTTTTGAAAAAAATTAATTTCTCTCACAGATGGTGATGTAGACCCCCCAAATAATTTATGAGTACATCTAGTTTCTTTGGGGAGACACCAAACATTATGGCCATCTTTTTGAACTTTTTGGTATGCTCCTGCACACTTTTCCCCATTTTTTCCCTAAACTAGTGCCACTCGATATACATCTCCTCTACATGCCTACTAGGGTAAAAAAATGACTCAATAAGGGTTTTTAATTCTTCCCACTTAGTCACTAGAGGCTATCCCTCCAACCTTAGGGTCTCCTTGTGGCTTTCCCACCAATTTAGGGCACAACCCTCTATTTTTAGCCACACAAATGAAATTTTATTTTCTTCCTCAATTTGATGGAAATCAAAATAAACTTCCATTTGTTACAACCAATTATTTAGCTTGACAGAATTGATATCATCATGGTATGACCCGATATAGACCTTTTCTTCCATTTTTTAACAATGGATGTGATTGATTCACCACACTCGAACTAGGTATATATTTTTCAGGTTCTTTCTTATGTTGGTTCTATGATTATTCCCAATATCCTAATGCTCCTTTTTATTTTTCCTCTACATTTGAACCCCCATATTCACCAAATATACCAAGCTTATTGATTTGGGTCACCATGAGGATATTTAAATTTTAATTTATATCAACAAATGTGGTTTCAATCATGAAAGCCTCTCCTCTACAGGATCATAATGGTTATTCACAGATTTGTTGCCCGTGATTAGGGTTTGATGAATTTTGGCCTACTTGATCTAAATCCACTGCAAATATCCACAACGCACCCAAAGAAAATTGCTTTGATACCAATATGATCTGTAAATTTCCATGGATATTCAACTGGATAGTTCGTCATAATAGATCTAATAAAATTATATTTAAAACCGGAAATTCTACACTATTACAATTTTATTAGATTTTTTAATTTGTAGATTTAATGTTAATATTGCATGCAGGTGAATTTAAAATTATGAAGTATATAGCATAAAAATAAAATATCACAAACACATTTTACATAATATATGACCTAGGAAACCATTTTGAGAGAAAAATCCAACTGGAAAGTGTGGCTACTGTGCTCTCTTTATCTGAATGGAAATATGGATGTGAGTACAAAGAAGTATGGCATGTGGCCCATGGGATGTTATAATGTACAGATCCTATATATTTTCTCTACCTCCTATCACTCTTGGCTATTTTTTATTAGTTATGGAACAAATTCCCTTGAAAGAATGGAACCCATTTTCCTCCTAGTGGCCTAGCTATAACACAACCCGAAAGCATACTAGTGGTTAGGTTTGACCATTTCAACTCCTAACCATAGTTACAATATATACTATTCTAGATTTATATACATAATAATTATATTTATAACCCCTTTTTCATGAATAACTGGGGCTCACGTGGCACCCTCTCGAATTAAGGTGGTGAAAATAGGAAGGTCAAGTTTTGAGTGGCATAACTTTCACATATGAACACTGATTGACATGATTCTTTTGTAGTTATAAATTTTTCTTTGTGCAAAATTGGAAGAAAAGGTGAAACTATTAAGTGACAAACTTTTACCCCCATACAACATTGTTTGATGCCTCAAAATTCTCTTGGAAGTTTTCAGACCTGAATTTTCCAAACTGAGTCTCGTCGATCAAAATGGTCATGGGAAATAATTCCTCCCATTTTTACACTTTGAAATCATTAATATGGATGAAAAAAACTATAATTATAAAACTTGTATCATGAAAAGAGGATCTATAAAATAAAAAGTAATATTTCATTCAAATGCTTTGATTGTGGTGGAATGGTTCATTTTGTTGCTAAATTTCCATATTAAAAGTTGGAGTGGAGTGATAGTGAAAAAAATTGTAAAAATGAATGAAAATATCATAAGAAAAAAAATAAATAACATCTAAAGAAGGAAATATTTTACTCCAAAGGTGATGATATTTCATCAAAAGAGATTGATGGATATACATATGATGATGACAAAGGATAACTTCTATTTTAAACCATGAATTATCAAAACACTAATACAAAATACAACCAAAAAGAGAATACAGATTCATAGGAAGAAATTGATGAGGAGATAAAACTTCAAGTAGTAGTTGATGGCTTTGAAGAAATATATAGGCTCATAAGAAAGATTAAAAAGAAAAATAACTATTCTAGAAATATGGGGAGAAAGTTTATGATTCTAATGAAACGACTATCTTCCTCCTAAAGACACAACTAGAAGAAGAAAAGAGAGTAAAAGAAATTTTTATAAGCCAATTAAAAGAAAAGGAAATATATTATGAGAATCTAGAAATAGAGGTTTTTCCTTGAGAAAGGAACTAGATAAAGCAAACTTATCAATTAAATCAAATCTTAAAGTTTGGAAATAATATTGAAAGGTTATATAACATTATGAGTTTCCATATGTCTCGTTTCTTTAAAAAAGGTCTTGGATATAAGGAGAATCATGATAATTCTAACATTGGAGAATCAAGATATAAGTCATCAAAGGAGGAATACAAAGAATAACCTAACATATGTACCAATGTGATAAAAAGTTATATAAAAAATAAAGAAGATGAGGACTAGCAGAAACATGACTTCTCCAAAGGCTCTATTAGCAATATAAGTAGCACCAAAAAATGTGATGAGAACGAGAAGAGGCATGAATTTTCCAAAGGCTCTATTAAAAGCACAAGCAACACCATAAATGAAGTAAAGGATGAGAAAAGAGCTTAGTTTTGTCACAAAGATAACAAGAATGATTTTAGAAGAACTATTATCTAAAGAAGGCCTTTCACATATCAGTATCAAAATCTATATTTGGTTTTTTTGCTTCACTTATAACAATTTCGGTCATAAATAAATAAATTTTAAAGCGTATGTAAGGAATTGTCATATGAGAAATATATTTAAAGAATCCTTTAAGAATTCAAGGAATGAATATGTGATCAAGAATCCTATAAGTTTCAATGAGAAACCTATTAGAAGTTACAATTCATTTTTCCCAATTATTGGATCATATTGAATTCTATAGGTGCAATAACTATGGGTGTAAGCCATACGACTATAAAATATGCATAATAAGGGATCCTGAACATTAAAATAAAATGTACAATAGTATGAAAAAGGTAGCTAAAAAATCAAGAAGAATGTGGATTTTATTTTTAAGCTCAAAATAAAGGAGGCCAATGGTACATAAGTAGTGGGTGTTCAAAGCATATGAGAGGAGATAAGATAAAATTTCTCTCTCTAAAGGAAGATAAAGGAGGAAGTGTTACTTTTGTAAATATTGTAACAAATAGAATAATGTGAACATGAATAGTCAATCTTGATAATGGAAGGACTAAAAATTGAAATCTTCTATATGTTGATGGTATTAAACACAATATCTTGAATGACAGTAAAATGTTTGATCAAGGATATGACATCAGATTTAATGCTAAGGGATGTTAAATGAGGAAAGGAGGATCAAGAATATTGGTGGCAAATGCATCTAGGACATCATGTAATGTATATGTATTACAAGAAGTCAAAGAAAATTATTATATGGGGAATCTGGATGAAATTTAGTTATGGCACAAAAGGATGGGTCATATCTATTTTGAATATCTAGTAGAAATTAAAAAAAAAAAGATAAAGTAGTGAAATACATGTCAAATATATCAAAACCAATTAATCCCATTTGCAAGCATTTTATCTTGGGATGCATTAATAGATTCAAGTTCAATCCAAAGGAGTACTCATAAACCAAGCCATTAGAACTCGTTCATACAAATCTTTGTGGGACTACTAGAACATAAAAATTATGATCTAGATTGGATCATTATATTTTTTTTCATTCATCTAAATTATTTCAAAGTGGAAAAAGTGGAGAAATCAAATCACATGATCATTTTTACTAGTGGGACCAAGTTTGGAAAATTGGGGTTTGAAACCTTCCAAGAGCAATTTGAGGCATCCAATGGATTTTTTTTGGGGTGAGACTTTGTTGCTTAAGAGAGACATTTTTTTCCTATTATACACACATACACCTTTCCAATAACGCGTGAATCAACTTAATAAATGTTTGTATGAAAACTTTATGCTACTTTTTGGGTGCTAGTTTTTTACATCTTTCCTACACTTATCTTCCTTATTTTTCCTTATAACCATAACCAATGAGAGTATATTTACCCCTTTTTCCTACCTTTTTACCCTAACTTGTGCTGTTTCACCTTGCTTTCGTTACTTTTCCAATTCACCAATTATTATGATATATTATACCTTTTTATGACTAAATGATGGTGAATGTTTGGAGAAGATCTATGTTCTTTGTGTTGTATTTTCAGATGTCATTTGTAGAACCAAAGATCTCGAACACAAAGTTCACGGGAGCAGTTCAGATAGTTTTGTTACAACAAAGCGATGTTGTTACACCTTGCTATTACAGACCCACCGAAAAATTGTTGTTACACTCTGTTGTTATAGACTCGTTGGCGAACTTCTGGTACAGTTCTACCATTGAGTGATCTTGTCAATATTGTTGGTGATTTGTCCTCTGGTGGTTGCACTACAGTTGTGTTTCCATTATGATAGCTGTAGGAGTTGTTATCGTTGTATTTTTGGGATAACAGCCTAAGGGAAATTTCGATTGTAATATTTTATTTTATAGTTAGAACTTTATTAGGAATTGGTTATAGTTGTATGTGTTCTATGTCGATCAGCATGAGAATCATAAGATTCTCATGACTGATCTATCCCTAGATTTTCTGATGTAACCGCTATATAGTTCTCGGTCCTAGAGGTCGAGAGGTTAGCGAAAAACAATGTTGTTTTGGCTCTGTAATTGTGTTCATATTAATACATATCATTATGTTATTGTTGTTACATGCGTGATTCTATTTAGTTTCCGTTAAAGTTCCTTCTCTACCTTTTCCCTGCCAGGGAGGAAGGGCCTCCTTCTTAGTAGGGATCGCAGTGATTAAAGTAGTTGTGTGTATGTAATTGTATTTCAGTTTATGTATCAATATAGTGTTGTTGTTGTTGTTCAAATGAGAATATATTTGCCTCGATTTCAATAATTTATATTTTGTTACACATGTGATAATAGAGACACCAGCTGGGTACTCATTGTGTGGCAAGCTAGACATATCAATTGAAATGTGATTTCAATCTTGTAGATTCTTTTATTTTTTCATGAGTGATTTAATTCCATCTTTTACTTC
Organism: Pinus albicaulis; assembly: GCA_034641835.2. Taxonomy (NCBI): domain Eukaryota; kingdom Viridiplantae; phylum Streptophyta; class Pinopsida; order Pinales; family Pinaceae; genus Pinus; species Pinus albicaulis. The sequence continues at coordinate 1,629,492,193 of CM076575.1, forward strand.
AGCAATTATTTCTTTTCTTTGAAATTACTTCTGGTTGGTGTATCAACATAGATAGTGCAATTTTCATTGGAATAAACAGATGTCCCTAGATTGATAATTAAATGTTTGTTTTTCAGTCATTTAATAAGTGATTTATATAGTCCAAAAATTTGGCGCCATTACCGAGGATGGCAGTGACGATCCAATCAATCAGAGTTGTTTCTAAAAAGTGCAATTTCTATGTGTTTTCATAGAGTGTCTCCAACAACACGATTTCCATGCAGTAAGACGACAGGTAAGAACCCGCACAACGCTCTAACATGCTTCAGTGGGCTTGCTAATGTCTTACCGGGACAGTTAGGAATTGAATTTTGTGTGTTTTGTTTTAGTGTGCCTTCAATTATATAGTTATTGGGTGGTAAGACGAGAGGTAAGAACCTATGCATCGCTCTAACAAGCTTGGGTGGGCTCACTGCTGTAGAAACTGAAGCACTTATAGGATGAATTGATACGCATAGGGCCTATGTGTACTGGTAGGACAACATCAACATCTAAAAATACCCCCCCACTCTACTAATTATAGGAAAGACGGGTTGTAATAAGGAAAAGAAGAGCACATATTTGGGAAGGAAAACATTCTTTGGAGATCTAATTTCAAGGGCAGAAAAGGAACAATCCACGTCATATAGAGATAATAGGAAGACAGGACCACAGAAAGCAACCACCATATCAAGGCTTGGACCATCGATGTCTTCTTTGTCTAGACCTCACCATCCTTCGAACAACATATCCACTCTTGATATCATAAATCCAGATTCAAAATAGCAGTGGAGAATTATTGATCAGGATTTGAGAATTGAAGGACACAGAGAGACCAGTGGGGATCATCAGCGAACTGAGGAACAACAGTTAGTTGATCATCAATTGGATGCTGGTAGTGTTGTTAAAAAATTAATCCCAGAGCAGCCTGATCCTTCTATTTTTCAATCTCCAATGCACTCTGAGGCTAGTTCATCCCATCAGGAAGAATCAACCATGGGTAACAAGAATGTCAAAATAGATAGCTCTGTTACTTTTGAATTCCCAATAGTAGTAACATGGGACGAGGATCCTATGAATAACATCCCTTTATCATCCCTATCATCCTTTCAAGGGATGGATGTTGAGGATCCTGATACCTTTCTGTTCGAATTTAATGTTCTGTGTAGAGGTTATGACTATACTTCAGATGCCCAAAAGCTGAAATTATTCCATACTACTCTAAAAGGAGCAACATTAAGATGGTTCATGAGATTGGGTGCTGGCACAATTAGAACATGGAATGATATGAGAGAAGCCTTCCTCTTTAAGTATCAAGACTACTGCTGAACCAGGGATTTGAAGGATGAAATTTTTAGAATTACATAGAAGGAGGAGGAAATCCTGGAAGACTATCTAGAGTAATTCCACTACAATTTACAAAGGTCTAAGTTCAGTAACTTAGATCCAGAAATTCTAAAGAAAATATTCTTATGAGGTTTAAGAGATGATTTTCTGGAACATCTGAACATAATAGGAAAAGGAGACATATCGCAAGAAACATTTGATGAGATAATGAAGCTTTGCCTACATAGCTCAAGAGGATCGGTCAAGGGGAAAGTTTCAGTTTAGGACCCTTCCCTCTGGATCAAGAAGTCCACAAGTGGAGGATTAACCAGAGAAGAGATCAAGAAATTATTCAAGGATTTTAAAACTAATCTCCTTAGCACTCTCTCTGCCCAGATCACTATGGTACAAGTCAAGAAGGCACAAGCATAAGTTGAAGCAACCTTAGCAATATTTTTTCCTCGATGCAAAAAGAAAAATTTGGAAAGAGAATGCAGACTGAATAGTGTCAGCCTGTGCAACATCTGTGAGTTGGCGCACTCTACAAATCAGTGTCCTAAGTTGCATAGACTTAAGGCAGTACTTCAAGAATCAAGCGAGGATGTTAAATCTTCTTATTTTATTGCATCAAAGAGACCATGGTAGTCATGACCTATAGGTATGCCTTTATGTTTTTCTTCTTTTTATCCTTGGAATAATATTTATAATAGTTAGCAATACCAATGGAATTATCCTACTCCTTCCTCAACACAATTTCTTTCACCATGAAACCAATGGCCATCTCCTTCACCAATGCAATATCCCTCACAACCCAATCCTTGGGGTCAGAATTGGAGAGGCAATGGCCAAGGTCCAGTACCCCCTCCAATACCAATGCAACAGTAGCAATTACAATTGCCTTCTATTCAAAATCCTACACCTTTTTTCTGACCCCAATTACCTGTAAAACCTAACCCTAATCCAAATAATAAGGCAGCCCAAAGCATGGATGCTCCGATTGCCCTCCAGACTTATCTTATTACTCCTATCTAACTTAATGAGGTTCAAATTTGGTTAGAGAAAGTAATAATATCTAAACACACTCCCATTATTATCGAAGAAATTGAATCACCCGGGAAGGATATGGATGATTCTGAGGTAGCTGTTACACATGTAATAGTTGATATAGCACTCGTTGTTACATCTATAATAGCGAGATTGGGAAGGTATTTTTTTCCTACAAAAACCAATCCAAGTAAGGCTAGTACATCTGTGGTAGTTGACTCATTTGTTAGCATTCAAAATCCCCCATACCCTCAACGATTAACTGAAACTGGGTTGGTCTTACAACCTGAATCCGAATTCCTCAAGGAGATGCAAAATTTGTATGTACATATTCCACTGTTAAAAGCTCTTAAAGAAGTGCTTGTCTATGCTAAAATAGTGAGGGATCTATGCATCAAAAGAGCTGGGAGGAAACCTAAAGACCCTGCTACTATCCATGTCATGGGAAAATTGTCCGATATTATGATTGATAAACCTTTGTTGACCAAATATAATGACCCATGGAACCCCACAGTGACTTTCCATATTGACAATCATCCTATAACCAATACCTTGATTGATCATAGGGGCAACTATTAATGTTATGACTAAAGACTTCTTCATCTCCCTAGGACTTCATGGACTTAGACCTACACCTATAGTGCTTGAACTAGAAAATACATCCCATGTTAAGCCTGAAGGAATGATTTAAGATCTAGTTATCACTATGGCCTCATGGAACTATTCGGCTAAATTTCTCATTTTACAAACCAAAGCCAATCTAGGGGTCATCCTTTAATCTTGGGAAGACCGTGGCTAGCCACTGTAGATGCATATATCGGATGTAGGTCCCGATCTATGGTGATTTCAGATGGACAGGCCACTCAGAACCTGAATCTTTATCCCCCAGGAAAACCTCATATGGATTTGAATAGTCCCTGGTGGGACGAATTTGCACCCGAATCTGATCTTTCCCTGCCTCTTCTCATGCTTGGAAAAGCACAATACTTTTAGGATGAAACAAAGGATGATATTATTGATGGTTTTATCAGTAATTCACTCCTTCTTGCCTCCATTAGATATTTGGGAGAATAAGATGAGGAAGATGATGTAATTATTGAACAATTTAAAACAACTCCACTTACTATCAGCAGTCTCGTTGAAATCGAACCTGGTAAATGTTTAAACATCAATCCTAACCTGACTGCTGAATAAAACAGATTGCTGGTACAGCTTTTACATAAATACAAAAATGAATTTGCGTGGGACTATACCAATATGAAAGGAATCCATCCTACCCTATGCGCTCACCCCATTTACCTTAAAGAGGATTGCAAAACGGTTAGACAACCTCAGTGCCGAATGAACCCCGCACTTAAGGAGATAGTAAAAGAAGAATTGCAGAAAATCCTTAATGCTAATTTCATCTACCCCATTTTTGATAGTTAGTGGGTGTCTCTTCTTGCCATAGTTCCGAAGAAGAATTGAAAATGGAGGGTCTGTATCGACTATAGATAACTTAACAAGGCCACTCAAAAATATCATTTTCCCTTACCATTTATTGATCAGGTCTTGGACACTCTTTCTGGAATTTTTTTTTTTCATTTCTAGATCGGTTTAGTGACTATAATAAAATATATATTGCTCTAGAATATCAATACATGACAACCTTTACTTTTCCATGGGGTACTTTTGCATACAGAGTCCTCCCCTTCGATTTCTGCAATGCACCAGCAAACTTTCAAAGGGAAATATTAGGTATTTTTTATGATATCTTGAATGATTGTCTTGAAATATTTATGGATGATTTTACACCCTATGGGGATGCCTTTGAGACAACATTAACTAACTTAGAGAAAGTGTTGGAATGTTTTTAACAAACCAATGTTGCTCTGAGCACGAAAAAAATGCCACATGATGATGATCGAGGGAATTTTGCTGGGACATTTCATTTCAGCAGATGGAATCAAAGTAGATCCTGCAAAAATTGAGGTAATCTCGAAAATCCCAACCCATAAGACTTTGAAATAGGTACGTAGTTTTTTGGGACATGCATGATACTATAGGAGGTTTATAGAGAAATTATCAAAGATTTCATCTCCTCTATTTTCATTACTAATGAACGATGCAAAATTTGTGTGGACAAAAAAGTGTGAGAGGACCTTTTTAAAGTTGAAGAACTGTGTAACAGCAACACCTGTTTTACCAGGACCAAACTTGGAATTTCCATTTCATATTTCTACAGACGCATCTGACATGGATGTGGGTAATGTTTTGGGGCTGCTGGAGGATAAGAAGCTTTATGCCATTTATTGAATCAGCGAGAACTTAAATCTAGCAGAACTTAACTACATTGTTACTAAGAAATAATTCCTAGCAGTAGTGCATGCTATCAACAAATTCTGGCACTACAACACTGGATACAAAGTATTTGTACACACTGACCATGCTGAAATTAGATTTCTAATGAACAAGCCTATTACTAATGGTAGAGTTACATGATAGTTATTGTTGTTACAAGTATTTGACATTACTATTTTAGATAAACCTGGAAAATATAATGTAGTTGTTGATTTCCTTTCTAGATTAACTATAAGTGATGACTATACTGCTACTGAGGATTATTTTCCAAATGCGTATCTTTTTTCCATTTCTACTCACTCACCATGGTATGCAGATATAGCCAATCACCTTGCCACAGGAAAATTCCCACACCAAATGTCTTCCAAGGAAAGAAGAAGGATTATACAACCAAGTGCTACCTACTCCTGGATAGAAGGCAATCTCTATCACACCGGGCCAGATTTCTAGATTAGGCGATGTGTTAGAGAAGATGAATTATTAGAGATCCTAAAGGTTTGTCGTGAGGAACCTTGTGGAGTAAAATTCGCTGATAAGAGGACATGACATAAAGTACTCTCAATAGGGTACTACTGGCCAACTATATTCCAATATGCCAAGAAGCTTGTGAAAGGATGTGATAGTTGCCAAAGGATGGACCAGCCTCTAAAATAATATGAGATGCCATTACAGCCTTAGATAGTAATAGAACCATTCAAGAAATGGGCCCTAGAATTTGTGGGGCCAATTAATCCTTCATCACAACAAAAAGCATAAATATTGGTTTGCACCGATTATTTCATAAAATGGGTCGAAGAAAGGGCACTAAATAGAGCAACAGAGCAGGTTGTTTCAAACTTCTTATTTCAAGATATTTTTTGTTCGCTTCGGGATACCTAGAGAGATAGTGACAGAGGGGGGTCCTCAGTTCACATCTCATTTGATCAAGAAGTTGGTTTAAAAGTATGGAATCCATCACAAAATCACCACACCATATCATCCACAAGCATATGGTCAAGTAGAAAGCACCAATAAAGTCATTGAGGGAATCTTAACAAAGACAGTAGCCAACCACCAAAGAAATTGGGTTGAGAAACTTCCAGAGGTACTATGGGATTACAAGACAACATGGAGGAATAATACAGGCTTCTCACCATATGAATTGGTGTATGGTAATAATCCCTTATTCCCCATAGAATTTGAAATAAAGACATTAAGAACAACATTGCAGGTCGATCTGGATTTGAGTACAGCACATACTCAAAGATTGAACCAACTCAATGAGTTGGAAGAGAAACAGATGGCTGCCATTCAATAGATAGAAATCATTCATCAGCAAAGAGCCAGATGGCATGATGGGTTTATTAAGAAGAAAAATTTCCAGAAAGGAGATTGGGCTCTTTTGTATGATTCAAGGTTCAAATATTTCAAAGGCAAGCTTTGCACTAGATGGCTAGGTACTCACGAAGTGGATATGGTCTTTGACAATGGGACTGTACAATTGGTCACCATTGACAGTGCTAAGATGTCATTACTGGTTAATGGGCATCGTATAAGGTTATATCATCAACCCACTTCAAAGTAATCATTTGTCAACATTGTCACGGATTCTGATCTTCATGTTATGACAACAGGGAAACATTCTCCTGTGCAGCCTTAAAAGTTGAAATTCCAATAAGTGCAGCAGTTGAAAACCACCTTTGTGGCAGCTGTTACACCTATTTAAAAAATAAATAAATAAAATAAAATAACAAAATAAAAGAAAAACAAAAATAAATCTAACTGTGAAAACCCCTTTCCGGGGCGTAGTCAGACAACCAGTAACAGTTGAAAACCACTCTTGTGGCAGCTATTACACCGATGTTTTTCTTCCTATAATATCTTCTTCTCTGTCTGATTTAAGTCATAGGATGATAGTATTCATGTAATTTCCTTTTCTATACCAATTTCTTATGATTATTATGTTTTTTTTAGAATAATTTAAAAGTTGTCTTGGCTATTACACATGTAATAGCTGACAGCCATGAATACTGTTATTTGTGATTCATTCCATAAACAACAATAACTGTGCCGACTAAAAATAACAACACAAGCGCTACAAGCAAGACGTCATCAATTAAAGTCTTCCTCCACGTCACCTTAGGTATGTCATCAAAAAGGTACATGATTTTCATCAATGATTTGGTGATTAATTGGCAAAGTAATGATGCTCCTGTCATGGCCGTGGGTGGCCATAACCATTAAAGTGGGGGAGGGGATATGACTTGAAATCATTGCAAAAATGTTGTAATCATAAATATCTATTAAATTCGCATGCACCTAATCAATAACAAAATTTCTAATGATGACCGAATCCAGTTAGAAAAGAGTGCGTGTACGAAATCCCATTACTTTCCATAATAATCCATTTATGAATATTAGTGTAGGGTACGATTCAGTAAATCCGTGAAAGCTGTCACCTTCCATCAACCTCCTTGATTGAAATCTTGCATTCTCATTGTAAAATCATTGATTAGGATAAGCGGAGGTGCTGAGCAGCAGCTATTTCAGAGACACAGTGATGTTACAGCAAGACTGAACAACAAAGAAGCGAACTCAGAAACTCATTGATATTACAGTGTTGTCGCACATTAAGAAGAAAATTTACAAACAAACAACAGAGATGGGTGGAGCAGTGGTCAGGCATGGGCAAAATTCCATGGATGCCCTACAGAATTTCCCAGAAGCTTACCATATATTCAAATATGTTGGAGGGGTTGAGTTTTTCCAGAAGCTTGAAGGCTCAAACGAGGCAGTGGAAATTGAATTTGCTCATAACTTGAACAATAATAAAAACCGAGTAAAGGGCATGCAAGTGGAGGTGATTGAAGAGGTAATTGTCCGAGTAACTTCATTACCAGTAGAGGGGCAAAGGTGGTTTAACAGAAAAATCAATGACCCCTCATTGAAAGAGGATTTCCTAGCAGGGGAAGATAAACTGGAGAAGAAGGGAAGAGGAATTGATAGATTGTCACTTCCTCATCCTTGGGAAGACGTTGCCCTGGGCTTAATCAAATACATCACTTGCGAGGGGAGATCCACGATAGTTTTCAACTATCACTTTCCTCTTCTTAACCACCTTTGGCACCAACAAAGAATCAATCTTCCATTCTGTTTGTTAGGGAACATCAAGCATATGGTGGTAGCAGTGAAAAAAAAAGCACACCCGGAGGCATGCGTGACTAATCACGGACTCATTAAGCTAATCATGATGGATTCCCTAGGCCAGCAAGGGAAAAATTGGGAAGAATTCAAGAGAAAAATACCAAGGACAAGACGGGGGAAACAGACCACGACTTCAAGAGGAAGTCAGGAAGAGGTGGAGACCCACACTCAGCCTGCTGGAGTTAGGATTCGGAAGAAGCCTATTGATGAACCAATTGGGGACAGAAGACCAAAACAAAGAGTGAAGGTCAAAATACCTGTAGAACCCTTTCCTACGGCTGAGAATCAGACGGAAGCATAAGTTTTAGAAGAATAAAGACAACCTTCCTCATCGGGTAAGGACGAAATCAACGCATTGTTTTTAGAAATTGAAAAACTAAAAAAGGAAAATGAGGAATTGAAGAAGAAATTATCTGAGGGGACGGAAATCCCTGTGTCCATATGAATGAAATGTTTTCAAGACTTAACTGCAGCGGGCTATAAGGCCTGTAGAGAAAATATCAGCCCAATGGAAGTAGAAACAAAACAACAAGAGGTTGTTACAGAAGAACTTGATGATGATATTGTTGTTACACAATAACCAATAGTTAAAGTAGAGCCTCCTGTAATAATCGATCTAGAAGCCAACCCATAAGAACCTGTGGAGGCCACTCCTATTGTATAAGAAACAACAATGGACACAGAGGTAACTCTAGGTAAAAACAAAGGGGTTGACACACAAGAACCCACCAAAGAGGTTGTTGTTACACAAGAACCAAAAATAGAGGTGGAACAACCCCATGAAGCAGAGGCTAGTACACCTATTGTTGATGAAGGTATTGAATGTAGGAGAATTTCAAGTCCCATCTTGGCATGGAATTCTGAGAAAATCTTGTTAATTTCTGAGTTTCAAAAATGGAAACAAGAAGCAATCTCCCTTCGGGATGGGATTATTTCGCTAAAGGAACATCAGAGAAAAATCGACACATTACATGAAATATGGATGGAAGTAGAGTTGAAGAAAGGGTGGGAGAATTACAAGAAGAAGGATGTTCTGAAGAAACAGGAAGAATAACTGTTGTTGTTACAGGAGCAGATTCAAGACCTCATCGTAGATAAGCAGAATCTTCATGACCTTGCCCTCAACTTGTTGGGTTTTAGGTGGCCTTCTCCATCCTATCCTATTTTTCTGTGGGAACGTTACTTCTTGTTTCAATTAAAAGATATTATGGAGGACAAACCTTATTTATGTTCCTCCACCCATATGTTTCTAGATGTGAATTATTTGTACACAAAATTATTTGTGAACATGTGAGTATGTAGATGGTTGTGAAAATATTATCTTATATGGGAGATCTTCAATTAAGGATTTTTGTGTCCTTCATGAAGAATCAGATTGAATGGCATCTGGCCATTAAATTTATGGAGACTAATGAGGAGAAGACAACATTGTGGGTTCGGGCTGAACCAGGACAAGCTGCTGAGTTAAGACAAGAATTCAGGAGAATGTTGAGTACCCTTGGGATTAAAGAACTAGCTGCCACTTATAGAAGAAGAATTGTGAATTTCTTCCTCAATCAATTCGCAATGATGGAGAGCCAAGCTTTAACAGGGTGCTTAAAATGCATGGAAGCCAGCAGTGTTGTGCTATTGAAGGGAGATCCATTCCCATTCTAGAAATTCGTGGTGGCTATTACACATGTACCAGCCTATGCACAGATTTTACAATCCCTTGGTGCTTTGTGGTTGGGATTGAAATTCAATTTTCCTTTGACTGTTTTCCCATTGAGGATTACCAGATCAAGTACAAATTGAGTAAGTATTAGTTAGAATCCTGGGCACGACAGTTGATGGCCAATCAGGGATACAAGTCTGTAGACAAAGACACAGTTGGTGCTTATGATATTACAGACCTGCACCAAAGATATTCCCATGAGAGATGAGTTTGCATGAGGACATGCAAGTATTTCAGTTGGGGGGAGATGTTGGGTGCTAGTTTTGTACATTTTTCCTGCACTTATCTTCCTTATTTTTCCTCATAACCATAACCAATGGGAGTATCTTTACCCCTTTGTCCTACCTTTTTACCCTAACTTGTGTTTTTTCACCTTGCTTTCGTTACTTTGCCAATTCACCAATTATTATGATATATTATACCTTTTTATGACTAATTGATGGTGAATTTTTGGATAATATTGATGGTATTTGTGTCAATGTATTTTCAGATGTCATTTATAGCACAGAATATCTTGAACACAAATTTCATGGGAGTAGTTCAAATAGTGATGTTACAGCAAAGCGATGCTGTTACACCTTGTTGTTAAAGAATCGCTGACAAACTGTTGTTACACTATGCTATTAAAGAATCGTTGGCGAACTGCTTATACAGATGTACCATTTACTGGTATCGTCAATATTGTTGTTGATCTGTCCTCTGGCGGTTGCACTACAACTTTGTTTCCATTATGATAACTGTAGGAGTTATTAGCATTGTATTTTTGGGATAACAACCTAAGGGCAGTTTCAATTGTAATCTTTTATTTTCTAGTCAGAATTTTATTAAGAAGTGGTTATAACTGTATGTATTCTATGTCGATTAGCATGAGAATCGTAAGATTCTCATGAATGATCTATCCCTGGATTTTCTGATGTAACCACTATATAATTCTCAGCCCTAGAGGTCAAGAGGATAGTGGAAAACAACATTGTTTTGGCTCTGTAATTATGTTCAAATTAATACATATTATCTTGTTATTGTTGTTGCATGCATGATTATATTTAGTTTTCGTTAAAGTTCCTTCTCTACCTGCGCCCTACTATGGAGGAAGGGCCCTCCTTCCTAGCAAGGATTGCAGTGATTAAAGTAGTTTTGCGTATGTAATTGTATTTCAGTTTATGCATCAATAGAGTGTTGTTGTTTCTGTTAAGCTGAGAATATATTTGCTTCAATTTCAATACGTTATATGATGTTACACATGTGATAATAGAGACACCAGTTGGGCACTTATTGTGTGGTGAGCTAGACAGATCAATTGAAGTGTGATTTCAACCTTGTAGATTCTTTTATTTCTACATGAGTGATTTATTTCCGGCATTTACTTCAACAACGATTTCTTTTCTTTGAAATTACTTATGGTTGGTGTATCGGCACAGACAGTGCAACTGTCATTGGAATTAAAAAACGTCCCTGGATCGATAATTAAATGTGTTTTGTTCAGTCATTTAATAAGTGATTTATATAGTCCAACACTACTCTAAAGTAAAATTTCTTGTTTTGACCACAATAATTCAAGAGGATGCCACATCACCCCCATTATTCATGGAAAAAATGTGCTAGCCATGGGATCATGATAAAGAAACCTCTTGTTATTCACTAGTGTAACTTTAGTTAAGAGTTGAAGGAGTCAAACATAACCACTAGTAGGTTATCAAGTTGTGTCATAACTAGGCCACAAGGAGGAAAAGGGGATTCATTCTTTTCAAGTGCATTTTGTTCCATAGACAATTCAAGTAGCTGAGAGGGATAGGGAGATGGAAAATAGAGAGGATTTGTGCATTGTAGTAGTCCATGGGCCATAGGCCTTACTTATTTGTACTTGCATGCATTTTATCTTCAGAGAAATAGAGGTTAGCAAAATCACTTTATTGTTGGGTTTTCTGTCAAAAGGGTTTCCCAAGATATACCTTGTATAAATTACAGTTGAAAGTTTTTATTTCACTATTCTTTATTTTTTGAATAATTATAATTTTCAAGCATCTGCTGCATGAATACTAATTAATAAATCAAAAAATATAAGGAGAAATAAATTCTCATAGTATAGAAAAAGTGGCATCCTCTCAAATATAAGGAGAAATAAATCCTCATAGTATGGAAAAGGACATGATTGCATAAATGTAATACTTGGAAAATAATGAGGCTTGGGATTTGGTGGATTTTATAGCTAGAAGAAAACCCATTAGCAGCAAATGGGTGTTTAAGAAGAATTTGAATGCAAAATGAAAAGTGGAGAAATTCTAAACTCTGTTAGTAGCATCGCAAGTAGAAGGAATTGGTTTTGGTCATTTTTTTTTTCTATTATTTCCAAGTTAGCTTCTATTATATTTATTTTATCTATTTCTACTTATTTTTATTTTGAGGTAGAACAGATGGATGTGAGAACAACATTCCTACATGGGGATTTGGAAGAAGATATGTACATGAGGCAGTAAGAATGATTTGCAGTGAAAGGTAAGAAAGAACTGGTATGTAGGCTAAAAAATTCTTTGTATGGGTTAAACATTCACGGAGGATGTGTTATAAAAAAATTGATACATATATGCATGGACTTGGATTCACAAGGGGAAAATTGAATCATCGTGTGTATTTTAAATTAGTTAGTGATCATGTTATTTATTTGGTCTTGTATGTCGATGATATGTTCCTCATTGGAAATGACAAAGAAATTATCTAGTATGTGAAGTACCAATTCTCCTCTAAATTTTACATCATGGATATTGGTGCTACAAATTCTATTTTGGTCATGGAAATTAAAAGATATAAAGAAAACAAGGAACTTCAGTTATATGAGAGGAAGTGTGTGGAGACAATATTGCAGAGGTTTAATATTTAAGAAATTAAATTAGTGAAGGTTCCTATTCATGTAGGTGTAAATTTATCTACAGAATAGTGTTCCAAGACATATGAAGAGGAAGAGAACATGTCCAATGTTCCATATATGAGTTTAGTTGGAAGTTTGATGTATGCAATGGTATGTACCACACTAGGAATTGCACATGTAGTGAGACTATTGATTTGGTTTATGTAAAAGCCAAGGAACGATCATTGGATAGCAATAAAGAGGGTTTTCAAGTATCTGTGTAGCAATAGTGATTTGGTTTGTGCTACCAAGTAAGAGAAGGATTAGATAGGGTGTTGGGCATACATGGATTTGTTGATGCAAACTAGGTTGGAGATATGGATCAAAAAATATATACAAAGTGGGTATGTTTTTATACTATTTGGAGGGGAAATCAATTAGATTAGAAAGGGAAAATATGTAGTGGCATTTTATACTACATAAGATAAATACATGATAATCACTCATGCAAGAAAAGAAGAAATTTGGTTACAGAGATTGTGTTCAGGTATGGGTTTGGTATAGAAAACTATAAGGATATATTGTGATAGCCAAAGTACAATTTCTTGGAAAATAACCATGGTTATCATTCAAAGACAAAGCATATCTATATTCAATATCATTTTATAAGGGATATGGTTGAAGATAGAAAGGTGTTGTTGGAAATGGGGAACACTTTGAAAAATGTTATAGATGTATTGACAAAATCCGTGAGCACTGAGAAGTTCTCTCCCTGTGTGTTTTTTGATATGGATTAATTGTCTTTCATGGATCCTTATCTACGGTGATGGGATCGTTGACTAACACCTACGGGTTTTGGTCTAACAAAAATAATGATTTTGATACACACTTGGCTCATGCTAGGGGAGATTGTTGGGAATTGGATAAACGAAAAATCCCCATGTGTTTTGTGACATGGACTAACCGCCTCTTGTGGATCCTTATCTCTAGCGATGCGATCTTTGAATAACACTCATGGGTTTTGGTTTAATGGAAATCATGATTCCAAACATTTTAGGGTTTAAATATTCCCTAACAGACGTTTCATGTCATTCTTGGTGCTTCATATTGAGAATATTCATTTAGATCCTACAACTCTTATTTTATTTCTTTGATAAATATCAAGGCCCAAAGGCCTATCACTAGTGTAAAAATCCCCCCATATCCACACAGATATGCCAAATATAATAACATATAACATATATAGTGGTTCATTGTGCTTGAGTTTGAGAAGCATATTTTAGGGCTTAAATGATCCTTATTGTCCTCCCTATACCATGATAAATCATGTGAGGTCCAACATAAAACCTTCTAGTGGCACTCATATCTCTCTTCAAGGTCAAATATACCCCAGTGAGGGATTCATATAATTCTTGGTGACTCATCTCATGAAGCTTTAGTTAGAACTTAAGGCACTTGTTTTCCTTCTTTCACGAAGCTATTTTCATGCGTTTACGAGTTCAAGGCCTAGAATGACCTGTTATTGTTTGGAAGTTCATTATGCGCTTAATGGTATCATATTACTATGTGTAATTCCTCTTTCTGGCATGAAAAAAAATATTGGTCTCATGATTATTTATCTAAGGAATGGGTTATTCCTAAGCTGGTAAATGGACATACAATGAGCCTAATTTCTTGTGCATGAAAGGAAAAAACATATATGATAAAATAAATTGATAAACAATGTGGAACTTAGGCCTAATTTTATAACCTAGACACTCATAAGGGAAGCCTTGAATTCATGTACCAATCTATTTTATTAAAATAAAATTGTAGGTCGTAGGCTGAGGATGGTTGAGACTGTTGAAATCTTAGGAGGGATAGGCCCTTGTTTCTTTACCCACACACATACACACACACACACACACACACACACATATAAACTTTTGTTTTTGTAATCCATGAAGGTCCTGGGCCATATGAAAGCTTAAAAGAGGTAGCCTTGTTCCAAATATGTGTGTGTGTGTGTTGAAGTCTGAAATTGTTTCTTTTTTACTACCCCTTTCCCTCTCCTTTATCTTTTTGTGGCCATCTTGTTGTAGTTTAAGCCAAATCAAGGTCAACACAGACTTACTCAAGCATATAAAATTTATTAATCATCCATTTTTTTGAATCTATTGTGTCTTTATGAAATATAATTAAAAAATTTCTACAACTGCAAAATCTTGCTCATTCCATAGCTAATAAAGACTTTTGTAGCCATCTCCATGGTTAGCAAATTTTCAATGCACCAAAGAAGGAATGAAAGGTACCTATAGATGAAAATTTTTATGGACATGGATGTCCAAATATCTTCATGATCTGGAAAAACACAGAGATAGAAATATCTAGAAGTCAAACATAAAGTAAAACTATGGTTATGATGTTTCAACAGTCAAGCGAATTTAGACATGAGATCATGGCGAGATCAAGCTAGCACGGAGACGATTTGTTTGATCGTGAGAACATATATTTGAGAATAATCGCTCATGATTTTCTCTTGTATCATAAAATCATGAGCAGATATACTTTTAATTTAAATTTACTTCTCAGATGTAAGACTAGTTGAATTGCCTATCAAAATAAGACTCTTAGATCAGTTCGATAAAGAATTGTATAAAAGTCATGAGGCAAGACCAAAAACACAGTTATTTGTTGTTTACTTAAGATTTTCAAGCCCTATTGAATAAAATTATGCGAATTTATATACTACTCTGTTCCTATTTTTCCAATGCGTGGTTGAGGAATCAATTGATCAATGACTAACTTACACTCACGAGAGGCTCTCGTGGAGAGTTGTAAGGGTAGTTAGTTTTACATTGCAATTTCTCATATATAGTTTGCAATCACATTTCAATTTCATATAGTTTTCTCTCTATCAAAATGAATAGTTACGTTTTAGTTGTTTTCTAATTACCTATTGTTTTATTTCTAGAGAGATCAAAAAAATAAAATACCAAAAATATTTATTTCGAGAATGCATTTCATTCAGTAATTTAGTCTTTTAACTCCGTTAAATTTCATGGATGATGAATAGATGGTTTTCAAAGATTATTAGTGCACATTAGTAATCAGTTGAAGCTACAATTTCATTTGATTTACTTTCCTTCTACAAGAAATTAACATTAGTATTTATTTCTGCAAATTAGTGTTAGAATTTCCTTTTCTGCAAATAGAGTTAAGATTCCCTTTTCTAGAAATAGTGTTAAGATTTCTTTTTTCAAAGTAGTGTTAATATTTGAATTCTGCAATTAGTATTATGATCTCTTTTCTGCAATTAGCATTAATATTTAATTTACGCAATTATAAATAGACTTTCAATTATGCAATTAGATTAAGCTAAGATTTCAAGTTATATATTAACTTTCAATACAATTTTGAATTTTTCTTTGACGTAGCTTTAATGGAAAGAAAATGTGTGTGATAAATATTTAATCTCATATAACATTCATCCTTACATAGATCGATTTCATCCAAAGATAGAATTCCTAGGATATATGGTGCACCTACACTTCATAAATACACGAACCTTGGTTGACAATTAATGAAGTAATTTAAGGTCAATTAAATTACCCAACATTTTGGTGTCATTTTCAGGGATGTGTATATAGGATTCCATTATTGGTTTGAATATAATTTTATGCGCATTCAATTTTTACATTGTAGATGCATAATTAAAGCATGATAAAAATCGTTTATGCATAGAGAAAGGGATTCTAGGGGTATATTTGTAAGTAGGAATTTAAGTTCAATTCCAACATCACCACTCAGTTGTGCCAGACCTTGTTATTCCACACCATCCACTGACACTCACATCCCATCATTTGAAGGTAGACATAGACTCCTTGAAGTGCATAGGTCTAAAATCCAACTAAGAGATTCACCAACTTCTTCTACTGAAGTTGTAGTTGAAGAAACTACATCCCCAATAGGAGTAATATTTCTATCTTCGACAGGAGAAAAGTGTTTAGGAAAATAATTATAGGTTCCCAGAGAAAAAAAAGAGGAAAATTATTTTATTATACCATTATTAGAGGAAATAGAAGAACAAATAGATAATTCTATTATAGAACCTTATATTATATTTGAAGAATCTAAAGTGGTAGGGGAAGGATAAGGATACGTACACAATGTAAATGGTGAACTTAGGATTGGAGGTGGAAGAGGCAGAGGAGGAAATAGAGGAGGAGGTGGAGGACAAGGTGGTAGATGTGGTAGAGGAGAACTAGATCTTTATGGATTTTCTGTTTTTGATGAAGAAGCCACAACCACAATGACAAAAATTTCACCCTCCCTAATTTCCATGGTTTAAGAATTGGGGATCTAGAAACATTGATTTTTGATTTTGAAGTTTTATATAGATACTATGATTACTTACTTGATACTCAGAAATTGAAATGATTTCCAGCGACTCTTAAATATGGAGCACTTAAACGTTTCATGGGACTGCAAACACATACTATTAGAACATGGGAAGAAACGAAAATTGTGTTCTTCAAAAAATATAAGGATTATTTCATGCCCCATAATCTTAAGGACGAATTCCTTAATATGATGCAAAAAGAGGATGAAAGCCTTGAAGATATAGTCAAAATATTTTCCTATAATGTTTTTTTTTTTTTCTAAGTAAGGTTAATCTGTTAACAGAGGAAATAAAAATACAGCGTGAACGAAGTCAAAACATTGACCAGACTTATGGAAAATTTGACAAAAAATCAGAAGAGAAGATTGCCCTCATAAGGGGAAACCAGCCTTCAACGTTTTTCAGTTTGTTGCATTGCCCGCTCAGGGGTACCATCATTTGATATCTTTGATGATTACATTGTTTACAAAATTAAAAAATAAAACTGAAGTCCAGCACAGTAAGATAAACAAAAACACGCCCATTTAAATGGGCCGGGGGGGGGGGGGGGTGAATCATTATTTAGAGCATACTCAAAAATTTTTACTTTTTCTTTCTCTAAAACCCATACGCTACTTTACTGAAGCCAACTCATGTATACATGCGGATATCCTTAATAAAACTCGCGTATTAACTGAGATCTCATTATGCTGATAATTCTTTGCTTAGATCATTGCATCATTCATTCATTAGATGCTTAGTAAACAGTAAACATGTGAAGTAAGAATAGAATAAATCATCACACATAAGAAACACACATGAACACCAGGATTTAAGGTGGAAACCCAATTCAGGAGAAAACCACCGCTGTCATCGTCTCAGTCTTCAATATTTTATTATAAAGAAAACATCGTACAAACATGTACTGGCGCAAACTCATACCAGCATGCAGGCACCCACCTGCAGAAGGATACAAACTTCTCTCATTTACCAGCCTCTCCTGGAAGGGAGCTACAACCCCCTGCTCTCGTTTACCAGCCTCTCCTGGAAGGGAGCTACAACCCCCTACTCTCATTTACCAGCCTCTCCTGGAAGGAAAATACACCCCCAACTCTTGTTTACCGGCTACCGGAAGGAGCTACGGCCCCACTCGCGAGGCTTCTACCTTCGACACCATTGCGGGACCACGTTTCATCTCCAATTTCAAAGCTGGATGCGACTTCTCTCCCCAACTAAACTGATGAGCCACTTTTCATCATATTTTCAGACTGGACCCACTCCACACATTTAAGCTCAACATTCATCAAACTGAAACTTATAACCCCATCAATTCATTCATTGAATCATCAACCAATAAACCAACGACTTGATCTTCAATTAACATAATCAGCAACATATTCATCATTCAAATAACCCAGTTCTGTATGAATACATCATTGATAGATAACAGTAGAACAACAAAACAGATCAGGCATTTCATTCCACTTACTTCAGAAAACCCTAGATTTCATACATTCTTTTACTTCACTGAACCTGCGTATGTACGCGCTTTCATGCAAACCTACTCACGTATACTTCTATGAATTCTTCAGAAAGCCCTATCTGCCATACATGCTTTTCCTTAAGCAGACCCGCGTATACACGCGCTTTTACTGAAGCGAACCTACGTATACATCTGTAACTTTTCAGGACTGTGCAGCTTTTCAGATCAGATAAACAACTCAGATTTCATCCTTTACTTCAGAAAGTATTTCGCCTCATCTCAGATCTAAGCATTCCATAAACATATCTAGAAAATACATATACATTTCAGATCCAGAGATCCCTCTTCATCATTTTCTTCATAGGTGCATCATAAATTCAGATCTATCAATAAAGAACAGAGTTCATCCATGCAGATATTCCTTAGAGATATTTATTCATTCACAACCCTTACTCATGCACACTTTGCACTATGATCTTCTTCTCCTTAAATAGATTTAGCCTTTGTCAATACTATGAGTCAAAACCACACAACTACTAATGGTATTCCTGGACGGGATCAAATAGACATTCCAGCGCTCAATACAATGGGTCAATATCATGGTAACACCCCTGGATTTATAAATTTAGAGCGCAAATAGCCATACGCGACTTGGTATGTACT
Source organism: Pinus albicaulis (assembly GCA_034641835.2). NCBI lineage: Eukaryota > Viridiplantae > Streptophyta > Pinopsida > Pinales > Pinaceae > Pinus > Pinus albicaulis. The sequence continues at coordinate 1,629,511,166 of CM076575.1, forward strand.
TTTCCGCGTGCATACACTACTTCTCCTTAACAAACCCACGTATGCTTTGTAGCATAACTTATTTATCATTATTCTGGTACTTTCTGAATTCCTTTCTTCTGCTACTTCTGAACTGATCTGTAGATACATCAGATTTACATTTAACAACTCATCAAGTCAGTTTCCATCACGAACAACTTCATTAAGCAGGTTCCATCAAAGTCAACAAATTGTATCACATTGCCAACAATCTCCCCTTTAACTCATCAAGAAGGTTGTCATCAACTTTATCAAGTAGGTTGCCATGGGCAACACTCTGCATCATATTGCCAACAATCTTATTTCATCAAGTAGGTTACCATCAAATTCATCAAGTAGGTTGCCATCAAGGACAACACATTCCAACAATCTCCCACTTTGGACTTGATGGCAACCATGATGGTGTTTGATCACCACAACAGATAGATACATTAAATATAATCATTATGCAAACACCATGATGCTCTCCCCCTATTCAAACACCATGTTACTCTCCCCCTTTGACATCAAGGGCAAAGGGCGGATGAACACCAAAACAAGGTTTTTCTCCTCATGTAGAAAGAAGAGCTCTGTATATCTGATGTGCACTAAAGTTACCTTGCTCCCCCTGAGTTCATGCTGAACATATTATTCAATGAAGTACATGACTCTATGACCTTTCCTATCACCAAGGACTCATACTTACATCAAAGATCCAACCAAGTGGATTTACATATATGACTCAAGTACCCAACCAAGTGGGTTTACACATTTTGACTCAACTACTCAACCAAGTGGGTTTACAATTTTGAAAAAGTCCTTTACATGAATGAATATTACAATTTACATCATAGATCATAGCCTTTTCATCAAATTACACATATGAATTTTTATAACCAATATCAAAAAGACCTCAAGAGAGATCATATTTCGGAATCATCATAATGCCAATAATGCATTACATTCAACAAGGCTAATGCTCCCCATGAAACTGTGCATCCAATGCATCCTTTCCATATGACCAAAACTCCTCCTTAGCTTGTGAAACCTGAACACTTTCAACAGCCAATCATCAAGGCATCTTCACCAAATATCATAGAATGAAACAAAAATAAAAGATCTGAAACATCATCAGAGATACCAAACAGCACTGCAGCTATGTTGAAGAATGCTGACCCCAAGTAAAATTTGTCAGTAACTAACCATACGTGGTTTTCTTTGTATAAGCTGGCGTATATACGCGACTGTCTTTCAGGAAACCTGTGTATCCAATTTAATCTTTTGAATTTAAGCAGTTCTGATTTTGTACATGGCAGATACATCTCCCAGCTTCCGTCTGAGATATTCGAATGCTTCCCCGGAATATATGAGAGAAGATAGATAGGAAAATGTAGCTATGTTTACAAGTGTCATCCAACAATTGTAGCATAAGCACATCAGCAACCAAGCCTTTAGGCTCTTTGCAGCATCAACATATTCTTCAAGAGGAATTATCATACCAGAAAAATCTTCTTTAATAGACAATATGTGTCAAGCAATCATCCATGTGATCTGTTATCACCCAGATCTTCATGATTTATTTCAGAATCAAATTTGTGTAGGAATTATGTATATAAGATCTCAATCATGTCACAAGTCATCAGCAACAAACTCTGCATGATCTATCCTTATCTCTGAATCATAAGACTTCCATCTTATCCATGGTGAAAACAAAAGATATTCTTCAGCAAAAAGCAATTAGGGTTCATCCATAATCTCATCATAAGAAACCATGTATCATGTCATCATCATTTGAGCAAGAACTAAGGAATAATCAGATATAATGCCAACAATGCAATCATTAGATGTTAGACTGATGTTCATCCATGCTATTCCCTATAATGTATCTCACATCATTCTGCAGCCATTATGAAAAGTAGGCTTTAGAAGCGGATGACTGCAGTAGGGTCAATATTCCCTACGTTTCTGACCGGTCCTCCTTCTTTTTCCAGCTTTGCTTGAAATTTATTTTAGTGTGCTGAAAATTCTCCAATTTCTCAGATCTGTTCATCCTGCATTCTTTTTCTACATGTCCATACTTGTTACAAGCATAACATCTTATGTGACCAGAAAAGTAAGCATAGGGATCATAATGTGTTTTTCTATTCTTTCTTCTATTGCAATCAGCTGCTTTATGACCAAACTTGCTGCATGAAAAACAATATCCCTTAAAGAAACCTGAGTACCTTTCTGTGTAGAATCTATTTGTTTGTGACTGAAACAATCTGCTTCTACAATTGGCTGCAACATGCCCATAATTGTGACATTTAAAGCATTCAACATTATTGATCAAAGGAGGGAATGATTTCTTTTGAGAGTTCATGACTGTCGGTTGACCTTTTGTTTCTTCCAACACTTCAGATTTTGCATTGATATCCTTTGAATATTTAGCACTTCCTTGTGAACTAGATTCTCCTTTAACAGTTTCATGAAAACCAAGACCAAATTTAACAGAAGGAGACCTTTGATTACTAAGAATATTGTCTAGAATCTTAGTACTATCTTGAAACCTCAAGAGTTTATCTTTTTCTTCTAATTTACCTTTCAAAATATTTACCTCAACCTCCAATCTTTGGCATTGCTTCTTCATACTTTCTTCGACCTTTCTTCCTTCTTCTACTTGATCATTCAATTTTAAAATCTCTTCCTTCAACCCATTTTCTTGTGCTTAAAAAGTTTGTAAAAGTTCTTCACTCTCTTTATATGATGCTACTTTCAAAGAGATGATTTCTTCTTTAGGTTCTTCATTCTTCTTATTTGATGCTTCGAGATCTGCTTTCAGGGAGATGAGTTCTTCATTCTTCTTATTTTATTTTTCCAGATCTTCTTTGAGAGAGATTATTTCTGCTTCAATTTCTTCATTCTTCTTATTTTATTTTTCCAGATCTTCTTTGAGGTAGACGATTTCAGCTTCAAATGATTGTAAAAGTTCCTTATTCTTATTATTTGATGCTTTGAGATCTACTTTCAGAGAGATGATTTCTGCTTCAAGTCCTTTACTTCGATTGGTTACATTATCGTACAGCCTTTTCAGTCTAGAGATCATATCTTTGTAGGTAGACTCTCTCTTATTAAATAATCTTTGTTGATCTTTGATGACTGCTTCTAGATCCATAGCATTACTTTCACTATCTTCACCATTGCTTGCACAAAGGAGAAAATCACTAGAACAACAATCACTACCTGTTTCATCTTCTTCATATTCTGTTGCACATGTTTTCTGATATATCTCCTTTCCTTGAGTAGCCTTCTTCTTTTTCTTCTTTCCCATTCTGACAGATCTCCTTCAAGCGATCAAACTCCTTCAGAAGGACCTGCTCTGAAACCAATTGTTGGGAAAAATACTGAGAGGGGGGGGTGGGGGGTGAATCAGTATTTTGTGCTAACTGATAAACTTTTTACTTTTCCTTTCTCTAAAACCCATACGCTACTTTACTGAAGCCAACTCGCATATACACGCAGATATCCTTAATAAAACTCGCGTATTAACAAAGATCTCATTATGGTGATAATTGTTTGCATAGTTCATTGCATCATTCATTCATTAGATGTTTAGTAAATAGTAAACATGTACAGTAAGGATAGAATAAATCATCACACATAAGAAACACACATGAAAACCAGAATTTAAGGTGGAAACCCAATTCGGGAGAAAACCACCACTGTCGTCGTCTCAATCTTCAGTATTTTATTATAAAGAAAACATCATACAACCATGTACTGGCACAGACTCATACCAGCACGCAGGCACCCACCTGCAGAAGGCTACAACCTTCTCTCATTTACCAGCCTCTCCTGGAAGGGAGCTACAACCCCCTGCTCTCGTTTACCAGCCTCTCCTAGAAGGGAGCTACAACCCCCTACACTCATTTACCAGCCTCTCCTGGAAGGGAGCTACAACCCCCTGCACTCATTTACCAGCTACCACTGGAAGGGAGCTACAACCCCCTCGCTGAAGGCTTCGACCCTCAGCACCATTGCGAACCACGTTTCATCAATTTTCATACTGGATCCAATAGCTTCCATACAACACAACTTGTAGGCCACTTTTCATCATATTTTTAGACTGGACCCACTCCACACATTTAATCTCAACATTCATCAAACTGAAACTTATAACCCCATCAATTCATTCATTGAATCATCAACCAATCAACCAACGACTTGATCTTCAATTAACATAATCAGCAACATATTCATCATTCAAATAACCCAGTTCTGTATGAATACATCATTGACAGATAACAGTAGAACAACAAAACAAATCAGGCATTTCATTCCACTTACTTCAGCAAACCCTAGATTCCATACGCGCTTTTACTTCACTGAACCTGTGTATGTACACGCTTTCATGCAGACCTACCCGCATATACTTATGTGCATTCTTCAGAAGCCTATTTTCCCATACGCGCTTTTCCTTAAGCAGAACCGCGTATACACGCGCTTTTACTGAAGCGAACTTGCGTATACATCTGTAACTTTTCAGGACTGTGCAGCTCTTTAGATCAGATAAACAACTCATATTTCATCCTTTACTTCAGAAATTATTTTGCCTCATCTCAGATCTAAACATTCCATAAACAGATCTAGAAAATACATATGCATTTCAGATCTAGAGATCCCTCTTCATCATTTTCTTCATAGGTGCATCATAAATTTAGATCTATCAATCAAGAACAGAGCTCATCCATGTAGATATTCCTTAGAGAGATTTATTCATTCACAACCCTTACTCATGCACCCCTTGTTCTATTCTTCTTTACTCCTTATATAGGTTTAGCCTTTATCAATACCATGAGCCAAAACCACACCACTTCCGATGGTATTCCTGGACGGGGTCAAATAGATAATCCAATGCTCAATACAATGGGTCAATACCATGGTAACACCCCTTGGTATTCTAAATTTGGAGCGCAAAAGGGCATACGCAACTTGGCATCTACTTTTCCGCATGCATACGCTACTTCACCTTAACAAACCCGCGTATGCTTTGTAGCATAACTTATTTATCATTATTCTGACACTTTTTGAATTCCTTTCTTCTGCTACTTCTGAACTGATCTGTAGATACATCAGATTTACATTTAACAACTCATCAAGTCAGTTTCCATCACGAACAACTTCATTAGGCTGGTTCCATCAAACTCAACACATTGTATCACATTGCCAACAATCTCCCCTTTAACTCATCAAGAAGGTTGACATCAACTTTATCAAGTAGGTTGCCATCAGGGACAACACTCTGCATCATATTGCCAACAATATTATTTCATCAAGTAGGTTTTTATCAACTTCATCAAGTAGGTTTCCATCAAGGACAACATATGCCAACAGAAAAAATCCAAACTGTGAAAAAACTAGGCGAAAAATAGAGTTTTTGACCAAAAATGAGCAAAATTCCTCCAATGCGCTGCGCTGATTTCCCTATGCGTGGCACCTTTTTACAGCTGACTTTGGAGGCCTTCCTAGTGTCAAAATTTGGCCTCCCTTTGCCCCTCCAAAATATATTTAACCCAACACTGCTTCCTGTGTGTCCAAAAAGGGGCAAAAAGGTCATTTTTGGGGTGTTTTTGACCTTTTTGGGAGCCCAAAACCTGTCAAAATTTCTTGGCCATTTGTGAGCATGTAAAATTTTCCATGGAAAATCCAAAAATGATGATTTTTCCTCAAAATGAGGTCTCCATCGAAAGCGAGCGCCAGGTGGCACGACGCATTGAGCAGAAAAACCTGTGTTTTGGCCCAAAAATTCCAAAAATGCAAAAAGTGTCCCAAATTTTTTGAAATTTGGGCTGAGTGTTCTCCATCAAGTGCTGTGTTGGGCCAAGGATGCCTCAGCCAAGGTCTGAAGTCTATCTTACTCTTTTCGCCTCCTCGATGCCTTCTTCAACTTGGCCTTCAAAATCTTCATTCTTGCTTTGCACACCATATTTATTGACAAGTAGTGGTATGCCATGTTCCTCAACATGTTTTTCTCGTTGTTGGCCTTCTCTAGCATCTTTTCCCAAGTGAAATTTTTTCTCTCAAGCCAAGATTTCTGGTCATCTTGGATTTCTTGTTCAAGTGTTGTCAACTTGGTTTTCCTCTTCTTGGCAGCTTGTCGTTTTGCTTTCATGTTTTGGAGCTCCTTGATGATTTTTTGATCTTGTGGTTGTTTATTCCTCTACTCCAAATAGTTAATTATCCACTTGGCTCTTTCCATATTGAGAGACAAATGATGAATTTCATCTTGCTGCTCTCGAATGACTTCTCTGAGCTTTGAGCTTTGTGAGCCCAAATCTGTGTCATCATCCTGAATGAGGATGAAATCTGCCTCTTGACCTCCTGATGGTCCCTCATCATGCAAGGGCTTCTTACCCTTGTCCTGTACCTACTCTAATTATGGTGAAAATGAGACCCCTTCCACCCAGGGTGAAGATAGTACTCTTTTTGCTGCTGGTGCAACTCGGCAAGTGAAGTGGGCTCCTCCCGGTTATGTTTTCCACTTTTGCAAGGCCTCCTTGGTCCATGCATTTCTCTAGAAGAATCACTGACTGTCTCATCATCTTTGGGCAATGAAGAATTTAGAAATTTGAGAGCTTTGGTGGAATATTTGAATGGATTTTAGGTTTTTTATCCC